>CM031376.1:16996131-17741016 GCA_018208015.1 Medicago ruthenica
TCCTAAAGATGAAGTATGTGTTTGGGTCAGAATTAGAATGAAATCACACGTTTCATTGCACGAAAGACGTTGAATATATATATATATATATATATATATATATATATATATATATATATATATCCGAAATCAAAATACATATAAAATAATAATAATAAAATTTTGCTACTTAAATTAAAAGAAAACTATTCAATCCAAGCGATTATATTCAACTGGTTAATGAACTCCATCAAATAATGAATTGTTCGTGATAACCTGGATTTGATTCATGAGTGATACAATTCTTGATCAGGCTTAACTTATATTCCGTCAAACTCTAAATTAGTAAAGTTCATTTCTCTTGTAAATCGGAGGGTTGAAAAAAAAATCATAGCTTGTTTTGTTTGACCACAACAACAAATATTAGATACATGAGAATGAAAAAAAAAACTTTTTTTAGTTTGACATTTATTAATTAATAACATTATAAGCCATAAAAAGCCTATACTTAAAAAAAATAAGCCATCAAAAGATTAATAAATTTCCTTTAAAAAAATTAATTAATTGACGAGGGAGATGAAGGATTGAGAATCAAAATAATAAGCCTCCGATACATAACAGTATTGAGTAAACCACTCAATTGATCTTTGTCTTTGTAAGTCATTCTCATATTAATTCTGATTCTGTTAATATTTCAAACTAATCTTTGTCAAAAGTTTCTCAATTAGATCCTTGTATTTATGTTTTTGTCACATTATGAGGGATCTAATTGAAAAACTTTTGACAAAGACAATTACTACTTTGAAATATTAATAGAGTCAGGATTAATTTAAAAGTGATTTATAAAGACAGAGATCAATTTAATGGTTTAAAGTGATAATGATTAATTTGAGAGTGACTTACAAAGATAAAGATCAATTTGATGGTTTGGAGTAATAGTGATTAATTTAAAAGTGACTTACAAAGACAAAGATCAATTTAATGATTTAGAGTGACAGTGATTAATTTAAGATTGATTTAGAAAGACAAAGATCATACGAAGGTTCAATTCTACAACAAGCAGGGCTATATTCATTTAGGTAGTAACGAAAAGAAGGGATGCAAAAAGGAAAAGTGAATAGGAAAATTCATTTTTCATTCCGTATCTTCAATTTTATATACAATATAGTACTAATGGTTAAATCATTTTTACCAAACATTGCAATTTTGACAGATTTATAAACTTCACTATATCAACAACATGCTCACAATTTCAAACACCGATTTAGTTATCAATTCAAGAAATAAATAAAAGATTAATGACGGGGAACATGTGGCGTTTGTGATGGGAAAGGAGAAAGCTTTTTCACCATGGGAAAGATTTTTCTAAGAGTTAGATTGTTGAGGAACACGATTTTTATTATGGACTGTCTACACCAAATTTTTTTCCTTTCTCTTTTACACTCTTATATTTTTGTTTAGATCTGAAATACACGATTTTTATCATAGATTGTCTGCACCATATTTTTTTCTTTTCTCTTTTACACTCTTATATTTTTGTTTAGATCTGGAATTTTTTTCTTTTCTTGATCTGGAAACAATTGGTCGGATTTTCTCGCTCACGCGCATCCGCGTGCGCGCGCGCTCGTATTGTAAGAGTGACTTAGAAGTTGAATTTTTTCACGATTTTTTGCAGGCATGTTTAGGACATAAAAACAACATCGCCCACAAAAAACGAGAATTTTCCGACAAGGGACAAATTAAATATGAATTTTTACGCGCCAAAAACTCAAGAACCCGAAACAACAAAACATGCACATAGAAAACGAATTTTGATCCATCCCTTGTCGGAAAATTCTCGTTTTTTGTGGGCGATGTTGTTTTTATGTTTTGTTGTTTCGCGTTCTTGAGTTTTTGGCGCGTAAAAAATTCATATTTAATCCGTCCCTTGTCGGAAAATTCTCGTTTTTTGTGGGCGATGTTGTTTTTATGTCCTAAACATGCCTGCAAAAAATCGTGAAAAAATTCAACTTATAAGTCACTCTTATAATATGAGCGCGCCCGCACGCGGATGCGCGCGAGCGAGAATATCCGACCAATTGTTTTCGGATCAAGAAAAGAAAAAAATTCCAGATCTAAACAAAAATATAAGAGTGTAAAAGAGAAAAGAAAAAATATAGTGTAGGCAGTCTATGATAAAAATCGTATATTCCAGATCTAAACAAAAATATAAGTGTGTAAAAGAGAAAGGAAAAAAAATTGGTGTAGACAATCCATGATAAAAATCGTGTTCCTCAACAATCTAACCCTTAAAAAAATCTTTCCCATGATGGAAAAGCTTTCTCCTTTCCCATCACAAACCACCACGCCACCCGGGGGAACATTGAAAGTATGAGATTCTTGTTAAAAGATGGTCTTGTCCTTGTACCGATCATCACATTCCTCTCATATACACAAATGAAAAATAAAATTATACCATTAAACTAAATCAATATATATATATATATATATATATAAAGGCAGAAATAAGGTGTTTTCTATGTAGTTGGTCAGGAGTCAGAAATTGCTTGGAATTGCCGACATGATCCACTGTCACTACACACCAAATTGAGTAGAAAGATACATCAATTCTGAAAATCAGCAATACAGCATCTTACACTACACTAATTAGTTCAGTCAGTTCTACGACACTTTTTCATTTACATCTTTGTTTGACTTTTTTGACAGTCATTAAGGAAATTCAGAAACTTTTCATTATGATCTGGCCTTTGAGGTTGGTGGAGATACATTAACTAAAGCCTTCATTTCATGAGAAGAATTACCAATATGATTCATGATGATACAAGATTTATAAACTTAGATGCCATGTAACTGTTGTGTTTGAATATATATATAAAAAATAAATTCAGAAAATTATTTGAGTGAAATATTTTAATGATATGCCAGATTTGTTACATAATGAAATCATGAAGAAAATGTGCTAAGTAGATGAAGGAATGTTTAATGACTTATTGCTAGCTAGTTTAATGCAAGTTTTAAAAACAAATCTAATTGCTCGGTTCAACTGATTGAACCGAGAATCGATCAATTTATTGGTTGGTTTGATCTCATTGTATTGATGTTTGGTTGAATTAGATGGAGTTGAGCTAAACCGCAACTGATGTATTAGTTTTATTTTTTTTTTTTTTCCATTTTTTATGTATATTTTTAATTTATTTTTCATTGGTTCAATCCTGATTAAATCAATTGAACTATGACTTGAAACTCACCATTTCGATATCCAATCTCATTTTTAAAAAACTTAGTTTCAAGCAGTTGTGAATTACTAAATATTAAAAGGTGACAACTTGGGTACCCATCAATAAAAGGTGGGTAACACAACCCATGCTGAGTTGGCACCAATCAAAATTATTTGTTTGTTTTCTATTATTTTTAATGTTATATAAATATATTATTTTGATTGGGCCAACTCAACATGGGTAGTATTACCCACCTTTTATTGATGGCTAAACAAGAATTTCCCATATTAAAATGAATTACAACAAATATGGTTTGTGTGTATATATAATATTAGACAATGGAGTATTATATATATTAGCAAGAGATTGCATTAGTAATAAACAAATATATTAAATTGTTTAGTTTAACAGCCGATTTCTTTATTTCACGGTTTAAGAGGTGCTTATTCACCAATAGAAACTTAACTTTACAATCTAAAGGATTGAGTTGAAATCAGCTCAAAAACTTTGTAAAATGGCATTAATTTCACTTTAATGAAATTTCCCCGTCCAAATCTTTTATGTCAAAGAATTTATTTATTTCAAGGATGATGGATTTTGATAATATATTTTGATAATTTATTTATTTCATGATTGAGGAGGCAAATGTAGTTTTTATCATAGTTACAGGATACATGCTAATCATATTTCAAATATAAACAAAATTGAACTCCGTTCCTTAAAAAAAATGAACTCGATCGATTGTGCATTCCTATTTTAGACATGAATCCCAACACAAATCTCTTTAATCACATTTATATACAAATATTTTTTTTTTAGATTCATTAAATAATTGATGTATTTAAACTCTATTACAGTCAAAA
The DNA here is from genome assembly GCA_018208015.1 of Medicago ruthenica. Classification (NCBI taxonomy): domain Eukaryota; kingdom Viridiplantae; phylum Streptophyta; class Magnoliopsida; order Fabales; family Fabaceae; genus Medicago; species Medicago ruthenica. Next base: position 17,000,192 of record CM031376.1, read on the forward strand.
TCTAAAAAGTAAATATTTACTTTTAGGTATATATATATAAAGAGAGAGAATGTGTATGTATTGTATTGTATTGATGTGAAGGAAGGCCAATCAAACCTCATTCTCTTTTGACCATGACACCAAATAGTGACATGTATAACCACTCCCCAGTTGTGGGGACAAACAAATACACCAGGAGATATATGCCAGATTATTATGTATCATTACAATGCTTATTTCCTTTGTATACACAAAGATTCTTATCTTCATCCGAGGTTGACACACGTCAAAACCATCTTTGGTTTTCCCCACCCACCCTACTACTTCTTCAACCTATTCCAGTTCATGCACTATACAAATTTTGGGACCCTGCTATACTTGTGTCAAAATAACGTAACTCCTATTCAACATGAGCATCTAGTGATCACATAAGTAACCACATATACATATAAGTTTCTTGCAGTCACGCAGTCAACTACATTGACGGACTCCGAGTTAAGATTTGATGGTCTAAATTTTATTAAAGATTTTGATTTTATTTTAAAATCTAGTATATTGAGTTTAGATTATGGATCATTCGATATTGACTCAATGACTATTGATGTTGTTGACTGTATGCAAACACGACATTGTGATTGTACAAAGTCCAAATCGAGTTTGAATGTATACAGTTGAAATCTCATGCATTCAAGCAGATAGCACATTGGTCGACCATTTGATAGAAATCAAATGGAGTAAAAAACATGCAGATTTTAATTTTCTTTTTAAAATATAAAATACTAAGTTTAAGTTTTGACCATTCAATCTTCATCTAAAGACCACTGATGTGCTGACTACATGAATGCATGAGATCGTGACAGCATGCGGTCAAAATCCGCTATCAAGCATGCAATGACATAAATTTGATGAGAATTCTTAATTGGTATAGTTTTCAAGGACATTGTTCTCATTTGTGTGAAACATGCCTAGCAATAGAGATATCCACAGCTATGCTTTTTCTATTCAATTATAAAATGTAAATTTGGAAAGAAAGTTATTTTTTGGGTTGTGACAAACTGTTGAAAACAGAAAATGCCAAAACATGAATTAACAATAAAAGGTGAGGCCAGATATATATGTCTTCACTTTTCTCAAAAGGCAATCACATGCATCAATAGTAGAGAGATTAAGGAATAACAAAAACTGTTTCAGAAATGCTGTCCTCACAGGTTGGAAGTTGATTTTACATTACATGAAAGTGAAAATGAAATATTATACCTGTGATGTATATATTATCAGTAGTGATATGACTTTAAAATAGAAATACTTGACTAATTATAATGTTAACATTTTCATATGATAGAATAAACACTTATCATGTAAGTTCTTATGAATAAGTTAATTCAACAATCAAAGAGTAAATTTAGTCAAATTATTTCTATATAAGCTATGAGTTTTTTTCATAAACTATATTCTGGAGAGCTTATTGAAATTAGCTTAAAAATATAAACATATCATATACCAAGTTCGTTTCATAGGTTTACTCAAATAATCCGACAAATATCTATGCTAATTGATAATCTCAAATAATATGCTCACAACCCAATTCATGCGAACCTTTAATAATTTGTCTAATTTCAAAGATTTATACATAATTTGGCAATTGAAAAAAAAAAATCGTTTTTATTATACGAAAGATGCCTTAACGAGTCACTTTATTCAAGACTCTAAAGAAAATTGAAATCACACAATTTGCATCTATGCAACATCAACGCTTCAAATTGAAAGTATATTTAGCATCCAACACTTGTTTGTGTCCAATATATAGATACATGTAATTGTATTTAATCACTTCTATTTTCTTAAATTGATAATAGTCATGTTTGTATTAGTGATTCATAGGTTTGATCAGAGTAGTGAGACCATTGTTCTTTGTTCAACTAAGTTCTAAATTAAAGTTGACCAATAAGGTGTTTTGATGTGATAGAAATCAGGTGATAACAATAAGATAATTCATTTCAATTCAGTCACACAACTTAGTGTTGCAAGATAAATTTCACAATGTTTTATGTTATGGCATATCAAGACATGAATTGTCAATTGAGATTTGAGATAAGTGATCAAAATTCCATGGATAACTTCATCATTCTTTTCTTCATTCAGATGAAAAAAATCATGTTATGCCCCACCCCAACCACCCTTGATTCAAAACTCCTGCAATAATTACTCTACTAAGTTTTGCAGTAATCAATCTCGATCATTAATTTAAGATCACACAGTTCATAATACACGTTTGTTAAAGTAATTTTATTTGATCTCAACCATTGATTTAGATTGTACGGTCGAAATCATAAACTAAGTCATGCAGTTACTGCACCCAATCTGTTCCCCACACCCCACCCCCCCTCCCCAAAAGATGTCTCTTTTATTGTCGTTGAAAAACATTGCTCCAGCCATAACCTTTTTTGCTTTTTAATAATTTTTTCATACAGAACCACAAAGATTCACTTTACTTCAAGTTTTCAAATATTTTGCATGAGTGCTTTATATCATTACCATATCAGTGTCCATATCTAAATTTTTTTTAAAAAAATACATAAACTTAAATATTAATATTAATTAATAAATCAACCACACTGGTTTCAAACCCAGGTCCTCTGCAGTTGTTGTATATTGCAGCAGATAATATTATGGCCAATTTTATATATTCATTCCACAAAAAGATAGTAAAGCCACCTTTCTCAGGTTGATAACAAATTAGAACTCAAAACCATTCTCCTAAAATAAATGAAAAAATAAATGCTGAATAAATGATTGATGATTCAAAAGAATCAAAACTGATAATAACACAGTCACTAACAACATACTTTATATGAACCCCTTCTGATATTCTTCTATTCCAATCCCAAAGTCAGTAATTTTTTTCCCATTGGATATAACAGAATAATAGAAGAGTTCTTGAAAGAATATGATAAATCCTAAAAAATTACACAAATCTATAAAAGTAAAAAAGGAAACCGTTAAACTAGCGTTTTAAAATGTGGTTGCGGTTACGCTGTGAACCTTTATATCGCATGAAAATGCAGTTTAAACTATAGTTGTGATACCGTTGCAGAGATTTCAAATTCCTTTATGTTGCATGACCGCAATTTAAAACCATGCTTTACATTAAGATTGCATTGCATCAGCATACACCTCAGCTAGCATGCTATCTTCATCACTTCCAGAAATGGAAAACAATTCTGCATCTTTTTCTTCTTCACTAGAAAAATCTCTTCTTTCAAGCTTTGCATGAGCTGCAATGTATATCATTTTCTGAGCTCTTTCCAATGCAACTCTTGAGTTTTTGTTTCCAGAAACTTTTCTCATGAAAGACCAATTACTCTTAAATCCACATGAAGTTGCATGAAGAAAAATGAGCCTCACCGCAATCTTCCCTAAAGATTTGAACTCACACAAACATGTTTCCCAAACAAGTCGACTACTAAGAGGATTTGCGACTTTCATTTTCCCGGTGACAGGATCTCTTTGTTTCATTTGAACGGCTTGTGCATAAAGAGGGTCGAGTCCTTCTGATCTCCATTTCATTAGCTCCATCAAAACGACATGAGCTTCTTCTCTTGAAGCTAGTCTTGTAAGTAACTTATCGACGTCTTTCTCTTGTTCGCGCGTCAGAAACTTGAACGGCGGGAGATACTTTCCACTTGTGTCTTTAATCAAGTAAAGTGGATCGAGTATAAATGCTGCTGACCATGCAGGGTGGTAGTTTTTTCGAAACCGTTTTTCGAGTATTTTCTCCACTGGTCCTTCGACAACATTGTACTTACTACACCACTCCTTCACTTTGTTTCTCATCTCCTCCCAAAGAGGCAAACACCGACCAATCAACGGCCTCTCCGCCTCTATATCCTGAACCATTCCTTTAATAATCTTCACAAGCGAATAAACTGCTTCGACCTCGTTCCAAAACACCTCATTCTGAACCATTGCAGCCACTTCTCTAGCGTTCGGATCCTCCATGAACATTGCCTTAAACACGTCCTCCATCACAACCATTTGAATCACTCTAGCACAGCTCAAAATATCCTCAAGCATCGGAAACACAGACGCAAAGTTCTTCAATGGATCACATTTCGGCGAAGGTACACGAATCAACCCGCCATACTCCATCTCCTGCATTCTATAATTAACAAAAACATTCTTCACCTGAGATTCATTGTCTATAAAATTCGCAACTTTAAGACAATTCTTAGTAACAATACCGAAAAGTTCGAGCTCATTGTTGAAATCCTTGATTAAACTAACAAACCCTTGAAGCTGACAAGAAGTATTTACCATCCAATGGTTTTGATTCTCCAAATTCCTCAATGCCTTAGCCTTAAACTTATCAGCAACAATCCCTACACATCTTTGAACAACACTACCACTAACACCAGTCACAGTCTCCCACAAAACCTCCTCAGCATACTTTGAATTCACAACTCCCCCGCCGGTAAACACTGCCTTTTCAAAAACACTACTCCCATTTGGTAGATTCACCATAAACTTAACCAAACTCTCACCACCACAACACAAACCATACAAACTCTTATTATTATAACTACTGCTACTATTACCATAACTCTTCCAACCATCACTAGCTACTTGAAAAAACATTGCATCCCTAATTTTCGCCTCGGATTCACTCTTAACTTCATTAAACCTAGCATCGAGCCTTGGACCGGAAACCTCGCGTCTCAAACAACTTCCTACAGGCAAACCAACTTGAGAAAGAAAAGCTTGAAACTTTCTATGCTCAATTGTTGACAAAGAAACAGAACCACAACATTCATAAAACCAATCAGCAAGTAAATCCAAAGCAGAATTCACCTGTTCTTTACTCAAAGAAGTACCAGGTGAAGTCTTAGGACTCTTCAACTTCTTCACACTATCTTCAAACATAGCCAATGCACACAAATCATCTTTTCCACCAGACAACATCAACTGATGCTGGTTTTGATTCAGGTTCTGGTTCTGGTTCTGGTTCTGATGGTTCACCATATTACCATGCACCTGATTGTAGCCAATTTCAACCAATGCCAAGTTATGATTTTGAAAACTTAATGATGATGGTGAGGTTGAAACTGAAACAGCAACTCCCATTTGATCTCTTTTCCGGTTTGAACCGGAAACAGACGAAATAGGAACCGGAGAAACCGGAACTGAACCGGGTTCAGATTTTAACAACAAACCAGAATTGTTAAAATTAGAACATGTTCCACGTTTGAGATGTTCTGAAGCTGTTCTTGAAGGGTTTGAAGCAGAAAAAACAGAATCACACAAACAACACTTGAGTTTAACAGATTTAGCAAGACCAGTATCAGGATTTCGAACCAGAATAGGTTCAAGGTGTGTCCAATACCATGCACCTTTACCTTTAACAGCTTTGGTTCGAACAGTGACAAGACCCTCGTATCGTTTGTTAACAGCTTTAACAGCAATTTCTTCGGAGCTAGGAAGTGGTTCTGTTGAAGTTGAGTTTGTTGAAGTCATTGTTTTGGTCAAAAGGGTGGTTGAATTTGTGGGAAAGTTTTGGTTTTGTGGTTCTTTGAGATGAAGGGTCAAAATTGGGTGGTTTTTTGAGGGAAAAGGTGTGGTTTTGGTTTTGACATTGTTGTGATTATGAGTTTGGGATTCGTTTATGGACATTTAGCCATAAAGGGTTGGTGAGTTTTGGGTTGAAAGAGGGAAGGGAAGAATGGAAGTGGTGTTTGGAGAGTGGGGGTGTGTGATGAATTGGGGGGGTGAAAAGAAGAAGTAGAAGAGAGTGAGGTGAAGTGAGTGAGTGAGGTTGTTGATTGTTGCTACAAAAAAGAGAAGACAGGTGAGTGCATATAGAAGGAGGTAGTGAAACAGGGAAACTAGGAAGTGAGAGAGAGAGAGAGAGAGAGAGGTGAGTCAACCAAATTTGTAATTCTCAACCAAAAAGGGACACTCTTTTTTGGTTTAACTTATTTTATTTGTTTTCTTCTTTATTATTGAGAAATTAATTGATAGAGAGAAAAAGAAAGAGGTAAAAAGCAAGGTTCTACATGAATAAGATACATGGGGTATGGTGTATGGTGTATGGTGTATGATACACAAATTTTCTCCACCATTAGATTGAAGAGCTATATTATTTGAAGGTAAATTCTATGTTAAATAACTCTTGCATCATCCACATATTTGTTTCCATCATTAAATCAATGGATCATAGTATTTGATTAAATATGATATGATGTAACGTATTGATTTAATTGTAGAAAACATATTTGTGTATGGTAAGAGAGTAATTTGTTTGTGTAAATTAGATAAAACTTAATTTAAAATAGTAGATGTTAGTACAATTAGTTTTTATGCTAAGAGTGGTATTGAACCACCAAACTCTTTATAACTTCACTCTTTGACTCTCTCGCTTCGACTATCAAATTAACTTTATATACCTAGTTTTATTACATCTAAAGTGAATTGTTTCATACTACATCTTTCATCAATTCATCTTATTCTAATAACTTGTTTTGTCCACTTGAGATGGCCACTAAGACGGCAATGTTTCGACGACTGTTTAGGATTTCATAAAAGGAAAAAACATCACACCACATTGTCTTCCTCACTCGACCATCATTGTAATGTATGAGAAGATCAAAACTCATACATCAAAGAGCATTGTTATGAACTATTATGTGACACGTTAAGTGAATATACAATCTTTCCACATTGATCAAACATTAATACTGCTTCACCAAAGATTAATTTACCTATGAAGTTTCTTTCAATGACTAATTTGTCAATACTTATAGTTATAGTCTCCACATGATTGCAATTACTCAGAAATTTATCCATAGTATGACATAAATTTCATAAGTAATTAATCACTTTTGCAATGACGTGGAATCTACATGCAATGAGACATGTCTAATTAATATGTTGTGTCTTAACCTTTAGTGCAAACTTTTATAGATGAATTATTTTGGATATGCTTTTATAATTGGCATAATAGAAGATTTATTATCATCGATACTTACAACTTTAATGATCAATTTGTCTATTCACTTATGTTTGTTTCGCCATAAAATATGTATTTTGATAAAGTGAGCTTAATCAAGAGGGCCTATTTTAACGAAACAAGCCTAACTGATATCATAATTAATAATTGTTCAATACAATGTGGCGATTAGCTCAAGAATAGACCACTCTCGCTAAAGTATGAGCAACCATGTTCACTTGTCGTCGAATAAATTCCACCTCAAAGTTAGAATGTAAAGCTAACTCAAATAATACGAGAAACAATTATAGAAAATTCAAAAGTTCCATGATGACTAGTTGTTAGAGACGTCACCAACGTCTGGGAATCTGATTTAAAAGTCATAAACTCCCATCAGTTGGTAATGGTGAACCCGATTGCTTCAAGAAGAGCTAAAGCTCCGCCTTCAAGTACCGACGTATGACCCTTCCTCCATTGCGCGTGAGCTACCACAAATCGGTCATCTGAATCACGAACACAACACCCAAAAGAAATGGACTGATCTGCCTGTTGGAATGACACATCCACATTGCACTTCAACCACCCATAAACACTGTTGTATGTTGTTCGTGGGAAGCACTCCTTCAATAATCAAGAGGGTTTAAAACCGAATTTTCTCTGTGAACCTTTTCATAGTGGCATATCGAAAAATTCCTAACACTAGGAAATTTGCAGGAATGTTCACAAAGTGAAAATGTTTTGGATAAATGTTTCCTCGTGTACAAATGATTAAAGGTCTACTTGAGGGTTTAAAATTAGGAATTTATTGACTTAGCTTCATTCTTTTTATTGACTTCATTCTTGAACTTGCTCTATCAAATAAGTTATTTCAAATGCCTACACATTAGGAAATTCATACTTTAATTTAGACAATACTAAAATTATAAAATGTATATATTATCAAAATTTCAACAAGTTGACAATTTACTATACGTGTGCAAGTGCATATATCTTCATTGATTTTTTTTTTTTTTTTTATGAACAAATGCTCAATTTTATTCTTCAAAGAGTTATATCCATGTCAAATTATTAAATTATATTATCTCATGGTATTTAAATTTAAAATAATTTGCCTCAAAAAAAAAAAGAAAATTTTAAAAAAAAATTATTGAAATAGTATTCAGTATTAAAATGTGATTTTTGACAATTAAATAATAAACTATATAATACTTTTTCTTGAAAACCCTTCAAACTTCTTTATTATATAGTTTAGCTTGTTTTATAATTTTTCAAGTTACATGCTATGTCACATTAATAAACTCATTTGCTAGTGTCTTTTGATGAGTAGTCCTGTCCTGTGGTTGGGTTGGAACACTATAGGACTTAAATGTAGGAGGTTCGTGATTTGATTTCTATGCTATTAACATTTTCCCTCCCCTAACAATTTAGCCCCTATCACATTTGTTTTTAAAAATATTAGATTTTATTTTATGGGAAATTAAAACATGATGAACAAATATTGCATATTTGTTTTTGAAGGAACAAATATTGCATATGTTGATCCTTAAAAAAAATTGCATATATTGAATTTGGTTATCGTACATAATTAATCCATCAAATGCCACAATTATATAGAGTTTAATACTAGACTATATTTCAAATCTACAAGTTAAATGAGTGTTTGGCCGCTCCTTGAACCTCTAATGGCAGGGGGTTTTCAGTTTTTTTTTTTTTTAAGGTTTGGAGTCAGCTCAACGGGGATCAGCCATCGATGTTTGCTAGTTTAGAATATTTGACAAAAAAGAAATGCTAAGCTTTGAAACGACAAATTGGACGCTTATTAGGTGAACCTTATCACAACTTATAAATTTATGTTCCGATCTTATCTCATTTAATTCGTGTAATCTTTTAAAAAGATCAAGTATTATCTTCGAAATAGCCGAATTGTATTAAAAAATAATAATATATTAATAGAGATTGGGTAAGAACCAACAACCTCAACCTTTTATATCGATATTGTTTTGGACTAGGGCCAGGCCCAAATCCTTAATGGATTATACGTCGGAGACGTAGACTAAGCTGTTGCACAGCCAACACCCTCAAGTGAATCCGTCCAGAACATTATCACTACATGATTAGGATTGAATGTTGATCTGCAAATCACACAAGGAATTTCTCATCCACTTTATTTGAAAATTGACTTGAGCATCAAAGTATTTGAAGATACAACACTCATTCTGTTGAACACAAACATCGTCCTCTGCAGTGCTTCATCAACTCCGACCGTCGATCCTAGTCTATTCTGATCAATTATATAATATACACAGTACATACCTTGTAATTTGTATCAAGATGGAATGTGTAGGCCAAATATAGCTAGCCTCTTTCCAAGGTTGATCATCTCTACCCACAGTTATTTTTTATTTTATATTTTTATTAACGAGTTTCTTTTTACATTCTAGCCTTCTTGGAAATTGATTAATAAGTTTCTATTTTTATAGTTAGCCTTCTCTTGATTAATTGTAGAATTAATTTTGACATGTTTAAGTATGTCGATAAGAATTGATTTTATTTATAGAACTGATTATAATTTAAATTTATGATTTAATTTATTGTTCAACACACATTTTAAAAAATGTATTCAAACATAAATCGTTTTGCATTCTACTTATTTTTAACTAAAATTAATTTTACATAATCAATTTTTGTTACCATGTGAACTAAACATAGTACAATGATATATTTTTTATATAAACTAGCATCAATGATTTCATGTTTATTGTCTTAGTTCACATTCTATAATTAGTAAAAAAAAAAAAAATACATAAATTGAATGTAACCTCTCATAAAGCATGGTTTGGTTATAATTAATCAATACACTAATTTAAGAAGGGAGTGGGAGATGAAGAAGTAACAGTATATGATTGGGATAAAAAGTCAAATAAATAAATACATACACTGTTTTGGGGGGTGATGATGAATAATTTCACCTAAAGCATGTGGTTGTTAAGCATAGACTTTACATGTATTATAAGTTGTAATGTCTCATTCACCTTTTAAAAGAGAAAAAAATAAAAGGGAGGGATAACCACACATTGTAATTGATTCTTTTTAATTATATGAACTTTTGTAAACTTGGACAGTATTTTATATTGTCATATAATGGATGATGTTTTGCAAATTATGCAGTGATGTACTCAAAGAAGAGAACAACAAAGCAGTTAGATACTTTTTCATTTTATTTTTTTCCCTTCAATTTAGGCTGATGTTTTCTATTCCCTTTTTGGAAACCTATTATTAATTTAATGGAGTAGAGTTGAAGCCACTTACGTTTTTATAATCATATATTTCTTTAAAAAACAAAATTCTAAAATAAAATGAATTTAATTTTGATACACCTTCATATAATATATTTATACCCTTCCACTAATTATAAATTTTCACATGATTAAAAAAAGTGGACTATAAAATGTATCGAGAAAAAAAAAATGGACTATAAATATAACTACTTTAAAATCACACATAATTAAGAATACTTTTTTTTTAAGGTGTAATAGATCTTTACATGAATAACACTTGCCAATCTTAAATCCATAAAATAATTCTCAAGTAAATAAAATTAATAAAAATGGGGAGTCTTTTCTTTGTAGCATGAACAATTAAAATGACGTTAGAAATGGGTCCATATCCACTTACTGTATTATTTAAACGTAACAATTTTGAGTATAACTAGACCCGGACCCGTGCGTTGCACGGGTTTTTTTCGAGTTTCATATATACGCTATAATATAATTTGTTGTCGACATGGATAAATGTATTATGTATAACATTTCAATAAAGACTACAATGATACTATTGAATAAATAAAATTATAATAATTTTAAATATCTAAAATCAAGTTACATTGAGTTTGAGAAAAGAGTAATTAAGTAACTATTGAACATTCTGAAAAACTTCTTTGTAAACCACATTTCCTGTTTCATTTGTATCTTCACCTTCATCGTCTGTTATCAAAATCTTTAAGCCTTTCCTTGAAGTAACCCTTGACATTGCAACATATAGTTGTCCATGTGAAAAAATTGACTGAGGAAGGTATACTCCAACATAGTTAAGTGACTGACCTTGACTCTTGTTGATAGTCATGGCAAACGAAACAGCCAATGGAAACTGTCGACGTTGAAACTTAAAAGGGATTTTTTTATCCGAAGGAATCAGTGATAACCTAGGAATAAAAACTTTTTGACCAATATTACTACCAGATATAATCTTTCCTTCAAGCACATATCTTCCCATTCTTGTAATTATGAAACGTGTACCATTGCACAATCCTAAAGTTTGGTCAATATTTCTCAACAACATTACTGGGACTCCAACTTTCAGCTTTAACTTGTGATTTGGAATTCCTGAAGCAACAATGGTGTTTAGAAATTCAGGAGTGTGCACATCATCTGGCATGTCAACATTTGAGTTGGCATTACATAGAGAGTCACAACTGAAATAAGTTTTTTCATCTCCAGGTATTAAATCCAACATATAATCATTTATGGCGTCAACAATTGCATTCTTTGGAGCTAATATAGCTCTATCTTGAAAGAAAGATGGATCATTCATGTTGTGTAATAGATCTGGATACGTGCTTTGAACAATAGCTGAAAGTGGATCACCAAAGCTCTGAATCAACAAATCTTGTGGTATTTGAACTGTGATATCCACATCATTAGGTACTCCAATACTACCATCACCAATTCCCAAAATCCAGTCAGAAAAATTCTTTCTCTCTTCAACATTAGAATCTGTGCTTCCGGTTAGAAGTCTCATGTTTTTGGTCAATGTAAGCACCTCGCAATAACTCCAAAGATAGGAAGAATTTATAGTAGAACGTACAACTTCTTGTCTTGTTCCTTTTGGTATAACAGGAAGAATCTGACGAAAATCACCACCTAAAACAACTACTTTTCCACCAAATGGGATGTCTTTCTTTTGCATTATATCCTTGAAAGTACGATCAACGGCTTCAAAACAATGTTTGTGCATCATAGGCGCTTCATCCCATATGATTAGTCGTGCACGACGTATTAATTCAGCTAATGGATCTTTTGGTGCTATATCACACGTCGAGCATTCATCAACATTTATAGGAATGACAAACCTTGAGTGTGCAGTTCTTCCACCAGGAATTAGCAATGCAGCTATCCCACTTGACGCTACAGTAAGAACAATCTCACCCATCTAATAGAGAGGATAGATTCAAGGATTTTTGAAGTTATTGAAAACAGAACATGGGCAACAACAAAGGCACATTATAAGGTTTAAAGAAAAACTGCAAAGCCACATCATTATATATATGTTAATAACTTATTTGCCATGACCTGGAAGATTTTCCTATTTTTTAGGCCAAAATAAAAGACATGAGAATAGAGACTCCCCCTTATGGTGAATAGAGACTCCCCCTTACCTTTGGTTTGCAGAATTTGATATTCCTACGGTAAAATCTCTCTCCAGGTTCTTCTCACTTGTCTCCTTGCTTCTTCTCTCCACAACCCTAGTTTTCCTTTGATCTCTAATCTTTTATTGTTTGTTGTAACCCTAATTCTCTAATGCTCTCCTCTATTTATAACCTTTTAACTGAGCTAGGTTTCTCTCATAACTATTTAACGGGTTTACTCTTCAATTTTAAAATATATTATTAAGTACAAAAATATATTAGATTTAGTACAAAAATATCTCAAATTGAGTACCAAAATATATCATATCATATTCAATATAAAAATAGTATATTAGATTTAATTCAAAAATATCTCAAATTGAGTACCAAAATATATCATATTCAGTATAAAAATATATTATTGAGTATTAAAATATATTTCATATCACAAACCAAAATATATTAGATTGTGCATAAAAATATTTTAGCAAAACTTGGGGACTAAGAAATCACTTTCTAACAGGTTTGCTCTCCACTATTTACACCTCCTTTTATCCTATTTAATTAAAACACTACTTAATTCCTTCATTCAAACCCCCCTTTTTATAATTGCCGTAGATATATATAAAATAAAAGCAATTATAAGTCACAAAAACCATTAGTGATCCAGTGGTTACAGCTGTGACCTATTAGAAGTTGGTCTGTGGTTCAACTCTCAGCAAGGATTGGTTAGTCATTAGGGTTGTCAAGTTTGAGTACCAAAATATATCATATTCAGTATAAAAATATATTATTGAGTATTAAAATATATTTCATATCACAAACCAAAATATATTAGATTGTGCATAAAAATATTTTAGCAAAACTTGGGACTAAGAAATTAAGCAATTATAAGTCACAAAAACCATTAGTGATCCAGTGGTTACAGCTGTGACCTATTAGAAGTTGGTCTGTGGTTCAACTCTCAGCAAGGATTTTTTTTCATAAATTTCTTTCAAAAGAAAAGTTAGTGGTTACAGCTGTGACCTATTAGAAGTTGGTCTGTGGTTCAACTCTCAGCAAGGATTTTTTTTCATAAATTTCTTTCAAAAGAAAAGTTAGGGTTAGTCATTAGGGTTGTCAAATTTGAGTACCAAAATATATCATATTCAGTATAAAAATATATTATTGAGTATTAAAATATATTTCATATCACAAACCAAAATATATTAGATTGTGCATAAAAATATTTTAGCAAAACTTGGGGACTAAGAAATCACTTTCTAACAGGTTTGCTCTCCACTATTTACACCTCCTTTTATCCTATTTAATTAAAACACTACTTAATTCCTTCATTCAAACCCCCCTTTTTATAATTGCCGTAGATATATATAAAATAAAAGCAATTATAAGTCACAAAAACCATTAGTGATCCAGTGGTTACAGCTGTGACCTATTAGAAGTTGGTCTGTGGTTCAACTCTCAGCAAGGATTTTTTTTCATAAATTTCTTTCAAAAGAAAAGTTAGGGTTAGTCATTAGGGTTGTCAAGACTACCTAACATTTATATATAAAGATTTCATTTAAATTTTTTATATAATTAGTAAAGTTCAATATTCAATTATTGAAATAAAAAATTTCGGTAAACCAACTCCCTCAAAAAAAATATTCTGTAAACGTAATATTTATTTTATTGAATAGATTATATTTTTATCAAATTTAAAAATTGATTGATATTTATTGGCAAAATATAGGATATTTCACTTTACAAAGTAGATCGCATATAAAATGTCAACAATAATATTGTACAAGTCATGTATGCCTTAAAAAAAACAATTTTTTTTGACAAAATGCATTAAAAAAAACAATTAAATATCGCAAAGAGAGAGGCTTCGATCATTTTATGAAAATTCTTGTGTTAGAGAAAATTGTGGCAAACTTATTAGAAAGAAAAATTGTGACTTCCAAGCCTAGCTTTAGAGGAGTAGCCAAACTTTTTTTTAGGTTGAAGCTTAATCGTCCCCCATAACATTACTAACCTAGAATTTTAGGCTTCGATATTCTTTTATTCTTTTGTGAGAAAATAACCTCAAAACATTCTTACACAAAATTTTAATAATATAAAAAACATTAACAATGAGAAAAATATATGTGTCATGTGTTATCACACACCCTAACTATGTCCAGGGTTTTAACAAGAAAGTGGAACAAATCAATAAAAACCAACAACTAAACAACTCAAGTAAGAATAAATTCAACCAAGAACAGATTTAGAGCCTATGTGTAGAGTGTTGTGAAGAAAGTATGAGTTAGAAGTTTCACATTGCATGTAAAAGTGGAGGTTGAACATTTTATAAGTGAGATGACCCATAAATCCAATGTCTTAAGGTTCTGAGTTAAAGATGTGGTGTCAAACTCACTTGTATGGTTGTTCATGGCTCAATGTGGATGATCTCTCAGACTTCCCTTGTGACTCAATAGTGGTATCAGAATTGATGGTTCAACAAGAGCTTGACTGACTCCTTGTATCGAAAGTCTTCCTAAAAAGGTGTTCATGATGCGTGCCTCGTTAAGTGCACAACGGAAACGACGTTAGAAGTGAAAGTGTTAGTGGATGAAAAAGCTTTTGCTTGAGGGGAAGCATAATGAATTGAAAGACTCACACTTTAGGGAAAGATTGTTGTGTAGCAAGTGTGAGTTAGAAGTCTCACATTGTTTGAAAAAGTGGAGGTTGAACACTTTATAAGTGAGGGACCCATAAACTCAATGTCTTAAGGTTTTGGGTTAAAGATGTAGTGTCCAACTGACTTATGTGGTTGCTACTGGCCCAATGTGGATGATCCTCTGGGCTGTCCTCGTGACCCAATATAAAGGAAACAAACAATCATTCCAAAGATAAAGAGAGTATAGAAACAAAAACACAAAGATTGCTTACCCAGTTCTGCCCAAATAGACCTACGGTTGGAGGAGAGAATAACTCTTCGATCCACTATCAATGATTCTTTACAAAAGATACAAAATAATTACAATAAACTAGATTTAATAATAAAACATTAATTTCTACCATTTTCCTTTCTCTCAACACTCAATGATAATCTATCAAGAAAATAAGAGAGAAATCTTATATTCTTCCTCCAATGAAATCTTACTATCCAAGGTGTTTAGAATGTGATTTGAAACACTAAAACCTCACTCAAAAGCACTCGACACTTAACATTTAAGTTTCCCTAAAAGTTCTGTTTTTTGGTGAAAATTGGTCTCCTTGAATCTACCAAAAAAGGCTCGTTTTTATGTCAGGTCGCGCATGTTGAAACATTATGTATAAACATATCTCTCTTTGTTGGTTTTGATGATAACAAAAGTGTTAAATAGAAAATTGGTTATTTTCTAATGTTTTGTTCAAGTGATTTCAGAACCACGTGTTTAATGATTGGAAATTGATAATGGTTATGAAAGAACAAGCTTAGAGCAAGAAAGGAAAGCTTAGAAGCAAGGTTGCAAAGTTGGAAGAAACTGGGTCTGAAGCCTAAGTCTGAAAGGTGCTTCTGAACTGCATCTGAAGGCAGCTTCTGATGGGTGAGTCTGAAGGTGCGTCTGAAGAAGTCAACAAAAGTCAACATCTGAAGACCTGCTTCTGATCCGTACAACTGAAGGCAGCTTCTGATGTTCAGTACGTGAAGCCAGCTTCTGATGAAGAGAAGCTTCTGAAGTCTGATGTGGCAAGGAAAGCAACTGTTACTGTGCGCATTTAATGCCTGGATGTGTCAGAACAACCCAATGGAACAGTTGTCTCCCTGACTCAAACATTCCCCAGCTTTTAAGGAAAGCAAATTCAAAAATGGCTGCTGCTCTATTTTCTGGAAAAGTTCAGCACACAATTGCAGCTAACCTAGCTCTCAATTTGCAACGGCTCTCTGCTTAATTTCTGCAAGTCTTCAACAGCTCTAATTTCCTCTATAAAAGGAAGAAGATTTGAAGAAGATTTCAGCTAAGACTCTTGAAACAAAACTGCTGAACCTGTGCTCTGTTTTTGCTGTCAAAACTCATAAGTTCACAAAACTCTTAGAAATTCTTTTAGTTTCTGTAACTTAGAATTTCTTAAGGTTAAGAGTCTTAACATGTGTTGTATTAAGAGAACACCTCTGATATTTTATCAAGTGTTCAACCCAAACTCATTTCTTTGTAATTCAGTTTGGTCATTAAGTCTCAGTCTATATACTGAGCAATTGTAACCTCATTCCTTTGTGGTCTGAGCTGTTAGTCACATTCCTGGGTGGTCTGTGCAGGGAGTCTTATTCCTTTGTGGTCTAAGCAAGGTTCGTTCATTCCTTAGTGGTCTGAACATTAGAAGTCTTATTCATTGGTGGTCTAAGCAACTGGAAATCTCATTCCTTTGTGGTCTGAGTAATTGTAATCATGCTGATTATAGTTGAAATCTCTTGTTGGAAAACAAGGGGACTGGATTACTTCCAACATTTGGAAGGAACCAGTATAAATCTTTGTGTGCCTCTTTTCCCTCTCTCTTTTCATATTGAATCCGCTGCAATACTCTTGATAATTTGATAATAGTTCAGAACTGATTCATATCAGCTTCTGAACTTAACTTAAGTTTTTGAAAAGAAAGAAACCAAGTTTTTTTTTAGTCACACAATTCAACCCCCCCCCCCCTCTTGTGTGTGTTTTTCTCACCTTCAGTTGGTATCAGAGCTCTGGTTCTGATATTAACACTTAACAGTGTGTCAGTCTTGATCCTGAGAAAAACATGACCTCAACAAGTAGTTCCGCTCCACCCTCTCCCAGAAATCAAAGAAATGTATCTTATGACTATGGTACTGAAGAAAAGAAGTCTAGGTCACACAATAAACCCCCTATGTTTACTGGTGACCCAGAAAAATTCTCTTGGTGGAAGAGTAAAATGTACAGTCATATAATTGGTATTGCTGACTCACTTTGGGATATTATTGAAGATGGAATCTCAATACCAGTTGATGAAGAAGGTGTTGCTGTCAACAGAAGAGCTCTAAGTGATGCAGAAAGGAAGATATATAGAAAGCACCACAATGTCAGAGGCATCATTGTGGATTCATTACCTCACTCTAAGTATCAGAATTTGAGTGACAAGTCAACAGCTAAAGCCATATTCACATCCCTCTGCTCTAACTATGAATGTAATAAAAAGGTTAGAGAAGCTAAGGCAAATATTCTTGTTCAGCAATATGAGTTGTTCAGAATGAAAGAGGATGAAACTATTGAGACAATGTTCTCAAGATTTCAGACTCTGGTTTCTGGACTTCAGATTCTGAAGAAGAGTTATACCACAGCTGATCATGTGAACAAACTCTTAAGAAGTCTGCCATCCAAATGGAGACCTAAAGTGACTGCTATTGAGGAAGCTAAGGATCTGAATACTTTAAGTATTGAGGATCTTATAAGCTCCCTCAAGGTGCATGAACTGGGACTCAATGAGGATGAATCTGTTAGAGAACCAAAATCATTAGCCCTGAAATCTAAAAGAAAGCCTGCTAAAGCTTTGAAAGCTATTAAATCTGAAGAAGAATTTCCTGAGGGAAATTCTGATGAAGATTCAGATGCTGATGAGCTTGCAATGCTTTCTAAAAGAATTCAGTATCTAATGAATAGAAAGAAAAAATTCTCTAACAGAAGCAGTAACTTTAGAGGATCTGGTTCAAAGAGGGAAAACCAGAAGGAATGCTACAACTGCAAGAAACCTGGCCACTTCATTGCTGAATGTCCTGATCTTCAGAAGGACAAATCAAGGGAAAAAGCAAAGAAGTCCAGCTCAAAGTCTAGTAGTTTCAGAAACAAGCTTAAAAAGAGTCTCATGGCAACATGGGATGATCTGGACAATAAGTCTGAATCTAATGAAGAAGAAGCAATCCTGGCCTTGATGGCAACTGCATTTTCTGATGCAGAATCCTGCTCAGATTCAGATGAAGAAGATGAGGTATATTCTGAACTCACGAGATCTGAATTAATTGAAACAGTTAATGATCTTATGAGTCATCTAAAAAGCAAGTTAGGAGAAATAAAATCCTTGAAAAATAAAACTAACTTGATGTCTGAGGAAAATCTTAAACTTCAGAATCAAATAACTAAGTTTGATGAAGAAGTTAAAGAACTCAGAGATGAGACTCATAAGAAACCTGAAGCAATTCCTAATGAACATGAAATAGCTCTTCAGTATTTCATTTTAACTGGAATCAATAGAACTAAAATTGCCTCTATGCTTTATAATATGGTCAGAAACAAAGGTGAAGGCATTGGCTATGATTCATTCAAACCTTCAAATGAATCAAACTCACCTTCCTGTTCTGGAAATATTTTAAAAGGCAATGGTATATGCTTTGTGCCTGCTTCTGTTAACTCTGAGAAAGTGAAAATGTCAGAAACTGAGACTGAGTCTGAAGTTCTGAACAGCTCACACTCTGAAGCTTCTGAACCTAAGGGTAAGATGAAGGCAGATGTTAAAACTTTGCCTAAATCTAAGCCAAAAGGTCCTAAGCCTAAGAGTAAGAGAAAATCAGACTCTAAACCTGAAAATGTTCAGAGTCTGAAGAGTTCAGAACCTGAATCTAGCAAGTCTCAGAATCTGAATAATTCAAATTCAAATTTTTCAAAAACTGGGTTTATTAAAACTTCAAAATCTATTAAACCAGTCAATACAAAACATTTTCAATCTCAGAATGTTAAGCAAAGCAAGCAAAAGTAAACCTATCAGTTTTCTGCTTTTAATTGTTTTAAGAAAGGTAAAACTGAAGCTTACCTTGTGCCTGAAGCAAACAAAGTTAGAATTCCGAGGAAATCAGAACCAAAGCACTCAAAGGGTCAGACTTTAAACAACTCAGAACCAAAGACCTTCAAGTCTCAGGTTCTGAAGAAATCTGAGTCCAAACCTTTGAGAACTCAGGTTCTGAAGAACTCAGGTTCTGAAACTCAGACTTATTCCAGATATAAGGATTCATATCCTAAGTATCAGAACAAGTCTGAATATCATAACTTCAGACACAAGCTGAAAAAGCCAAAACCTTTCAGAACTAACCCCAAAGGACCCATGAAAATCTAGGTACCTAAGTCTGAGATCATTTCAATTGCAGATATGCTTAACATCCAAAGAAAAGGAAAGGTCCTGGTACCTGGACAGTGGATGCTCATGACAGGAGACAAGTCTATGTTCCAAACCCTGACTCAGAAAGAGGGAGGAACTGTGGGGTTTGGAGGAAGTCAGAAAGGAAAGATCATTGGTACTAGTAAGATAGGTAATTCTTCCCTGTACATTGATAATGTTTGGCTGGTAGATGGACTTAGACATAATTTACTTAGCATAAGTCAATTGTGTGATAGTAATTATGAAGTCTTGTTTAATAAGAACACCTGTACTGTAATCAACAATAATGATAAATCTGTAGTGTTCAAAGGTAGTAGGAAAAACAATGTTTATAAAATAAATTTTTCTGAATTGGTTCAGCAGAAGGTAGTTTGCCTTCTGTCTGTGAGTGATGAGAAATGGGTTTGGCACAAAAGGCTGGGACATGCTAACTGGAGACTCAATCCTAAGCTTAGCAAGTTACAGCTGGTTAGAGGCCTACCCAGCATTGATTATCACTCAGATGCTCTGTGTTCAGCATGCCAAATTGGAAAATTTTCTAAAACTTCTTTTAAATCTAAGAACATTGTTTCCACCTCTAAACCTTTAGAACTCATTCACATTGATTTGTTTGGTCCTGTTGGAACAGCTTCAATCAATGGGAAGAAGTATGGACTGGTAATTGTTGATGATTACAGTAGGTGGACTTGGGTTAAGTTCCTTAGAACTAAAAATGAAACATATGATGTGTTTTTCAAATTCTGCAAACAAGTACAAAATGAAACTGATTTGAAAATTTTAAAAATCAGAAGTGATCATGGTGGGGAATTTGAAAATGAACCATTTGAAAATTTCTGTGAAGATCATGGAATTCTCCATGAGTTCTCATCTCCTAGAACTCCACAACAAAATGGAGTTGTAGAGAGAAAGAACAGATCTTTACAGGAAATGGTCAGAACCATGATCCATGAATCCAAAATTGCTAAGCACTTTTGGGCAGAAGCTGTAAACACAGCATGTTATATTCAGAACAGGATCTATATCAGACCTATTCTGAATAAAACAGCATATGAACTATTTAAAGGAAGAAAACCAAGTATTTCTTATTTTCATCAGTTTGGTTGTACTTGCTACATACTAAACAATAAGATCTACCTAAAGAAATTTGATGCTAAGGCTCAAAAGGGTACCTTTTTAGGTTACTCAGAGAGATTTAAGGCATACAGGGTGTATAATTCTGAAACACATGTTGTTGAAGAAGCTATACATATTAGGTTTGATGATAAGAAGCCTGGTAATGAAATACCAGAGCTGGTTAAGAGTTTTGCAGATGTCAGAATCTCAGAAGAACCTTCAGAAGCTGAACCCAGTTCAGAGTCTGAAGAAGGTTCAAAAGCTGAGAACAATGAAGAATCTGAGAAACTCTCTGATAATGACACTACTCCTGAAGCAAGCCAAGACCAGCATGGTTCTGAACAAATCCCTGATGGTTCTTCAGAAGCTAATCCACCCAGAACCTCATTTAAGTACAAGTCTTCACATCCTGAGGAGCTGATTATTGGGAACAAGAGCAGTCCAATCAAGACCAGATCAGCATTCACTCAGAATGAGTCTATGCTTGGCCTGCTATCCATGATTGAGCCCACAACAGCTGATGAAGCACTTGCAGATGATGGCTGGATTGTAGCAATGCAGGAAGAGCTGAACCAGTTTCAAAGGAATGATGTCTGGGATCTGGTTGCAAGACCTGATCATAAGAACATCATTGGAACAAAATGGGTGTTCAGGAACAAGCTCAATGAGCAAGGAAAAGTGATCAGAAACAAGGCTAGACTAGTAGCTCAAGGGTACAACCAGCAAGAAGGAATAGATTACACAGAAACTTTTGCTCCAGTTGCAAGACTGGAAGCAATCAGGTTACTTCTTTCTTATGCTGTTAATCATGATATCATCTTGTACCAAATGGATGTTAAGGGTGCTTTCTTAAATGGTGTAATTTCTGAAGAAGTGTATGTAAAACAACCTCCTGGTTTTGAAGATGTTAAAAATCCAGATTATGTTTTTAAACTTAAGAAGTCTTTGTATGGTCTGAAACAAGCTCCCAGAGCTTGGTATGAAAGGCTAAGCAACTTCTTGATTAAAAATGATTTTGTAAGAGGTCAAGTTGATAATACACTCTTTAGAAAAACTGTTAAGAAAGAAATCTTAATTGTGCAAATATATGTTGATGATATCATATTTGGTTCTACTAATGCCTCTCTTTGCAAAGAGTTTTCAAAGTTAATGCAGGATGAATTTGAAATGAGCATGATGGGTGAGCTGAAATTCTTTTTGGGAATTCAAATCAACCAATGCAAAGATGGTGTCTATGTTCATCAGTCAAAATACACTAAGGAGCTTCTGAAGAAGTTTCAGCTTGATGATTGCAAGCTGATGACAACACCAATGCATCCCACCTGCACCTTAAGCAAAGAGGACAATGGCTCTAAAGTAGATCAGAAGCTGTACAGAGGTATGATAGGTTCTATTTTATACTTAACTGCTTCTAGGCCAGATATTTTGTTTAATGTATGTCTGTGTGCTAGATTCCAGTCAGATCCTAGAGAATCTCATATGACTGCTGTCAAGAGAATCTTATATCTGAAAGGAACAACTAATTTGGGACTTCTGTATAAGAAATCTCTGAATTATAAGCTAGTTGGCTTCTGTGATGCTGATTATGCTGGGGACAGGATTGAAAGAAAATCCACCAGTGGAAACTGTCAGTTTCTGGGTGAAAATCTTATATCCTGGGCCAGCAAAAGACATGCAACTATTGCTTTGTCAACAGCAGAAGCAGAATACATCTCAGCTGCAAGTTGTAGCACACAACTGCTCTGGATGAAACATCAATTAGAGGATTATCAGATTCATGCAGATAATATTCCTATTTATTGTGATAATACTGCTGCAATATGTCTGTCTAAAAATCCAATTCTGCATTCTAGAGCCAAGCACATAGAAATAAAACATCATTTTATAAGAGATTATGTTCAGAAGGGTGTGTTAGATATTCAGTTCATTGATACTGATCATCAATGGGCTGACATATTCACAAAACCCCTAACAGAAGAAAGATTCAATTTTATTAAAAAGAATCTGAACATGCTCTTTATCTCTTGAAAATGTGCTTGAATCTGAATGAAATCCTTGATTCTGAGTTTATCATAAGCTAAGACTTATTAGACACTCATTTTCTGAGAGTCTGAAGAAAGTTAAGCCTGAAAAACTTCAGAGTTTGAAGGATCAGAACCTGGATTATCTGACTTCTGAATTTGATAGGAATCTAATGTTTGGTTAGAATCTGATAAGTATAACCCTGGGCAATGATGATTTAAAGCTTTGAAAGTTTAACTTTGTCCCTCCAAAAGTCATCAATATAAAAATGTGTTTTTCTGTTTTTGGTATCCATTACTCAAACTGTTTTCACACAGACACATTTTTTTTAATGCTCAAAGTGTATCAAACATGTTCAGTCTTTTCAAACTTATTCAAATGTTTGGTATCAGTCTAAGATCATGGAATTCTGAAAGAATTCAGCAGCACTGAACCATATGCTATATTTTGGTATCAGCACTGAACTAGTTTTGGTATCAGGATCTGATATAAGTTCAGTTATGCTAAAACCTTTAAGTAGGTATATGATCTGAACAATTTTGTTTTAAAATGAGTTAGACTTGCTCAGATACTGAACAAATTTCACTGAACAACTATGTCTGAACATAGAATGCTCTGATCAGAAGCTTTGAACTATTTTCTTTTTTGCTTCTGAACATCATTCAGTTTCAAATGCAATGTCATATACTCATGGAAAATCAAGTATGCTCTAATGCTCATTCTTGCTGCTTGCTTACTTATATGATTGCATGATTATCTCACATGTTTTTCAAACTCTCTCAAAATTCTGAAACCTTTTGATAAGGGGAGAAATGTTTTTTTTAAACTCTCTTAAAAGGGGGAGAAATTTTTTGTCTTTTGTAAAACTTTTTGTTGATGACAAAAGGGGGAGAAATGGAAAACAAGTATTAAAGCTCCTGAGCTCAAAATCTAAGTTAAATTCTGTCAGTAATTAACTTATGAAAGGGGAGTAAAAGGCATTAAGACCTGAGGCTCTAAACATGAGTTAGGTTCTGATTGAATTTAACTTATGAGAACTGTTTTTAACTCTTAGCCTCTGAAATTAATTTTGTGAGTTATATATTACTCTTAGTGAGTAAAATGAATTTAAAATAACTTGGATAAGACTCAGGGAGCTTAAAAAACTCATCCTGTGGATTATCAGACTTAGGGGGAGAGCTTACAAACCTCAGAACCTGAAGTCAGCAAGTTATTTATAATTCTGAGTGTTAATTTCACTTAATTGTTTTAAGTTGAGTTTAATTAACTTGGATAAGAATCAAGGGGAGCTTACAAACCTAACCTTGAGGACTGTCAGATCTAGGGGGAGCTTACAAACCTCTCCTGAAGTCAGTTTGTTAATTAAACTTAATAACAATTCTGAAATTTTCACATTTGTGATTTTTAATTGAACTTAATTAACATGGATCAGACTCAGGGGGAGCTTACAAACCTCACACCCTGTAGTTAACTTGTTAATTAAGTTAACAACAATTTTCTGATTTAATACTTATGTTTGTCATCATCAAAAAGGGGGAGATTGTTGAAACATTATGTATAAACATATCTCTCTTTGTTGGTTTTGATGATAACAAAAGTGTTAAATAGAAAATTGGTTATTTGCTAATGCTTTGTTCAAGTGATTTCAGAACCACGTGTTTAATGATTGGAAATTGATAATGGTTATGAAAGAACAAGCTTAGAGCAAGAAAGGAAAGCTTAGAAGCAAGGTTGCAAAGTTGGAAGGAAACTGGGTCTGAAGCCTAAGTCTGAAAGGTGCTTCTGAACTGCATCTGAAGGCAGCTTCTGATGGGTGAGTCTGAAGGTGCGTCTGAAGAAGTCAACAAAAGTCAACGTCTGAAGACCAGCTTCTGATCCGTACAACTGAAGGCAGCTTCTGATGTTCAGTACGTGAAGCCAGCTTCTGATGAAGAGAAGCTTCTGAAGTCTGATGTGGCAAGGAAAGCAACTGTTACTGTGCGCATTTAATGTCTGGATGTGTCAGAACAACCCAATGGAACAGTTGTCTCCCTGACTCAAACATTCCCCAGCTTTTAAGGAAAGCAAATTCAAAAATGGCTGCTGCTCTGTTTTCTGGAAATGTTCAGCACACAATTGCAGCTAACCTAGCTCTCAATTTGCAACGGCTCTCTGCTTAATTTCTGCAAGTCTTCAACAACTCTAATTTCCTCTATAAAAGGAAGAAGATTTGAAGAAGATTTCAGCTAAGACTCTTGAAACAAAACTGCTGAACCTGTGCTCTGTTTTTGCTGTCAAAACTCATAAGTTCACAAAACTCTTAGAAATTCTTTTAGTTTCTGTAACTTAGAATTTCTTAAGGTTAAGAGTCTTAACCTGTGTTGTATTAAGAGAACACCTCTGATATTTTATCAAGTGTTCAACCCAAACTCATTTCTTTGTAATTCAGTTTGGTCATTAAGTCTCAGTCTGTATACTGAGCAATTGTAACCTCATTCCTTTGTGGTCTGAGCTGTTAGTCACATTCCTGGGTGGTTTGTGCAGGGAGTCTTATTCCTTTGTGGTCTAAGCAAGGTTGGTTCATTCCTTAGTGGTCTGAACATTAGAAGTCTTATTCCTTGGTGGTCTAAGCAACTGGAAATCTCATTCCTTTGTGGTATGAGTAATTGTAATCAGGCTGATTATAGTTGAAATCTCTTGTTGGAAAACAAGGGGACTGGACTACTTCCAACATTTGGAAGGAACCAGTATAAATCTTTGTGTGCCTCTTTTCCCTCTCTCTGTTCATATTGAATCCGCTGCAATACTCTTGATAATAGTTCAGAACTGATTCATATCAGCTTCTGAACTTAACTTAAGTTTTTGAAAAGAAAGAAACCAAGTTTTTTTTGAGTCACACAATTCAACCCCCTCCTTCTTGTGTGTGTTTTTCTCAGCGCACGAGCACCACATTTCCCTATATTTTGCCAATGATAGCCAAGAGCCATTATTTGTTGTCTTTCACTATAACTTGATACCGATGTATCATCCCTCTTTTGGTGAAAGTTTATCTCCTTGAATCCGCCAAAAACTGCTAGTTTTTATACCTAGTCGCACACGAGCGCCTCGTGTACACCAATTGAGATCATAAATACATCTAAAGAAGCAACAAAGCGAGTTTTTCACTCATGTCTTAAGATATGATAATTAAAATCGGACCACTAAAACTTGATAGTTAAGACTTAATTTAGTTACATCTCGATCTAACTCTAACTTAACATAATACATTTCTTCTTATTCCTTATGGATCTTAATTGGTAAGTCTTTACCTACATCTCAGTTAAACTCTAAATTGCCCCTACACATTTCTTCTTAGAACTTGACATTTAAGACCAGAAAATCTTATAAAAGCAAGCTATTCCAGTGATACAACACAGAGTAGAAGATGCAGGATTTCAAGCGTTGGACATTATTCCTTTGGGAGCTGATAAAGTGTTTGTGCATAGCAAATCTGAGTCTGATGTTATGTCTATTCTTGTGGCAGCAAATGAATTTTTTCGGCATATTTTTTCTAATTTTGTGTGTTGGCACAAACAAGCAGTCACCTTTCAGCGAGGCGCTTGGTTGCGTATTTACGGTGTTCCACTTCATGCGTGGAATGAGAATTTTTTTAAGTTGTGCACCATGGACTGTGGTCGTTTCTTGAGAATGGATGGTTGTACAATTGATAAGGAACGTTTCGATTACGCTCGTGTTTTGATAGCTACAGCTTCTTTGGAGGTTGTTGAAATTCCTGGCTGAACTGGTTCTGAACCCGTAAAATAGAGTATGAAAGCAAGAGTTCAGAAACAGAAAAATAATGAACAGAATATAAAGGAACACAGTTATTTGTTAACCCAGTTCGGTGCAAACTTCACCTACATCTGGAGGATACCAATCCAGGAAGGAAATCCACTAAGTAGTATCAATTCAAAGTCCTATGACACAGCCCCTGTTTCACAGCCCCTATGACAACAGCCCCTGTTTCACAGCCCCTTCTCACTTAATCACTACCTGTGGTATTTCTACCTTGGAACTCCTAGATATAAGAAACCCCTCTTACTTCCTACTCAAGCAATCAGTGCCCCAGTGATTGTAAACTCTAACCAATCAAAGATGGAAACACTCTCCTAAAAACTCAGTCACTCTTGCTTAAAAGCTTTGAGTGATTACAACTCAATAAAACAACAACCAACTCTAAACACTTGAGTGGTGTACAAAAACAAAGCACAAGGCTTACAGACTCAACAAACTAAGACTCTTTTAATTCTTGAGATGAGCAAGTTCTTCAATAGCAACGTCTTCTATTTATAAACTTCAGCAGCACATAATTCTTGAACCAAATCTTCAAAGATATAATCCCAGAATTCTTTTAGAAGCAAATAGAAGCTCTTATTTATTCAGAAATATCTTTTCCAAAGATTTCCTTGAAAATATATTCACAAATAATTGAATCAAATCTTCAGAACATATCTTGCGCAAAAAAAACTTCCTTCTAGAAATGAAGCTTGGATAAATCTTCAATTAAATCTTCAAAAGATACTGTGAGAGATTTAACAGAATTCAGACGCAGAAACCAACTTCTGAAATGCAGCTTCTGATGAACAGTACCAGCGCCTGAAGACCTTCGCAGAGCGCAGTGGCTTCACAGAGCAAAGTTATCAGCTTCTGAAGTACTGTAGCTTCTGACCCAGCTTCAGAAGATGCACAAAATGAGATATTCAGCTTCTTAAGACATACTACTTGCACATTTTGATTTTACCAAACATGTAGCCAACATTCAGATATCCAACAATCTCCCCCTTTGGCAAATTTTTGGCTAAAATCAAATTGTCCACAAAGACAAGTTCTTCACACAACAAAAATACTTAACCATGAAGAACTACACATATTTAAACATAGCACCAGAGTCAGCAGCGGATAAAATGCTATGTTAACACATAAAAACTCCCCCTGCAACCAGCAGCAGTTTCTGAGGTACAGCTTCTCCCCCTGCAACACATCACTCAGGAACTCCCCCTGAAACATACATTCATAAACTCCAACTCCCCCTGAATCCTGAACAACTTCTGAAACAGACACATATTTCTCCCCCTTTTTAGCCAAACAATGTTGACAAAACAACCAGCAAACACCAGGAGCAGAGAAACACAACACAGAACATTATACAAAGAATCACATCAGAGCCAGTTTCAAAATCATCATTAAAAACACCAGCACAGAACTCAGCACAGCACCAATCATCATGATTAGAACCACATAGCATCCACACACAAAACTACAGAGTACATCACACTTGCAAACCAGAAACACAAAGTGAAATCCAGAACATCAGTCACCAACTTGACAGTCTTCAGACTCAGCATCAGAAGTTGCTTAGTCTTCATTAGACACAACATGAGATGCTGCTCAGTTGATGTGTGCTTCAGGCACATTCAGAATCTTCTTCCCAGCAATTTGTTTCTCAAGATCAGCAATTCTCTTCTGAACACAGGGCATGGTATCATGCTTAACAACATCTTCAGACTTACTAGGAACTACTTTTTTTCCTTTTAGTGCCTTCTGAACAGGGACAGGAACCAACACCTTGCTCCAGACTTTAGATGGTCCAGCAACATAAATCTTCTTTGCTACAGGAGTGGGCCTGCTGTCAGTAGCAACAACCTTTCCTTTCCTATCTTTCAGATTCTGGGCAATACTTTCACATTTTGGTCTCCAAACCTTCTTGACCTTGCTTTTGTTCTCAGCTGGTTCCACTTTTCTGTGTTGAAAATGCTTGGGGTATCCATGCAACTTGTAACAAAAAGGCTTAATGTGTCCCTTTTTACCACAGTGATGACATACCCAAGGATGAGATGCCTTCTTGTTCTTAGATCCCTGATGTTGGTTCTGGTGTTCCAACTTAGGTTTATTCATTATAGGATCACATGTTTTAACTGCAGCATTGAACCTTGTAGCTGGATTTTGTTGTTTCTTGTTCAGAGTCTTATCATCATACCCAATACCATTTGGTTTCCCTTGGTTCTGACTCTCCAAAATCTCATCTAACATAGCAGTACCAGTGTTCAACATTCTGACCTGCTTCTTCAAATTTTCAAGTTGAGAATTCAGTTGAGTTACCTCATCTTTAAGATCAGAAATCTGTGCTAGATGGTCACATCTTTCAGACTGAAGATGACTGATAGTTCTTTTTTGTTCTTCCATCAGCTTGCACACTTCTTTAAATTGAACATGCAAATTCTTGTAAAACTTAGCAGGTTCTTTGTAAGACAGTTCTACATCACTGGATTCAGACTCTGAAGATGCTTCTGAAACCATATCTTCATTATCAGTCATGCATTTACCAGTAAAGGCAGCAACAAGCTTAGCAGACTCATTCTTTTCTCCTTCTGAGTTATCAGACCAAGCAACAGCCAAGCTTTTCTTTTGTCTCTTGAGGTATGAGACACATTCTGTTTTAATGTGACCATATCCTTCATATTCATGGCACTGAACACCTTTGGATTGTTTGCTTTTCTCATCAGATCCTGTCTTCTTCTTCATTATGCCAGAAAATATCTTCCCTGGAGCTCACCCAAAAACAGGCAGGGTGCCTGCTCTGATGCCAATTGAAATTCCTGGATGACCTGGTTCTGAACCCGTAAAACAGAGTATGAAAGAAAGAGTTCAGAAACAAAAAAATAATGAACAGAAAATAAAGGAACACAGTTATTTGTTAACCCAAGTCGGTGCAAACTTCACCTACATCTGGAGGATACCAATCCAGGAAGGAAATCCACTAAGTAGTATCAATTCCAAGTCCTATGACACAGCCCCTGTTTCACAGCCCCTATGACAACAGCCCCTGTTTCACAGCCCCTTCTCACTTAATCACTACGTGTGGTATTTCTACCTAGGAACTCCTAGATATAAGAAACCCCTCTTACTTCCTACTCAAGCAATCACTGCCCCAGTGATTGTAAACTCTAACCAATCAAAGATGGAGACACTCTCCTAAAAACTCAGTCACTCTTGCTTAAAAGCTTTAAGTGATTACAACTCAATAAAACAACAACCAACTCTAAACACTTGAGTGGTGTACAAAAACAAAGCACAAGGCTTACAGACTCAACAAACTAAGACTCTTTTAATTCTTGAGATGAGCAAGTTCTTCAATAGCAACGTCTTCTATTTATAAACTTCAGCAACACATAATTCTTGAACCAAATCTTCAAAGATATAATCCCATAATTCTTTTAGAAGCAAATAGAAGCTCTTATTTATTCAGAAATATATTTTCCAAAGATTTCCTTGAAAATATATTCACAAATAATTGAATCAAATCTTCAGAACATATCTTGCGCAAAAAATACTTCCTTCTAGAAATGAAGCTTGAAAAAATCTTCAATTAAATCTTCAAAAGATACTGTGAGAGATTTAACAGAATTCAGACGCAGAAACCAGCTTCTGAAATGCAGCTTCTGATGAATAGTACCAGCGTCTGAAGACCTTCGCAGAGCGCAGTGGCTTTGCAGAGCAAAGTTATCAGCTTCTGAAGTATTGTAGCTTCTGACCCAGCTTCTGAAGATGCACAAAATGAGATATTTAGCTTCTGAAGACATACTTCTTGCACATTTTGATTTTACCAAACATGTAGCCAACATTCAGATATCCAACAGTTGTCAATGTTGCAGAAAATTTATTGATTGATGGTATGTTGGTAGAGGTGAAAATTATGGAAGAGTGGGGATTCAATATAGGAGAGGATGCTTGTTTGTTTGAAGCAGACAGTGCTTCTGAGGCATCTCAGTCTGATTTGTTCGAGGTACATGCTGATTCGGAACTTAATAATAATGTTGATGACTTGGCAGAAGATTTGGTGGACAAGTTGGCGGAGGAAGAGAGGCCACCAGAGACAAGCCTGGATGCACTTTCCAAATCTCCTGCTAGTGTGGAGCAGGCCGCAGGTATAGATGGGGAGGGCACGACTTCTCATGTGCCTCCTGCTGCTCTTGGTTCTAACACTTCGGCGAATTTATGTGGTGTTTCTGCTTCCGTTTTAGTTAAGTCTACACATTCTTTAACCAAACGGGCTCGGTGTAAGCGTACTCTTTCTTGCCCGCCAAACAAGGTTCGTTCTGTTTTGTCTGGCCCGTGGAGTATGGAATGGTTGAATGATCATAACCATGGAGATGCGGGGTTAATTTTTTCCTCTAAGAAAAAGATAAAGAAAAAGGTGCAGTCAGATGTTAATGTCCCTTTTTTCGGTGACGCCAAAAAAAGACGACACCCGGGTGGTTTTTGAAACATTCCATTTTGAATCTCAAAAAAGTAGCTAGGTTACTGATCAAGGATCGTAATGAGGTGTTAAAAATTTTAAAACAGAAGGTGCGGGAGCGGCGTGTTACAAATTTGGAAAACATGTCAGTGGTGTTGGTTTCTCAAAATGCAACGGCTGGTTCTTCTTCTTCAGTTTCTGTGAATAATGATTGGCACAATTGGGTCATCATGCATGGTAATGAGAAAGTGGTTGTGGAGGATGTGAGGGGTATAGGTATATCTATTAGAGTCAATTTTAATGGTGAAAAGTCGAATATGTTTAGTGTGCTCTCGGGGGCGGGGAGAGGGAGGACGGTGAAGTCAGCTGTGCAGGAGAGGGAGAGTGAGGGGTCTGATGAAGGAGGTTGTTAGGGTGGTGGGAAGTTTGGTGTGGGGTGTGAGGGTGGGGGATGCAGATTATTTCTTTGAACGTTCGGGGGTTGGGAGGGTGGGAGAAGAGGAGGGAGGTTAGGAAGGTGGTGGGGGAGAAGCATCCTTCCGTTCTGTGTCTTCAGGAAACTAAGTTGCTAGCTTGTGACAACTTTTTATGTAACTCTTTGTGGGGTTCTGCGCCCTACGATTTCTCCTTTCGTCCCTCTATGGGGGCGTCCGGGGCTTTATTGAATTTATGGGATTCTTCCGAGGTGGAGATGTGGACGTCAGTAAGTTTTGATCTTGTGTTAATGATTCATGGTAGATTCATGCATTCAAACGAGCTTTTTTTCTTGTTCAATGTTTATGCCCCTTGTAAGGCGGGTTCGAAGCAATTATTGTGGGACTCCTTGTATGTTCGGCTTCAGTCAGTGTTGGGGGAGAAGGTGTGTGTGTGGGGACTTCAATGCAGTTCGGCGTCCTGAGGAGAGGCGGTCGGTCAGATCTTACTCCCATCTGTTGGATCATGTTCCGTTTAACCAGTTTATTGATACAAATGCTTTGGTCGACTTACCTTTGTGTGGGCATAATTTTACTTGGTATAAAGGTGATGGTCGTTCTATGAGTCGCTTGGACAAGTTTCTTTTGTCAGAGGATTGGTGTCTGGCTTGGCCGAATTGTGTGCAGGTGGCTTCTTTGCGGGGCTTATCTGATCATTGTCCTCTTTTGTTGTATGTTGATGAGGAAAACTGGGGACCTTGACCGTCTCGTATGCTGAAGTGTTGGCGGGATTTGCCTGGTTACAGTCAGTTTGTTACTACCAAATGGAAATCTTTTCAGGTCGATGGTTGAGGCGGCTACGTTTTGAAAGAGAAATTAAAGTTCATAAAAGAGGCATTGAAGGAATGGCACACTTCGCATACTCGGAATTTATCTGGTAAGATTGATGATCTTAAAAGCCGTCGTTCAGTTCTGGATAGCAAAGGGGAAGATGACGCTTTGTCAGCAACCGAGTTTGTGGAGTATCACAATATTAACGCAAACATTTTTTCTTTGTCGCGGATAAATACTAGCATTTGCTGGCAGCAGTCTCGTTCTAAGTGGCTCCGAGAGGGTGATGCTAACTCCAAATATTTCCACACAGTTTTAGCCGCAAAGCGTCGTATGAATGTTATTTCAACAATTTTGTTGGAGGGGGTGGCGGTTGAGGGTGTCAAACCTATCCGTCAGGCAGTTTTTTCTCACTTTCAGTCTCATTTCAGGGCGCGGCATGTTGATAGGCCGGGGTTGGAGAATCTACAGTTTCGAAGGTTGTCTGTATCTGATGGTGGTGGTTTGATCAAACCTTTTTCCGTGGAGGAAGTCAAAATAGCGGTGTGGGATTGTGACAGTTTCAAAAGCCCCGACCCTGATGGTATTAATTTTGGTTTCATCAAGGATTTTTGGGAGGACTTGAAGGATGACATTATGCGTTTTATTTCAGAGTTCCATCGGAACGGCAAATTAACGAAAGGTATCAATAACACTTTCATTGCTATTATTCCAAAGGTGGACAACCTTCAACAATTGAATGATTTTCGGCCCATCTCTCTTGTGGGGAGTTTATATAAAATCCTTGCAAAATTATTGTCGAATAGATTGAGGTTGGTGATTGGCAGTGTTGTTTCTGAGGCTCAGTCAGCGTTTGTGAAGGATAGACATATTCTTGATGGTATCCTAATAGCTAATGAGGTGGTGGATGAAGCTCGCAAGTGCAACAAAGAATTATTGTTATTTAAAGTTGATTTCGAAAAAGCATATGATTCTGTCGATTGGGGTTACCTAGACTCGGTAATGGAAAAAAATGTTTTTTCCTACTTTGTGGAGGAAGTGGATGAAAGCTTGTGTATGTACAGATACAGCGTCTGTGCTCGTTAATGGTAGTCTTACGGACGAATTTCCTCTTGAAAGGGGTCTGCGACAGGGTGATCCTTTGTCTCCGTTCCTTTTTTTGTTGGCGGCAGAGGGTTTAAATGTTCTTATGAAAGCTATGGTTGAGGCGAATATCTTCACGGGTTACACTATTGGTTCGGGTAATCCTACTTTAATTTCCCACCTCCAGTTTGCCGATGATACACTTCTCTTGGGGGTTAAAAGTTGGGCGAATGTGTGTGCCCTTCGGGCGGCTCTTGTGCTTTTTGAATTGATGTCGGGCCTTAAGGTGAATTTTCATAAGAGTATGTTGGTTGGGGTCAATGTTTCTGTATCTTGGTTGCATGTCGCGGCTTTAGCTTTAAATTGTCGCGTGGGTAAAATTCCTTTCTTGTATCTGGGTTTGCCTATTGGCGGTGATCCGCGTCGTATGGTGTTTTGGGAGCCTATTTTGACTCGAATCCGAGATCGCTTGTCTAGTTGGCGGAGTAGATTCCTTTTGTTTGGAGGTCGTCTGGTACTCCTTAAGTATGTCTTGTCCTCTTTGCCTGTATATGCTCTTTCCTTCTTCAAAGCTCCATCATGTATTATCTCTTCTCTTGAATCTTTATTGTTAAATTTCTTTTGGGGATGGAGTGAGGGTCCTAGGAAACTATCTTGGATTGCTTGGAATAATATTTGTAAAAGTAAAGAGGATGGCAGTTTGGGGGTGAGGCGGATGAGGGAGTTTAACATTGTTCTGTTAGGAAAGTGGTGTTGGAGGTTGTTGGTGGATAGAGGGGGTTTGTGGTATCGGGTGTTGTTAGCTAGGTATGGTGAAGTGAACGGGAGGTTGGCGGTAGGGGGTCGGAGTGCTTCTTCTTGGTGGTGAGAAGTGGTGAAAATCCGTGACGGAGTTGGAGGGGCGGACGGTGGGTGGTTTGCAAGGTCTGTGGTTCGGTCGGTCGGGTGTGGCTCCACGTCATTTTTTTGGACTGATCTGTGGTTGGGTGGGAGTCCGCTTTGTGAGAGGTTTGGGCGTCTTTTTGACTTAGCTATTAACAAGTCGATATCTGTGGCAGATATGTGTGGCTTAGGGTGGGGGTTCGATGGGGAGGCGTGGCAGTGGCGTAGGCGGTTGTGGGCGTGGGAGGAGGAGTTGTTAGCGGAGCTTAGGTTTTTATTGCTTGACATCTTTTTGCAGCATAATGTTTCATATCAATGGAGGTGGAAGCTTGACTCTAATGGAGGTTATTCCGTTTGAGGCGTGTATCATATGCTCTCTAAACAGGAGGTTCCTACTGTGGACGCTTGGTCGGATCTTATATGGCACAAACAGGTTCCTTTGAAGGTGTCTATCTTGGCTTGGCGTCTGGTTCAAAATCGCTTGCCATCTAAAGATAATTTGTTGGCTCGTGGTATAATTTCTCTTGAGGACCAGTCTTGTGTGACAGGGTGTGGAGGCTTTGAATCGGCTCAACACTTATTTCTCTCCTGCTCGTGTTTTGGCCCTTTATGGAGTCTTATTCGGGGCTGGCTCGGTGTTTACTCGGCTGATCCGCCAACTGTTAAGGATCATTTTATTCAGTCTGTGTCTTTAGCAGGTGGTTTGCGTTCTAGCCGTTCTTTTTTGTAGCTTGTGTGGTTATGTACCGTGTGGGTGATTTGGACTGAAAGGAACAACCGTCTCTTCAAAAATAAGGAGAGCTGCATCTACCAACTATTAGATAAAGTAAAAGTTCATATATTTTGGTGGGTGAAAGCTTGTAATATTAATGTCCGTAATAATTCTCATTGTTGGTGGTCGAGCTCCTTTGTTTGCATGGGCATCGGCTAACCGTCCCTTGGATGCTCTTGTGTACTTGTATTTGTTTGAGTCCTTGATTAACACTTGTGCTAATTGAGAGACCCCGTTTCTAGTAATATATTCCATTTTTGCTTGTTAAAAAAAAACTATTGTCTTTTGCGAATTTTGTGGTAACTTTAGAGTTAAATAAGTTTTACCAAATGCATATCTAAAAAAACTTTTACCAAATGTAAAGCAGTTTCGAAACTGATCATATTTCAACTTTTTGCCTACTTATTGAAGCAAATTAATTAGCTAATTAACATCAATTCATAATTCATCCATGTGACAAAAAGGTAAGACCTCTCTCTATCTAGAATGTATAATTTTATGGAGTGCTATCATTATAATTATCATGATGATTTTTTTTTTTAGTAAATATTTATCATGATGATTAATCATTGCATAATACATATTACCACATGTGTCTTTTAAATATTGGCCTTATATTTGTTATCAACTAGTGAGGTACAGAAAAAGTTCAAACACTAATCACCCTTTTCTTTCTTGTCAGTATTTTCGTCTTTGTAATGTAATAATCAGTGTCTTTAATTCTAAGATAGCTTTACTTATCAACGGAAAAACATAGCTTGCAATTGCATATACCAATAATGAAAGTTTAATTTGTAATGTATATATTAAAAATCAAATTTGTCAGATAATATCATTTCATATCTCCATATGCATTGTGGCCATCATCATATTGTCATAATTTTTATAAATTATATCACAACATATATAATGTTTATAGTGAAATTTGTTTTGCTTCAAGATATTCTTCAATCATGTTAAATTTTAATCTAAATTAATGATATTTGGATTAACATTTTTTACAATAAAGTAAGCTTAACTCAAATGTTGAAATAACGAGAGTACAATTAAACTGCCTATAAATTAGGTAGTTAATCATTCACATTTTGAAAGCAAAATACATGCCTATCAATACACTGGCAACTTCAAAATCCAAAAGTATGTTGTTGGAAATTCCGCCTTAATTGTGGTCCGTCCTTAACTGTCTAATTGCGGTAGTCAAGTTGCCTTTACAACAGTCTTCATCACCTTCATGGTATTGTTTTTGAAGGGGTCGATTTAGTCTCACAT
Organism: Medicago ruthenica; assembly: GCA_018208015.1. NCBI lineage: Eukaryota > Viridiplantae > Streptophyta > Magnoliopsida > Fabales > Fabaceae > Medicago > Medicago ruthenica. The sequence continues at coordinate 17,036,300 of CM031376.1, forward strand.
TGCTTAGAAATATGACTTGTGTAGTGTTTATAAAGTTTGAGCAACTCTCACCTTTCGAGCCACTTCTATAAGCATGAGTTAGACCCAATATAAAATCTAAGATGATACTAGAGTCTATCCTAGATCTGTTGTTAGGTTTCCCGCATCATTCACGCTTGAAGCACATTCAAGTTGCGAGGGGGTGTGTTGAAAATTCGGTCTTCATTGCAGTCCGACGTTAGCGGCCTAAAGACGACATTGAAGTTGCTTTCATTGCAGCCTTCAACACTTTCATTGTGTTGTGCTTGAAGGGATATATTTTAGTCACACATTGCTTGAGAAACTCAGAGACTAATGTTTTTCTGGGCGGAAGCCAGAAGCTTGAGAAGAAATATGTTTGTTTCTTGGGAAAGAATATTAGAATTTTTAATTTAGAAACATGAGTTTTATAAACTTTAAAAAATAAAATAATTCAAATTAATTATTAATAATTATCTAAAAATTAAAAATTGGGACTCGCTTCACAAATGAAGGCCGTGTAATTAAAATGTCCACATAGCAGTGCTGATTATAACATCTACTATCCAGGCATCATAAATTTTAGGATAGGAATAATGTTGCAATCAACGAATATTTGGAAGACTAAAGTTCCAATAATAATTTGACTGTGACAAGCTAAAACAATTTTTTGTGGCACTCAATTTCTAAAAACATATTCAACCATAAATTAGTTTAATATATTATAATAGTTGTTGACTAATTGAAAAAAATAATAATATTTTTGCGTTTACTGTTTGGATCCTACCTTCTCTTTATTTTATTTTATTTTATTTTAGGTTCATTCCATTGAAAAGAATCTTATTACTAACCGTGAATATCTCTCGGTACAAATTCAAACATTAATTTGTCACTTTGTCGGTGTATATCCTCTTCTACTGAACCCAAGCCCAGTTGGTATGTGTGTAATGTTGTCTTCATATTCATTGACAACAATTAAAATTAGGCTTAAATGCACTTTTGGCCCCCTATGTTTGTAAAAGTTGCGATTTTGACCCCCTTTTAAAAAAAATGAATTATTAAACCCCTAACTTTTGCCCCTTTTGCGAATGGCTGATTTTGACCAAGTCAACGCATACGTGGCAGACACTTGTGTAATTATGAATTAAAAAATAAACAAAAAAGCCACGCGTGGCACTAATTAACGAGGTGGCATGTTGAGTTGGCTTTTTTATTTCTTTTACAAATTTCTTATTCCATTTAAAAAAATAAAAACTTAATTTAATGAATTAAAAACATTAAAATAATTATTTTTTCTCTTCTTCTCTGCCACTCTCTTCTCTAGAACCCGTCCTTCTCTTCTACCTCTTCTCTTTTCTCCCTTCTCTCTTATCTTATTTTTTCTCCATTCTCTCTTCTCTTGTCCCCACTCTCTGTTCCCTTCTCTTATCTCTTCTCTTTTATTCAATAAATTTCAATATTTATGTTTTGCCCAAATCCATAAATTCAAACCCAGTTTCAGAAATACATCAACATAAAAACCCAAAACATTAATCAATATGGTAAAAAAATTATTTTTTCTGGATCGGTTGTGTTGTTATGTTTGGATTTTTTTAATGAATTTTTAGGTTTGTGTTGTTATAGTTCGGTTGTTGTGTTGGTGTTGTTGAAGACAAGTCAAAACACAGTAAAACTTTAAAACCCAGGAAAAAATTGCAAAGATTCGGCGAGAGAGAGGGTCGTGTGAGAGAGAATGCAGATGGTGGCAGAGTTTGATGGCGATGGATCTATGATGGTTAGAGGTCGCGTGCGGTGGCGACGGTTGTGATTGTGACTGCAGCGGCAACGTTGTGGTGGAGGCCATTTGGTGAGGGGTTTAACCATGATGGTGACATGAATTCTTTCCACCTTCATCTTCTTCTCCTTCTCTTTATTTACCCTTTTTAAATGAAGATGATGGTGGTTGGATGGCTGCTAGTTCAAAAATGGGTAGTGATGTTGTGAGAATGGTGGTTATAGCCGCTTCTAGAGGTTGTTTGTGTTTCAAAATAGGATTAGTAGAAGAAGGTTGGTTGTTTGGTGATGAAGGGAAAGAGAGAAAATTAAAAAACCTTGCCGGAGATAGTGATGCTTCGTTCTTGCGTTTGAGTGTGCAAGCTGGTTCTTCGCCGGCGGTGCCGGAGGTGAGTTCAGTTGAATCGGCGAAATCGGTGGAGGAAGGAAGAGAAGAAGGTGGGTTTTTGTTTTTTTTTAATTCATAATTACACACGTGGCTTTTTTGTTTATTTTTTAATTCATAATTACACAAGTGTCTGCCACGTATGCGTTGACTTGGTCAAAATTAGCCTTTCGCAAAAGGGGCAAAAGTTAGGGGTTTAATAAAAAAAAAATTTTAAAGGGGGCCAAAATCGCAACTTTTTCAAACATAGGGGGTCAAAAGTGCATTTAAGCCTTAAAATTACTCACCCTTAAGTAACGCCAGATATAATTCATATGTATCACATTAGTTTTGAAAAAATGAGCCATAAAAAGTTATGATAAAAAAAACCAAATCCTTCAGTCTCCCATTGTATTTTCATTTGATTGGTTGATAAGTTTTAGTTGGCGATGGAATTAAACAATTGAGTTATACCATGATGGGAGCAATATGGCCAATCTCAAATCCTATTTCCATTATACAATACTTTAGAATAGAAAAAGAAAATTGGCACTTTAAAGATTCATTCAATCTTCCAGTAATCATATACATTCATTTATACGAAATCAGTCCCATGTTGAATAAGTCTCCTATTAATTTATTGAACCATATGTATATGCAGCACTAACATATGAGCAATATGGGGTCAATGGAAACTATTTTAAATACAAAGGGTGTTAGTAACATGTGTTTCTTCACACTAGTAGAAGTTATTTTTTGAATAAAAAATGGAGAAGTTGAATACATTCTTTTTTTCAATAAGCTAAAATATATTATTAGGAAAATAAAAATAAGAAAGTCTGGGGATATAAACCAAACCCATTAAAACAATTGAATTTAAGGCCCGACCAAAAAATGTTTGATGATTTCGATCAATGTCAGGGTTTCATTTATGTGACTTTGAGTTTGTGACTTTGATGTATTTTGATAGGAGGTAATAGTAGATGAATGATTAAAATAAATTAGTTTGATGAGAAAGAATGATTGGTTATCAACTCAAAGTCACCCATGTTACGCCAACAAATTACAAGGCTAGTTTGATTTTGAACGGCGTTTTGTTAGAGGATAACTTCCAAGACAAACTAATAATTTAAACATTTCCAACCGAAAATAGTGGATCACTACTTATACCAACACAAAAACAAACACTCCCAACGTTTCTACAAAACCGAATTTGTCTAGATGTGCCGTTCTAGAAGTGGAAAAACGATGTTTTTTTATTGTCTGGAACAATACATCTAGACATATTCGGCTTTGTAAAAACGTTGGGGGAACAAAATAGCTTTCAAATTTCAAATGCGTAAGATGTTTTCGTTTAAGGGGCCCCAAGTAAGGGGAGGCTCTTGTCTAGACCATAATAGACACGAATAATAATTTTATAAAAAAAATAAATAGAAGTGATTGAATGTATCCACATCAGTCGTGTTGGTATCTGACACTAACACGTCTCAGACACTCGACATAGCTTCAATCTAACGGATTGGTGCTAAATAGAAGAAGTCATATACATTTAATAAATAACTTTGTTATTACAAGTAAAATGCCCAAGTTGTATAGCCTTTTTTTAATACTAAAAAGACATTCTAGAGAGAATCTAGCTTCAGGCAAATATTGCAGTATCAAATTGAGAGATTAACACGAGAAAACTGCACATATGCAGCATATTAGTAGTCCAAAAAAATGAACCTAATCAACTTGAAACTTCATTGTATTTGAATACGCAGTCATATAGACGACCCCCAAGAAATTGTGCAACCTCAGGATGTTTGACCTGAAAAAAAGAATACCAAGAACGAAATCAGAACAAAACACTTAGGATCCATTAATTAGAGCTCAAGTTTTCATTGTAATCAGAAAGAAGTAAAATAATGGTAAAATGCATTACCATTCCAATCTTAAGGGAATCACATTTAAATTGAGCATAGAGATTTGTTTCGATTCCACGGCCCTGTACGATCAAATATATCATTACTATTTGTATATGATGAAAAATTGTGAACTTATAACATAATGAAGATTTCAATGAGCAAGTTTCAATGTATGTATGTAAATAGATGGTGTGCAAAATCTAGATGAAATAGGATCAGAAATATAAATAATCTGTGTAAAGCAGCTTTGCCCCATAATTGATGTTACAGTTTTCACAAAGGACTTTCTAGTTTCTAGTAGGTTGAAATATGTTTTCGGTCCCAGCAAATATACTATTTTTTACTTTTAGCCTCTGTAATTTATTACTTTTAATCCTTGCAAACATACATCTTTTTACTTTTGTTCCTTGTTTTATTTTAGTCCCAGTAAAATTCGTTTGCGTTTGAATTAGTCCTTGTAATAGGTAAAATATTTGATTTCAGTCCCTCCAGTACAGGCTTACATATGGACTAAAAAGAATATTACACATATTACATGGAATAATTTCAACATGAAAAAAATTTACAATGACTAAAACGAAAACAAGAAAATCGTTAAGTAAAAGGTGGTATATTTGCAAAGATTTGAAAAAAAAAATTACAGATACTAAAAGGAAAAAGTGATATATTTGCATGGATTAAAAACATATTTACCTTTCTAGTATTATGTTACAAATATCATCTATTTCTTATTCAGTTTTCTTTCATTTTTTCCTTCACAGGGTATCTTAGAAGTACTGTATTTACAAGCAATAAATGCCATCTGTGTATAACTTTTATGTCTTAGGCTTATAAGGAGACAACTTCTTTTGCCAGTTTCTGTAACATTTACTAAATGCTACAAGGTTCTGAATCTTTAAAGGAGGTAGACTTGCTTCTTTGGATTCTGCAGTCCAAAATCATTCTGGAATTTGATGAATGGCTATCAAGTCCAAGATGTTAGATGATTTTCATGGTGTCTAAGTTTTTATAAACATTGTATTTTCATGTTATAGGATTCATTCCAACAAAATCCTAACTCAATCTTCCTAAAATTCCCCCCAACTATGTAAATTTGAAGGTATTGTTGTAACTTCCCATTGCCAAATTTTTAATCCCCAAGAACCACTAACCTGTTACATTCTTTAGCAAGTAGATAATTAACTTTGACCGTGAAATATTGATACAACCTATGTAGCACTAACATCTCGCATTGAAATTGATGTCCAGTGTCGAACACCAGCACATGTGTTTGCATTCAATTACTCAGTTTAAAAATATTATCAATGCCTACGTGTCAGAGTTGCATTCGGTGTCCAGTGTCCGTGTCAGTTCTTGACAGGATATAGTCCTATACACCCACTAAAACTATTGGGGAGCACTGGGAGCAACAATGGCTAAGAAGAACAAAACCATCCAGAGACCACAACCCCAAATCTTCACCTAAAAGTTTAAGGCATTGAGTATTAGGTCACCTCTATTATATATCCTTATTCCTTCATTTAATCTATCTGTGCCAATGTGAAACTAACCACTCGCCTGAACTCCAACAATCACCCCAAGCGTGAGTCTCCCACATTTGAAAGAACCGCCAAGATCCGCTAATGTTCCCCCATCAAGTCGAATTGTGGCTCTGATACTACATGTCGGTGAGTTTGGAAAGCACCAGGTGCAACAACAGGCTAAGGACCAAGACCATCAAGACCCTGAAACAACTTATCTCTACCCAAAATCTAGAGGCATTGAATATATGAATGACCTCTCCTACATATCGTTCATTTAACCCAATCCTAGCCAATGCGAGACTAACCAATCACTTGAATTCCAACAACTATATTTCATTTCTTATCATACAACTTAATTCATTGCAAGTATCAACACCCAACATAAATGCAATGAAAATTTCCAATGATACCCAAGGAAGAACTTACCATCCCTTCTAAGACGACAAGGTCTGCATCACTGGCAAGGTAAGCAAGCTCCTGTGACACTCTTGTAAGATCAATAACCTGCAATCCATTGAATAAAGAACGAAAGATGTATAAAATCATACAAATTATTGATTTGATGACATAGATTCAAATACCACAGTTTACGTAATTAAAAGAAACATTGTTCATTTTCTTACAGGTAAATCATTGCCAGAGTTGGCAATTAAAAGATTTGATGAACTGACACCCACAAGGTTTCCTTCTTCATCCTTTAACTGGAAACCAACCTGATAAAGTTAGCAAAGAATATGGTAATACGGAAAGTTTACGAAAAAACCTTTTTTAGCTACCTTTGATATAATTTCAACTAGCTCAGAATATGTCACATCATTGATCGAGGGTAAGTCATTTGCAGCCAATACAACCTGCATTCAAACAGAATCAAATTAAAATATACCTAACAAAGATGGAAACCGTAAAAACGGCACATCAAAACTCAAAAGCAGTTTCAGTTTCAAACATATTTATTATCCATTACGAATTCTACAAAACCAAATAAATACCTACAATGAGACAGTAAAAATAATCTTATTTGATATCCATCAGAGGATTGGATTAGAATTAAAATGACAGAAAAAATTGCTTTCATGTCTAAGGTAGTAATACAGAGGCAAAAATTGTCTGGTAATGTATTTACTTGGTTTAGTGGAATTAGCTATGTCACAACAATTGATTTGGTATAAAATTAGGCATTTAGCTTTTATTTGGTGGGAAGCGTGTGAGTATGAGGTTTCCCTAACAGATATAATTAGGGATAGAGGAGATTTGCTTCATTGATTTTTGGCATGTTTGGATTGTCTTATTTGAGCTTACCTACTGACATAAGTATATGTGAAACTGTTTGGGAGAGCTTATGAAAATATCTTTCTACATGTTCATAGGTTCTTTTCATAAGTTCTACACAATAACTTTGGAAAACAGCTTATAGCTTATATAAAAACAGCTTGATGTATTTATCTATTGTTGTAGAAATAGCTTATACAAAAACGCTTATATGATAAGTGATTATAAGCACTTAATTAAGTTGTTCATCTAAATAGGACATTTCTCTTCTTTCTTTGTTGTCTTGTGTTTCGTTCTCGTGTTTTAATCCTCCCATCTTTTTGTAATTTATTTTCGTCATAATGAATTTTTCAGTTGTAAAAGAAAAAAATAAAATATCGACAAACCTGACATCCACGCCGAAGAAGCTCTCTGGCAAACGGTAAAATACCCAAAATAATATCAGCACCTGAGTTATCAACAAATATGATAACCTGCAATGATGAAGGGGACAGATTACAACAATGCCAATGCAGAAAATAGAACAGAAGAACAAAAATTCAACAATTCATATTAATGTTGTGTCGATTTACGCACAAAAAACTTGCCTTCTTCCAAGAATTCTTGATCCATTTCACTTTGAAAGCTTCAAGATCATCAATAACCCAAGGACGGGGGACAAGATTTTGACAACTAGCCAAAAAGGACATTCCATCTTTAGAGAAAACCTCTGCAAGCTTCAAGGAATTGCAAAGATAATATGTTAATACATAAACTACAAAAAAAAATATGATTTTCTAAACTCGTTCATATGATTGTGTTGGAACCCATGTGTTTTCGAGAAGAATCCACATGATACTTTTAGTCAATGCATATCTTCCTATTTATTGTTTTTTTTAATTTTATTTCTTACAATTCTCATTGAGAATTATTATCAATTTCTTGACTGATGAATGAAACAAAAGCATGTATTACTCCAGTGCGTGACTCAGACACGCTTTCCCCACCCCAGAATTTTTTTTATATTTTGGCATATTGTAGATCGGCTAATCCTCTTTCCGTTTCAGTGGTCAAAATAACGATCTCAGATACTTCGTTTTTGGGTAATGTTTTGACGGTTTTCTTTTTTCTGGTGATTCAGCATCTGCCATCTTTTTTGGGTTGTCCTCAATGGCAAAGATTATTGATGGTAAGATACCTTGGAATTTCAACAAAGGTAAGAAGTCGGGAAAACCTTGGTGTGATGCGATCAATACAAAAGCGCATGGCATACGCGTGAAACATGTTGGAAACTCAACGACAAGCCTGCGAACTGGACGAAGAAAAGTGGTAACAGGGGTCATGCATTGCAGGCCAGTAAGTCTGATCAAGAGGAGCGATCTTTTCCAACTAAGCTGTTCAAACTCCTCGAATCTCAAACTTCGTCTTGCATTATAGCATAAAATGATAATTCGGCCCTTCTTAGTGCCGGTCTCAACCGTACTTGGATAATAGATTCAGGTGCAACTGATCACATAACAGGTGAATCTACTCTGCTTTCTTCATATAGTCCATGTGCAGGTAATAAAAAAATAAAAGTCGCAGATGGCTTTTTTCAGTTGTCTCCAATGTTGACCCTTAATTATGTTCTACAAGTTCCAAAACTATCATATAGTCTAGTGCCTATTGGTAAATTAGCCTAAGATAAAAATTGTTAAACTAACTTTTTATGTTCTAACCCACTTAGGTTGGCCTGGTGGTTTTGGCTCGGGACCTTGGAGTGTGCTCCTTCTCAAGGTCTCAGGTTCGATTCTCTTCGCTGCCAATTTGGGTGGACTAGTTTAGCTTCTTCAAAAAAAAAAACTTTTTATGTTCAAACGTATCTTTCAGGATTTGAACTCGGGGAAGATGATTGGATGTGCTAGGATGCAAGACTCTACTACTTCAACATTTGTTTTGAATCACAACTATTGAAAAATCAAGTCCCACATAGATTAAAGATAAGGTATGACTTGAGTTTATAAAGAGACGCACGCTTCACCTTACAAACCATTTTTGTAAGGTTGAATATTTGAATTAGGCACGATACAAATTCTAAGATCATATCAGAGCCTATCCAAGATCCGTTGGGCCACCTGCTATTAAGTTTCCTCTACTGGGTTACTCCCCATATGTCCAATTATGAGCATGAGGTAATAGTCTCACATTTGAAGAGATATAGTCTTTTTTTTTTTAAGCAGCCAAACTAGCCCACCAAAATTGGCACCGGAGATAATCAAACTTAAGACATTGAGAGGAGCACACTTCAAGGTCCCAAGCCAACACCACCAGGCTAACCCAAATGGGATTGAAGAGATATAGCCTTAACAAGTGTTTATAAGTAGGGGCAGTCTGCAGCCTACAAGTTGGTTTCGTAAGGTTGAGCCCAAATTCCAATATGGTATCAGAGCCTATTGACTCAGATCACCCACCATTTATATTCACGCACCAAGCCCAAAAGTGTTGGACATGAGTTGTGTATTGAAAAAACAAAGTCTGACTAGATTAAAGATAAGGCCTTACTAGAGTTTATACACAGAGGCACCCCTCACCTTACAAGTCGGTTTTGTAAAGATGAATTAGACCCGATATAAAAATCTAATATGGTACCCACTTTTTGTATCCATGCCTAGCACTATTGAGCTTGATGTGACTGTTGATATAAATGTTGGGTGGCTCGAATCAATAGGCTTTGATACCATATTAAGTTTTTATATTGGGTCTAACTCATCCTCACGAAACCGTCTAGTAAGGTGAGAGGTGCTTTTCTTTATAAACTCTAGTATGACCTTATTTTCAATCTATGTCAAACTTGGTTTTTCCAATACACCATCTTAGAATTTGGATTGGGCCTAACTCAACCTAGACGACCCCACTAAGTGGGATAAGGCTTGGTTGTTGTTTTTAAGACATAAAACTACACACTTCTTATTTTGAATTATTTATATCCCATAACAATTAAGGCTAGTAACAATCATCATATTGAAAAGAGGAGTTGTCATGTTGGGAACAATCCTTGTAAGTGGTTCCATTGGTATAGAAACATAGCCTTATTTCTTGTAAGGTAGTGAGATCCCCGTAATAGTAGTAGCACACAGAAGTGTCGGCTCCTTGATGTCATTACGACTTTTAATAGCTCCAACAATTGTATTTATGTCATCATGGGTTGTTTTATGTGGCACCACTTTAAAGTTTTTTAAGACATCAATAAGATTGATTTGTAGAGCCAACTGAAAATGGGCTGGTTGTGTAAATGTGTTGAGGGAGCATGTTTCATTCTTTATCTACTCTTTCTCCCACAAACCTTTATCGTCTCCATATACTACGTTAGGTCATTCCTGGTGAAGTTGAAGCGCCGATTGACATTTTTTCCTTCCAACGCAAAACTAAGGGTAAGGCTGAGACGCGTTGGTGGGCCACAACGTGTATCATAAAATTGTTTGAGACTAGTTCGGGTCTTGTGCATTCTCCATTAATGCACACAGTGGGTGGGCACTGTAGGACCATAAAAAAAAAATACTTGTAGTAGGATATTGAGGTACTTGCTTGTGAAATGTGCCTAAGGGCCTGGTCTGTTGGATGTCCCATTCAAGACTGTCAAACGATAGTGTTGTTCCTTTGTGTAGAAGCAAATGCCTTCATTCACTTCTCCTTTGAGAACGTAAACTCTTTTCATGCAAATTACTCGAACCAATCATCCTCTTCGAAGCTTGGTCCAGCCATGCTACTGTGAGTTGACCGAATGTTCATCACATGCAAAGAAATTGTCATGGTTGTTGTCCCTGCACTCTCATTCTTCGGTTCTTAATCAGCAAGAGTAGAATGGCTAGACCAAGCTTTTAAGAGGATGATTGATTCGGGTAATTTGTATGAAGGGGTTTTTGTGCACAAAGGAGAAGTGAACGGAGCTGCATTTGTTGTTATACAAAAGGACAACACTATCCTTTGGCATTCAAGAATGAGGCATTCATCAGATTAGGCTCTTAGACACATTTCACAAGCAAGTCCCTCCATATCCTATTACAAGTATTTTTTTTTATGGCCCAACAATTGCCACCCACTGTGCGCATCAATGGAGGATGCACATGATCCAAACATGTCTCAAACAAATTTATTGTACATGGGTTGTGGCCAACTAATGTGTCTTAGTCGTAACCTAAATTTTTCTCGGTTAGGAAAAATGAAGTGGAAATTTCGACCTAAAATTCGTTTAGTCAACTGCCACCTCCTTCGCCAGGAATGGTTCGACGTAGTATATGGAAATGATAAAGGTTTTTGGGATAAAGAGTAGAATAAGCATGGGACATGCTCCCTCAACACATTTACACAACCAACCTATTTTCAGCTTGCTCTGAAAATAAAGCTGAAGATCGATCTCTTATAGATGTTTTGAAAAGCTTTAAAGTTGTGCCACATAAAACAACCCCTCATGGCATAAATACAATTGTTGGACAACAAGAAACCGACACTTTGGAGTACTACTACGGAGAATTCACTACCTTACAATATGGCTATGTTTCTATGCCAATGGAACCACTTACAAGGATTATCCCCAACATAACAATAACAATAACAATAATAAACAACTCCTATTTCCAATATGATGATACTTATTACCAGCCCTAATTGTAATGGCATATAAAATAATTTGAAATAAGAAGTGTGTGCATCTATTTGTCTTAAAAAAATAAAATAAAGAAAAAGGTATTAGAAAAACAAAGTCTCACGTAGATTAAAAATAAGGTATGACTAGAGTTTATAAAAAGAGGCACCCCTCACCTTACAATCTGGTTTTATAAAGTTGAGTTAGGCTCAACCCAAATTCTAAGATGGTATCAGAGCCTATCCAAGATATGTTGACCACCTGTTATATGGTTTCCGCTATCAGGTCACTCGGGTGCTCTAGATGTCCAACGACATATGAAATAATTTGAAATGAGAAGTGTGTATTTTTATCTGACCCCGTTAGTGGGATAACGCTTGGTTGTAAGTATTGGAAAAACAAAGTCTCACATAGATTAAAGATAAGGTGACTAGAGTTTATAAAGAGAGACATCTCTCACCTCACAAGTCGGTTTTATAAGGTGGAGTTATGTCAACCCAAATTCTAAGATGGTATCAATATATCTAAGATTCGATAAGTCATCTGCTATAAGGCCACTCGAGTCATTTTCCAGATCCTGTCATGGACGTGGCGGGGTGTTAAGAGTCTCACATTGGAAGAGATAGGGTTTGAACAAGTGTTTATAAGTGGGAGAAGTCCTCATCTTACAATCCAGTTTGTAAGGTTGAGTTAGGTCCAAGTCCAACCCATATTTCCAAACCAATAAGTTCCTGCTTTGAATCGTTTTTAGTTTCGAATAATCATGATGTGTTATGTTATGGCTGTTACGATTATGGATCAGGGTATTTGTGAAGGATTATGAAAATTGAGCTTCCATTGAAGTTATATTTTGACAGTAAAGTTGTCATTAGCATAGCCCACAACCAAACTCAGCATGAAAGAACCAAGCATATTGGGATCGGCCATCATTTCATAAAGAAGTTAGATGCCGAAATCATATGTCTATCTTTGGTGACCTCTAGTCAACAAACTGAATTTTAACCAAAAGCTTGGCAAGACCCGGCGTTGAGCATTTGATAAGCAAGTTGGGCATGATAGATATCTATGCACCAACTTAAGGGGGGTGTTGGAACCTGTGTGTTTTCTAGAAAAATCCACATGATTCTTTTAGGGTCCGTTTGGTTCAGCGGAGCGGAGGGGAGGGGAGGGGAGGGATTTTAATGGAGGGGAGGGAAAGGGAAGGGAGGGAAAGGGAGATTTTTAATAAAATATATGTTTGGTTCAGAAGAGGGGAGGGGACGGGAGGGATTTTAATTAAAAATGTTTTTGGTTCACAAGGGGAGGGGACGGGAGGGATTTATTTACTGTTTTACCCTTAAACTTAATTAAATATACAAAATGTTTGTTTCTACAGATAACAAATAAGAGTGATAAATAACATAATAAAAGTTATTACAAGGATAATATAACTTAATAATAATAAAAGTTGTTACAAGGATAATATTGAGATTTTAAATTAATCTAAAGATAACTTTGGCAATGCAATAAAATTTCAAAGAGATCCTCTCCTCTCCCCTAGGAAAAACTCTGATTTGGGGGGAAGCAAAAAGTGGGTCTTGAAGGAATTTTGCTCCCCTTCCCTCCCCTTCTAAAAATTGAACCAAACACGTCAAATTAAAAAATACCCCTCCCCTTCCCTCCCCTCCCCTCCAAAACTCTCGAACCAAATGGACCCTTAGTGAATGCATATCTTCCTATTTATTGTCTCTTTATTTTTATTTCTTAAAATTTTCATCAAGAATTATTCTTTATTGTAGTCTCTCCAAATAGGCGGTCAATAACTGATGAATAAAACATAACAGCATTCACCCTATTTCATTCTACAGATTGTAATTGTAACAAATAGCAAAACAGTAATCTTAATTTTATTTATCCAGAAGTTATTAAAAGAACGCATAGAAAATCATTCTACCTGCGCAGAACCAAGATCAAATATGTTTCCTGCAAAAATTCCCCTAACTAGATTCTCAATTCGCTTGACTTCATCTTCAATGGCATCATTAACACGAACAACATTCTCAAACAGGGAAATGGCTTTTGCATTTTCTTCATCCTATAGCGTTCAATCAGAAAAGCAATTAGTATCTCAACAAAAATTAAACTACACCGTCCGCTGATAAAGTGATTTATACAACACAACTCTCATTGAAATTGATAACAACATATGTTGAATTTTGCACTACTTTTGTCTGTAAATGTAGACGTTTTCAGTCAACTAAACCTGAAAACAATTGCATTATATTTTCCTATATAAACACGTAAGCAGTTATACACTTCAACCACAACAATCAGATAGGCACACACTTTTCTTCAACATCAGTGTTGTCAATCGCAAATCGTGAAAAATAGCAATTTCTTCAAATTCAACTACGCTACAATGCTACAGCACCGTTATAATCGCCATTTGACAATACTGTGTACTTAATAGAGTATCGCAAAACAATAATGATTTGTTCAAATTATGCTACGCTATTAGTGCCGCTATCAGCGTTGTCAATTGAGGATCACAAAAAATAGCAGTTTGTTCAAATTCCGCTACACAACAGTCAATGGCAGCGCAGGAATCAAATTTAAGGGGACCATGAACAAAACCCCAATATTTATATAATATATTTTGCATGCTACAGGATGAAACAACAGTTTTACAGAGTAGTTTGCTAATTTTTTTAGGCCTTTTTTAATGTTCACTACAAAAAGAAATCAAAATTCCTATTCTACCACTCCTCAAATTTTATCTCTCATTAGCCTAGCTAGTAACCAACATGTATCAACACCTTCTGCCACACATCACACTCGCGCATTATGCCTTTCGTATCAACTATTTTCATTCAAACATTACTTAGTAATTAACCAATGATCATGGGGCCATAAAGTAATTGACTATGTAACTCTTAAATTATAAAACTTGGGGGGGCCATGACACCTGTCTGTCCCCCCTCTCCCTGCACCCCTGGCAACAATGCTATAGCGCCACTATATCACAATATTTTGTGCTAAGTAGTGTATCACCGAATATTAGTGATTTGTTCAAGTTCATCTATGCTATAGCGCTGATATAGCCGTTATTTAACAACACTAGCCGCTATTTGACAACAATGGTCAACATTTTATTATCTATGGCTGTATAGCAATAACAAATAGGATCCCAAATTGCAGATAAACTTACCTTGACTTTTTTAAAGATATCTTGGAATCCCAATTCTCTAAGTATTAGCTCACGAAGTCTGCATAGAAGCTAGCGAATCGCCAAGAAAAAAAGTTAAAAAGAAAAAACAGAGAAGGTAATAAGACACATCATTAAACTATTAGGGTATAATGTCAGAAATAGTATAAAACATACAATGCAATCAGGTGGACCACCGTGACTTTCGGGATCTTTCTTGAAATCTTCAAGTATATCAGCATACCTTTTCCAGGGAATGCAAAAACCAAAGATGTAATTACGAAATTCTATACTACAGACTAAAATGTAGAAGAAATAAGATAAGAAGAATCACCTTTGAGCAAATTTTTCAGCTTTTACTGCAGCATCGGGAACAGAAGTATCACTCTCTGCACGCTTCCTGCCAAATAAAAGGTATAAAATAATGTAGACAATAAAACAACAACCACCAAAGCCTTTTTCCAAAAAGGTGGGGTTGGCTATATACAGGAATCACACAAATACAAGAATTCATGTCATAATATTAAAATCACATATTTCACTAAAATCAGTAAATGTTAGTATTGTCATCAATTAGTTGCTTCTACAAACCTAGATTAGAAAAGAACCAGTATTGTCAATCGCAGAACACAGAAAATAGCAGTTTGTTCAAATTCTGCTACGCTACAGTGCAGCTATAACCACTATTTGACAACACTTTGTACTATATGTCTATCACAAAATAATAGCGATATGTTTAAATTTCGGTATGCAACAGCCGCTATTTGACAATAGTGAAAAGAACAATCATAATGCTTGTAAGTTGTTTGAAAATGATCTCCTAGATCTAGGTTAAAAGGAACTGTAATTGGTAACGGCATTTTTGTTAAGTCGGGCTATAAAAAAACTAAAATAGTACATAGAGTCATGGATAAATTATTGAAACGATTGAAACATATATTTGTGATAAGCTATACTTTTTGCATGGAAGAATAGACCCTTAGTCAATATTGATATATTTATGCCTTATAGTAACAATTTACCACATAAATCAGCTTTTGTATAACAAGAATTATCAACTCACCCCAAACTTCTTTATGACAAACTCACCTCAATCCAGTACTAAAGAAATGGGAGGAAAGTTTTCAAAAGGGTGATATAAGTAAAATCACGATGATAATATAATAGGAAGCCTTATTGTACAACTATGGCAGTTACAAATATGCCAAGGTGCTATTTTGAAAGATAAGTAGCTAACAGATGTTAATGGTGATGTCACCTGAATATGTGATTCATCCATCACTACCATTATTCTAGTGCAAGCTCTGTTTTATATTTAAATGGTATTACGCTAGGGAGGGATGAATAACATATTTTAAAAAGAATAAAAGGCCCAAGTGAATGAGTAAAAAAGCCTGACATGATGTAAACTACACATGAAAATAAATTAATCAAATTACATAAAAAATATATAAAAAAACTCAGCTTATCATATCAAAAAGAGCTGTCTTATTAACTTCGACAACAATTTAGATGGTTAACTTAGTTCAAATACATTGTTAACTGAATTCAGTGGATGGTTAATGGATATATCAACATGTTGCAACTCATTAATAATCCACTAAACATAATTAACCACGGCTTTGAACATCATTAACCACGATTTTCAAGTGTATATATTTGAGCATAAATAATGATGAATATAGATATCATGTATATTTCAACACCTAAAATTCATGTATATCTAAACACAATTTAACTAATTAACAAAGATCATGTATATTTGAGGACCTGAAAATCGTAGTTAGTAACCTTCAAAATCATGGTTAATTACATTCACAATGAATGGTTAATGAGTTTGCAGCATTTGTTATATTCATTAATCATTCACTGAACCTAACTAAGCACGCATATTTGAATAGTGTTAATCATCCTAATTGTTTTCAAATATTTTGGTAAAATTCATGTGTGAATTTATTTCAGTAACAAAAACCCACAAGGAGAATACAATAACTCATCAAGCAACAAAACAACACAACTACTTAAAGGAAAAAAAAAAACTGAAAGGGTATACTATGATCATTCAAAAACAGCGAATCAGATACCAGAAAAAAATTCCAATTTATTAATAACAAAAAAATCTAGCACACAAGTACCACAAAATCTCGTAACACCAACACTTCTGATCGAACATGTCACACTGCTCGACACTCATACATGTAATTGCATTCAATTTTGTTATTATCTTAAATTACTACCGATGTCTGTGTCTGTGTCAATGCTTCATACATATAAAAAATTAAATAAAACAAAAGCACAAATTTTTACCACAAACTTAGTGTATGCTTGGTTTCAATTTCAGAGGGTCAAAATTGATTTTAGAGGTTGTAGAATTGATTTTATCATGTTTGGATGATTTAAAGGAGAATTGATTTTGCTTGAAGAATTGATTCTACTTGAAGCTAAGATTTGTGGCTTTGGGCTTCTACAATTTATCGTTAAATCCACTTTAACATAAATACATCCAAACGTAAATCACTTTCCATTCAACTCACTTCTAACCTATGAAGCACATACACGGACACCAGACACGACACTGACATCTGTAAAATTGAGAAAATGATATAATTCAATGTAATCACAAGTGTTGGTGCCGTGTACACATGTGAATAATGGGACACACCTTCAATTAGAAGTGCCCATGCGGCAGAGCTTTTATCTAAAATCAATTTTACGGAATCAATTCACTAAAAATCAATTCTTATCACTATAGAACCAAACAAACCATTAAAAATCAAAATGAGCAAAAGGGTATCCTAAAATCAATCAAAAACAACGAATCAGATGAAAAAAATCAAATTTTTCAAAAAAATAAAAAAATCTATACATACTTGAAAGAGGGTATGGAGTTAAGGAAGAGATTAATCCAAGAGATTTCTGTAGGAGTGGGTTTTCGAGGATTATCAGAAGGGAATCTATAAGGAATTGTACAAGCACGATAATGAGAATCGGTTGGTGTTAATAGCAATGGAAATTCAACGAGTTCTGATGCGCTTTCCATCTGAAGAAATGAAAAATCGAATTTTGAGTTTTTATGAATTGGGATTTTTTAAGGATGAAGCAAAGGACTTCTCACTTTGATCCTTTCATATAAAATTCGACAAATGTTTGTTTTCTTTAGTCAAAATTATTCTTTCAAATTTTATTTTATTAAAAAGAATAATTTCGTAATAAAATAAATAAGTGATTCAAGTAATTAATAAGTTCCTTAAAAAAAGTGATTAATAAGTTCTACTAATACAAATTGTTCAATGAATCTGAATTCAATAAGTTTCACTAATACAAATTGTTCAAAGAATCCGAATTTAAATTTTGATGAAAACAATTTTTTGTAAAGTTTTATTTACTTTATCTACCAAAAAAATAAAATAAAATATTCAAGTTTTATAAATAAAATTAAATAATAATTTTATAAAAACTAATCTCTGCGGAAAAAATTGAAAGAATAACAATATAAGATTAATTTTCATTATTTTACATGTACATCCAATAAAATCAAGTCAAATAGATATTTGTAGAGATATTATAAAATTTTATAATATTTGTGTATAGAAATTAAGTACATAAGTCCATAAGCCGTAGACCAACTGATGTAATGCCCAAGACTAACAAGGTCAGAGAGTGGTTGTCAGTGCATAAGATATGACTATGAGCGGCTCCTGACAACTTCTAGGCGAACCAAATTCACAATAGAATGAGAGGGATCTTGAGATCATGCGGGTATGTGACTGCATGGTTGAATGAAAGCTTATACAAATTGTTTGATACTACTTATACCAACATGATGCATCTTTTTTGCAGTCCATTCCATAAAAACTCTACGGTTAAGCTTGTTTGACTTGGAGCAATTTTGAATGGGTGACCTTTTGGAAAGTTTCACAGAAAGCAAGTGAGGACAAAACACGCTAAAAAGATTCACGTTGGTTTGTGGGGTTGGTCGATAATACTTAAAAGCGGTCAAAAATGTTACAACTGACAAAAATACCAAAATTGTTATATCGTGACTAGGGTTCAAACCTTGATTCAACCACTTATTTGTTTAACCGTTCAACTATTGTTATTTCATTTATCTATAAAAAAAGAAATTAAATCCCCTTTAAAATAAGGAACTAAATTCTTGAAATAATGCAATCTACGCACAATATGTGTGTTGTATAATACCACATTTAGACAGTTTGGTTTTAATCAAATGATAATATATATTTGATGCTGATTTTAAATTTTTAAAATCTAAATAAAAGATTGAAATATGAACCATACAATCAAGACTAAACGGTTCAAATGTTGTTTGGCTGCATGCAACCCATATCCTTTATACCTAAACATCAAATATACAACAAATAATTAAGGCATATGCGATAGTTGATACCTATAATATGTTTCCAAGCCAAACTATTTATCTGTTCATGTTAACTCCACACTGACGAGCATCAATCATATTCTTCACAAAAAAAAAAAAGGATCAATCATGTTGATAGATGAACACCATCATCACCCAACAAGTCATTCGAACCTTCACAAAGACAATCAACAACCTCTATTAAGTCCTTCATCAAAACATTCAAGTCTTCATGAAGGGAGAATAAATATTTACAATGTTGGTATGATATATAGAATATGAATATATGTGTTTTCAATTTAAAATGTAAATACTTAACCACTTATTATTCTGAATAGAATAAATAAACTTGCAAGGACATGAAATAAGAGTTAGATTGTGATTAAAATGTGGATTTTTAGTGAAATCGATTGTTGTTAAAATGATTTAGTATTTTGACAGTGACAACATTCAAAAAATTGTTATGATAATGAAGAAAGATTCTTAATAGTTTGGATTTTATAATTTGGATTGTTCTGGTCTCACACATTACTCTTTGGGATCTAATGCAAACTCTTACAATTTTATCATTTATAGAAAACGCTTTAGATTTTTTTTTTTTTTAAGAAAAAAGACGCTTTAGTAGATTGAAGAGTTAACTTTCAAGCAATGTAAAACTTAATTAATGGCGTACCAAAATAGTTTTTTTTTTTTGAAGGACCGAAATAGAGAGTTGATGCCCTTCAAAGTATGTTTATTTGAAAGAGATGTCAATTTTACTCGGCCTTAAAAGATTGGTGAATTTTTTTTTCATTGCTAACACTAAAAAAAATTCCCATAACAATTAACATTCACTAATACTAAAAATTTCAAGTGCAAACATCAATTTGGTTCAAAAAGTTTGTTGTCATTAAAAATATACATCAAAAGATTTAAACTGAACATAACAGATGTAGATTAAAAAATTGAACGTATTCATCATTTACCTATGTCATATGTAGATTAGTATGTTCGCATGTGGAGATTAGTTTACTTTTGAAGTCATAAGAAGTGTGAATAACCTAGGGAAAAGATAAGGAATTCACACTTACAAATAATACATCATTAAAAATTTGAAATTGAAAAGTCAAGAGCTGAAAAAGATATTTTACTATCATCGTTCATATGTGAATGAAGTTTGGTGAATGCATGTCTTGATTCAAATGTTAACTTATTCCTTATCATACAATGCCAAACTTTAAACCTATAGACATAGGTGTAAGGAAACATACTCTGGATCCGGTTTCACAAGTCAAGATCTGCATCAAAAGCAATATAATCCACCCAGAATTTGTGCTAATATTTGATATTTAACCAAGCCAAGCCACCTCAAACAGACACATCAAATTCAAAACCACCCCAAACAGACACATCAAATTCAAAGTACTTCCCTATTGTTCTCGTTCCAAAATTACACACTCGACAAAACTATATATATTCTCTTATAGAGTTCTTCAACAAAAAAAAAAACTGCTCTCTTATACAGAGTTTAGTAAGTGCAGAAATATATCATATATATGCAGGTGCTTGTCAGCGTCAATAGAAACTTATTTAACGCAGTTTCCGTCAAAATAACAATAGAGCTCCACCGAGGCTTTGAATTTGGAACCAACATAGACTGCTGCAGTTTGCGTTAAAATGTCAATAGGGCTCAACCGGTGCCCTGAATTTGGAACCAGCATAGACTGCTGCAGCACCAAGCTCCTCCTCAATCCTAAGAAGCTGCAACACAGATCAAAGAGGTTCAAAACAATGTTCTAACTTAAATCCACATAGAGCTATCTACATCTCAATTTTATTTTGCATTATTCTTTTTATTGGCCCTAAAGCATGCAATACTATGGAAGTAAATATTGAACAAATAATACAATAAAATAGAAGCAAGCACAAGAACTTTTAAATCAAATGGACATGGCATTACAGAACACTCCCTCCGGTTCTTTTTATAAAAGACAAATACTTCAACTTTTGTTGACTCATTTGTCTCTTATAAAAGGACCGGAGGGAGTACGACTTTCAAAGGCACAATTAGCTATTGAAGTGAGACCGTATTGAGCTCAAATAACAAAGATAAGGAGTTTTGTGGTTTTACCTGGTTGTACTTAGCAAGCCTTTCAGATCTGCAGGGAGCTCCCGTCTTGATCTGACCCTGTTAAAAATTTCCAAGTTACAAAATCTTGACATGAATTGTTTGGCATGAAGCTTATAACATAGTAACATTATTGGGAAAAAGCAATGATAACTTACTGTTGCTAGCCCAACTGAGAGATCAGCAATGAAGGTATCCTCAGTTTCACCACTACAATAAACAAGATGTAACACATTAGTGTATACGTACAGGAAACGACATTAGAAAACAGAACAAAACGGAACTGATTGGGAAAACAATGGTCGTTCATTACCTTCGGTGGCTAGCCATGACACCCCAGCCAGCTTGCTTAGACATTCTCACAGCTTCAATACTTTCAGTTACACTGCCAATTTGATTCACCTATCAAATAGGTTATAAAGAAAATTCTCATCAGATTTGATAGAGAATTAAAAGGATAGTTAGTTAAGACGGAACTCTTGTTCTCCTAGTAAATAAAAATAAGGCTGAAGATAAATTTACCTTCAACAAAAGGGCATTGCAAGACTTCTCCTTAATTGCTTTTTCCACACGCTAAGGAGCCAATAATGGACAGAATAATATTAAAAACACAAAAAGGATACAAGTTTGTGGAACACTCCCAAGTTTGAAGTTAATAAAGCATACCTTTGGGTTGGTAACAAGGAGATCATCACCAACGATCTGTACTTGCTGACCCATTTCAGCTGTTAATTTTGCGTAGTGCTCCCAGTCATCCTGATCGAATGGATCCTCAATGGACACAATTGGGTAGTCAGACACAAATGACTTGTACACATTCTTTAAGCTGTCTCCTGAGATTTTCTCTGATCCATCATTATTCTGCAATAAGGTAGTCAGTTATCAAGGCAAAGAAACGTATCTCAACAAAGAAATAAAAATGGAGAAGCTTCAGGAAAAAGACTATAAGCTATCCACCTCTTCCTTAAAATTCAAGTCATATGTTTTGCCCTTGTTATCATAAAATTCTGAAGCAGCGACATCCATCCCAATTACAACCTATACAGATAGAAACTAATCAGTCATATATGTACATTCAGGTAAAGGCTAATTCAGATTCAGCAGATGAATATTCAACCTTTCCAGTATAACCAGCTTTAGCAATGGCAGTCTTCAGAAGTTCAAGTCCTTCTTTGTTTTCCTATAAATCAAACAGAAAACATAACAATTAAAAACTGTATTTTGACAACATGAAAATGTAATAAAGCAGATAGTAGACTAGAGATAGTTAATGTTTGATACAAAATAGAGTAACAGCCGAAATAATTATCTTTATGCATATTTGGATTATTGCACTACAAAAGATCCTGATGTGCACTTCAAATAAATAAGTCCACTAATTACAAGAAATCAATTATGAATTACTTTTAGGTAACACTTAGATTACAAAAACTAAATGAAGCACGTAAGGACCTGGATATTAGGAGCAAAGCCACCTTCATCCCCCACATTAGTCGCGTCTTGTCCATACTTCTTTTTAATCACAGCCTATAAGGCAAACACAATATCTTAATTGATGACACTAAATCAAAAAGAATCCTGTCATCCATTTTTGCTTTTATTCTAAAACAAGTTGGGCAAAAAGAACATTAACCTTTAGATGATGGTATACTTCTACACCCATCTTCATTGCTTCTTTGAAAGAAGATGCCCCAACAGGGAGAATCATAAATTCCTATATAAGAGGCAGAAGGATAAGAATTTGGATAAAAAAACGGCCCTAATCAATACATGCAATTAATTAGATAGATTTTACCTGCATTGCAAGCTTATTTCCTGCGTGTGAGCCTCCATTGATAACATTAAATGAAGGTACAGGCAATACCAAAGTCTTGTTTCCAGCTAGATTTGCAATATGCTGAAATGTTTTTGAAAATATACCAAAGCAATCCATGAGAACACAAGCGAACGAGATAGAAACTATAGTTACTGAAATCTCACATACCTTGTACAGAGGAATTTTCCTTGCCAAAGCACCAGCTTTACAGACAGCGAGTGACACGGCCAAAATAGCATTTGCTCCAAGCTGAAAATTACAAGATTGTGGAAATCCAATCAGCAAAAAATGAATGCCTATTAGTCTATTACCGTTTCCATAAATGCAGACGCAAAAAATAAACAAAAGAAATCCTATAGTGATACCTTCTGCTTGCACCATCCCCACTCATTAACAGTTCCATCAAGCTGCTGTACCATAAAATTGTCGATTTCAGTCTGCTTGGTTGGGTCCTGTAAACGCAGATAACAAATTCAGCCACTCTATAAAAACTGGATTTAAAAACAATACAACATATGTCCAAATAACCCAATATTATAGAGTTCCACAATACCTTGCCAAGAAGAGCAGGAGCTATAATTGAATTCACATTCTCGACAGCCTAAGCCAAAACAAATTTGGAATCTTATTATCAGCTCCGTTTCATTCAGGAAAAAATTACAGAAAAAAATAACTTCATAAAACAAATATAAGTTACTGGTAAACAAAAATACAGTAAAAAGGGACTGTAAGGTAAGGGACAAAATAAAAAAGTATATTATCAAACAGATACTGAGATTTCTAAAAGGAAATCCATCATTCTTCCCAAAATTAGACAAGAACTTCTAAATACATCAATGTGAAACAAAAATGTATCAAGTACCTTAAGAACACCTTTCCCAAGGTAGTCTGACCCTCCATCCCTCAATTCCAGAGCTTCATAAACACCTTTAACAAAAAATAAAACGACTTATGAGTCATAACACATGACTATAATAAGCAGATGAAACTTTACAATCAATAAAATACAAAAGCTATGAAGCTCAGCCACAAAGACTCTGATAGTAATTTGAGAAATGACAGTGATTAATGATTAAATGTAACCACAAATGTCAGTTTTTGTATTGGACACATGTCCAATGTGCAATCAATTTGAAATGTCAGTACTACATAGTACATAATGCATCATGCATGTTAGTTAGAAACAACAAAACATCATTTCAAGTTCAACATTCATTTCTATTTTCTCACATCACAAACAATAACTTACTTACAAAAGTGCAGCAAATCAAAATATTCCTAAAAAATGCATTACACATATGTCAGTGTTGCATTGAAACATATCGGACGCACATTAAATAATCTAAAGTTTTGAGTGCTATAGAGTACACAACTCACATGCATCATGCATTTTAGTTAAAAACCACAAAACATCCCTACAAGTTCAACATTCATTTCCATTTCCTCACAAGACAATCAATAATGTACCACAAAAAACGTACCCAATCCAAATATTCCTTAAATCAACACACAAGCACAAAATCAAATTCAATTTTCTCTTCAATATATGAAACAAACACCAATCATTTACCTATGGAAACACAAGCTATGAAGCAAGAAAGAACACTGACACATAGACGCCAATAATAATTTTAGAAAATGAAAGTCATTAAATGTAATCACATGTGTTAGTGTTGCATCAGACGCTTGTCTGCCGGGCATTAAAAAATCTAAATAATCTAAAGTGTGTGCTACAGTACACACAAGTCACATGTCTCATGCAAAACATTAACAATAATTTACTACATAGTACACACATGTCACACACAGTTTAGTTAAAATTAGAAACCACAAAACATCACATCAACGTAAACATTCCTTTCTATTTCACAACACAAACAATAAATTACTACAAAAATGTACCAAATCAAAACATTCCTCAAATCACACAAAAAGTTCAACAAAATCAACACACACAAACACGAAATCGAATCAAATTTTCACCAATCATTTACCTGTTGAAGCACCACTAGGAACAGCAGCTCTAGCAAATGTTCCATCACTAAGAGTAACATCAACCTAACAATAACCAAACCAAAATCAGAAACCACAGCTTCTCTCATAAACAAATTCCTAAAATTAGACAAAATCAAAAACACGCCGAAACCTTTAAAAATCAATGAAGACACCGGATACAGACACATCTACACTGATGAAAATATTAAATATAATAACATGTGCCTGTGTCAGACACTTATTCAATCAGAAGTGTCGGTGCTAGTGAGATAATTAATTTGATAAAATGAAATATAATTTTTTCTTCATTTTCCCGCTCATTTTCTCAGTTTCCAAACAAAAAACGAAAAAGAAAACAAAAACACGAAACTCACTTCGACGGTTGGATTTCCACGGCTATCAAAGATCTGACGAGCTTTAACAAACTTGATCGTAACAGCCATTGTTGTAAGAATCAAAATCTCTTGTATTTTTTTTTACAGTTTTTTTGAAAATTTTCTCGGTGATGATGCGATTTTCTGAGGTTTTTTTTTTCTCGAGAAAGGGACAATGAAAATGAAAATGAAAATGATCGAGTGAGAGTGTGAGTGGGAGAGGAATATATATAGGTGGTTGCACACGTGGCTGTTAGTGAGAGGTGGTGAATCTGGACCGTTGATCGTGGGAAAAGGAAAGATGAATGTATTGTTGAGATGGGTTTGGGTATCATGAGAGTCTTGTTTCAGAAGCTGGTGTGGGCCCATCTCCAAGCACATAGAGAAGAATATGCTGCTTATACTGCAACTTTCCTAGGTGCCACGAGTTAAGAACCTGGGTGCCACTTTAGGGTACGCATGCACAAGGAAGACACTGGTTTTTTGATACAACACATTATTTATTTATAATTTTTTAATAATGGTATCTAATAAGCATTTAATTTCTCTAATCAAGTATTTTACACAATTTTTTAAATAGGACATACTAATCAACTATCAATAATTTTATATCATTATATTTTTAATTTATTAATATTAACAAATGGTTGACCCCACTTAAGATTTGGGGTCTTAAGTGAGACATTGGGTCTTATAAGATTCAAACAACTTTTCTCTCCAACAGAGTACCTAAGATCATCTCCAATGAGAAGGTCTTCAACATTTAAGACCTGATACCTATTAGATACCCCATTGGGAAGAAACTTTTTTGGGTCTCACTTAAGACTTTAATCTTAAACGGGATCCACACTCTTTTAATATTAAAAAATTGAAATGTAATGATATAAAGTTATTGATAGTTCATTAGAGCATCCGTAATTGTAGTACACTAATAAGGACTTCTTAAATGGACCTCACATGTACACATCATTTATTTATAATTTTTTAATCAAAGTATCTATTAAGGACTCAATGACTCCAATGGCAATACACTAACAGTGACTTCAATGAAAAGTACTTAAATATGTCTCACTAATTTTACATCATTATACAAAAGTAATTTATTTATTAAATTATAAATTACCTCATAAAATATTAGTTCTTTTGAAAGTGAGACCAACTTATACATATTTTATTACTTTTTTTAAACATGAGACTAGTTAATTGATCATGAGAGAGTCTTTATATAGTTGTATGTTACCTAATAAGGACCCATTTTTTCTTCATCCAATGGGGGTCCTTAACAGGGAGAGGTCTTTGTTAAGTACAGGAACCCCCATTGGAGATGCTCTTAGTGTGTCTCATTTAAGAAATTTGTTTGAGATGTTGGGTTGGAGGGATTGAGTACTTATTAGGTACTACTATTAAAAAATTATAAATAAGTGATGCGTACAGGTGATACCCATTTAAGTACCCGAAAATGGATGTCTTCATTGTGGATGCTCTAATAGGTATCAAGTCTTAAAAGGTTAATAAGACTCCCCCACTGGGGATGGTGTTAGCCTCGACAATGGCAGTACACTAAAAAATGTTCTTAAATGGGTCTCACGTATACACATAAATTATTTACAATTTTTTAAATAAAAGCACTTCTACTAACAATATATAAAAGTCGAAGTATAGCAAAATTTCATAATCGTCCTTATTAAAACTCATGGTCTCCTTAATTTTATGTGCATAATGGTCATTTTGCAAAATTTAATTTAGTTGTTTTTTAAAAAATTAATTAAGGATAATGTTCATCGCAAGTGTAAGCAATTTTCACGGATAACTATGAAACTAATTTATTTGTTTTTTAAAAAATTAATTACGGATAATGGTTATATCTACTAACATCTACTAATTTACTAACAATATATAAAAATCGAAGTGCAACAAAATTTCATAATTGTCCTTATTAAAACTCATGATCTCCTTATTTTTTATGTGCATAATTGTCATTTTGCAAAATTTAATTTATTTTTAAAAAAAAAAATAATTACGGATAATGCTCATCACAAGTGTAAGCAATTTCCACGGATAACTCTGAAACTAATTTATTTGTTTTTTTAAAAAATTAACTACAAATAATGTTTATATATCGAAAATAATCATGAATTTCTAATATTTTATCATAATAATTTTCTCATATATGTATATAAAATTTGCTTTTGTCGATATAAACATTTAAAATATGCAACGAGAACAGTGCAATCATTGAACATTGTTTTACACATAAAATAAAAATTTAATAATAGAAACATTGCATTAATGTTGATATTTCAAAAATAGTCACGACTTTTCAAAATTTTATCGTATCGACTACCACATATCGGTACATAAAAAATTTCTTCTCCATATATAAGCATATAAAATCTTCAACGAGTGCGGCTTAAATATTTAACGCTGTTTTAAATATAAATTAAAAATATATTTAATAGACACACTACATTAATGTTGATATTTTGAAAATAGTCACGAGTTTCCAAAATTTTATCATATCGACTTTCTCATATATGTATATAAAAATTTGTTTTTGCAGATATAAACATTTAAAATCTGCAACGGGAGCGGTGCAAACATTGTTTTGCATATAAAATAAAATTTATTTAATAGACACACTACATTAATGTTGTTATTTTGAAAATAGTCATGAGTTTTCAAAATTATACTAACAATATATAAAAATCGAAGTACAACAAAATTTCATAATCGTCCTTATTAAAACTCATGATCTCCTTATTTTTTATGTGCATAATGGTCATTTTGCAAAATTTAATTTATTTGTTTTTTAAAAAATTAATTACGGATAATGCTAATCACTAGTGTAACCAATTTTCACGGATAATTATGAAACTAATTTATTTGTTTTTTTAAAAATTAATTACGGATAATGTTTATATATTGAAAATAATCATGAGTTTCTAATATTTTATCATAATAACTTTCTCATATATGTACATAAAATTTGTTATTTGCAGATAAAAACATTTAAAATATGCAACGGGAATACTGCAATCATTGAACATTGTTTTACACATAAAATAAAAATTTAAATAATAGAAACACTGCATTAATGTTGATATTTCGAAGATAGTCACGACTTTTCAAAATTTATCATATCGACTATCATATATCGGTACATAAAAAATTTCTTCTCCATATATAAGCATATAAAATCCTCAAAGAGTGCGGTTTAAATATTTAACAGTGTTTTAAATATAAAATAAAAATATATTTAATAGACACACTACATTAATGTTGATATTTTGAATATAGTCATGAATTTCCAAAAAAAAATCATATCGACTTTATCATATATGTATATAAAGAATGGTTTCTGCAGATATAAACATTTAAAATCTACAACGGGAGTGGTGTAAACAATGAACAGTGTTTTGCATATAAATAAAATTTATTTAATAGACACACTACATTAATGTTGATATTTTGAAAATAGTCATGAGTTTTCAAAATTCTACTAACAATATATAAAAAGTCGAAGTACATCAAAATTTCATAATCGTCCTTATTAAAACTCATGATCTCCTTAATTTTATGTGCAAAATGAACATTGTGCAAAATTTAATTTATTTGATTTTTAAAAATTAATTACGGATAATGCTTATCACAAGTGTAACCAATTTCCAAGGATAACTATGAAACTAATTTATTTGTTTTTTTTAAAATTAATTACGGATAATGGTCAAATCTACTAACAATATATAAAAATTGAAGTATAGCAAAATTTCATAATCGTCCTTATTAAAACTCATGATCTCCTTAATTTTATGTGCATAATGATCATTTTACAAAATTTAATTTATTTGTTTTTTAAAAATTAATTACGGATAATGTTTATATATTGAAAATAATCATGAGTTTTTAATATTTTATCATAATAACTTTATCATATATGTATACAAAATTTGTTTTTGCAGATATAAACATTTAAAATATGCAACGGGAACAATGCAATCATTGAACACTGTTTTACACATAAAATAAAAATTTAAATAATAGAAACACTGCATTAATGTTGATATTTTGAAAATAGTCACGACTTTTCAAAATTTTATCATATTGACTATCACATATCGGTACATAAAAATTTTCTTATCTATATATAAGCATAAAAAATCCTCAAGAGTGCGGTTTAAATATTTAATTGTGTTTTAAATATAAAATAAAAATTTATTTAATAGAAACACCACATTAATGTTGATATTTGGGAAATAGTCATGTGTTTCCAAAATTTTATCATATCGACTTTCTTATACCTGTATATAAATTTTTTTTATTTAGATATAAGTACATAAAATCTGGAACGGGTGCGGTGCAAACATTGAACAGTGTTTTGCATATTAAATTAAAATTTATTTAATAGAAACACTACATTAATTTTGATTTTGAAAATAGTCATGAGTTTTTAAAATTTTATCATATCGACTTTCTCATATATGTATATAAAAATTTGTTTATGCAGATATAAGTACATAAAATCTGCAACGGGTGCAGTGCAAACATTTAACAGTATTTTGCATATAAAATAAAAAGTTATTTAATAGAAACACTACATTAATTTTGATTTTGAAAATAGTCACGAGTTTTCAAAATTTTATGTACATAAAAATTTGTTTTCGCATATATAAGGAAATAAAATCTATAACTGGTGTGACTCAACTATTTAACAATTTTTTGTTTATATAAGAGATAAAAAATTAATAGAATCATTACATTAATAATTATAATTTTCATTTAATATCTATAAACATTCTACAATATAATTATTTTTTATATAATTATCGCATTGTTACGTCGCACGGGTCTTTTACTAGTTTTTTTTAAAGACTCAATAACTCTAATGGTAGTAAAATTAAAAGAGTCCTTAAATAAGTCCATTAATATGTACTTTTTTTTTAAAGAGGTCCATTAATATGTACGTACATTAAATAAAAAGAAATTAAAAAGAGGAAGAATCATGTAAGTTTGAGATGGTGAGACTAATTTTTAGCTACTTTTTTCCTATTTCAATCATGGGTCCCGTTAGTTGCTTAGGAAAGAGAGTCCTTATATAGTTGTTAGTAACTAATACGTACCCATTTTTTTCTTTCTTCAATGGAGGTCCTTCATAAGTTGATGTCATTGTTAATGTAATATCCCGCTTAAACGTGACTTTAACAGTGTTACAGGAATTAAATGAATGCAATGGCGATTTTGTAATTAAGAGGCAATGGCATAATAGTAAATAAATGGATAGGGAAGATTATTTAAAATGAGAGGTAAGATATTTTCTTACCATTTTCTTCCTTCCATTCCTCTCTCCCAAAATCAGCTCTCTTCCCCTTCCTTCCTCTAGTTACACGCCTCACCCCTCCTTCCCTCATTCATCAAGATTTCATCCCAATTCTTGTGAGGAAGTTCTTCCTGGTAAGCTTGGCTTGGAAGTTAGAACAAGAGAAAGAAAAGAAGAACAAGGAAGAGCCAAGAGAAGTGGTAGATGGAGCAAGTTAGGGTTTTGGAATTCAAGCTCAATCAGCACCAATTGAGGTTTAAGGTGAGCTCCTAGGGGTTTTAGAACCCACTT
Organism: Medicago ruthenica; assembly: GCA_018208015.1. NCBI lineage: Eukaryota > Viridiplantae > Streptophyta > Magnoliopsida > Fabales > Fabaceae > Medicago > Medicago ruthenica. The sequence goes on from CM031376.1 coordinate 17,067,192, forward strand.
TGCTTAAGCTTTGATGTTTATAGTTATATGAGCAAGTTTGAGACTTATAGAACCCTAATTCTTCTTTTGATGGAAATCCCTTAATTTAACATGTTATAAGCTGTTTATATGCCTTAGAATTATGCCTTAAGCTGTATGATGTTTGAGTATGTTTGGTTGTGCCAAGAATGGTGAAAATCATGTTTTGAAATTGCCCTATGCTGTCCAATTGCAGGTAAAATCGTGTCACGATTCTGCAACCGTGTCACGATTTTACAGGCAGAGTATAACTCGATTTCTGGGTAGAAAATCGTGACACGATTTCCAAATCGTGTCACGATTCCACAGCACACAGGAACAGCTTGTTTTCCTTCTTTACTTGCACCATTCTAGCCATCCAATACTACTTCAAACTCTTTAAGCAACGTGCAATGGCTATGTATCCCTATTAAGTATTAGAGGACCTATCCCTTAGAGATGTATGGATTAATTTAGGGGTAAGGTATACGCTATGTTAGGGGATTGCAAGAACGATGGTTATATGATTAGGTAAACCCTAATAGCGGCATATGACAACGATATGTCGAATCCTTTGATAGGAAAACAAGAATTATAGCATGATACTAAGGATTGGATGAATGATCCCATTACATATGAGCTGATAGCTCTTAAGGAATGCAGACGGCTTTGAAAGTCAAGAACCTATATTAGGTGAACAAGGTTATAGATGTATTCAATTTAGAATACAAGGGTAATAGGAATGCTTCGGCAATCATAGTTTCAGTTAAGATTATAGGGTTGGTTCTCCAACAATTATAGGTGGCTTATGAGAACGATAAGCCAAGAATCATAGGTTATAGGTTGAATGTTACAGGATGATTATATGATTACAGTAACAGATATACATGTTTATATGTTAAAGTTAAAGAATTAAAGATCAAAGATAATGGCGTGCTCGCACGTTTCACAGTCATAGGGCGTGTTCAGCAGACTCCGGGTTTCGCCGGATGGGACTTCTCCGAGAGGGTTGTCCACACGTTTCATAGGGAGTCCGGTGTTAGCCTGATTGTCAGGAATTTCATCGGGTCATAGGGAGATGTACTTCGGGGTTACTCTACCCGGATGCACTCCGTAAAATGAACTCAGATAATAATGTTTGTTCAACGCTAACAGCTAACATAAAACACCTAAAACATCTTCATCTGTTTTATGTTTCATAGTTATAGTCAAAGTCATAGTTACAGTTATAGTCACAGGAAGTTACAGTTATAGTTATAGACAGTTAACAGAAAGTGGTCCTAGGTTTCCCCTCGTCCACTAAGTTATAGTTACAGGCAGGAATTATAGTTGTATATAGATTACAGTTACAGTTATAGGCGTTTGACAGATATAGTCACAGGTAGATTATAGTTATAGTTATAGTCAGACTTATACCCTTTGTGGTTAAAGATAAAGACTTGGCGATCCTAGGAAATCCCCAAGATTGCCAAGGTAGGCATGGCGACCCTAGGTTCCCTGTGGTTGCCAACAGTTGGTTGGGCTGGAGCTCACTGAGACATTATGTCTCATCCCATTCCTTCTGGTGCAGGTTTTCAGGTAAGTCAGAGGTTCGTGATGGTGATCTTCACAGAGATACTGGATGGAGTACGGTTGCTCGTTGTGTACCAGCTCAGGAGCCTAATGGATATTGTATAAGTATTGTAATAGTATTTGGATTATTTGTACAAACGAGTAAACCAGTATTCATTCATTTGTGATGTATTATTATTATTATTGAAATTTTTAAATGTATCCAGTATCAGTTTAACGCACATGCTAATATACTAGTTAAAGTTAGTATGGGTGTTACAGTTAAGTAAATGACTCCCCAATGGAAATGATAGGGCATCTCCAATGGGATTAACAAGGACATCAACATATTAAGGACTCCTATTGGAGGAAGAAAAAAATGGATACTTATTATTTAACGAGAATTATAGAAGAGCACGTACAATGGTAGTAAACTAAAAAAAGTCTTTAGGTCTCACGTATACACATTATTTATTTATAATTTTTTTAACAAAAGTATCTGGTAAGGACTCAACTTTAATGGTAGTAAAATTAAAAGAATCGTTAAATAGGTCAACTAATATGTATTATAATATGTACCTTTAGAAAATAAATAAAAAGAAATTGTTGGTTATTTGAAGTGTTGGCTTCATTGTTTGGTAAAATCAAATCCAAATGTGCAAGCATGCGTTTCCAGATGTTATATAGTGACTTCAGAAGCAAGGAACTAATTTTAAAGAGGTTCAGAAGCTGAAAATTGCAATTCTGGACCTTCAGAAGCTGAAATGGACCTTCAGACTCTGAAACTGTTCATCAGACGCAGGAAGGGTCTTCAGACGCACTGTTCAGACGTTGACCAGCGTTGACCTTCAGAAGCTGAGCTTCAGACGTTGACCAGTGTTGACTTCTTCAGAAGCTGAACTTCAGAAGCTGTTTTCAGAAGCTGATTTTCTGCATTCTTTTGGAAAGATTCTGTGCGTATCTCTTGGAGATTTTCTGAAGTTTTATTCATGCTAAAGTTTCCAGAAGGCTGAATTGTTTTGGTGAAGATCTTAAGAAGATTTGCTTCGTGTTTTATGATTGATTTAATTTCTGAAGGATCTTTGCAAGATACAATGCAGAATTATTTGTTTCCTTATTGAGCCATTCATATTTTAGAAACATATCATTTGCAGAAGATTGGACTCAGAATTATGAGAAGCTGCTGAAGCCTATTTAAAGGAAGACGTGCTGCTACAATTTTGTGTGAATTAAATAGAGTCAATAGATTTTTTATTATAAGAGTTTCTGTAAGCTTTAAGCTTTGTTTTTGTACACCACTCATATGTTCTGAGTTGGTTTAGATTGTTTCAGTTGTAAATCATTCAAAGCTTTTAAGCACGAATGATGTCTTTGTTTTTGAAGAATGTCTTCATTATTTTGAGCTGTCTGTTTTGAGTGTTACTGATCACTGGGTTGTGATTGAGTAATTAGGAAGTTAGTAGTGTGCTAATACTTAGGTGGGTTCCTGAGTAGAAATCTAGACTAAGTGGAGATTGATTGCTGAGGCTGGAACATGGGGGTCTGTGTCTGAGTCTTTGGGTTGATTTCTTTAGTAGATTTCCTTCCTGGATTGGTATCCCCCAGAGTAGGTGAAGTTTGCACCGAACTGGGTTAACAAACTCATTGTGTTCTTTATCTTTCTGCTTTTTATTTTTGCTTCTGAACCTGTGTTTTCCAGACTCTGGTGTTGGTTCAGACTCTCAGAACCAGTATTAGCCAGGAATTTCAATTGGCATCAGAGCAGGCACCCAGCCTGTATTTGGGTGAGCTCCAGGGTAGTTTATTTCTGGCTTTATGGAGAAAGAATGAGGTTTTGTTAACAGGCCACCTCTGCTGGATGGAACAAATTATGATTATTGGAAATCACGCATGAGTGCTTTCCTAAAATCTATGGATAGCAAGACCTGGAAGGCTGTTCTGAAGGGTTGGGAACACCCAGTTGTGACTGATAAAGATGGTAAGAAGACAGCAGTTTTAAAACCAGAAGAAGATTGGACCAAGGATGAAGATGATCTATCTCATGAAAATTCCAAAGCCCTGAATGCTATCTTCAATGGAGTGGATAAGAATGTATTCAGGATGATCAAGCAGTGCACAATTGCTAAGGATGCCTGGGAGATACTCAAGATTGCTCATGAAGGCACCTCAAAAGTAAAGCTGTCCAGACTTCAGCTTCTGACAACTAAGTTTGAAAATCTCAGAATGCTGGAGGATGAGAACATACAAAGCTTTTACATGAACATTCTGGACATGGCTAATTCTTTTGAATCCCTTGGAGAAAAAGTTTCAGATGAGAAACTCGTTAGAAAAATTCTCAGATCCCTACCCAAGAGGTTTGATATGAAAGTGACTGCTATAGAAGAAGCACATGATATATCTAGCATGAAGGTTGAAGAATTGATAGGTTCTCTTCAACTTTGAATTAAGCAGAACTGATCAGAAGGGTAAAGGTGTTGCATTTGTTGCTGATTCTGAATGTGAGGATGATGATAGCTCATCAGAAGCTCTTGTGCTGCTGAGTAAACAATTCAAGAAGTTCCTGAAGCAGAAGACAAGAACTGATGACAAGAGCAATCAGTCAAAGAGAGTTCAGTGCTATGAGTGTGAGGGATTTGGGCATGTCAAGTCAGAATGTCCTAATTTTCTCAAGAAACAGAAGAAGAGTCTGACTATTTCCTGGTCTGATGATGACTCAGAAGGAGAAGAGAATAAGCCTGTCACTACTTTAACTGGTAAATTCTGGGCTGATGATCAAGTTATGGGTTCAGAAACTTGTTCAGAATCTGAATCAAGTGATGAAGAATCATCCTCTGAAGTTCTAGCTACCTATCTCAAAAAACCTGCTGAGTTTTGCAAGAAGATGCAATGTCAATTTGATGAAGTGTGCAAGCAGATGGAAGAACAGAAGAAAATTAATACTCAACTTCAGATTGCGAGGGGTGAACACTTAGAGAAGATTTCTGTTCTCAGTAATGAGGTAATCCAACTCAATTCACAACTTGATCAGATGAAAAAGCAAGTTAGAATGTTAAATTATGCTACTGATGTGTTGGATGAGATTCTGGAGAATCAGAATCAGGGAAAGCCAAATGGAATTGGGTTTAATAATCAGAATTTGAACATCAAAAAGCAACAAAAACCTGCTAAGAGGTACACACCTGCTGCTGCTCATGTTCCATTGATAAGGAAACCTAAGAACCAGACTCATGAATTCAAAGATAAGAAGTCTACTCAACCTTGGGTTTGTCATCATTGTGGTAAAAAGGGTCACATTAAGCCTTTTTGTTACAAGTTGCATGGTTATCCCAAGCATTTGCAACACAGAAAAATTGAACTAGCTGTGAACAAAAGCAAAATCAAGAAAGTTTGGAGACCAAAGTGTGAAGGTGTTGCTCAGAGTCTGAACAAAGGAAAAGGAAAGGCTGTTGCTGATGACATCAAGCCAATTCCTGTAGCACAGAAGAATTCTGGTGCTGGACCATCCAAAGTCTGGAGCAAAGTTCCTATTCCTGATCAGAAAGTTCTATTTTCTTGTAAGTCTGAAGATGTTATGACCTGTGTTCAGAAAAGAGTTGTTGATTTTGAGGAGAAGATAGCTGGGAATAAGGTTTTAAATGTGCCTGAGGCACATATTAATTAAGCAACATCTGTTGTTTGTGTCTGATGATGACTAAGCAATTACTGATGCTGAGTCTGAAGACTGGTTTGTTGGTGTCTAATGGTCTGAATTTTCTATGTGTTTCTGGTTTTCTCTGTGTAGTTCTGCTGTGCTGCTGTGATGTGTTATGTGTGTTTTGGTTGTTTTTCTTCTCCTGATGTTTTGCTGGTGCTTTGTCAAACTTGTTTGGCTAAAAAGGGGGAGAAGTATGTGTGATTGGTGATTGCTGATCTGTTTGTTCAGGGGGAGTGTTCCTGAGTTTGTGTGCTTCCTGAGAAGCTGTTTATGTTCAGGGGGAGTACCTGAGTGCTGTGTTTCAGGGGGAGAAGAGTTGTTCCTCAGAAACTGATGTTGTGTGTTGTAGGGGGAGTATTTTGAAGTTTGTTTGTGTTTTAATCCGCTGCATTTGTGTTTTTAAAGTATTTGATTTTAGCCAAAAATTTGCCAAAGGGGGAGATTGTTGGTTATTTGAAGTGTTGGCTTCATTGTTTGGTAAAATCAAATCCAAATGTGCAAGCATGCGTTTCCAGATGTTATATAGTGACTTCAGAAGCAAGGAACTAGTTTTAAAGAGGTTCAGAAGCTGAAAATTGCAATTCTGGACCTTCAGAAGCTGAAATGGACCTTCAGACTCTGAAACTGTTCATCAGACGCAGGAAGGGTCTTCAGACGCACTGTTCAGACGTTGACCAGCGTTGACCTTCAGAAGCTGAGCTTCAGACGTTGACCAGCGTTGACTTCTTCAGAAGCTGTTTTCAGAAGCTGATTTTTTGCATTCTTTTGGAAAGATTCTGTGCGTATCTCTTGGAGATTTTCTGAAGTTTTATTCATGCTAAAGTTTCCAGAAGGCTGAATTGTTTTGGTGAAGATCTTAAGAAGATTTGCTTCGTGTTTTATGATTGATTTAATTTCTTAAGGATCTTTGCAAGATACAATGCAGAATTATTTGTTTCCTTATTGAGCCATTCATATTTTAGAAACATATCATTTGCAGAAGATTGGACTCAAAATTATGAGAAGCTGCTGAAGCCTATTTAAAGGAAGACGTGCTGCTGCAATTTTGTGTTAATTAAATAGAGTCAATAGATTTTTTATTGTAAGAGTTTGTGTAAGCTTTAAGCTTTGTTTTTGTACACCACTCATATGTTCTGAGTTGGTTTAGATTGTTTCAGTTGTAAATCATTCAAAGCTTTTAAGCACGAATGATGTCTTTGTTTTTGAAGAATGTCTTCATTATTTTGAGCTGTCTGTTTTGAGTGTTACTGATCACTGGGTTGTGATTGAGTAATTAGGAAGTTAGTAGTGTGCTAATACTTAGGTGGGTTCCTGAGTAGAAATCTAGACTAAGTGGAGATTGATTGCTGAGGCTGGAACATGGGGGTCTGTGTCTGAGTCTTTGGGTTGATTTCTTTAGTAGATTTCCTTCCTGGATTGGTATCCCCCAGAGTAGGTGAAGTTTGCACCGAACTGGGTTAACAAACTCATTGTGTTCTTTATCTTTCTGCTTTTTATTTTTGCTTCTGAACCTGTGTTTTCCAGACTCTGGTGTTGGTTCAGACTCTCAGAACCAGTATTAGCCAGGAATTTCAGAAATAAAAAAGAGCAAGAATCACATGAGTTTCAGATGGTGGGATCAACTTTTATCTACTTTTTTTCTATTTTAATTGTGGGTCCTTAATAGATTGAAGTTCTTGGTAAGTAAATGACTCTCCATTGGAGATGCTCTAGCGACTCTCTCTCTTCAACAACTAATGGATCCCACGATAAAAATAGAAAATAAAGTAGATAAAAGTTGTTCTCATCATCTCAAGTTCATGTGATTGTTTCTCTTTTAAATGGATGTTACATGTACACATAACTTATTTATAATTTTTTTTAATAATACTAAGTATTCAATCTCTCCAACTCAGTACCACTAAAAAGGTTATAAATTTGATTTGTGACAAAATGTTAAAGGCACATTAGGTTTTCAACAACACTTATTTATTTTAATATTAAAAATGTGTGGATCTCATAAAAAATGTTGGTGCTTATTTGAGCATTTCAACTCAATAAGCATTTTCCATTTTTTCTCCCCGATGGGATATGTGCAACCAATGTTTACTGGGTTAGGATCCTCCCATTGAAGATGGTCTTATAGATTTCACAATGGTAGTTAACTAAAAATGGTTCTTAAATGAACCACACATGTACACATCATTTATTTATGATTTTTTTAACAAGAATATCTATAAAGAACTCGATGACTCCAATGATAGTAAATTAAAAGAGTTATTAAAAAATCCAATAATATGTACTTTAATATGCATTTAGAAAATAAAAAAAAATGAAAATAGCAAGAGTCAAATGAATTTGAGAAGGTGGGACCAACTTTTATCGCACAGGTCCCATAATATTGCAATAACTGAATATCTAAGATAATTGGGACACAAAAAAGTTGTAATTAACTAACTATCCATAGTCAAATGCAAATAAATTGAGCCTCCATGGTAGAAAGAGCAGCACTATGTTATTCAAGCCTCCGCGGTAGAAAAAGCAACGTTGTGTTGCTTTTTACTATGTCAGAGACCAAACAATTTCTAAACTAGTGACATGTCCCACTAGTGCTTTTCCTATCCGATTTGTACCCCGTAAAATCAGAATAAGGAAACCCAACTAAACAGCAAGCGCTTCCCCTAAGGTACCATAAACCAAAATTTGTCGTTCCACTTAAGTACCTTAAAATTCTTTTTAGAAATTTTTAAGTGGGATTCCTTGGGACACACTTGGTATATAGCACACATACAAACACTAAACATAATGTATGGTCTACTTGCTGTTAAATAAAGAAAAGAGCCTATCATACCTCGGTACCTCATTACGTCAACGTCAGCACTGCAACATCCGGGATTTGCCTTTCATCTGGCTCGCCAGGTTTGCCCCGCAATGTTACTCATGGACTTCTCCACCCCCCCTATGGAGTTTCATGCCTTCCGTGGGAATCGAACCGTGCCCCTAGCTCAATTGGTAGTGGGAATGCATTGACCGTGTACTTATAGGTCCCAGGGGCACGGTTCGATTCCCACGGAAGGCATAAAACTCCAATTTGGGACTTGGAGAAGATCATGAGTAACATTGCGGGGCAAACCTGGGCAAGCCAGTTGAAAGGCAAATCCCGGATGTTACAAGCACCATGTTCAACCTTATCATTGGCCAATGAAGAGGCCATAGGGGTTAAAATGGGCTTGCTATCTTACATTTCGAATTTCTTGGGTAGCTCGGATGAATATTTAGTTTGACTAATAAAAGTTTCTTCTTTAGCTTGTTTTATTTGCAATCCAAGAAAAACATGAGGACTCCCATAAGGGACATATAGAATTCTCCTTACATTAGATTTGAGAATTTTATACACAAGATTTCATTAGTAGAACCAAATATGATATCATCAACATTAATTTTAACTAACAAAATATCTTTACCTATTAGTTTGCTAAACAAAGTATTATCAAATCTACCATGAGCAAAACCCATTTCCAATAAAACTTGTTCAATCTCTCATACAAAGCTCTAGGAGCTTGTTTGAGACCATATAACGCTTTCTTAAGTTTAAAAACATGATTCGGGTGCTCATGATCTTCAAATCCCAGAGGTTGTTATACATATACATCCCCATCTAGCAACCCATTGATAATTACAGAATTAACATCCATTTTATACAACTTAAAGTCTAAACAGTAAGCAAATGCAAAAAGAAGTCTAATCACTTTGAGGCAAGCTACGAGGGCATAAGTCTCCTCGTGGTCGATCCCCTCTTCTTGATTATACCCATTTGACACTAAGCAAGATTTATTTCTAGTGATGATTCTGCTTTTATCAAGCTTGTTCCTAAAGACCCATTTGATGCCAATAATTGAATGGTATTGAGGAAGAACAACTAATTCTCAAAACTCATTTCTTTTAAACTGATTAAGCTCCTCTTGCATAGCAAGAATCCAAACATTATCGATCATTGCCTCCTTAATAGATTTAGGTTCAACTTGTGATATGAATGCGTAAAAATCACAGAAACTACTTACTTGTGAGCGATTACTTACTCCCTTCTGGATATCTTATAGAATATTGTCCAAGGGGTGGTCTCTCGTGACTATCCAATCATGAGAAGGCAATGGTGAGGTTCCTTGTGTCCGTCATCTTGAATGCCTTTGTCACATTTTTCACTCGTAATGTCCTCCTCTTTTGAAGGAGCTTTTAGTGGAGCGTAATCCTCGACTAGATCCTTAGTAATAATTCCTGAAGCACGAAAACCAGAAGTACCTTTATGAACCTCTTGGAGAAGTGACTCGTCAAAAACAACATACACAGATTCCTAAACAATGAGGGTCTTCTTATTTAAAACCATATAAGCTTTGCTAGCAGATGAGTATCCCAAAAATATCCCATCATCCGCCATTGAGCACTGGAATATACCCTCTCAAATCCAAAGTAGCTAGTAGCTATACAATTTTTTGTGTCTGAAACTACCGCGGATCAATTTAAATTTTTCCTTCAAGATGTAATCTCCCTACCCTTTGACCTGAAAGGAAAGCCACCTCTCCTTAACAAACTCTGAATACCTTGGTAATTCTGTCCAATATTTCAACATTCGTTGATGGCGAGTGATGACAGGTCATCTTACGTTATTCTTAGCATATTTTTCAGTCATTTTTATTTTGTTTTGATCCAAGATAGAGAAGTTTTAAAGCAATTGCCTATGATTTTCAGGACATTTTGTAATGTTTTCATTTCAAGTCATGTAATTCTAGTCTTCTCGAAACATAGCAATTCTAGGGTGTTTTGATGTGATTCAAGAAAAAATCATGCAAATCGGCAAAGCAAAGCATCTTGATGATTTGAGAAGATTTGGGAAGACAATGAATGAAGATTCAGGAGGCCTCTGAAGACATTACAAGAGAAATAAATTCTTTTCCAAGTCCCAAGACATCTTATATAGAAGAAAAGACCCACAAGACGAAGAAACAGACGATTACGCGCAATAAAATGCACTGACGCGCCCCCTGGACATGAACCAGGCGCCCCGGGCATGCAAAATTAACACTCAAGCACCCTTGAGTGTATTTCATACACCCCTGGGCATGCCAAAATAACACCTATGCTCCTTAGGCGTGTAACAGGCGCGCCCCGGGCATGTTGACTGCAGTAAATAACTACTTTTTGCTACTTTTAAGTGGAAAAAACCCAGTTTTGAGGCTCAAACCCAGGTGGAAACTTTGCCTACAAATATAACTCCTCTCATTCATAATTTTTAATTCAGAACGAAGCGGTTCAAGAGGAAGGCAAGTACTAGGAGCTTCAAAGGAGGAGTCTTGATAACACGTAAAACGCACTACTATTTTGACTCAACTTACACATGTTTTGATCTTGATTTTATAGATTTTTGCAATGTTATGCTGATATTGTGTGTCTATTTCAGGTATCTATCGATTAAAAGTCCATGCACATCAAAATGATGAAAAACGGTGAAAAAAGGAAGAAAGCTCAAAGTCACCATAAAGTCAACGAACCAAGGGAGCTGGTCAACACATGCATGGGACACGACCGTCATGGGGGTTGAGTTGAACCTTTCTTCCCCATTCAAAAGCAGTTCTCTCATTTCCTACATTTTATCCACTACTTGGGACACGACCAGAGGCACTTCATAGCAGAATTTTGCATATAAATCTATGAAGCATGGACTCCGACACGGACACCTGACACGGACACGTCGACACCACTAATGTAAAAAATATAGGACACCGCTACATATATGTTAATTTATTTAAAGACGGTCTAAAATGAAAATTAAAATACATATATAAACATCTAACTTGAGCAATTTATTTTAGGGGTATTCGCGGTGCGGTTTGGTTCGGTTTTGAGGTTAAAAGTCATCCGAACCGCAAGATAAAAAAACATGCGGTTTGGTTTGGTTCGGTTGACTTCTAAAATAAAATCCGAACCAAACCAAACCAATACGGTTTGGGTTGGATCGGTTTGTGCGGTTTTTATCGAGCCAATACAATTTTTTATTTTCAACATTAAAATCAAGTTAAATAGCTAAAACACAACAAATTTCCAGCAATATTCTCAACAACATAAACCAAATTAAAAACGTGTGCAAAAAATAATCTTATTATGTAAGAAATGCAAATACTAAAATTTTATCATTCTCTAAAAGTTCAAGTAACACATAAACATATTTTTGAAATAAAAAGTTAAGAAGAAACTTAACAAGAGAAAAAAATATGTCATTTTATAAAAGTTTTCATTGAGTTTTTATGAATATTGGTCTATGTGACATGTTTAATTAGTGTTTTTCGTATGTTGCGGTTTGGTTTAGTTTGGTTCGGTTGATAAAACAAAAACCGCAAACCGAACCAAACCATGCGGTTGAGTAAGAAAATGATCCGAATACATCCGAACCAAATGCGGTTTTTTGCGGTTTCGGTTTAGATTGGTTCGGTTTGCGGTTTTTCTGTTGGATTGGTTCAGTTTTGAACACCCCTAATTTATTTCATTAGAAAAAGTTCTAGGACAAGATATCATAGTATTTGACCTTTATTTATTCATCTATTATCAAAAAAGATAAAAACGATATAATCAACTGTAATGTCTATAACCCCTAATTGATCAACATTTCTCAAAACATATGCAACTCTTGTATCTATGGTGTGTGGAAGCAAGAGAGAAAAAAGTTGTTTTAGATATTTGTCTGAGTTGTCCGACACGGCTCGTATGAGTGTTATATAGGTGTCGGACACCAATTGTAGGAGTGTCGAAGTAAAGAAAAAACAATTATTTAGGACACCGGTTCGACACGTGTCATAGGAGTGTCATAGAAGTGTCGGACATCGACGCATATCGAACACCGCGACACGCCTAATCCTAGAGATGTCCGTGCTTCATAGCTATTAATAGACCTTGAAAACTCAGTTGAAGGTTCCAAGCTTTTTAGAGAGAAATTAAGTGATCTAGAAACATCTTATTTCTAAGTTATAAGTGCTTATTTGCATATTACTTTCTCGGTTGTTAGAACCTTAGCTACCGCATTTTATAGATTGTTCAGAATATTTTCTCTTCAATATAATATTTTAAAAAAGAAAATGGGAGAAGAAGAATGTCTTTTTTAAAAAAAGAAATTGACTTTGATATATTTGAAATATTATATTTTAAAAAAAGAATGATGATGACTTTGGGCTCGTGAGGCGAGTTTTGATTTTTTCTTTGTTTTGTGTTGAGTTTTGATATATTGAATAAAAAAATTATATTTTTAATAGAATATTATAATAAAATAATAAAAAAATCATTATTTAATTAATTTCAGTTGAACTCCGGTTCAACCTCAAAACCTTGAACCGATGCGTACACCGGTTTAACGTCCGATCCAGTTGTAGTACCCTAATTTTGTCCTAAGCATTTTAAAACAAAAAATCAAAGAGGGAGAAAAAAGTCAAAGTCAACAAAAGTCAACAGAAAAGTCAACATTTCAAAAATGATGACTTCGCACTGCGAAGCTCACTTCGCACTGCGAAGTCTGCGATTTTTCTGCAGATTTTTGGTTTCTTTGATTTAATTCCAGAATTTGTTGCATATCATTTCCATATTTTTTTTAATCAGCATTCATGGCTAATTGGGCCAAGCAAAACCAGAATTGAAGGACTTGCCATTAATGCCAAGGTTGGAAGCTTTTTCTTCCAACCTAGCATGTGACAAGCAAGTGGGCTTGCCCTTGGGCAGCTCTTGTCCCTCCCAAGTGACCTGTTAACCACCACAAGGTTGCCAGCCACCTGCTTGATGACTTTTCTCCTGCTTGCTCCTCCCAAGGTTTTCAAAACACCAAAACTGGTTTGTCCAGCCTTTTTCATCCCAAAAACTCAAAGCTTTTCACTCACCTAAAAGGTCCTGAGTGTGTTCAGAAGTTGTTTCTGAACAAAAGTTCAGAAACAGCTTCTGAACTCAAAAATTCGCATGCTTCGCAGTGCGAAGTCATGGTCGCAGTGCGACCATGACAGAACTCAGAATCTGAGTTTAGGTGTCAAAATGACCATTTTTTGAGGTTCTAGCCCAGGAGCTCAGAACCTAAGAGTTTTTAAACCCATGTTTTTCAAACCATAACAAGGATTTTGCACAATTTTGACAAATTCACAAGTTCGTACGACATTTTGTGGATAACTTGCAAAACAAGTTATGTTCTCAAACTTTCAAAACCACATGAACAAATCAGCTATGTTCATCATTTCAATCAAAACTTGAACAATAAATATTGTTCATGATGTTCAAAACTCAAACATGAACATACGCCAAATACGTTCGCTTTTCGCAAAATGAGACGAACTCGGGCGTTTTCTAGCAAAATTGCTAAATCTTTCCAATTTGGGTTTTCAAACCGAATGTTTTGATATACCTTGGGATTTCTAACAGAATTCTACCCAAAAAACATGAATGAAAAAGGGATGGTGTGACGTATGTCTCTCCATTGCCCCGATTGTACGAACGCGTGACGTATGTCTCGTCGTTCAGACAATCGTCATTCCCTTTTCAAACGTATCCAACCATAACCAAACCAAACCTTGGCCCCTTGTGGTCAATCCGAACCTTTTGGTCCCCCGTGGCCATTAGATTCGATCGCCCGACTCGTTGGAGTCCACTCGGTCAATGTTCGACTCGTCCGAGTCCATTGTACCCGTTCTTGATCTCAGTGGATCAATCGAACAATCGCCCGACTCGTTGGAGTCCACTCGGTCAATGTTCGACTCATCCGAGTCCATTGTACCCGTTCTTGATCTCAGTGGATCAATCGAACAATCGCCCGACTCGTTGGAGTCCACTCGGTCAATGATTGACTTGTATGAGTCCATTGCACCTCTCTTGGTCCCATAGCGACCAATTCGAACCCTTTTACCCTAACGGACGTACCTTTTAACAATTCTAGTGCGATTCACGAACAAACGCTTAATAAGTCTCCCAAGCGCGAGCATACAAGCTACGTTTTAATCGCAAGAATTCGGTTAAAACATCGTCCATTTAAAATTAACCAATATATGTACGTTTTTCTACCAAAGAACTACGTACGCTTTGAATTCTCCGACTACCGGGAGATACGTAGGAGCAAGATCGACATCTTGTCAAGCGCAATAATAAAAAAAAATTTTCTTTTCTTTCATTTGTTTTTATCTCTTTTTCCCCCCCTTTATTATATTTTGACATAAATAAGCATGTACGCAAAACATTTAAAAACAATTTAAGCTTTAGCCAAATAGAAGGTTCCCGTTGAGTACAACGGACGTGAGGGGTGCTAATACCTTCCCCTTGCGTAATCGACTCCCGAACCCGACAATGGTTGCGATGACCATCCTTTCCTCATCGTCAAAGGGTTTTATTATCGTTTCCCTTTAAACAAAAAAAAACTTAAGGGTTTATCAACGTTCCCTTTACACAAAAACTTTGGTGGCGGCTTCACAAAAGGCCCTCCGAGCGTTTACGAACGACCTCGGAGGATTTGCGCGTCTTTTTCTCAGGAAAAAAACGAGGTGCGCACACCAGTTTTGATTATCTTGCTTCCAACACAAGGTGTGCCAGAAACAAACTTTAGTTATAGTACACCAACAAAAACAAATTAAAAAACAAGAAAAGAAACAAGCTACGTAATTGTAGTTAGACACTGAAGATGATTACGCCATCAATAGTAATAGTCAAAAATGAAAATTGTATATCTCACTTTCAACCACCAAAAAGACTGTCGATTAATTTTGTCGCATAAAGTTGACGAATTTTCCTCTTTGTGCTGAAAAATACGTCTGTTTTTTTCCTTCCAAATAACCAATACACATGAGAGCCAAATAATGTTCAAAGCTAAATGAGTTTGCTTTGAAAAATCACTTAAATAGATGAAGTGCGATAAATGATCCGAAAGAGTGACTGGATTTACCGTGAGCCAATCGGAAATCAAGGACCAAATTCTGCCAAAAAAGTAACACCTGACGAACAAGTGATCCACATCTTCGTTCTTCTCACAACCTCCCGTACTTTGTTTATCATTATTCTGGACCACGCCCCGTCTGAACAAATTATCTGTAATATCCCGCTTAAAACTCTACCAGTTATCTTTATTAGTTTAAATGAGTCCGAGAAAGTTTTTAATTAAAAGGGAAAAATAGTAAATTTACCCAAAGGCTATTTAAAGGCCAAACCTCTTATTCTTTCATTTTCACTACTCATTTCTCTCTCTCTAAAACAGATTTTTCCTCCCCCTTCTCTTTAACCCTCTCACTCGGCTCACTCCCTCTCCATCTTAACGTCTCTTATCTTCAATTTTTCTCCTAGAAATCAACATGCAATTAAATTTATATGATCCTTAGTGTGATTGGAAGCTTAAGAAAATGTTGATTCTCTATCCTTCCCTCTCTTAAGAAAACTCCTCTCTATATTTCTCTATTGTGGATTTAAGAAGATGAAGTTGTTTTTGTTATTGCATGTGAGAGATTGAAGTTGTTGTGTTCCATTTTGGTATTTAGAAGCAAGGGCCAGAGAAGGAATTAGGAGCTGAAGCTTGTGTGTTGAATTTGGAGGCTTTGATAGAATCCGGAATAGATTATGTGAGTTCCTAGTAGTGTTAGTTCCCTCCTTGCACTACAAGAAATTTGTCATTTTACGACACTTGCTCCGCGACCCTTGGCTTAGAACTGTCGCAGATTACACTTTTGCGACTGTTATTGCGACTGTTAGGCTTAAGGGTCGCAAGTTTTTATGCTTTTTTCAAGGGCGCTTCACCAAGCTTTTGGCCAAATTTTTTCATCACTCCCGCTTTTCCAATTTTACTCTCCCTCCCTTAACTCCAAAACCCTAACCCCCAATTGTATTCCTCAATCTCATTTTCCCCCAATCTGAAACCTAAATCTCTCCTACTCTCACCCACTAACGAGTCTGGAAGTGGTAACTTCCGATGGCCACCGTCCTCCGAACTCCCACATTCCGGCCATCCCCAACCCTTCTTACCACCTCCGCCACCTCTTCCAATCACCCCAAAACCTCACGCGTTTCCGTCACATCCTCCAGAAGAAGACCTTCACCACTTAAATCCCACCGGTTCCGTTCAATTCCCACCCTCCGGTTCGTCAAGTTAGTACCTTTTGCTTTTGACGGAGATACCGAGGCACCGCAAGTTCAAGATTCACCTGAGGTTCAGGTTCTGGTAAGTCTTCTAATGTATTTTTGTTCTGTGAATACTCAATCGTTCACTACTTAGTTGAATTATAATTTTAGATTGTAAATTGCTGTTCAAATTTTGTGTTTTTGGTGTGCATAGTTGTTAATTAGAAAAAGGTTTATTCGAATTTCGAAGTTGTATTTGTTTCTGCTACAGAATCAACTATTAGGTTAAGCTTTGGTCCTGTTTTCAATAGTTTTGTATTTGTTTGGATTCACAACATTTTTCGTTTGTTTTCAGTTTAATTACAAAAGTGTCACTCAATTTTTTCTGGTTTTGTGCAGGTTTATTCTCTATGGTTTAGGCGTTATTCTCTATGGTTTCCGCGAGAGGAATAATGCTTGCTGAACTGAAGAAACTAATTGAAGCTAACCCTTTGTTTCGTGATAAGTTGCAATTTCCTTCATTGAAGAACTCCAGATTGCGGACTCTAATAAATCAGAGGTTGTTAAAAAAATCTGATCTTTTCTATGTTTATATAATCTATTCGGTGTTAAGTTTGATGGGGTTTACATTTTATTTTTGTTTGTTGGTTTGCAGTTTAAATTGGCAGCATCAGCTTTGTAAGAACCCGAGGCCTAACCCTGACATTAAGACCCTTTTTGTTGACCATAGCTGTGGGCAACCGAATGGCGCACGAGCGCCATCCCCTGTTACCAATCCCTTAATGGCCGGTGTCCTAAAGGTTGGTGGTTTCCCGCCACTTAGTGCCCATGGGGTAAGTTAAACAACAGGATATGACGTGTTTCATTTGTAACGCTCTTCTATAATATTATACATGCATGTTATGACTCTATACCTTTTTTATAGCCATTTCAGCCCACCCCAAATGCTCTTCCAACATCTCTTCCTGGATGGATGGCCGCTAGCCCTCAAGTTCCACATCCTTCAGCTTCTGCAGGAGTAGGATCCATAGGTTTGGCCCAAGCTAATAATCCAGGTAATTAACATTGGTTACTTGCTTGATATGCATTGTTATTACGAATCATGACTATGAACACTTGGGATGGAGAAAATACTTGTAATGTGAAATAGCAGCTCTAAGGATTTAATGACGTAGAATTTGATAGAGTGGTAGCAACAAGCTTATGATATCATTTAATGACGTAGAATTGAACACTTGGGACTGTGGCATACTTCTTAGATAAAGTAGCAAGATATTATAATAAAGATTTATATCCAAGGCACTAATATTCTTGGACCTTTAGCAACAGACTGATTTAGATTCCTGGTTCTTAATGAGCAGGGGATTTTGGTGTTGCTGCACAGCTTACAAGGACTATGTCAAAGCGCAATACGGTAGTTGTTGTGTTTAATATTGTTTTAATATTATTGTGTCATATAATGTATGAAGTGAGGAGTAGGAACATGGTTTTAAAATCATAAATGACAAAGATATGGTGTTGATGTAAGATTGTTAATTTTATATTAAACAGTAAAGTCAGGAACAAACTTTTCTTACTTCATCGTATTCCAATTTTGAAACAAATACTAAATTGGAAATAAAGAAAAAAAGTGTCATTAAATGCTCATCCTATTGGGGGACATATCTTTATGTTTTTTGTTTGAATAAACTTTTCAGGATTTAAATGAAATAAAACATGCATCCAACTTCCTTTTAGCTAACGAACATCTTTCCCTGCACATTTATATATTTATGTGTTTGTTTATTGAGACACATGTTCTTTTCATCCATTAACTGAGATTGAGATGATTGTCCTTTGTGCATTGCGTCAGAATCATGCTAATGGCATTGGCTTTTGGTGCGTCTATTTTTATTTAACTTGTACAATAGGCAATATTAAATTTCCCATCCTAGTTTCTATGTGCAACTTATTGTGGCTTAGCAGTTGTTCTCAGTCCCATTATATATACTTCTTGAATGTTCCTTGCTGTTATGTTCAAAGTACTTTACCTTTAAAAAAATTCGAAGTGTTTTCCCTTAATAATTTGACTTATGTTGAGTTATAAGACATTTCAAACCTCGAGCCTTTTCGCTTTAGCATTCTTGAATGTGACGTGAACTTGTTATATAATTATATTCAAAAGCATTTTGACTTGCATTGACGTGTTTCTGCACATTTTATATGGACATGTTATTATTTATTCTTTTTATCATGGCAGGACTTTTGATGTTTCTGTTTAATGTGCTTGTAGTTCATTGGAACCCCTCATTGGATGGCTCCGGAAGTCATTCAGGAAAGTCGCTATGATGGAAAGGTATTGCGCTTTCCAGAATCTTTTAACCTGGTTTTCTTAGATGTGCTTGTGCACCTTTTGTTGGCACTGTACTGCATCTTCTCCTTGCCTTATGTTCATGTGCCTTAACTTCTTTTTTTCCTCTTGTAGTTGGTTCTTAGGTTAGGACTTAAGAGTAAAAGTTGTTGGACCATATTGCCTGACAACAGTCAGTAGCATTTATACATGCCATATGTAGTTTTATTTAAAAATTCACAAAGGGTTTTTAATTTGAGACTTGTGAGTTTCTGATATAGCACCAGATATTAACTGAATAATAACAATAATTATATTAAAGAACATTGAAATCTCATACCATACAGCAAAACACTTGCTGTCCCACTGTCCCAGAGACCAAGTCTCATACAGAGTAATCTCTACCCAAAACAAAATAACACTCCTACAGACAGAAAATACACGCCCTACTATCACATATACTAATATACACACTCTGATTGATGCTATAACACACCTTCTATCTTTGGTCCGTTGTATATAGCTGAACCCTGTTTATATATTTATTTCACAGGTCAATAATCTACCAGTTAATTTGCTTCCTGTTGCATACTCAAGCCAAAGCCTTGTAGGGCATCAATCAGTCAACCTTTGTACATTTATCACATAAATTTTATCTATTTATGTTCATTCCATTTGTTGTGCATGGCATGTGTATAGTCACGAGCTTTTTTCTAATCCATGCCATCAGAGTGTGAATAAGCTTTGAAAATGTGGATAGTAAATGCTTTTCATTTTACACGTGTGCTCGACTACATGCAAATTTTTCTTCAAAGTATATTTTTCTCGTTAAACTTGGTTTGTGTAAGTGCTTGTGTGTGTTTTTTATTTTAACTTGTAAATCACACTTAACATTTTTTTCTCTATTCGGATAAACTGTCAGCAATTCAAAGTAGTTCCCCAACTTAATAAGTGTTGAGTGTGATTTACAAGTTCTATTCATGTTATAAATTGTGGATATGTGACACGTCAATTGTCAACTCCAATGATCCATTTAGTGGTTATGCTTGGTCAATAATTGTATTACGATATGGAGAGGGTATATTTTTATCTGGAAGCTTGTCCTCATAATATTTTCAAGTTGATGGATGGATCATGGATACCTTTGAGTTTCTAATTTATTTTGGTTCAATATTATGCTCGTGTTCTTGTATAATTTCTAACTATGTTCTGATTTGGCTCTGCAGTTCATCTTCTCGACTGCAACTGATGGAAAAATAAAGGCATGACTGTATGATAACATGGGTTCTAGGGTTGACTATGATGCACCTGGCCATTCATCTACCACAATGTCATATAGTGCTGATGGAACAAGGTTCACACAAACTTTTTGTTCCTTTTATCTCCTTTTTTGGTTTAGTGTGTGAACTTATTGTTTTAACATTTTCTTACTATCCATATATTGTTCATAGATTATTTTCTTGCGGCACAAATAAAGAAGGGGAGTCATTTCTAGTGGAATGGAATGAAAGTGAAGGAGCCGTGAAGCGCACATATCATGGTCTTGGGAAGAGATCTACAGGTGTTGTTCAATTTGATACCACCAAGAATAGGTTTTTAGCTGTTGGCTTATGGTCAAATTCTGGGACATGGATAGTACAAGCTTGTTGACAAGTTTTGATGCAGATGGTGGATTACTGGTAATTATTGATTTGGCATCTTGTTTTGTTTTCTGATGATGATGATGATGATGATGATAACTTCGTTATATAGTAATACATGTCTTTGAAACCTGCAGGCTTCTCCATGTATTAGATTTAACAAGGAAGGAATTGTTGGTGTAAGCCCTAGAGGCCAATAGTTTATGTTAAACTTTTATATGTATCATGACTTTTATTATTGAATAAAATATGGCGTTCTTTATTACACTTGTTATAAGATAAATAAAGTCCCTAGAATAGTTAGTTCATGTGATGGAATATTAAGTGTGACTTAATCATGAGATTACATCAACAGAAAGAACACTATTCTTAAAGGTATCCGTAGTCGAGGTTTAATATGAATTGGGATAATAATAAAGCATGGAGACTATTATGTATGTAGACTGATGACCACATCTCATGGGTCATGAATATGAGATATTAAGTCTATACATAGGTATAAGTATTAGGAGTAATATTTATACTGGATTGACCCATCGTGACAATACTACATAGTATGTTATGAAATCGTCATAAGTTATTCTCACAATGATAATAGTGTATATCACTCTTAGACCTGAAACCACTGTGATCCCTAGATGTGGACTCAAGTGCTTTATTGCCATTCAAACGTTATCTGTAACAAGATAACTATAACGTTGGTTAATGGGCACTCGACGAATCATGCTGAGGGACATGAGTGTCCTAGATGGGATTTGTCCCTCCTCATAACAGGAGATATATCTTTAGGCCTCTTGATGAAATATGACTGGAAAAATGCATGGCCATGCCGAATTAAGTCAATATGAGATATTGGACTTATTCGTTGTTCAGTATATTTCGGGATCAAGAAATATAAATATTGAGCTAAACAAGGGTGACGTAATCTATGCCTTGTGTTCAATAAAGATATCAGGACAAAGGAGTAATCGTACACATTGATATTATCATGGAAAGGTTTCGTCAGATCACTTGACATTCTTGTCACTTGGGTAGCAGTGATGTGTTGCTAGATACCGCTCACTGTTTATAATATTAATGGGATTTAATATTATTGCCAACGTTACAAGAACCTATAGGGTCACACACAATAGAACGGTAAAAAGGAGAAATATAAGTAATACTTATATGATGGGGTGCGTTTAGCAATTGACGCTAATTAGTTAGCGGAAGCTGTTGGGTTAATGGGCTTATGGAAGCTCAAGCTGATTTTGTGCAGCAAGGAGCTCTATAAGTAGAAGCTCTAGTGCTGAAATCAGTAAGTGCTTTTTGCGTAACCCTAAAGGCTAAAAACCGTGTTCCCCACTTCTCTTCCTAACCTCTGATTGCTTGGCTAGCACCAGGAACCAGAGGAAGCCGTTCGTGTGGACGAGTAGAGGCTTTGCTTATTTGCTCAGCTGTGATCAACGAAAGTGTTTCAGCATTACAAAGAGGTAACAATTCTATCACTGATTCATGTGATATTCGTAATGATCCAAGGAAAGGAAATCAAAATTTTTTTAAACTTCCGCTGCACTTTGTATGTCGATTTCCCTTCAGGAATACTATTGGCCGTCACCACAAGTGACAATGGAGTTAAAATTTTAGCAAATGCAGAAGGTATTAGACTGCTCCGGACTGTGGAGAATCGTGCATTTGATACTAATTTCTGAAGCAGATTATTAATTTTCCAATTTAGATCTAGAATAGACTAAATTGTCTTGAGTATGTTGATTATTGAGTTTGCTTAAAGTTTTGGATGAATAAACTATGTACTTTATCTATTCTTTTGATTGTTACTCTTGAAAGAATTATATGAATGAGATTTATATATTTTTAGTTATATATTTATGTATATTAAGTATTTATTAATTAATATATTTATTTAAAATTGTCAACAAAAATTGCCCCATTATTTTTTTAAAAAAAAACTAAACATTTGCGACTGTTGTGAGGGGTCGCAAGCCCATTTAAATTTGATTAAAACGCCTACTTTGCGACTGTTGGTTGAACAGTCGCAAAATACCCTTTGCGACCCCAATTTCTTTGTCTGTTGGGGAACAGTCGCAAAGGGATATCTGCGACCCTTCTAACAGTCGCAATCCATGATTTCAGAAGTCGCAAAATACCTTTTTTCTTGTAGTGTTGGGTAGATAATGTGTGATTTGTGAGAAAACTTTGACTTTGACTAATTGCATGATAGATAGAATTTCCCCATGTGATGTTTAGTATTGGTTGTGTTTATGCTTGGTTTAGATGCTTAAAAATATCAATTTTTTATTCATTAGTGTTGAGCTAAGCGTTTTAGATGAGTTTGGTGGAGAAAAGTGATTTTTGCATGCTGGAAACTGATTTCTGGACTGACGTAATCGATTACCTGCTACTGGTAATCGATTACCAGCTGAAAATTTTGGAATGTTGAGACATATTGTAATCGATTACCTCTAAATGGTAATCGATTATCAACTTTCAAAAACTTAAAATTTGCATGCTAAATCACCAAAATTGTTTCTTAACTTATTTTAAACCTCCTCCAAACTTGTCTTCAACACCAATTGAGTCTCTTAAGGGTAAATTAAGCTAAGGACACAATTAATACTTGATACATCACAAGAGTGTGCAAATATGCTTTGAATTGTTTACACCCGGGTAGATTATTAACCCTTAGGAAACGGGGACTTGTACCATGAGAATTCGACTTAGATAGTCGAGGCTAGTTATAACTCAGAATGAATCAAAGACATATTAGATATAGTATTATGTTTAAAACAGTTAAGTTGTGGCTCAGAAAAGCTCCAGTATATTCTGGATAGGTCCAGCCCGTTAGGGAACCTTCACGGCGACAACAGGGAGTCCGGTTCTAGCCCTCAAATAGGGAATTTAGCCGGTTATTAGAGTGAATGTATTCGGGGTTACTCCACTTGGAGCCATTCCGTAAAACAAACTCAGATAATAATGTTTGTTATGCGCTAACTTATTTATAATTATGGTATGATTTATTATGACAGTATAACAAGTAAAAATGCTAGAGATACAAACTGTGATCTTAGGTTTTTCCCCCTGATCACTATAACCTTGGTTAGGTGGAGCTCACTGAGACATTATGTCTCATCCCAATCCTTTTATTTTCTTTTCATATACTCAGGTGACACATAACAAGGGTAAGGAGAAAGCTACCGTCTGATCTTGCCTTCTATGTCTACGTCTTAGCACATGTATTCTATGTTATGTTATGTACTCAGACTACATATTTCATGTTGTACTTGTGTACCCAGACTATGTATTGATATTGTGTACTCGCCAGTTGGTTCATGTATCATTTAGACAGTTATGTATTATTACACTCAGTTGTATTGACATGACATTATGAGACTCATGTATGCTATTTATCTCCGTCGGACTTAAATTATGTATTGTAAATTTAATGTATCTAGTACCAAATTTTAATGCTCTAGTAAGAATTCTAGACAACTTATTATGGGCGTTACATTATCTTTTGTAGAGACGCGGTTGAGAAGTATACGCCAAACAAAGATATTGACCTTGAGAGGAACCACTTTAATCTATAGGATGTTTGAAACGACTATTGATGTAGGATGGTTCACCGAGTTCATAAATTGATAAGAACGACTAACAAAATAGCATTTGGACTGATGTAACCGTCAAACCTATCTATCTTCCATACCAACCTTAATGTTCTGGACTGATGTTTGAAACGCCGCAAGTGATTAGGGTTACGATCAAGTGATTAGGGTTATGCCGCAAGTGTTGAAACATGTCAAATGTTGATGCAAAACACGGCGTTAATTCAAAGTGAATCGTTCATATTGAATTAGCTTCCGGGCAGCGGAACCCCCGTCCGCTGACCGGGCAGCGGAACCCCCGACTAATCTGCGTAGTGTGATAAATCGCCGAGTTTTAATTTAATTTATTTAATTATGAGGTGTTAATAAAAATAAAAGGTGTTTTATTGTTGTTGTGTGAATGATTATGGCCTTTGTCTTATTATTTCTTTTATTTTGGATTTTGAAATACGGCCTGCGTGTCGTGCCTCTCTCTTGAATTCTATATGTACATTCTCTTCTCATCCAATCCCTCGTATGTAAAACGAGTTTCTTTATATGTAATGTAATTAGAATACAAGGAGGTAATAGGACCATTGACGTTGGATTAGCCCTAGAAGTCTAGCTTGGAGAAGCAAGGTCGTTTCTAGGATTAGTTTAGATTCTTTCATTGGCTTGAGAGAGTCATAGCGTTAGGAGGCCATAATCATGTCACTTTTATTTTGTATAATTGTTATGCATGCTTGAATGATTGGAGTGCGAATATATGTATGATATATAAGCCGTGGTGAGGTGAGATCAAACTAAATAAAATCCTTCAAAGTGATATATTAAGTTTAATGCTTTCCAAAAGAATAACACCCTTCAAGACTAATATCGAATGTGTGGGTTCTGCCTTAGCGAAGCACATGTTCTATGTTTGTAAGTCGCGGTGCGGTAATTTCATTTACCCGATTGTTATTCTATTGGGTTTAACTTAACTAAATTAATTTTAATATGATTAGAATAAATTTAGAAGCAAGAATTGGGATATGTCTATACGATAGATCAGAGTAAGAGTTACTAGCCCAATTGATTTGAAAGTTGTATGAGATACAATTGGAAATGTTCCTACCTAAATAGCTAAGTTTTGGGTGATCAGCCCTAGCTGACTCAAAACAAGGTGAAATAAGGATTTCAACCCGCTAGAAAATCTTCCAACGGGATTTTTCCGAATTAAATGTTTGAAGGTCATTTGATTTGAATAAAATAGTGGGAGCGTATTTAATTAAAGGCCAAATTAAATATGTTATTTTCATGATACTTATTTTGCATATTTTAAATTGTAGATGGCAAATAACACTTCAAACAACATTTTGCGATCAATCCTTGAGAAGGATAAGCTGAATGAAACAAATTTTTTAGACTGGCACCGTAACTTGAGGAATGTCCTCACACATGAGAAAAAGCTGTATGTGCTTGATGAACCTGTTCCTGAAGAGGCACCAGCTGCAAATGCTCTCAGGGCTGAGAGAGATGCTTATAGTAAGCATGTCAATGATGCCGTGGAAGTCTCTTGCATCATGCTTGCAACCATGACCTCTGAGCTTCAGAAGCAACACGGGAATATGGCTGCGTTCGATATGATCGAACACCTTAAGACTCTTTATGAAGAGCAAGCTAACAATGGAAAGGTCAAAAAGCATAACAAGAAGCCCAAAAGGTTTAAGGGAAATGGCAAAGGCAAAGCAGTTGCTAAGCCATCAACCAAAGCCTTGAAGCCTAATGGAGGTGTGGCTAAGGAGGGCAAGTGCTTCTACTGCGGTAAGACCGGGCACTGGAAGCGCAACTGCCCAAAATATCTGGAAGACAAAAGGAATGGAACAGTTGCTTCCACTTCTTCAGGTATTTTTGTTATAGAGATTAATATGTCTACTTCTACATCATGGGTATTAGATACTGGATGTGGTTCTCATATTTGTACTGAAGTGCAGGGGTTGAGAACGAGTAGAACATTGGCAAAAGGGGAGGTCGATCTACGAGTTGGCAATGGCGCAAAGGTTGCTGCTTTAGCTGTTGGAACTTATGAATTAACTTTACCTAGTGGTCTTTTAATACAGTTAGAGAACTGTTATTTTGTACCTGCAATTAGCAGGAATATTATTTCCGTTTCTTGTTTGGACAAGTCCGGTTTTTGTTTTACAATAAAAGACAAATGTTGTTCTATTTATTTGAATAATATTCACTATGCTAATACCATTATGAGTAATGGACTTTATATTCTTGATCTTGATATGCCAATCTATAACATAAATACGAAAAGGATAAAACCTAATGAGTTGAATTCAACTTATCTTTGGCATTGTCGTTTAGGCCATATAAACGAAAATCGCATTTCTAAACTCCATAAAGATGGAATTTTGGACTCTTTTGATTTAGAATCATATGAGACATGTCGATCTTGTTTATTGGGAAAGATGACAAAGACCCCATTCACCGGAACAGGTGAAAGGTCTAGTGATCTTTTGGGACTCATACATACTGATGTATGTGGACCACTGAACACACCTGCTAGAGGAGGGTTTTATTACTTCATTACATTCACTGATGATTTTAGTAGATTTGGATATGTGTATCTAATGAAACACAAATCTGAATCATTTACTTTCTTCAAAGAATTTCAAAATGAAGTAGAGAACCAACTTGGCAAGAAAATCAAAATGCTTCGATCGGATCGAGGTGGCGAATATTTGAGCCAAGAGTTTGACGATCATCTAAAAGAGTGTGGGATCTTATCCCAACTCACACCTCCTGGAACACCACAATGGAATGGTGTTTCCGAAAAGAGAAATCGAACCTTGTTAGACATGGTCCGATCTATGATGAGTCATGCTGATCTTCCAAACTCCTTTTGGGGACACGCCTTATTAACTGCAGCTTACACACTTAACCAAGTTCCATCCAAAGCGATAGAAAAGACACCATATGAGATATGGAGTGGTCGAAAACCCAATGTGAAACATTTAAAGATTTGGGGTTGTGAAGTTTATGTGAAACGACTAATGTCCACTAAACTTGAACAAAGATCTGACAAATGTTTCTTTGTGGGATATCCTAAAGAAACTAAAGGATACTACTTCTACAAACCATCTGAGGGCAAAGTGTTTGTCGCTAGAGATGGAGTATTCCTTGAGAAGGAATTTGTTTCCAAAGAAATTAGTGGCAAAAAGGTAGATCTTGAAGAAGTTCAAGACCCACAAAGTAGTACGCCAATGGAGGAACAAGAGCAGGATACACAAGCTGTTGTGACAGAAAATCCTACTCCAACAACACAAGAACCACGTAGGTCAAATAGGATACGTCAAGAACCTGAGAGATATGGGTATCTCATATCAGAAGAATGTGACGTATTGCTCATGGATCAAGATGAGCCTATGACTTATCAAGAGGCCATTACTGGTCCTGAATCTGAGAAGTGGCTTGAAGCCGTGAAATCTGAAATGGATTCCATGTACACAAATCAAGTTTGGAACTTGGTTGAAGCACCTAAAGGAATTAATCCTATAGGATGCAAGTGGGTTTTCAAAAAGAAAACTGACATGGACGGAAAGGTTAACACCTACAAAGCGCGGTTGGTTGCTAAAGGCTTCAAACAAATTCATGGTGTAGACTATGATGAAACCTTTTCACCAGTCGCAATGATTAAATCCATTCGGATCTTACTTGCTATCGCTGCATACCATGATTATGAAATCTGGCAGATGGATGTTAAGACTGCTTTCCTTAATGGAAATCTCCTTGAGGATGTGTACATGACACAACCTGAAGGATTTGGCATTCCTAATAACATCCAAAAGGTATGCAAATTGCAGCGATCAATCTATGGATTGAAGCAAGCTTCCAGAAGTTGGAATCTTCTTTTTGATGAAACTGTACAACAGTATGGATTCATTAAAAATGAAGATGAACCTTGTGTTTACAAGAAGGTTAGTGGGAGCATAGTCTCATTTCTGGTATTATAGGTGGATGACATATTGCTTATCGGAAATGACATCCCTACACTACAAGAAATTAAATCTTGGTTAGGGAAATGCTTTTCTATGAAAGACTTAGGTGAAGCTTCCTACATATTAGGAATCAGGATCTATAGAGATAGATCACAAAGATTGCTTGGCTTAAGTCAGGGTACATACATTGACAAAGTCTTGAGACGTTTCAATATGTATGAGTCCAAGAAAGGACTCATACCTATGTCATCAGGTATAAGTTTGTCAAAAGCACAATCCCCTTCAACTGATGAAGAAAGGGATCGAATGATCAATGTTCCATATGCATCTGCAATTGGATCTATCATGTATGATATGCTATGTACTCGACCAGATGTCTCGTATGCTTTAAGTGCTACGAGCAGATACCAGTCTAATCCAGGTAACAGTCATTGGGTTGCTATTAAGAACATCCTTAAGTACTTGAGAAGAACTAAGGATACCTTCTTGATCTATGGAGGTCAAGAAGAGCTCTCTGTAATTGGTTACACAGATGCTAGTTTTCAGACAGATCATGATGATTTCAAATCGCAATCTGGATACATGTTTTGCTTAAATGGCGGTGCTGTTAGCTGGAAGAGTTCAAAGCAAGAAACAGTCGCTGATTCTACAACCGAGCCCGAGTATATTGCTGCATCTAATGCCGCAAAAGAGGCTGTTTGGATCAAGAAATTCATCTCTGATCTTGGTATAGTTCCAAGCATTGTGGATCCCATTGAATTGTTATGTGATAACAATGGAGCAATCGCACAAGCTAAAGAACCTAGATCTCACCAAAGATCCAAACACATACTTAGGCGCTATCATCTCATTCGAGAAATCATCGATAGAGGAGATGTGAAAATATGCAGAGTACCAACATCAGACAATGTTGCTGATCCACTGACTAAAGCTCTAACTCAGCAAAAGCATGATGGTCATACTAGATCTATGGGTATTAGGTCTATGCCTGATTGGCTCTAGTGCTAGTGGGAGATTGTTGGTGTAAGCCCTAGAGGCCAATAGTTTATGTTAAACTTTTATATGTATCATGACTTTTATTATTGAATAAAATATGGCGTTCTTTATTACACTTGTTATAAGATAAATAAAGTCCCTAGAATAGTTAGTTCATGTGATGGAATATTAAGTGTGACTTAATCATGAGATTACATCAACAGAAAGAACACTATTCTTAAAGGTATCCGTAGTCGAGGTTTAATATGAATTGGGATAATAATAAAGCATGGAGACTATTATGTATGTAGACTGATGACCACATCTCATGGGTCATGAATATGAGATATTAAGTCTATACATAGGTATAAGAATTAGGAGTAATATTTATACTGGATTGACCCATTGTGAGAATACTACATAGTATGTTATGAAATCGTCATAAGTCATTCTCACAATGATAATAGTGTATATTCACTCTTAGACCTGAAACCACTGTGATCCCTAGATGTGGACTCAAGTGCTTTGAAATTCTGGCCAGGCAAAGATACTTAACAGGTTCTGGTTCTGATTAAAAACTTAGCAGGTTCTGATCAGTACTTAGCACAATTATAAAAGCAAATAATCAGCAGGAATATAAAGTGCAGGAAAGCTAAAAAAAACACACAAGGTTTGTTAACCCAGTTCGGAGTAAACACCTCCTACTCTGGGGGATACCAATCCAGGAAGGAAATCCACTATAGGTTTTAACCCAAAGACTCAAGACACTGACTCCCAGTTCCCAGCCTTAGCAATTAAACTCCTCCTAGTCAGACTTCTACCCAACTCTGAGTAATAGAATCCACTATCTTCCTATTCAAGCAACTGCAACCCAGTTACTGAACCCCTTAACTATAACACTCTGTTTTTAAGAAAACTTCAAAAACACAAAGACTTCATTCGTACCTCAAGGCTTAGAATGAATCACAACTCTATAAAACTCTAAACCAACTCAAAACATATGAGTGGTGCACAATAAACTCTAAGTTAAAACACAGACTCAATTTTCTGATTTTCTAACTCTCTAAATCGTATATCTTCAATAGCAAAGCTCCTCCTTTTATAATCTTCAGCAAACCTCTTAATTATGCTCCAAATCTTCTGAATTGATTTGTTACTGGAATAAGATTGTTCCAAAAGAGTAACAAATAAAACTGCATCCAATCTTTGAAAGATTTAAAACAGAAAATACGAATTTTCATAACTTTGAACCAAATCTTCAAAGATATCTTCTCCAATAAACCCAGCATTCTAGAAGCAATTAAACAAACATAATTCCTTGCTCAATCTCCCAAGATACGTGCAAAAACAATCCAGCAAACCCAGCTTCTGATGTGGTCAACAGAAGTCAACGCTGGCTTCAGAACCTGAAACTGCTTCTGAAGTGCTACAGTGCTCCTGAAGAGCATTTCAGCTTCTGATGTAGATTTTAGCTTCTGAATGACTTCAAATGAGAAAACTTGTAACTGAAGAAATGTTCATCATAAGGAAAAGCTTCTATCCCATACTTTGGTTTTTGCCAAACAATGCAGCCAACACCAAAGACTCAACAATCTCCCCCTTTGGCAAATTTTTGGCTAAAACCAAACAAGTTCTTCAATCTTCCATAACATCAACTCAGCAATGAAGAACTCCACAATCACATAACATATCAAAGAGATAGGCAGCGGACAAAACACTCTCTTGGCTATGTTCAACTTCAGCTTCAGCTTCTGAACTCCTGAACCATGGTTTCAGAGCTACTGAGCTACTAATCAATTCTTGATCATCACAAACACTCCCCCTTACTTCTGAATCTCCACAACACTCCCCCTGCAACTCAGCTTCTCACACAAACTCCCCCTCACTACTGAACTACAGAGAAACATGGTATAAGAGCATATCAGAAGCACACTTCAGGATCAAAACAACCTTATACTCCCCCTGAGACACATCTTCCCCTTCAATCATATCTGGACATATCTTGTTGAAGGTATCAGAGCAATCATATCTTGTTGCTGGTATCAGAGCAATACTAGTCATCTTCTGAATAACACTGAAAGCTGAACATCTGAAATTTGAACTAAATCTGAGCAGCAACACATTACTTAAGATGTTTGGTAACTGAGCCAACACAATACTTAAGATTTTCTCCCCCTTTTTAGCCACAAAATTCTGACAAATCTCAGACTTCAAATAGGGAATAAAATCAAAACATGTAACACAGATCCTGAAATACATATTAGACTCAAACTTAAGTTCAGGATCATATTTAGCACAGGCACAACTGGCAGGTACTCTATCTTCCTCACATCCAGTTTGCAGTAATTGCTATAAGTCTTCATGTAAGCACACTCCTAACTTGCTTCTCTGATTCTCAAACTGTTTAGCATCCAAGGCCTTTGTGAATATGTCAGCAACTTGTTCTTCAGTAGCTACATGTTCCAGCTGAATGACTTTATCCTCCACAAGGTTTCTGATAAAATGATGTCTGATGTCTATGTGTTTGGTTCTGCTATGCTGAATTGGATTCTTAGAGATGTTGATGGCACTCAAATTGTCACAAAACAATGTCATGGTTCCTTGTTTCATGTTGTACTCCTCCAGCATCTGTTTCATCCAAACCAGTTGTGAACAACTACTCCCAGCAGCAATGTACTCAGCTTCAGCAGTTGACAATGAAACACAGTTTTGTTTCTTGCTGAACCATGAAATCAAGTTATTTCCTAAGAAGAAACAACCTCCTGAAGTGCTCTTTCTGTCATCAGCACTACCAGCCCAGTCAGCATCACAAAATCCCATCAAATCAGAACTTGAACTATGAGAATACATGATTCCATAGTCACTTGTGCTATTCACATACTTCAGAATCCTCTTCACTTGAGTCAGATGACTCATCTTAGGATCAGCTTGATATCTTGCACATACTCCAACAGCAAAAGTAATGTCTGGTCTGCTTGCAGTCAAGTACAATAGGCTCCCAATCATGCTTCTGTATTGACTTTGATCAACTGATACTCCATGTTCATCTTTGGTTAGCTTCAGATGAGTAGCAGCTGGTGTCCTCTTATGAGCAGCAGACTCCATTCTAAACTTCTTCACTATATTCTTGGCATACTTACTTTGAGAAATGAAGATTATATCTTCCATTTGTTTGACTTGTAACCCAAGAAAGTATGTCAGCTCACCAACTAGGCTCATTTCAAATTCTGACTGCATCTGCTGAACAAACAATTTGACCATCTTCTGAGACATCCCTCCAAACACTATGTCATCCACATAAATCTGAGCTATCATCAGACTCCCATTTTCATCTTTCACAAACAGAGTCTTATCAGAACCTCCTTTTCTGTAACCTTGAGCCACAAGAAACTGAGTCAGCCTATCATACCATGATCTTGGTGCTTGTTTCAATCCATACAATGCCTTCTTTAACTTGTACACGTGTTCTGGAAACTTAGGATCCACAAAACCCTTAGGCTGTTCAACATATACCTCTTCTTTCAGATATCCATTCAGAAATGCACTTTTCACATCCATCTGGAATAATTTGAACTTGAGAATGCAGGATACACCCAACAGTAGTCTTATGGACTCTAGTCTGGCCACAGGTGCAAAGGTTTCATCAAAATCCAATCCTTCTACTTGAGTATAGCCCTGAGCAACCAACCTAGCCTTGTTTCTGACCACAGTACCATTTTCATCTGTTTTATTCTTGAATATCCACTTAGTGCCAATTACATTCAGCCCTTCTGGTCTTGGAACAAGATCCCACACTTCACTCCTTTTGAATTGATTCAACTCATCTTGCATTGCTTCAATCCAAAATTCATCAGTTAGGGCTTCTTTCACATTTTTAGGCTCAACCTTTGACACAAAGCAAGAATCAGTAGCAGCTGGTTCTGATCTCCTGGTTCTGACACCTTGATCTAAGCTTCCAATGATTAAGTCTTTAGGATGATCTATCTGAACTCTAATTGATGGTCCTTTACCATTAGGAACTTGATCTGGTTGATCTTCTGCTTCTTCAGACTCTGAATGCTTTTCTGCTTCTGAAGTTTGTTCTTCTGAAGCTTCAGACTCTGGAACAACTTCAGGCTCACTTCTATCTTTCTCAGCAGTCAGATCATCAATTACCACATTAATGGACTCCATCACAACCTTGGTTCTGGAATTAAACACCCTGTAAGCTCTGCTGTTCACTGAATAACCCAGGAATATGCCCTCATCAGACTTAGGATCCAGCTTTCTCCTATTTTCTCTATCAGCCAAAATATAGCATCTGCTCCCAAAAACATGGAAATACTTCACAGTTGGCTTTCTTCCTTTCCATAATTCATACAAGGTACAAGTGGTTCCCTTCTTCAAAGTAACTCTGTTATGAATATAACATGCAGTGTTCATTGCTTCAGCCCATAACATATATGGCAGCTTCTTTGCATGCAGCATAACTCTTGCACATTCTGCTAATGTCCTATTCTTCCTCTCAACTACACCATTTTGCTGAGGTGTGATAGGTGCAGAAAACTCATGCTTTATACCTTCAGTAGCACAGAATTCTGAAAAACTCTTGTTTTCAAATTCTTTGCCATGGTCACTTCTGATTCTGACTATGCCACAGTCTTTTTCTCTTTGTAGTTGAATGCATAAGTCTTTAAATACTTCAAAAGTATCAGACTTCTCTCTAACAAAGTTGATCCATGTGAATCTTGAGTAGTCATCTACCATTACAAAAGCATACCTCTTCCCTCCAATACTTTCTACTTGCATAGGCCCCATTAAATCCATATGAACAAGTTCTAGTACTTTAGTAGTTACCTGGTGAACTAATCTGGGATGAGACTTTCTTGTTTGTTTCCCAATTTGACAATCACCACAAACATTGTCCTCGTTTATCTTCAGATTTGGAACACCTCTGATAGCTTCAGTACTTAGGATTTTCTTCATGCCTTTCAGATGCAGATGACCTAACTTCTGGTGCCAGAGCTTGACTTCCTCTTCTGAGCTCATAAGACAAGAAGTCAAACTTCTTTCTTCTTCAGAAACCCACAAATAACAATTGTCTTTGGATCTGCAGCCTCTCATCTGAATCTTATCTTCCTGATCAGTAACAATACATTCTAGTTTGTTAAAATTAACCTTCAAGTCCTGATCACAAAGTTGGCTAATACTGATCAGATTTGAAGTTAATCCTTCCACCAGTAGCACATCATTAAGTCTGGGCAACCCTTCTCTGATCAAATCACCAATACCCAGAATCTGACATTTTACACCATCTCCAAATGTCACATAACTTCTGGAGTATGACCTGATATTGCTCAGCAGCTTCTTCACACCAGTCATGTGCCTTGAACACCCACTATCAAAATACCAGTCTTCTTTTGAAGTGGCTCTCAGTGAAGTATGAGCAATCAGGCCTACATTCTGAACCTTAGGTTTCCACACCTTCTGAACACAGTGTCTGGTTGCAGCTGGTTGCACTCTTCTATATTGGAAGTGTTCAGGGTAACCATACAATTTAAAGCAGAATGGTTTGATATGCCCTTTCTTTCCACAATGATGACAGACCCATGGATGATTTCTCCTCCTTCTGTTTCTGAAAGATTTCTGGGGTTGCTTCTGAGGTAGCATCTGACCATGCTTCTGACCTTGCATCTGAACATACTTCTGACCTTGCATCTGAGGTCTCTTCTGAGCTGGCATCTGGGCTTGTTTCTGAGGTCTCCTCTTTGATGTTCCAACCATAGAATCATGAGTTTGAGTAGCAGGAACAAAATTCATCTGTTTAGGAATCTGAGTCTGATCAACAAAACCTAAACCAGTTTTTCCTTGTTGCTGATTCCCCAAAATGTCCTCCAACTTATCAGTAGCAGAGTTCAACATCTTCACTTGCTTCTTCATTTGATCAAGTTGGGAGTTCAGTTGGTTCACTTCTTCTTTTAAATCTGAATTCTGCACTAACAGTTCACCTTTTTCAGCCTCTAGTTGTAGAATAGTCTCCTTCTGATCCAAAACTTGTTTGCAAACCTCAGCACTTCTGGTATACAGCTTCTTGTAGTTATCAGCTAGTTCATCATATGAGGTTTTAGCAGCTTCAGACACAGATGAGGCTTCAGACTCTGAGTCAGACTCTGAAAAGGTCTCAGACTCTAAGATAGCTTCATTCTTCAAGATAGCTCCTGACCTTACAACCAGACCAGTATCACACATATCAGATTCACTAACATCATCATCTTCAGAACCATCATCAGACCATGAAATAGCTAGGCATTTCTTCTGCTTCTTAAGAAAAGTAGGACATTCAGATTTGATATGCCCATAGCCCTCACACTCATAGCACTGCACACCTTTGGCTTGGTTGCTTTTCTCCTCAGACTTGGCCTTCTTCTCATCAGTCTGTTGCTTCTTGTTATTGAATCTGAAGTTCTGACCTTTGGCTTTGGCTTTTCTGTTAACATTCTTCAGAATCTTGTTGAATTGTTTTCCCAGCAACACAAGAGCTTCTGATAAGTCATCCTCCTCAGACTCTTGTTGATCATCAGCTTCAGAATTCACACTAAAAGCCACACCTTTTCCTTTCTTCTCAGTCTGTTTACAAAAGGCAGTTTCAAAATTGAGCAATGACCCAATCAGCTCCTCAAGCTTCATAGCAGAAATATCATGAGCCTCCTCAATTGCAGTGACCTTCATATCAAACCTTCTGGGCAGGGACCTGAGGATTTTTCTGACTAACTTCTCATCAGACATCTTTTCACCAAGAGAGTCAAAGGAATTGGCCATATCCAGCACATTCATGTAAAAATCCTGAATGGATTCATCCTCCTTCATCTTCAGGTTCTCAAACTTGGTGGTCAGCAACTGTAATCTGGACATCTTCACCTTAGAAGTTCCTTCATGAGTTGTCTTCAAGATTTCCCAGGCCTCCTTTGCAACAGTGCATTGTTTGATAAGTCTGAACATGTTCTGATCAACACCATTAAAGATAGCATTCAAAGCTTTAGAATTTCCCAGTGACAGATCATCTTCAGCTTTGGTCCATTCCTCCTCAGGCTTTAGAACCTCAGTCTTGTTACCATCTTTGTCTGTATACACAGGATGATCCCAGCCTTTGATCACAGCTTTCCAAGTCCTGCTGTCAATAGACTTTAGAAACGCACACATCCTTGACTTCCAATACTCATAGTTTGTGCCATCTAGTAGGGGTGGTCTATTGACATAGCCTCCTTCTCTATCCATGCTTGCCAGATATTAAGTCCTTTGGATCTCACCCAAAATACAGGCAGGGTGCCTGCTCTGATGCCAATTGAAATTCTGGCCAGGCAAAGATACTTAACAGGTTCTGGTTCTGATTAAAAACTTAGCAGGTTCTGATCAGTACTTAGCACAATTATAAAAGCAAATAATCAGCAGGAATATAAAGTGCAGGAAAGCTAAAAAAAACACACAAGGTTTGTTAACCCAGTTCGGAGTAAACACCTCCTACTCTGGGGGATACCAATCCAGGAAGGAAATCCACTATAGGTTTTAACCCAAAGACTCAAGACACTGACTCCCAGTTCCCAGCCTTAGCAATTAAACTCCTCCTAGTCAGACTTCTACCCAACTCTGAGTAATAGAATCCACTATCTTCCTATTCAAGCAACTGCAACCCAGTTACTGAACCCCTTAACTATAACACTCTGTTTTTAAGAAAACTTCAAAAACACAAAGACTTCATTCGTACCTAAAGGCTTAGAATGAATCACAACTCTATAAAACTCTAAACCAACTCAAAACATATGAGTGGTGCACAATAAACTCTAAGTTAAAACACAGACTCAATTTTCTGATTTTCTAACTCTCTAAATCGTATATCTTCAATAGCAAAGCTCCTCCTTTTATAATCTTCAGCAAACCTCTTAATTATGCTCCAAATCTTCTGAATTGATTTGTTACTGGAATAAGATTGTTCCAAAAGAGTAACAAATAAAACTGCATCCAATCTTTGAAAGATTTAAAACAGAAAATACGAATTTTCATAACTTTGAACCAAATCTTCAAAGATATCTTCTCCAATAAACCCAACATTCTAGAAGCAATTAAACAAACATAATTCCTTGCTCAATCTCCCAAGATACGTGCAAAAACAATCCAGCAAACCCAGCTTCTGATGTGGTCAACAGAAGTCAACGCTGGCTTCAGAACCTGAAACTGCTTCTGAAGTGCTACAGTGCTCCTGAAGAGCATTTCAGCTTCTGATGTAGATTTTAGCTTCTGAATGGCTTCAAATGAGAAAACTTGTAACTGAAGAAATGTTCATCATAAGGAAAAGCTTCTATCCCATACTTTGGTTTTTGCCAAACAATGCAGCCAACACCAAAGACTCAACATGCTTTATTGCCATTCAAACGTTATCTGTAACAAGATAACTATAACGTTGGTTAATGGGCACTCGACGAATCATGCTGAGGGACATGAGTGTCCTAGATGGGATTTGTCCCTCCTCATAACAGGAGATATATCTTTAGGCCTCTTGATGAAATATGACTGGAAAAATGCATGGCCATGCCGAATTAAGTCAATATGAGATATTGGACTTATTCGTTGTTCAGTATATTTCGGGATCAAGAAATATAAATATTGAGCTAAACAAGGGTGACGTAATCTATGCCTTGTGTTCAATAAAGATATCAGGACAAAGGAGTAATCGTACACATTGATATTATCATGGAAAGGTTTCGTCAGATCACTTGACATTCTTGTCACTTGGGTAGCAGTGATGTGTTGCTAGATACCGCTCACTGTTTATAATATTAATGGGATTTAATATTATTGCCAACGTTACAAGAACCTATAGGGTCACACACAATAGAACAGTAAAAAGGAGAAATATAAGTAATACTTATATGATGGGGTGCGTTTAGCAATTGACGCTAATTAGTTAGCGGAAGCTGTTGGGTTAATGGGCTTATGGAAGCTCAAGCTGATTTTGTGCAGCAAGGAGCTCTATAAGTAGAAGCTCTAGTGCTGAAATCAGTAAGTGCTTTTTGCGTAACCCTAAAGGCTAAAAATTCTCTTCCTAACCTCTGATCGCTTGGCTAGCACCGGGAACCAGAGGAAGCCGTTCGTGTGGACGAGTAGAGGCTTTGCTTATTTGCTCAGCTGTGATCAACGAAAGTGTTTCAGCATTACAAAGAGGTAACAATTCTATCACTGATTCATGTGATATTCGTAATGATCCAAGGAAAGGAAATCAAAATTTTTTTAAACTTCCGCTGCACTTTGTATGTCGATTTCCCTTCAGGAATACTATTGGCCGTCTCCACAAGTGACAATGGAGTTAAAATTTTAGCAAATGCAGAAGGTATTAGACTGCTCCGGACTGTGGAGAATCGTGCATTTGATACTAATTTCTGAAGCAGATTATTAATTTTCCAATTTAGATCTAGAATAGACTAAATTGTCTTGAGTATGTTGATTATTGAGTTTGCTTAAAGTTTTGGATGAATAAACTATGTACTTTATCTATTCTTTTGATTGTTACTCTTGAAAGAATTATATGAATGAGATTTATATATTTTTAGTTATATATTTATGTATATTAAGTATTTATTAATTAATATATTTATTTAAAATTGTCAACAAAAATTGCCCCATTATTTTTTTAAAAAAAAAAAACTAAACATTTGCGACTGTTGTGAGGGGTCGCAAGCCCATTTAAATTTGATTAAAACGCCTACTTTGCGACTGTTGTGAGGGGTCGCAATAGCCTTTGCGACTGTTGGTGCGACTGTTGGTTGAACAGTCGCAAAATACCCTTTGCGACCCCAATTTCTGTGTCTGTTGGGGAACAGTAGCAAAGGGATATCTGCGACCCTTCTAACAGTCGCAATCCATGATTTCAGAAGTCGCAAAATACCTTTTTTCTTGTAGTGTTGGGTAGATAATGTGTGATTTGTGAGAAAACTTTGACTTTGACTAATTGCATGATAGATAGAATTTCCCCATGTGATGTTTAGTATTGGTTGTGTTTATGCTTGGTTTAGATGCTTAAAAATATCAATTTTTTATTCATTAGTGTTGAGCTAAGCGTTTTAGATGAGTTTGGTGGAGAAAAGTGATTTTTGCATG
Source organism: Medicago ruthenica (assembly GCA_018208015.1). Lineage (NCBI taxonomy): Eukaryota > Viridiplantae > Streptophyta > Magnoliopsida > Fabales > Fabaceae > Medicago > Medicago ruthenica. The sequence goes on from CM031376.1 coordinate 17,106,164, forward strand.
CTGGAAACTGATTTCTGGACTGACGTAATCGATTACCTGCTACTGGTAATCGATTACCAGCTGAAAATTTTGGAATGTTGAGACATATTGTAATCGATTACCTCTAAATGGTAATCGATTATCAACTTTCAAAAACTTAAAATTTGCATGCTAAATCACCAAAATTGTTTCTTAACTTATTTTAAACCTCCTCCAAACTTGTCTTCAACACCAATTGAGTCTCTTAAGGGTAAATTAAGCTAAGGACACAATTAATACTTGATACATCACAAGAGTGTGCAAATATGCTTTGAATTGTTTACACCCGGGTAGATTATTAACCCTTAGGAAACGGGGACTTGTACCATGAGAATTCGACTTAGATAGTCGAGGCTAGTTATAACTCAGAATGAATCAAAGACATATTAGATATATGTATTATGTTTAAAACAGTTAAGTTGTGGCTCAGAAAAGCTCCAGTATATTCTGGATAGGTCCAGCCCGTTAGGGAACCTTCACGGCGACAACATGGAGTCCGGTTCTAGCCCTCAAATAGGGAATTTAGCCGGTTATTAGAGTGAATGTATTCGGGGTTACTCCACTTGGACCCATTCCGTAAAACAAACTCAGATAATCATGTTTGTTATGTGCTAACTTATTTATAATTATGGTATGATTTATTATGACAGTATAACAAGTAAAAATGCTAGAGATACAAATTGTGATCTTAGGTTTTTCCCCCTGATCACTATAACCTTGGTTAGGTGGAGCTCACTGAGACATTATGTCTCATCCCAATCCTTTTATTTTCTTTTCATATATTCTTTTGTTTGTTTGTGAGTATCTTTATCCTCATCGGATAAATTCTTTTGTTTGTTCTGAACAGTGGCGCCGTCTGTGGGAACTGTCACCAACTACAAACTAGGTAAAACATACATCCCATAATGGATACGGTTTACACATCCTCGAGGATGAGAACTTACCACAACAAGTTCTACCATCGAGCATACAAACATTGAATACATGACAAACCTTGCATTTCCACAAAAGCTCGAAACTAACGAGCATTTACAACGGAGATAGAAATTTGCGCCACTCTAAATCCAAAATCATTTACTCCTCGTATGTTTTCTTCCAACTGCAACATCACCGCTCGACATGTTAGGTATAACACCAGCTCGGGATGGGTGATTCACGCCTCGGGGCAAAAAACTAAAACTTTGTTTTTGTTCATCCACCGTTTTTTGTTCGAACAACATCTTCAAACTCATCATAAATTACTCTTGGACGTGAAGACTTCTAATGAATACCCCACGCAAGGATTAGAACGACCACGCTTGGATCCCCTCGTAAAATAGCACACGAGCATTCGCTCTCAAACGAACGAGGCAAATGCTTGGGGGAGGAAGGGAAACGTCTTTAAGTTAAACAATGATTTAAAGAAGCAAGTCGTATGTTCACCATTTACCAGTTTTAAACCCTCGAAATGATCTTAGTCCTCACTTCATAAGGAAGCAACGACTACGAGGAGGTGGGCACTATCCTTGGCCTATCAAATCTTTTTTTTAATTCAAAACGCTCGGTTATACAAACTAACCATACAAGCATACATTGAGTCAAAAAGGAGAACTCCTAAGTATCACTGCGAGCATACAGACCTAATCAAACCTTAAACTACGAGGACAACGATCGCATTCAACACTTGGAAATTTTATGCAAACATTTAAAGCAAGTGTGAGTTCAAAGTAAGCCTCATACAACGAGCACATCAATCGCAAATTATACTTGGAAAATAAAAGCAAACATTCAACAAGTATAAGAGGTAATGCGAACAACACTAAAAAATTCAGCAAAACCACGCCACTCTTTGAGAAGAAAAAACATTATCTTCTCGCCACGCTTTCCACAAAAGCAATAAACTTAAAAACAGCTCTCCTCGGAGCATAATACAAATCCTTCTCGGATTATAATCGAACTCAAAGTATCACAAACAATCTTCTTCAGATCGTTTCTAACACAATCAGTTCGACATTTCCTTTTTGCTCGTCATCATTTGAAGTCATCACTTCGAATGCCTTGAACTAAAGACTTGGGGGGCTTATTTTCTGGACTAGCCAAAAGCCTTGCCCGCCACAAGTTAGGCCCAATTACTCAGAGGACCAACAAGCAAAAGTCTACCATCATGCATCAGATCCTCTCCGCCTCAATGAAGACACATAATGACCCGACGACTCATAATAGCTATCATTGAGGGCATTCATGGGGTGATTCATAAGAGCTTCCCACCATGACATACAACGGTCTCCTAGACTCTATATAATGAGCTCTTGACAAGCTCACAAGGTATGTATCTCTCTATGCTTCACCCACTCTTGCTCATACACTGACTTGGGTGTCGGAGCACCTGCAAGTACAACACCCCCTTCTCCTCAACGGGGTTGCGACCAACACATCCTCAGAGCACCGCTATCAATGGTCGGAGCACCTACTTCCGACGATCCACCACCACTGTGAGTATCTTTATCCTCCTCAGATAAATTCTTATGTTTGTTCTGAACACTGTAAAACCAATTATGTTTTAGTTTCCTTTCAATACATTTTTTTATTAAGTACATTCCTTAATCTATCTTTTATTTTATTAAATATATTATTTATAAAAAATATATAAAATATAGGCTCGATTAAACAATAATTGAATGAATGGAAAATATTCCCAAATAGATATAACGTGAGAAATCGAAATTATACATATCATGTATATGTATATGAACTGAACCCCTAGAAAAAATGTATATGGATTGAAAATTAATTGAGTTTTTATAAGGAAGCTAGATACTCCTTAAAAAAAAAAGGAAGCTAGATACTGTGCACATCATATATATGAAATGTATTTCCTAAATAAAAAAAAAAGAAATGTATAATAAATTGAGGTTTTATAAGGAAGCTATGTATGGACAAAAATGGAAGTTAGTATTTTTTTCTTATAATAATTGTTATATTTATTTGTTTCACATGAATAAAAAACTATTAATGAAAGTTATAGAGTAATAAGTTTATCAATTTTCTTCTTTAAAAAAAAGTTTATCAATTTTCTTGACAAAACAAATTATTCCGGTTAAATATTGGTGTAATTATTTATTTTTTTAACAAGTATTGATGTATTTATCATTATTATAAATGTAAGTGAGATATATGACTTAAAAATTATGCACATCATATTAATTAGATAGTATAATTAAAAAATATATATAATTAATATCACATTGTAACTTTAAAATAACATGACTTAGTTTTCATTTTGGTCTCATAACTCGTAAAATCAACATTTTGGTCCCTCTTCTTTCTCTCCATTATTCAAAAAGGTCTTTGGCTATTAACTTTAACCTCAAATGTCTATGGTGGACCTTAAGAGTGGTCCACCATAGATCCTATCAATTATTTTAATTCAATCCGTTTGATCTTTTTTTAAAAGAGGACCATTAGATTACGCATATCTATTGTATCTTACGATGTACTACCAACACCTAACTTTTTTTTTTACTTTTCTTCATCTTTTTCCCTCAACTTCTTCATCATTTTCACTAACATTCATACAAAAAATCCAAAAAAAAAAACTCATAATCAATTAAACACCATCAACGACAACAAACATCATCAACACATACTTACCCCTTCTCACTCTATGCATTTACTATAATGCCACTAGCAATGGAAGAAATTTCAACCTGAACCACATTCTCATTCTTCATCTTCACCTCACTGACCCAATTTCATTCCTTTCTTCTTCTCTCAATGTCTTCATTCGAACGAAATCAAACAAATTCCTCAACAACGATTTCAAATAGAAGCAAAAATCCATAGAGAAAAAAATCCTCATAAAAAAAGTTCAATCTTTTTTTGTTCTTTTTGCGGGGAATCGATTATTATACTCGTTTGAGTGAAAATCAAGAAAATGGTTGTTGTAATTTTCCATGATCAAGAAGAAAAATACCCAATTTTCTTGACTAAGTTGTTTTGAATATTTTTGATTATGTTGAAGTTGTGGAGATGGTACCAAATTGTTTGGCTGTTCATCCTGTGAAGACACAGGTTATTAGCTCTGGTGATGTTGCTGTTCAATGTGTTACTCACTACCCTAATCCCTTCTCTCTCAACCACCGTCAACTTGACATCACCGCCGCTGAAATTGTTGTTGTTGTTGTTGTTGTCTAGTGAACAAGAATTGAGGGTTGCAATAGAAAAACAATTCTTTCAATATGTGGCAATTAGTTCTCTGACGGGAATGAATTAATTGAAGGTTTGGAGAAGATGAAAGCCTGTATTGTTTATGGATTTTTCTACACTGATGTTGTGTTTGAATTTTTTTAGATGGTTATTATTTATTTTTTTATATGATTTTTTAGATGATATGATTTTTTTAGAAACCGATGGTGATGATGATCTTGTTGTTGATGGTGGTTGATGTTTCTGGATTTTTCTGGGTAAGTGATGAAGATGATGATGGTGTAACACCATTGGTGTTGATTAATGTGATGGTGAAGAGTGAGGAAGAAGATGACGAAAGAGAGAAATAATTAGTTGTTGTTGACTTACCGTAAGATAAAATACATATGTTTAATCCAATGGTTCTCCTTTTAACAAAAAGATCAAACAGTTTAAATTAAAATAATTAATAGGATCTATAGTGGGTCACTCTTAAGGTTGGTTCATCATAGACATTTGAGTTTAAAGTTAACAGCCAGAGACATTTTTGAATAACGGAGATAAAGAAGAGGGGCCAAAAAATTGATTTTACGAGAGACCAAAATAAAAACTAAAATTAATTAAGGGACCAAAATACCAATTAAACCAAATAACATTTATTTTGAGACAATTATTTATTTTTTATTTTATAAAAGAGACTGTTATTGTAGAATGGAGGGAGTATGAGATTTATGTTTATAGCTTTTTTTTGAAGAAAAAGTATTCTTAATCCCTTATTTACCTTTATTTTACATGTTAGCTCAAATGACATAGGCTTCGTTTGGCCTGACTTTTTTACGATCTAAAAACTACTTTAAAACAAAGTTAAAATTAAGTGCTTTAAGAAAGAAGTTAAAGTTGTTTGGTTACTTTATTTTTTTTAGTTTTAAAGCTATTTTTAAGTTAAAAGTTGTTTGACAAAATATTGTACAAATCTTTAAATTTATTATGAATCTTTCTCTAATTATGAAAATTAATGTCTACCAAAAATACAATCTTATCCTTTCTTAATTTTTTGACACGTCATCAAAATTATATCATTTTATGTCTTTTGCTTCATTCTCCCTATATTTTTTCTCTTTTAGAAACAAATTAAAACAAACTCGATAAAACACACTAATTTATCTTTTTTTAAAGAACAAACAAACTTAATCTTCTATTTTCTAATTATCTATTCTCTACCTCTAATTATGAAACTTAATGTTTACCAAAAATACAATCTTACCCCATCTTAATTTTTTGACACGTCATCAAAATTATATAATTTTGTGCCTTTTGTTCAACTTCCTCCTATCTTTTCTCTCTTAAAACAAATTAAAACAAACTCACTCGATAAAACACACTAACTTAATCTTTTTTTAAAGAACAAACAAACTTAATCTTAATCCCAATCAAAACAAATTTTTCTATATTTCAACTTCTAAAGAGTTAAAAACAATTTACAATCTATTAGTCGTGTTAAGTAGTTCTAAAGTTTCTTCAAACAACTTTTGAACAAAGCTCATTCCATTTAATTTTATGCATTCTAAAAAAAGTACTTTTTTGAGTAAGTACTTAATAGATATTGTGTTAGCCTACCTTCTCCTTAAAATTGTAGAGAAGTAGAAAAAAGCCGGGGCAAACGGTACCATAGTTTAAACCTCATATAGAATGATTCTAAAAGTAAAATGGTCATTCGAAATAATAATATTCCCTTCCCAAATATTTTTAAAATTTATACATATTTTAAACTTGATTTATTTTATCACTAAAATAACAATACCTAGATTAGGGCAAAAGGCTTATTTCCTCTTTATTTTCATAAATAAAAGGCATTATTTCCTTTTGATTTTCATAAATAAAAAGTTTTTTCTTTTGATCATTTACTAAATGGTCATATGGTTTATCCTCCTAGTTACCACCTGTTTTTTTTTTTTTTTAAGAAGCTAAGAAAAAATATATATTAAAAACCATTAAAAGCCCCCTAAGATAAGGTGTGTCAGATAAACTAAAAGATCCAAGAATATTACATTACACCAACAAAGTGCACAAACCGCAAAAGAACAAAATTAAGAGACATCCCTTAAGCACAACAAGGGATTTAGTCTCCAAGTAAGGTTATCAAAATCAAACAAAACAAAATTTAATTTAAACCACCAATAAGTCTGAATTTTAACCTTCTCGGTTAAAGATTCAAGAAGAACAACCTTATGATTGAAAATCCTCCCATTCCTCTCCTTCCAAATGACATGAATCACTGAAATCCAAATAATGTTAAATGTCAAACGAGAGTTTTTGGAAAACCCCCTAACCCACCAAACTAGTAGAGATGATCAACAAGATTACCATGATGAGCCGTTGAAAAACCCAACCAGCCAAAAATTTGACTCCATAACCGACCAAAAAAGTTACATTAAAAAAATAAATGGTCTCGATCCTCTAAATAGCCGCAATCAGCCAAACAATACAAATCAGAGACATCCAAAATTTGACGCCTAAACAAATTATCCTTTGTTAGAATCCGATTAAAAAACAAACGCGATACAAAAATGTTAACTTTCAGCGGTACCTCTTTAATCCACAACTCGTACTGATAAGCCTCATTAGCACCAACTTCAACAACAATTAAGTTGCTGTAAGCACTTTTAACCGTATACCGTTGGGAAGAATGAAGCTTCCAAACCCACCGGTCTACCGCCTCAACCTGCAAAACAACGTTAGATAAATGGTCCACACACTCCCTCAACAACTCCTCCTCCCACACAAACAACCTCATACGCCACTTCCACGCCTCCCCATTCACACCCCAACCCAAAAGATACATATCACCAATATAAGCTAGTTTATGATCAGCCAACTCAAAAAAGTCTTCTACAACTAACGTCTAAGGAAGGACCATCAAGCCACAAATCCTTCCAAAACAAAGTTGATGTCTCATCACCTACCTTTCTATTAATATTATCCAACAACCCCTTCTCATCTAACATACCTATCCCCAATCTAATTTGATTCAAATCCTGCCACCACACTGATGCTCCCACTCCCCTAAAACAAAGCCTCCCACCTTCCTCACCAAACCTCGCACATAACACTTTATGCCACAAACTCCATGCTTCCACCAACACCCTCCACACGCATTTACCAAGTAAAGATAAATTAAATTCCTTAAATCTTCAAACCCCTAAACCTCCATTCTCCCTTTCCAGACATAACATATCACATTTTATCCAAGACATTTTCCTAAAATCCTCACAGTCCCGCAAAAAAAAACTAAAAATAGATTCAAGAGAAGAAATGATACCCGAGGAAGCCTTGAAGAAGGAAATAAAATAAACCAGTATGAAGGACAGTACAGACTTAAGCAGAACCATCCGACCCCCAAATGAGAGATTGCTTCTCTTCCATCCAAACAATCTACTTCAAATACGATCAACCAAAGGTTACCAAAAATGAAGCTTTCTAGGATCCCCACCAATGGACAGTCCTAAATACAAAAATGGAATGCTCCCACGATTACATTTCAAAACCATAGCCGCCTCATGCAACCACGAATCAACAACATTAACGCCAAACAACATGTTTTTATGAAAATTAACTTTAAGGCTAGATATGTCTTCAAATAGAAGTAAAACCGTCTTCAAAGATCTAATATTCACCAAACTTTTAACCCTAACCAACATAATGTCATCAACAAACTGCAAATGAGACACTGACACCCTGTTCTACGCCTCCACACCATAATCCTTAAACAATCCATTCACCACCAGAATATTCATCATAACATTTAACCCTTTTGCAGCTAAAAGAAACAAAAAAGGAGAAGGAGGATCTCCTTGGCGAAGATCTCTTTCCAGCTTAAACTCATCAGTTGGGCTCCCATTCACAAACACCGACGTGGTAGCTGTTGTGACACATTCCATAATCCATTTACACCAAAGTGGAGGAAAATTCATTTTGATCATAACATCTCCTAAATACCCCCAAACAATAGAATCATAAGCCTTCCCAAAATCAACCTTAAAAAGAATTAATTCTTTATTCGACCTACATGCATCATCGACTAATTCATTAGCTATAAGAATACCATAAAAAATTTGCCTCTCTTTAACAAAAGAAGACTGAGACTCCGACACCACATTACCAACCACTTTTTTTAATCTACTAGCAAGCGCACCTTCGACAAAATCTTATACAAACTACCAACCAAAGAAATAAGCCGAAAGTCAGCCAACCTTTGAGGACTCTCAACTTTAGGGATAAGAGTTATGGAAGTACTATTGATGTCTTTAGTCAGCTTCCCATTACGGTAGAATTCAGCAAAAAAATTCAACAAGTCTACCTTCAATATATCCCAAAAATCTTTAATGAATCACATCCGGCCCAAGACTCTTAAAACTCTCACAGTCCCACACCGCCTCCTTTACTTCCTCTAACAAAAAAGGTTTAGTGAGAACAGCCCCTTCCTCATCAATAATACACCATATCCTCTAGCCCAGGTCTAACATCTACCACTGATTTAAAGTGATTTTGAAAATGATGGAAACAACACCTCTCACCCCTTCCACACCCTCAACCAGACCACCATTAACATCAAAAGAAATAATAACGTTCGACTAGTTACCACCTGGTTAATTTCAATTTTAAAACGAAAAAGTTAAATCTTTTTATTTTTTATTTTAAAATTGGGCAAGGAGAAAATTTTTAGTGATTAAAATGACTAACGATCATTTACAACCAACTTCGAAGAGATTTAAACTCTATATCTTGAAATTATAATATTAAATTGTTATATTGAACTAACATCTCAAATGTAAAAAAAAAATGAGGCAAAAGCACACTCATCATATAAGTGTAAGATGAACCATCAATCTCAACAATTTCCTTATCAACACAATCTAGCACTGAAATTATTCATAACTGATTCCTTTTATTTTATTTTCTGTATATTTTTTAGTTACACAAATATTAAAATTATTCTCTGAAGTTTTTAGTTACACATAATTTTTTGTAATTTTTTTAATTGATGGTCAACTGAGTTATGCTCACATAATTTTTTATATTAGAATTTTTAGTCAACTGAGCTATGTTCACATAATCTTTTTATATTATAAATTTTTGTTTTGATTTCCTTTTAATTTTTTAGTTACACTATTATTAAAATTTTCTCTGAAGTTTTTATATTGTATAAACTGAAATGAAAAAAATATTTTGACCTCATAATTTTTTTCTCTACCATCCGGTGAAAAAAGAGCGGAAAATTTTGTATTTCTTTTTTAATAACTATAAAAGAGTGCAAGAACACGACTCTGTAACATTAAGAGAAAGTGCTCAATTCCACCTGAGACAATTATCTTTAGTACCACCGTTATTAATAATAATTTTTTCTTCCCCAACCTTTTTAAAAATATTTATAAAAAAGTGTTTTAGGGATAATAATGTTATAAAAAAATTAAGAAAATAAAGAAAAAATTAATAGTTATAAGAAAGTCAAAAGTGTAATTAATTTTTTTTAGTATAATATAATTAATTAATTGAAATCATGCTTATCATTTTAATTTGCCTCACAAATTCTCACTACTCCAATCACTCTCTTAATTTGTGTCACTCTCTCACTTCAACCATCAATTGATCTTATTGTTGTGTTGTTGTATCCTTCAGTTGCTTTGTGGTACAATTCTTTACCAATTACTCTCTTAATACTTGATTGTTTTTTACTTTGATTCGAAAGTGTCACAAAATTCTCACGGATGATCTTATATACATATATATCAATATTTGTGTACTAGGGACATATTATAATTTTTTTTTGTTTGATTATCAAGGTTTAAATTTTTTTTATTTATGATTTTGTTTCATTCAAACAAAACGTTGAATTTTCGTTCAAACTACGTTTGGATACAAATGACCTTTGATCGTTGTTTTTGTGTGTCAAAGAGAGCCTAACAATGAAGTTTTTTATGAGACACCTTGTTAGTTTTATAAAAGTAAAAAAATACTAATAACTGTAATATTTACAAAAATAATTTGCCTCAAAAAAGAGTGTTCACTTATAATTAGATTTAATTGATTTTTTTTTCTAATTGTTTCATGTAATGAATATTGTGTTATTTTTTTTTTGTTAACCGTCTATTTTCTTGGGGTATTGACATCGTTTTCATTTTACAATGATGATAATAATTATATGCTAACACTTTGTTTTACAGTATGCTTACACTTTGATAGTATTATAATATCATGCTGAGAAGTTATACATCCGACGTAAATGCTAGAGTTGTAATTTTATTTTGATTTATTGAATTTCCTCCTTTGATAGATTTGTTTATGGATTTTTCTCAAAAAAATTTGAGCAAATTTTAACTATAGTGTATATCATTCATGCAGGCCTTATTTATAAACTTGCAAGAGGAGTTTATTAGATTGTGATCAACTTCTAAATCCGAAATATATGTAAGTGTATTTTCTTTTAATTTTTTGTTAACCATTCGATTTTGAGGGAAAGGGTCTGATAATCTATAGTTGGGCATGATTTGTTATAAAGAAGTTATTAACCCCTTGAGATCAATCATTTGATCTTCTTATGTTAAAAAATCTTTCTAATTCTGCCGCAGCTAAATTTTGTGACTTAGGTAGTGACAAATTTTATATTTTTCACTCAATTTTATCAGTTAATTTAAGTATTTTTTTTGGGTAATAGTCTCCAAATTTGATTTAATCTTAACACAATATTTTTTTTTTATTTTTGTAGATTATTTCATATACAGAAGAAATGTATTCCAAAGTTTATAATGGTGCTATAGCTAACCCTTCAAGGGGTGGAACTTCAAACAATGCAAAACAAGAAAAAGGAAAGGAAAAAGTAGAAGAAGATGGTGAGAAAAAAGAGCTAACTATTGAGGAACTAGAGGCAAAGATATATAAAGATGAAATGCTGCTAAGAAAGATGAAGGAAGAAAGAAGTAAAAGAGACCATAACATATCATTGGAACAAAGGAAAAGAAAGACAATGGCTCGTGCACAAGAGTACATATTAAGGTAGATACTTTATTTTTATTTTAACCGGGATATATAAAAATTATTATTAATTGAAATGACATTAATAATCATTTTACTGTTTCAAAATAAAATTAATAATCATTTTACAACCGCTTTAAATGAGATTTGTACACTTCCATAAGTTTAAGTATCATTATTCATTTTCGAGTTTACTTGGCTATAAACTTGAATTTTAGTTTACTTGGAAATGAATTGAGTTTACTCTTCTGAGCTCATAGTGAACTAAGGTAAACTCGCATGAAATTTTTAATAGATTTTTTTTTTCATCTCAGTTTTCACATTTGATTTCTTTTGTTTCAATGTATTTTTTGCCATATAATTAGGTTGAAATTTTGACCTTCTAATACATTTAGTGTATTATGTAAGTATATTTAATACGAGGTAAACTCATATGAGTTTATAAGTCAAGTTTACGGGTTGATTTTACATAGACAAAAAGATTTTGTTTAAACTCCTGATTTTGAGAACTTTGCCTTGAGGTGAACAAAGTCAAATTCTTAGCTAACACCTAGTGTGAGCAGGTACATGTTAAGGATGATGGAAGTTTGTGATGCTCGTGGCTTCATCTATGGAGTAATACCTCACGAGGGCAAACCAATGAGTGGTTCATCAGACAATTTACGAGGCTGGTGGAAAGATATAGTTAAATTTGACAAAAATGGTCCGGCGGCAATTGCTAAATATGAAGAGGAAAATGGAATTACAACAACAAATTATGACAAGTTGAATGGTGAACCAATTACACTTCACTCGCTGAATGAACTACCCGACACCATATTAAGTTCACTTCTATCATCATTAGTGCCGCATTGTGACCCACCTCAACGGAGATTTCCATTGGAAAAAGGCATTCCTCCACCATGGTGGCCAACAGGGAAAGAATCGTGGCGGAATGAGATGAGATTTAGTGAAGATCCTGGCCTACCCCCTTATAGAAAGCCTCATGATCTGAAGAAGGTTTGGAAGGTTTATGTTTTGGCTGCTGTAATTAAACACATGTCTCCTAATATTCAGAAGATTAGGAACATAGTCAGACATTCAAGGAGTTTACAAGATAAACTCACTATTAAGGAAACAACTATTTGGTTTTCTATTATTAATCATGAAGAAGGAATTGCAAGAAAAATACATCCTGAATTTTTCTTAAGTTTTGATTCTTGTGTTGAAGGAAGTAATTATATGATTGTTGAGGCAAATGATTTCGATGTTGTGGAAGGTGGTGAGCACAATCTAGCAAAACGAAAACTATCATCATCATCATCTTCACCATCATCATCATCGTCATCGTCGTACGAGGGTACTAACAAGAGAAAACGTGAACTTGGTAAGAGAATTAGTACTCATCATAACTCTTTTCTTAACCCTCATCAACATGCTACACCTCTTGATCAACATGAATTCCAGCAAGAGAGGAATGTGAGAAACAATCATCATTTTACTAGTACACAAATTGGAAGCAGCAGTAACATCAACAACAACAACAACAACCAATTCCAAATGGTTGGAGTTGAAGTGTCAACAACTTATCAAAATGTTGCACCTCTTGACCAACGTGTGCAAGCTACGGTACCTGCTTCAAATCATATCATTCATCATACAGGTAATCATGGTTATCATTATCCAGCCACACACTGATTTTCTTATATTATGTATAGTTAAGCATTTTTTTTTGCCATTTGATTTATGACTAGAATCTTTGACTTATTTTGAGATTAGTAAATGATATTTTATTTAAAGGAAAATGTTAGCTTATAGGTCCTAATTTTGGGCATCGTTCTTAAAACTTATTAGTGTCACTTAACTCACCATTTTAGCTTCATATAAATATATATCTTACGATTCATAATAAGATTTGACTCATGCTTTAGAAATAGGTCTTCTAATTCACAAATTTGATTTTGGATTCAATAACAATGCAGGTAATTACTCAAGAGGAGGAGAAGTGGTTTCGAAGAAAAATACCAACATGAATGATGTGTCATCCGCCAACATTATTCCAACTCCTCTTGTTGTTATCCAAAACTTTCAGCCTCAAAACTACCCTGCAAGTGTTCAACCGGAGAAGAACAACACCGTCATGAGTGCTATGGTTCCAACTCCTAGTAGTGTGAATCAAAACATACAACCTCAAATCTACCATGCAAGTGTTCAACAGAACAAGAACAACACCATCATGAGTACGATGATTCCACATCCCGGTGTTGATCAAAACATGCAGCCTGAAATCTACCATGCAAGTGTTCAACAGAACAAGAACAACACCATCATGAGTACGATGATTCCACATCCCGGTGTTAATCAAAACATGCAGCCTCAAATCTACAATGCAAGTGTTCAACCGGAGAAGAACAACACCGCAATGAGTACTATGATTCCAAATCATGGTGTTAATCAAACCATGCAGCCTCAAATTTACCATGCAAGTGTTCAACAGAACAAGAATAACACCATCATGAGTACGATGATTCCACATCCCGGTGTTAATCAAAACATGCAGCTTCAAATCTACAATGCAAGTGTTCAACCAGAGAAAAACAACACCACAATGAGTACTATGATTCCAAATCACGGTGTTAATCAAACCATGCAGCCTCAAATCTACCATGCAAGTGTTCAACCGGAGAAGAACAACATTGTCATGAGTGCTATGGTTCCAAATCATAGTAGTGTGAATCAAATCATGCAGCGTCAAATCTACCATGCAAGTGTTCAACAGAACAAGAACAACACCATCATGAGTACGATGATTCCACATCCCGGTGTTAATCAAAACATGCAGCCTCAAATCTACAATGCAAGTGTTCAACCGGAGAAGAACAACACCGCAATGAGTACTATGATTCCAAATCATGGTGTTAATCAAACCATGCAGCCTCAAATCTACCATGCAAGTGTTCAACCGGGGAAGAACAACACCATAATGAGTACTATGACTCCTATTCACGATGTTAATCAAAACATGCAGCCTGAAATCTACCATGCAAGGGTTCAACAGAACAAGAACACCATCATTAGTACTATGATTCCACCTTCCGGTGTTAATCAAAACATGCAGCCGCAAATCTACTCTGGAAGTGTTCAACCGAAAAAGAATAACACCATCATGAATACTATGATTCCAAATCACGGTGTTAATCAAAACATGCAGCGTCAAAGCTACCCTGGAAGTGTTCAACAAAACAAGAACACCATCATGAGTACTATGGTTCCAACTCCTAGTGTTAATCAAAACATGCAACCTCAAGTCTACACTACAAGTGTTCATCAACAACAGAAGAGCAACACCATGGTGAATACTTCAATGATGAGTACTTCAATGCCAGTTATGAACATGGTTGCAACTCCCGGATTTAACCAAAACATGCAGCCTCAAATGGACCAAAATTTCTGTGGGCAACAAGGGGGTGCAAATAGCTACTATCACTACAAAGTGCCTAATGCTGAAGTAGCTAATGTTCCAATGCAAGCAAATGTCTCAACAACAACCTTTGATTCATCTTTTGATCAATTGAAGGCATTCAATTCTCAATCTGATGTTGATGCTTACAACAACTCTAGATTTATTCACTCTCCTACTGTGGCACCTCCAAGTTATGATTTCTCTATGTTCTACCAGAAAGGGAATCAATAATTAATGTAAAATCATGAATTACTTTTTAAAAAGTTTCACCATTTTTTCACAAATAGCCTCTTTTGGTTAAAGAGAGTGAAACTTATAATTGGTAATTTATGATTTTACTTGTGCTTGGAGGTCATTGGAAAAGGAAGCTTTGTGTTTGTTATGTGTTCTTTTGCTAAGTTTGTGTTATTTCTTTAGTCTGCACAAGGTGCCTCTTTGGGATGCCTACATAGTACTATTAAGCATATGTCTGAATAATGAATTTGAGTGTGTCTGCATATATTTATGGAGAATGAATTTCAGAATCAGTGTCCATTATATGAAGGCAGGTGTGTTGTGTTTATGCTCTCATGTGAAATACAGACAGATAAGTATTTTAGGGTTTGTGTCTTTACATAATTACATATATTTTTTTTAACTGTCATGTTATATTTATTTTTCCTTAGTAATTTACCTTTTAACCTATTTTACCGTTGAAAATAAAATCATTCTCTCCTATTTTACTATTCTTCAATGAATAAAGAAGAGAGATTATAAATACAAAATAATAAAGAAGGGAATGGAAGCTAAACATAACATTATTTGACTAGTGAAATAATGTTATTTTCCTTAGTCATTTTCGAATATTTGAACTTTGGTCCTTCACTAGTGTTTAACGAATTACAAAGTGACTAAATATAAATTGGGTTTAATTTTGATATGGATATTAGCTTTTACACTATTACTTAACTATAACGAGTAGTATGTGTGACTTGATATTTTGAATTATATTAATAAATTTGTAATAATTGAATGAGTATAATTGATTGATTGTGTAAAAAAAACTAATAGTGTATATTACTTAAATACTTATTAATAAAAATAATATTGTTTTGACCGTGATAAAAATAATTTTAAATATTTATTAACAAAGTAATATTATATATTTAATAAAATTAATATTTAAATATTAATTAATTAATATTATATATTTTTTGAAAAAGGTCAAAGAGGAAATATATATCAATAAGCCTCCCTTCAATGTACAAGTAGTGTCTAGAAGGAACAATAGAGTATTAAATTACAAGAAATCAAAGAAACAAGAAAAAAGCTAAAAAAATAAATTACAAAGTGACTAGACCAAAACACCGTAAGAGTTTCAGCCACCACGTATGTAAATCGACAAAATTAATATGATAGTGTGTCTTTAGCTGCCACTAAGAATGAATCTTTATACGTTCAAGTAAATGCTTAGATGAAAGAACTTTATTACTGAAAATTTTGGCACTATGCTCTTTTCACAAGATCCAAATAGAAGTCATCTAAATTATGTGCAGACAAGAGCGATTCTCATTTCCAAACCAATGAGTTCCACCAAACTACAAAGCTTGTTCGCCGATGTCAACATGGCTAACAAAAGTAATTCCCACCCACCGATAAACTAGGTTCCATATACCACCAAAGAAGTTGCCACCAAGAAAAAGATGATTAATTTTTTCTTCTGAACTACACTCCCTGAAGAACAAAGTATCGACCGGAAAGGCACCACGCTGCGACAAAATAGATTATCCTTATTAGGAATTCTTTTATTGGAAAGTCTCCAAGCAAATAAATATACTTTCATGGATAATGCTTTATTCCAGATTATGTGAGAATAAACATCAACATTGGGATGCTTGATTCGAGTAAGAATTTGATAAGCATCCTTTACCGAGTAACCATAAGTAGATTTTAGAACCAACCCATTTATCAGTCACATTTTCCTGCAAAAGAATGTTGTTTAACAACGAACACATTGTTCTAATTGATCCCCCACTCGAACAAAAAGATGTCTTCTCCAATGCCACCCTTGCCTATCCACCCTTTCAGATGATACTTTAATTTTGGGGGAAAATAGTTAGGCCAATGTGAGAGCTATACGAGAGGTAATTATATTGTTTGAAGCTATTTCGGGTTCAAAAAGTAAATTTTAATAAAAGTATGTTGCTTGGTTATGAATGTGGTTTATTCTTGGTTGACTTAGGCTGCTATTGTTTTGAATTGTAAAACTACACGGATTCCGTTTTTGTAGACCATATCAAGAGGAGACAGTCAGGTTGGGAAAACATGAATTTATCTTTGGGTCATCGTTTGATTCTTTTGTAGTTCGTCTTGTCCTCTCTTACGATCTACTTTTTTTCCTTATTCAAGGCTTCTACAGGTATCATTTCCTTAATTTAATCTATTTAGAATTTTTTTTTCTTTGAGGGGTGGGTGGGGACCATAGGAAAATTTCTTGGGTTAATTAGGAATCTATTTGTTTGAATATGGAGTATGGTGGGTTGGGGGTTAGGGGGATGAGGGAGTTTAACATTGCTTTATTGGGTAAATGGTGTTAGAGGATGAATGTAGATAGAGGGCGTTTGTGGTTTAAATTGTTAGTGGTGCGTTACAACGCAGAAGAATGGTGGTTGAGGGAGGGAGGCACATGTAATTGTGGTTGAAGGATGTGTGGTGGATCCGCAATGGTACTGGCTTAGAGGTGAGTAGTTAGTTTGAGGATAATTTGCGGAGGTCAGTTGGATATGGGGTCAACACTTTTTCGGACGGATCCTTGGTTGGATGGCATCTATATGCGTGACAGATATAGTTGGCTTTATGAGCTTTCATAAATCGCTTGATCACTATTTCGGATATGTTTAATTTAGGTTGGGGTGAGGGGGAAATACTTGGAAGTGGAGGATGAGGTCGTTTGCATGGGATGAGGAAATGTAAGGGGAGTTTTGTGTTTTGTTGGATAATGTTGTCTTGCAAGTTGATGGGTCAATACATGGCAATGGTATTCAAATATTATTTGGCATAAAGAAGTTTATGTGATAGTTTATTTATTTTTTGTTTGGCGCCTTCTTTGCAATTTAATGCCACAACAACAACAGCCAAGTCTTATCCCACTAAATGGGGTCGGTTACATGAATCAAACAATGCCAAAGTATTATATCAAAAATCATATCTTTCTCCAACTCATTTATCTCTCAATCCTTCACAATAGTATCTCTTATATTTTTTATAGGTCTACCCTACCTCTATGGATATGACTTCCCTCCATATGATCTACTTTCCTAACTACATAATCCACAAATATTCTCTCTAATATCGTCATTTCTAATTCTACCTCATCTAGCCTTACCACACATCCAATGCAACACCATCATTTATGTTGCACTTACTTTATGTTTGTGTTGGTTCTTCACCACCCAACACTTTGTCCTGTACATTATCGCCAGTGTTACCGCTGCCCGATAAAATTTTCCTTTCAAATTAAGCGGTACCTTAGCACCACATTTGTAGTATGATATGTTCTCTAACTTTCACCTCTACACTAGAAACGCTTTGCCACTTGCTAAAATTACATTCCATATACTATGTCTTGCTTTTGCTCAAGCGAAAACCATATTTTTCTAAGGCTTATCCCTAAGTCTCCAACCTCCCATTTAATTCCTCCTTTGACTCTCCAATTAGGACTATATCATCTGCAAAAAGCATACATCTTAGTGCTCGCTCTTGGATGTGTTCCGTAAGTACTTTAAAAACTAAGGTGAAAAGATAAGGGCTCAGTGTTGAACCTTGGTGCAACTCTATTGTTATGGGAAAATCTTCGGTGTCTCCATCTTGTATCCTCACACTATTCGAGATCTCTTCATACATATACTTGATAGCTCGAATGTAGGCCACCCTAACATCTTTCTTCTCTAGGGCTTTCCACAAAATCTATGTAGGGACTCTATCACATGCCTTCTCCAAATCAATGAAAACCAAGCACAAGTCCTTTCACAAGTAGTAAATTGCTTCCATTGTCGATCTCTCAGGCATAAAACCAAATTGGTTTTCACTAACTTGAGTCTCTTTTCTTAGTCTTCATTCAATCACTCTTTCGCATAACATCATGGTATGACTCATAAGTTTAATCCCCTCTATAATTTGCACATTATATTCCCTTTGTTCTTAAATATTGGCACTAAAGTACTTCTTCTTTGCAATCGGATCCCAACAAAGAATAATTTAATTAGATGTGGCATTATTCAACAAGATTCTCAGCTTTGTGCAAGTGGTTGTGGTTTTGATGAAACGGAGGAACATATATTGTTGGGATGTAATTACTTTGGTAATATTTGGCAGCTTGTACGACACTAGATTGGTATCTCTTCGGTAGATCCGTTAGGCATATCAGACCACTTTATTCAGTTTGGTGAGATGGGTGGTTCTGCAAAAGCTATGTGGCCTTTTTTACATTTAATTTGGTTTTCGTGGATTTGGTTGATTTGGAAAGAAATGAATAATTGAATTTGTAATCACAAGAATGATACGTTACAACACCTTTTAGACAAAATTAAGCTTCTCTCTTATTGGTGGTTGAAGGTAAAACACATTTTTTTTTGAACAAGCCAAAATGAGATATATTAATCAAAAGAGAGCTTCACCTCCCTAGCACAAGATGTGCCAAAGGGAAGAGAAACTAAATACAAAGAGTTCCGAAAAGTAACCAAAAAACAAATTACATCAGCCAATCCCCAAACAATCAAAAGGATGCTGCCACCACAACTGAAAACCATATGGAAAAGTAAAATTTTTGCCTTGAGCCACCCTAAAGAAGTAATTTTCACCCGCTCTAGAAGCTGCGGAATAGGAGTAGAGGTAGAATTGAACAGCCTATAGTTCCGTTCATTCCATAATATCCAGACCGTGCATAACCAGACCAAATGTAAGAAGCGGCATCTAGGTTTGTATCCCCCAGAAGAGAAAATAAACTGAGTGAAATGATCCGACAAAAGTTGAGGATCCACTGAATACACACCTAGCCACTTTTTAACCTGCTGCCACAGAGAGCCAAAAATGGGACAATGAATGATAAGATGCGCTGCAGACTCCGGATGACCACAATCAGACACACACAAAAGAGAGTTAGTAGAAATAATGCCACGACGAGCCAAATTGTCCTTAGTTGGCCATCTATTACGAAGCAAACGCCACACACAAATTGAGACCTTCAGAGGAACACATTTATGCCAAACAGCCTTTGTAACCACACCATCTGTGTGCACCTCCTGCCGCGTGAGCATTTGGTACACACCACGCACCGTGTAGCCGTCACCCACAGAGGGGCGCCACTGCCAAACATCAGGCTTAGAATCCTGCAAGACAACATTAGAAAGCAGAGCTATGCACTCCTCCAACAAATCCTCCTCCCACACAAACAAACCACGACGCCACTCCCACGCTCCCCCACCTACCCCCCAACCTAAAGAATGCATATCACCCACCGACAAATCCTGATGAACAGACAAAGCAAATAACCTACTAAACCTCTCCTTCAACGAGACCGTCCCCACCCAAACATCAGTCCAAAAATAAGTATCAAGCCCGTCCCCGATGTTCTTTTGGATACTCTCTTCAAACCACCTCCACCCATCACCCCCAACTCCGTCACGAATTTTTGCAATTTCCTTCCACCAAGACGAACCCTTCCTCCCCCCTCCTAAAATCCGCCCCCTCTCCACACCGTACCGAGAGGCCAAGACCCGAAACCACAAACCCTCCCTATCCACCAGACTCCGCCAACACCATTTACCTAAAAGAGCTAAATTAAATTCATGCAACCGCCGAACTCCCAAACCACCCGACTCCTTAGTGGAACAAATAGACCTCCAATTAACCCACGGAATTTTCCTATTATCCTCACACCCTCCCCAAAAGAAATTAAGAAGAATAGAATCGATGGAAGAGATTATACCTGAGGGAGCTCTGAAAAAAGAAAGGGCGTAGACAGGCAGAGAGGACAGGACAGATTTTAGAAGAATCAAGCGGCCTCCAAAAGATAAGTGTCTACTCTTCCACCTCGACAGCCTGGATTTAATGCTATCAATGACCGGTTCCCAAAAACTTAAACGTCTAGCATCCCCACCAATAGGAAGACCAAGATACAAAAACGGAATCCTCCCAATTCTACAAGATAAAACCGAAGCCGCCTCCACTAACCAAGACTCTTCAATATTGATACCAACCAATAAACTCTTATGATAGTTCACTTTCAAGCCAGACATAGCTTCAAAAAGGGCCAGAACAGCTCGTAAGGCTCTGACATTCGACCAGCTCTTAACGCCTAACAGAAGAGTGTCATCAGCAAATTGAAGATGAGAAAGAACCGTAGGATATTGCGCCCCCATGGTGTACCCAGTAAACAAGTTAGACTCCACAGCAGAAGACATCATAACATTCAGCCCCTCAGCAGCAAGGAGAAAGAGAAAAGGAGAGAGGGGATCACCTTGCCGCAAACCTCGCTGCATAACAAACTCATCTGTAGGGCTCCCATTGACCAGAACGGATGCAGTAGCCGATGTAACACATGCCTTCATCCATTTCCTCCACAAAGTTGGAAAAGCCATGCGCCCCATCACCTCATCTAGATAACTCCAATCCACCGAATCATAAGCTTTCTCAAAATCAACCTTAAATAACAGTAAATCTTTTTTCAACTTGCGAGCCTCATCTACTACCTCATTTGCAATAAGAATTCCATCGAGAATCTGCCTACCCTTCACGAACGCAGTCTGAGTTTCAGAGACCACCGTACTCATGACTTTCCTTAAACGATTTGCCAACACTTTAGCCAAAATTTTGTACAAACTCCCCACAAGAGCTATAGGGCGAAAATCATGCAAACGCTGAGGATTATTCACCTTGGGAATAAGAGCTATAAAAGTGCTGTTTATACCTTTAGAAAGACGACCATTTCGATGAAAATCAGTGATGAACCTCATAATATCCGACTGTAACTCAGGCCAAAAATCTTTGAAGAATCCAAGATGAATACCATCCGGTCCAGGACTCTTATAACTATCACAGTCCCAAACCGCAGCCTTCACTTCGTCCACAGCAAACGGTAAAGTCAAAAGAATGCCATCAGAAGATGACAGCCTACGAAAATGCAAATTGTTCACTGACGGTCTGGTAATACCCACCGACTGAAAATGGTTCCGAAAATGAGTAAAAACAGCCTCCCGAACATTAGGAACTCCCGTCACAAGGTTGCCATCAACTAAAATAGAGGAAACTGAATTTCTGCGACGCCTTCCGGACATAATAGCATGAAAATATTTGGTGTTAGCGTCTCCCTCCCGAAGCCAACGCATCCGAGATTGCTGCCAAGAAATGCTAGCATCAATCCTGGATAAAGAATGCAGGTCGGTGGTCATAGTATGTAAGGCGTCAACCTCCTCCTCGAGAAGCTCCTCCAATTCGGCCTTAGACTCCAAAAGAGCAATATTATTATTCAACATATTTATCCGACCCTGGCGATTATGAGCATGAGTAAGATGCCATTCTTTCAATGCTGCTTTTAACAACTTCAATTTTTCACGCAAAACAAATCCGCCCCAACCTTGAACCTGAAAAGTTTGCAATTTGGTACGCACAAATTCATGATAACCAGGTATCTCTGACCAACACTTCAACATACGCACCGGACGCGGTCCCCAATTTTCCTCATCTATAGACAACACCACAGGGCAATGATCAGACAACCCCCGCAAAGAGGCAACTTGCAAACAGTTCGGCCACATACTACCCCAATCCTCAGATAACAAGAATCGATCCAGACGGCTCATCGCATTCCCGTCCCCCTTATACCAAGTGAAATTACGGCCATGAAGAGGGAGGTCAAGTAAAATATTGTCATCAATAAAAGAATTAAAGGGCTCACAATCAAGAGAACGAACTGCAGCCCCCTTCGACTTTCTTTCTTCCATACTACGGACCGCATTAAAATCACCACACAAACAAAAGTTTTTGCCCACCAACCGGTGCAGATAAGCTGATAAAGAGTTCCATAATAACATTTTTGCGCCATTGTCACAAGGGGCATAGACATTTAGAAGATAGAATTCCACAGAAGATTGAAGGAAACGGCCATGGATAATTAAAACATGATTCAAAGTAAATGATGACCAAACCTCAACAACAGCAGGATCCCACATAGTTAATAAACCACCAGACGCCCCCACAGATGGCATAAAAGAGTACGAGGAAGTCGATTGACCCCAAAGAGCTGCACACAAAGAGTCACTGATAACCGCCAATTTCGTCTCTTGAAGACAAACGATCGACGGACCCTTCTCCAAAATTAATTTCCGCACTTCTGGCCTCTTCTCAAACCCTCCCAGACCCCTCACATTCCACGTGATAATCTTCATCCCAACCAAACAACCCCTCACCACACCACCACCCTCCCCTCTACCCCTTACTGCGCCCCCCTCGCCACTCCCTCCTCCTGCGCCCTCCCCTTTATATTTTTTCTTCTTGACAATACACCAAACCTGTTCGACTTATCACCAAAAATATCAACACCTAACACCTTCCCTATCCCACAAATATCCTCCTGCACCACCTCCTCATTACCGTGCAACACCACCCAATTTTTCCAATCATTTTGAACTGTAGGAGAAGAAGTAACAGATACCTGAGATTCTTTACTGTTAGCTGTCACCACCGGAATAGAGTTATGTCGTCTGTTACGTTTGTAAGCCTTTTTTTTCAACACTCGAAGCACTTCTTTGCGATCATTTTCAGGAAGACGAGCTATTTTCTTTAAATTACGAGCGGAATGTTTAAGAGCCCCGCTGGATTTTCTTTTAGTTTGCTGCAATCCTGTATTTGCGGTTTTTAATGAAATAGCCTTATGAGCTGCTCGTTTCTTTGATGCCGTAAAAACCACTCCCGCATCGCCATGAATATGATCGTGCAACCATTCCAAACTCCAAGGACCAGAAATAATGGAACGAGAATTTATCGGGGGACATGAACTTTGACGATGTCTCTTAACACTCAAAATTCGGCCCTCCCCATGTTTGCCCACCACCGAGGCTGCACCCTCCGAAACCTTAGAAGAACACTGCATATTATCAACTGGGATTGGCCCTGAAGATAGCTGGACATCCTTCCTATCCTCCGCCCAATCATCCGCCAAAGAATTCACCAAATCAACAATTTGCTCATGATTCTCTGAAACCGCATTTTCAAAATTATTATCAGGAATGGATACCGAAGAAGAAACATCATCCTCCAACAAACAAGCATCCTCCCCTATAGCAAAACCCCACTCCTCAATAATTTTTAACTCCACCACAACACCATCAATAAGAATAGACTCTGTGACATTAAGAACATCCAGGGAAGACGTAGCAACAAGTACCCGGGCATAATCAAACCGGTTTTTTAGCAAGAGTACAATTATCAACCCGGAGAAAACGACCACAGTCAAACACGCACAACTTAAAGAAAGCTTCACTCCATGCATGAATAGGAGCACCATAAATACGAACCCAGGCACCTCTTGCAAATTTAACAATATCTTTGTTCCAACGAACCAGATTTGTGAAAAATAAATTAAAAAACTCCCGGGCTTCTGAAAAAATTGTCATAACATCTGATGCAGAGAAAGAACGAATGAATACCTTATCAGCCCCCAACGGAATAATATCAAGGTCCTCAAAACCTGCGTCCGCAATGCGTGTTTGAACAACCGGTATAGCTTCACCGTTCAAAACTGTGGCAACCACCCCACCACGAGCCCACAATAAATCCTCCGAGGATGATCTAAAAGTACGAAGTAACTTACGGCCGTCATTGACAAGTTCATGTTCTCTAACCACATTAAACACCCGTGGGACATTCGTCAAAATTTGAGACGGAACAGACAAAGGTTTGTCCTCCTCCACCCTCACTTCTTCCCCTCCTAAAACACTCAGCGCCCTTCCCTCCTTCAACCCTCCCAACGCCGTGGCCAACCCTACCCCCTCCATCTCCCTCTCTTGATGACGCCCTCCATCACCATCACCCATACACCCAGCATTCTCACTTTTTTCTCCCTCCCCAACCTCCCCATCCCTATCACGCATGTTTTCTCCCTCACCAAAAACCCTACCCTTCGCCCGCTCCTTCTGTCCCATACCTCCTACTCCCTCACCCTTACTAAACACCCTCTCCCTTGATGACACTCCAGCTGGTACAGTCCTATCAAAGCGTGCCACTTTCGCCCAAACTCTCATGTGGCCGAATGAGACATTACGGATAGCTTTCAGCAATTTATCAACATCCCGTACATTAGCATAACGGACAAAACCATAAACCTGCCCTCTCTTGTTCCTTCTCCGTGACAAAAATAAATTCTCCAAAATACCGCAAACCACAAAGCTTTCTTTCAAATAAAAATATGAAATTGATTCCGGAACATTAGTAAAATAAAAAGTAACAAACCGGCGAAAGTCCGAGCCCAACGAATCAATTCCTCCCTGACCTGCTCTCTGCCGTGGCTGATGATGATCCTTCCCAACCCCCCAACGAGCTGCCTCCAGATAGCTTCGACTTTTGTGTTGTCCAGGAATAGAATGTAGTGTGCGATCGCGTGAATGCCATGACCGTGTAGCTGTTCGCGCTTGATATGGTGAGAACCGAGTGAAATGTGAGCGCCCCTGCCGTGATGAAACCCTAGCCTGCCGAATAGATGAATGCCGCGCCCTCCCCTGCCGTAACTGCCTGACCTCGAAACCTCCTTGCCGCGAGAAACCCCTCTGTCCATCCTGTCCTCGATAATCCTGTCCAAACGCTTTCCTCTTCCGCACTCGCACCTCAGACCAATCATCCCCATAACCCCCCTTTTCTGGCACCCTGCTTGGACCCCTTCCCCCCCTTGATGATCTCACTGCCGGCGAAAAAGAATGCCGACGCGGTTGCCCTAGTTGCCTAGAACCACCGCCCCCTCTCTCTCTCTCTCCCTCTCATGTTTTTTTTTTTTTTTTTTTTGCGGAAATGTAAGGTAAAACACATTAATTTTGTTTTTTCTTATCATAATTGGTGGCTTAACCCCTTACAATGTTTAGGCTTTGGCATGTAGCCTTCTTTTGTTCTGAAACACTTGTTCTGGTGGTGTATCTGTTTGTAAAACTCTGTGTTATGACATGTCATTCCTTGTGTCTGTCAGAATGCTTTCTTTTTGATAACATATTTCATTTTTCCTTGTTAAAAAAAAAATTAGGTCCCTTTACCTACATAGAACTCAAGAATTTTTTGATTATGTAATTAGGGAGAAAGGAGTCACTAGACCACACATTTCAAAATACTTGAGGTAAATCAAATATATGATTTTGACAAATGGAGATATCCATTACTATAATTTTAAAGTAAATCAATCAAATAAATGCTAGATTTTTTTTTTTTTAGAATTGGTGACATTAATTAAATGTTTATATATCAAAATTTTAGTAATTGTCGTACCCGTTTATTTAAAATAATGAAGAGGGATATCTGCTCAAAATTTTTACCCGAAGTTGGTGATATGGTGTTAGAATTGGTGAAGTGGCAAGTTTTTGCAAATACTACATTTTTAAGAGTTATGTATACTACCGTCTTACTTGTATTTTAATCATAATTTATACCATAATAAATTAATATACTTTTTTTGAGAGGAACAAGATTAATGCATTTTATTAATAATAATAGATTCGATACATGTTGGAATGTCAGACTAAACGCGGAAACTAGCTTCCAACAAAGCCGCATGAGCTAAACTATGAGCAACTTCGTTTGCTTGTCTCCTAATGAACCATTAATATACTTTATATTGGGCGTTAGTAATCTTATTTTTATATAAAATGTGACTATAGCACAATCCTTTTCGGACAAGTGTTCTTTTATTTATTCCTTTACACGTGACCCGATTTTGTCTGGATCTGAACATTATATAAGCATTATTTGACCTATTTGCTTATAGTGCTGGTGAATCTCATGGAAATCAAAGGAGGGAACTTTTCGGAAACTTAGAGGCTAAGAGTTGAGGGTCTTTGGGTGAGATTTAAAGTGTTTAACTGTGAATCTCTAAGAACCAAAAAAGGGGGATCTTGGAAAAAGGTTGGTGCCTTTTGGGGAGAGGTTCATGGGGTTGGGAAACATGAGTGGAGAGTCATTTGTGAGCAACTTGAGTTGAATCTTAGGAAACCAAATTGAAGATTCTTAGGAAATCAATGGCTAAGAGTTGATTACCTTTTTTTTTTTTTTTTTTTTTTTGGGGGGGGGGGGGGGGGGGTGTTATACTTTAGAGTTGTGAAACACCTTGAGTGAGTGAGATCATTGAGTCTCCTATTCATGGGAAGAGATTGGGAAATGGATACAAATTAGGTTTGTTCTTGGAGAGCTTGTTGAAGCTAATTTCTTGTAACTTTTTTGTATCTCTTGTAAAGAACTCATTGATAGTGAAGTCGAGAGACCCCTCTCCCCCAGAGTATGTCATTGTTGGACCGAATTGGGTTAACAATTCTTTGGTGTTGTTCTTTTTCTCTACTCTCTTTATCTTGTTTATACTTTGGTTCGATTGTGGTTTTTGCTTTACACTTGATTGATGCATTATATCTAGATCTGTTGTTGTTGCTTGTGGTTATTTTGGTTATTGCTTGTCATTGATACTTGCCCCACACATCTATATTTCGTTGATGTGAGATTTAGAGTAATCAAATTCACAACAGAAATTCAATTTACGAGAATCACCACCTATCGGGAGACCTAGGTAGATAAAAGGTAAGTGACCATTTTTACAGTTCAAAACGGAGGAAGCCTCTGCAAGCCAAAAATCAAACACATTGCCGCTTACAAGATCGCTTTTATGGAAATTAACCTTAAGACCCGATGTCACCTAAAAAAGCAGAAGCAAAGCCTTTAAGGATCAAATATTAGCCCAACTCTTGGTTCCCACTAATAAAGTATTATCTGTGAATTGAAAGTGTGAAATTGATACAGGATTTGTTGAACCAACGGTATACCCCTTGAATAAATTAGCCTTCATTAAAGCAATCATCATGACGTTAAGGCCTTCAGCAGCAATTAAGAAGACAAAGAGTGAAAGAGGATCACCTTGATGAATCCCTCTTTCAAGTTTGAACTCATCAGTCAGACAACCATTTACTAAAACTGAAGCTGAAGTCGTACCTACACATTCCATAATCCATTTATGCCAAAGAGATGGGAATTTCGGTCATGACAGAACTTAGATAGTACTAGTCAACTGAACTGAATCAAAGGCCATCTCAAAATCAACCGTAAATAATAACATTTTTTCCGTCGCCGTGCATCGCTCACAAGCTCATTTGCATATAAAATACCATCAAGGATCTATCTACCAAGGACGAAAGATGACTGGGACTCCGAGATAACGCTTCCAATGACACAGCGGAATCTATTAGATAGCACCTTAGCCAACACTTTATACAAGCTCCCAACCAAAGAGACCGACCTGAAATCTGCCAGGCATTGTGGGCTTTCCACCTTAGGGATAAGAACTATAAAAGTACTATTGATTCCTTTGGACAACTTCCCATTCTTATGAAACTTAGAAATAAAGTGCATAAAGTCATCCTTAAGATCACTCCAAAAATCTTTTATAACCCAAAATTAATATCACCAGGCCCTGCAATCTTGAAGCTCACACAGCCCCACCGCTTGTTTCACCTCTTTAATACAAAAAGGCTTAATTAAATCAGCAATATGCGATACGTTCAAGGTTTTAAAGGTAATATCCCCCCCACCTAAGTTAGCATTTCGAGAATGGTTGGAAAAATGACTAAATAACACGCCACTGACATCCTCCACACCTTCAATAAGAGACACGCTAACAGATATCGAAACAATAAAGTTTGCTCTTAGCCTAGCAGACATGATTCCGTGGAAGAATTTAGAGTTTGCATCATCCTCCTTCAGCCAATTTATTCTGAATTTCTGTCATTCCATAGTGGTATTAATCTTGGACAAAGAGAAAATTTTTGCTGAAATAGAATGAAGTTCTTCAATCTCATTTATGTCATGGTCAAGCTCCTCTCCTTTAGAATCAAGAGTAGCAAGAAGATCATGTAAATCACTAATTCTGCCTTCTAAATTTTGAGTATGATTCTGGTGCCAAACATTCAGACTTCCTTTAATCAACTTTAATTTTTCCTTGAGTACATAACCTCCCAACCTGTCACATCAAGCGATTGCCAATTTTCCCCGACGTACTGAAAATAACCTAGAAGATCATCCCAACATTTCAACATGCGCCGAGGGCGAGGGACCCGATTATCCTTATCTATTATTAACAAAATGGGGCAATGATCAAAGAGACTGCGAAATAAATCTCTTTGAATCATATTAGGCCATCGAACACACCAATCTTCAGAAATTAAAAATCCATCAAGGCAACTCATTGACAAATCATCTCCCTGATACCAGGTAAATTATTGACCACACTGAGGTAAATCAAAACGGGGATTAATATCAATAAACTGATTGATATGAGATAAATCATCGTGACATGACCCATTGGCTCTACTTTTGTGATCACTAGGGGTACGAGTGGCATTGAAATTGCCATAAACACACCAGTGAGTCTCTCTGTTATTATTAATAACTTTTCTCAAACATAACCACAAGTCTTGTCTGCCACTAGAATCACAAGGGGCATAACATTAGCCACAAAGAAAATGCAACCACTTTTAACAAACCTACCATGAATAATCAAGACATTCTCCAAACTCCTAGTGTGCCACACCTCCATCTCCGACGTATCCCATAAAGATAAAATACCACATGCGGCTCCCACATAAGGGCTATAAAAGAAACCAACATTTGAATCCCTCCATAGAGAAGCACAAACTCATCAATATACGCTAATTTTGTCTCTTGAATACATAAGATCCAAGGACAGAACTTCCTACCCAATTTTAAGACAACCTTCCTTTTCTCCCTACCGCCCAACCCACGAACATTGAAAGTAATGATTTTCATTCGAACTCCTAACACCCAACAGCAGAAAAAACACACAAGTTAACAATCCTACATACTTACAAGAGTTCTAATTAAACTAAGAAACCACATGCTTCATTAGCTCTATACAAAACATATTTACAAATCCTTACATCCACATTTTTATTTAATTACTTCAACATGATTGTGAATATTTTTTAAACAAAGTGTGTGAGCTTAAATATCAAATCACCAATTTGTTAGAATGAATTGTTCCTCGTTGTTTTACATTCATCATATGAAAAAGAAAGTTTAAACACTTCTTTTAGAAAAATATGAAAACAAAACTGGTACACTTAAAACAACAACAATTCAGTTTAGATATTTCCTAACATGTCGTTCAATTTTAAGTATTAATTAATAGCTATTAAGAAAAATATGCTTCACACTGTTATTGCATCACGAAGATAAGATAGAAAGCAATAGCAATAGCAGTAATAACTTGCATAGCAAGTAACAGAGTTTTATTTATTATTGTGGTTGATAGGTGATGAGGATTAATATGATGAGAAAATATAAGTGGGAGGTGTAGAGTAGAAGTAATAGAATAAGTGGGGGAGGAAGAAGTAAAATTATGGTAAGTTGAGGAAAGGAAAATTAATAATAGGTGAATAGCCCAATTCCCTAGTATAAATAGAGAGATAGAAAATCAGAATAAACACTCTTGCTGAACCGGAGAAAAGGAAAGAGAAGAAGAGAGGAAAGGAGGAAACCCTAGCTAAGGATAATAGAGCCAAGCGCCGCGTTTTTGGAGAATTCGAGGTAAGGGGGAGAATCCTTTCACTCTAGGGTATCTTAACCATGACGGGGGTTGTTTAATTTTAAGAATGTTGTTATGATGCAAATTATGATGAAAATATGATGAAGAATAGATGTAATACGAACTAATGATGAAGTAGGAAGATTAGGTTTGAAGAGAACAAAACTAGGATGAATGAATTAGGAATTTAACTCTGGAAAGAGTGGATAATCAGATAGGTTAATGGAGAATTAGTGTTTGAATGATAGGATATTCATAAGAGGATGATTGGGGACGACTTTGACGAGTTGTAGGTCAAAAACGAAGACGAGGAAGGTTCCCCAAGGCGAAATCACAGCAAAACTGCTATTTTTCTTTCACTGTGCAAAACACACGGTCTACCCCAAGAAACGCACGGACCGTGCGTTTATTGCTGTCTTAGATTTTCAAATTTCCGTTATGAATTGAGTTTAGTTATCTTCATGAAAGTTGTAGATCCCTTTGGGTTGACTCCATTTGGACATCTACAACTTGAGATATGATCAAAATACTGTACAAGGGTCAGCACAGTTGTGCACCTTCCCAGGCTTAGGAAAAACCAACTTTTCCATCCATGTCGGTTACGAATTGGGTTTAGGTGTTTTCATGAAAGTTGTAGACATGGATGTTATCTTCCATCGGCTTTTGGTTGGAATCCATTTAGATATATAGAACTTGAGTTATGATTAAAATACCGCACGTGGGTCATGCTGCGTTTCCCATGAAATTTCAGCACAACCCTTCCGGTGAACTCTGAAGCATCTAGGAAAGCAATAGTAAGTTTAATAAGGCCGTTATCTTGTAAAGTAAAAGCAAGGGTCTTTAAAATATACATATAAATGAGGAAGTGTGTTTTAGGCATAACTAGAAGTGATAACCTCAAGGTAATGGCGAGTCTAAAATATGAACCAGTGATAGTGGCTTAAGACAACAGAAGATAGTAACGATGAAACTATATATGAAGATAGGATCCTAAACTTAATGAGCCTAAGAGAATAAAGGGAAGACACTATGAGGAATGACAAACAGAGTGATAAAGATCTTAAGATCGAGAACGAAGGGTAAGACATGTCACTAGTACAAAAGACATAGGAAATGGGGAATAAAACTAATGATGAGTGTGAACTCTAAACATGATGTTGATTTAACGAAGACGTGAGCTATAATATGTAGATATGATGTTAGTCGACGAATGAGATGTTAACGTTGTAAGATGACGAGGTATGATGATAATATAAATGTCATATGACGATGATGAACGACATAATAAAAGATGCTTATGAAAGACTTAAGGGGAAAGTAGTGAAAGTTGTAAGAAGGTTATTCATGAACTAATAAAGATGAAAATGATAGTAAATCAGAGTAAGAGATAAATGTAGCGGCGAGACTATAGGAATAGTGTGAACTTAGGAAAGTTGTTAGGTTGAAGCGGAAATGAGTCGAGGTAAAATGGTAAGGATAAAGATACGATTAGGGGATCATTAAGATGAAATGTAAACGAAGATAGGGAGTTGTGTATGAAGTAAATGAATGACGTGAGGGGTAGTAAGAGCGGTGAGTCAGGATAGGAATCTAAAAGAAGAGAGTAAGATAAATCAGAAGGAAGACAAGGGATAATTGAAGAAAAGGGGATTGTTTTAAGAATAGACATAAACAAGAGACACAAATAATAGAAGAAACTTAGAATAAAGGTTTTGTCTAATAACATAAGTTAAAATTAAAGAGTACAAAACCTAAGTAAATCAAGCATATGATGTTAGCGGCCTAAGGCAGTAGACGGCAAAGAAGATGAGTCAATATATGAAGATAGGAATTTATAAGTGGAAGAAATGAGGTAAAGGCTTAAAACTAAGATGAAGAATAGGATACACCGTATAGGGTAACGTGTAGAGCCAAAATGAACAAGTAGAATGGGGAAGTGGTTTAAGTTAATGAAGATGCTAGGTGAAGAAATAAGACAAAGGTAATTGGAAATATAAAGGCGTGAGTTAAAGTAAGGGATAATGTTAGTGAAATTCTGGCGCAATAGTGTCCTGAAGTTGTACGTAATGTTCCAACACTGGAACACATGTGAAATGTGGAGTACAATGTTTCGATGTTAGGTTATAAGAGAAAACGTATAAACGCAAAACAATAAAGGACATAAAAATAAAATGGCACAAGGAAACTGTTAACCCAGTTCGGTGACAAACACACCTACTCTGGGGGCTACCAAGCCAGGAAGGAAATCCACTAGAATAGTCCTAGTTCTAAGCCCTCAGCAAACTCCAAGTTTGCAACTTATCACCTAGACACTACCCGTACTGATTTTAGCCTAGGAACTCCTAGACTTGAGATCCCATCTCACATCCACCCAATCACACTCCCTGTGATTACACGTAAACAACTACAAAGACGAAGACACCTTCAGACACAAACACACACCGTACTTCAAAGCTTAGGTGCGGTATACACAGTTACGACTCAATAAACACAGTCCTGAACTTGCATCAAGGTGACACAAGAAAAGCTCACAATTAACAATGACTGAAAACCTAAAAATAACTCTTTTACAAATGACGGCTTGAATACTAAATTAGGTTTTGCATCCTTCTATAAATAAGTAGCAGAGCACGGGCCGGATCTTCTGACTAGGTCTTCAGACGCACGCGTATTCCGAATCACAAAAGGGAAACAAATCCAATGTTTCCTAAAATGTTGACACACTAATTCGGACACAAGTCAACTCCAAAGCTTCCTAAAAAGTTCCACTTCTTTAGGAGAAAAACATAACACGAAGCGCGAGCACACAACTTGATTGATAAGCTAGAACATGGATTTCTCATAATAAACACTGTTGTATGAAAACAAGGCACACAGACGCCATATGAACATGTTGGAACATTTGGTTCCACATCTTGCTGGTAGACTTGGTTTAGCAAAAATGAAGCCAACAACCACATAGTAAAAAACAAATATCCAACAGTTAGAAATAATGATAATGGTGAAGCAACGACCTTAAGTTAAAATGAATAGAGTGTGGTAGATTTAAGAGGATAGATGATGTTGAGAGAATTGATAAGACGAAATAAAACGAGAATAGAAAGTTATGTGTTAATTAATGAATGATGTCAGGGGTAATATTAGTGATGAGACAAGATAATAAATCACTAGAGAAATAATGACCTAAGTTAGAATGAGGTAATGATGATGAGGATGATTGGAGTTATAAATGACAATGAAAGAGAAACATAGTACTACGTTATGGTATAGTTGTGACAGAGAGTAAAGAGTCTGCTCATGGTGAGATGGAATTAGTGTCCTATAAGATAATTAATGATGAAACAAAGTAATATGGGGTAAAGTTGTTTTAAAGAGGAGAATAACTGTGATAGCTGTAACGATAATGGTGAGGTGGAACCTTAATTAAGAACAAAGAATGAAATGTTGCCGTTAGGATAAAACGCTTAGTGCATAGGGATAGTTAATGTTGAGTGTTGAGTATTTTGGTGTTGGCTGCATATTTTGGCAAATCCAATGTGTTGAATAGAAGCATCTCCATGTTTAGAACAAGTCTTCAGTTGCAAGAAACTTGATTTGAAGCTGTTCAGAAGCTGAAAAATCCTTCAGAAGCTGAATGAAGCTTCAGACACACTGTAGCACTTCAGAAGCTGAAATGTGAGTCTGATGCCCACGTTGACTTTCGTTGACCTCATCAGAAGTTGGTTTTTCTGAATTGTTTTGGCGCGAATCTTTGCGAGATTTAACAAGGAAATATCCTAGCATATTGCTTCTAGAATGCTGATTAAATTTGAGAAGATTTAATGAAGATTTGGCACGAATTTATGAATGCTCGTATTTTTCTGTTGCAATCTTATGAAGATATTTTCCTGGTTTATTTGTTTCCTTATTGGATTACTCATAATTCAGAAACAAATCTAATTCAGAAGATTTGGAGCATAATTAAGAGACTTGCTCAAGATTATAAAAGGAGGAGTGCTGCTGCTTTCAAGAGATATGAAAAACAGAGTATAATTCAGAAAATTGAGTCTTAGGTTATGTAAGCTTTTTAGCTTTGTTTTGTGCACCACTCATATGTTTTGAGTTGGTTTAGGTTTTATTGAGTTGTAATTCATTCAAAGCTTTTAAGCAAGAATGAAGTTTTTGTATTGAAGAGTGTTCTTCAAATTCTGGTTGTTTTGTTTCAGAACTGGTTTAGGTTCAAGGTTAGTTCAAGTGACTGGGCTGTTGCTTGAATAGGAAGTTAGTGGTCTCTAATACTCATGCGTGGGTAGAAGTCTGACTAGGTGGAAGTTAATTGCTTAGGATAGGAACTGGGAGTCAGTGTCTGAGTCTTAAGGGTTAATTCCAATAGTGGATTTCCTTCCTGGATTGGTATCCCCCAGAGTAGGAGGTGTTTACTCCGAACTGGGTTAACAAACCTTGTGTGCCTTTTACTTTCCTGCACTTTAATTTCCTGCCTGTGTGTGTTTGTGTTTGTGCTCTGTTTTGCAAACTATTGTGCCTTGCGTGTTGTTCAGAACCTGTTAGGTTCAGAACCTGATTACTCTGTTAGTTTCTGTTCATTGCCTGGCCAGAATTTCAATTGGCATCAGAGCAGGCACCCTGCCTGTATTTTGGGTGAGATCCAGAGGGATTAATTTCTGGTAAGCATGGATAGAGAAGGAGGCTATGTCAATAGACCACCCCTACTAGATGGCACAAACTATGAGTATTGGAAGTCTAGGATGTGTGCTTTTCTAAAGTCTATTGACAGCAGGACTTGGAAAGCTGTGATTAAAGGCTGGGATCATCCTGTGTATACAGACAAAGATGGTAACAAGACTGAGGTTCTGAAGCCTGAGGAGGAATGGACCAAAGCTGAAGATGATCTGTCACTGGGAAATTCAAAAGCTTTGAATGCTATCTTTAATGGTGTTGATCAGAACATGTTCAGACTTATCAAACAATGTACTGTGGCTAAGGATGCTTGGGAAATTCTGAAAACCACTCATGAAGGAACTTCTAAGGTGAAGATGTCCAGATTGCAGTTGCTGACCACTAAGTTTGAAAACTTGAAGATGAAGGAAGATGAATCCATTCAGGATTTTTACATGAATGTGCTGGATATGGCCAATTCCTTTGATTCTCTTGGGGAGAAGATGCCTGATGAGAAGCTAGTGAGAAAAATCCTTAGGTCCCTACCCAGAAGGTTTGATATGAAGGTGACAGCAATTGAGGAGGCTCATGATATTTCTGCTATGAAGGTTGAAGAGCTCATTGGTTCTTTGTTAAATTTTGAGACTGCATTCTGCAAACAGCCTGATAAGAAAGGGAAAGGTATAGCTTTTACTGTGAATGCTGAAGCTGATGATCAACAAGATTCTGAGGAGGATGACTTATCAGAAGCTCTAGTGTTGTTGGGAAAACAATTCAACAAGATTCTGAAGAATGTTAACAGAAAAGCCAAAGCCAAAGGTCAGAATTTCAGATTCAATAACAAAAAGCAACAAACTGATGAGAAGAAGATCAAGTCTGAGGAGAAAAGTAATCAATCACAAGCTGTTCAGTGCTTTGAGTGTGAGGGCTTTGGACATATCAAGATAGAATGTCCTACTTTTCTTAAGAAGCAGAAGAAGAAGAGCCTAGTTGCTTCATGGTCTGATGATGATTCTGAAAAAGATGCTGAGAGTGAATCTGCTAAGGTTAATACAGGCCTGATGGTAAGGTTAAAACAGAACTCAAGAACTGGTTCAAAGTCTGATGCATTTTCAGAGTCTGAGACATTTTCTGAGTCTGACTCAGAGTCTGTAGCCTCATCTGTGTCTGAAGTTGCAAAACTCTCATATGATGAACTGGCTGAAAATTACAAGAATCTATACATCAGAAGTTTAGAAGTTTGCAATCAAGTAGTGGATCAGAAGAAGAACATTTGTCAACTGGAGGCTGAGAAAGGTGAACTTTTGGTACAAAACTCTGATTTAAAGGATGAAGTGAGCCAACTGAATTCCCAACTTGATCAGATGAAGAAGCAAGTTAGGATGATGAACTCTGCTACTGATAAGTTGGAGGAAATTCTGGATGTCCAGAAGCAAGGAAAAACTGGGTTAGGTTATGTTGATCAGAGTCTGAAGCTCAAGGAGAAAAATCCTGTTAGTCAGTTTGTTCCTGCTACTCAAACTCATGATTCTATGGTTGGAACACCAAAGAGGAGACCTCAGAAACAAGCACAGATGCAAGGTCAGAAGCCAGCTCAAATGATACCTCATAAGCAAGTTCAGATGCTGCCTCAAAAGCATGCTCAGATGCATTCCCAGAAGTTTAACAGAAACAAAAGAAGGAATCAACCTTGGGTCTGTCATCATTGTGGTAAAAAGGGTCACATTAAACCTTTTTGTTACAAATTGCATGGTTATCCCAAACATTTGCAACACAGATAAGTTGAACCAGCTATGAACAAGAGCAAAATCAAGAAAGTTTGGAGACCTAAGAGTGAAGGTATTGCTCAGAATCTAAACAAAGGGAAGGGAAAGGCTGTTGCTGATGACAGCAAGCCAATTCCTATAACACAGAAGAATTCTGGTGCTGGACCATCCAAAGTCTGGAGCAAAGTTCATGTTCCTGCTCAGAAGGTACTATTTTCTTGTAAGTCTGAAGTTGCTAGGACTTATGATCAGAAAAGAGTGGCTGATTTTGAGAAACAAATTGCTGGGAGGAATGGTTTTGGTTGTGGTTCTTCAAATGTTAATCAGCATAAGGATTTATAGCAATTATTGCAAACTGGATGTGAGGAAGATAGAGTACCTGCCAGTTTTGCTAATGCTCAATGTGTGTCTGATCATGGGTCTGAAGTTAATGCTGGGACTGATTCAGATGATGTATGTGCAGTTTTTAAACCCTATGTTAAACTTGTGGTTTGTCATAATTTTGTGGCTAAAAAGGGGGAGAAAAACTTATGTTTAAGATCAGACATGAGTTGTTTAGAGTGTGTGCTGTCAGATTGTAGTGTGGTTCAGAAGTTGCATGTTTTGCTCAGAATTCATAACCAATGCAACATGAGATGTGTTGGTGTTATTGAGGGGTAGTATGTGTCTCAGGGGGAGTACAAGATTGTTATATACCTGAGTGATGATGTGGTCCTGAAGTGCGGTCCTGAAGAACAATTGTGCTCTGATACCATTTTTCACTGCAGTTCAGAAGTGAGGGGGAGTTTTTATGTTTTAGTGAGTTGCAGGGGGAAAGTTCAGATGCTGGAATGTTTGTTCAGATATCTGTATGTGTGTGAAGCTTCAGGGGGAGTGTTCTTGTGTTGGTCAGAGATGTGCTGAAGTATAGTGCAGTTATTCAGAAGCTGTTATGTGTGCTTCAGGAGTTCAGAAGCTGAAGCTGTTGTTTAACATAGCTCAGAAAGTGTTTTGTCCGCTGCCTAATCTCTTTGCTATGTTATAGTTTTATGGAGTTCTTCATTGCTGAGTTAATTTGATGGGAGATTGAAGAACTTGAGTGTGTGAACATTGGTTTTAGCCAAAAATTTGCCAAAGGGGGAGATTGTTGAGTATTTTGGTGTTGGCTGCATATTTTGGCAAATCCAATGTGTTGAATAGAAGCATCTCCATGTTTAGAACAAGTCTTCAGTTGCAAGAAACTTGATTTGAAGCTGTTCAGAAGCTGAAAAATCCTTCAGAAGCTGAATGAAGCTTCAGACGCACTGTAGCACTTCAGAAGCTGAAATGTGAGTCTGATGCCCACGTTGACTTTCGTTGACCTCATCAGAAGTTGGTTTTTCTGAATTGTTTTGGCGCGAATCTTTGCGAGATTTAACAAGGAAATATCCTAGCATATTGCTTCTAGAATGCTGATTAAATTTGAGAAGATTTAATGAAGATTTGGCACGAATTTATGAATGCTCGTATTTTTCTGTTGCAATCTTATGAAGATATTTTCCTGGTTTATTTGTTTCCTTATTGGATTACTCATAATTCAGAAACAAATCTAATTCAGAAGATTTGGAGCATAATTAAGAGACTTGCTCAAGATTATAAAAGGAGGAGTGCTGCTGCTTTCAAGAGATATGAAAAACAAAGTATAATTCAGAAAATTGAGTCTTAGGTTATGTAAGCTTTTTAGCTTTGTTTTGTGCACCTCATATGTTTTGAGTTGGTTTAGGTTTTATTGAGTTGTAATTCATTCAAAGCTTTTAAGCAAGAATGAAGTTTTTGTATTGAAGAGTGTTCTTCAAATTCTGGTTGTTTTGTTTCAGAACTGGTTTAGGTTCAAGGTTAGTTCAAGTGACTGGGCTGTTGCTTGAATAGGAAGTTAGTGGTCTCTAATACTCATGCGTGGGTAGAAGTCTGACTAGGTGGAAGTTAATTGCTTAGGATAGGAACTGGGAGTCAGTGTCTGAGTCTTAAGGGTTAATTCCAATAGTGGATTTCCTTCCTGGATTGGTATCCCCCAGAGTAGGAGGTGTTTACTCCGAACTGGGTTAACAAACCTTGTGTGCCTTTTACTTTCCTGCACTTTAATTTGCTGCCTGTGTGTGTTTGTGTTTGTGCTCTGTTTTGCAAACTATTGTGCCTTGCGTGTTGTTCAGAACCTGTTAGGTTCAGAACCTGATTACTCTGTTAGTTTCTGTTCATTGCCTGGCCAGAATTTCATTGAGTATAGGTTTTAAGAACGATGTTGAGTAATGACGATGTCAAGAGATGATGTAATGGCGATGTTGTAAAATGTTGAATGATGAAGTAAAAACATGGGTAGTAATGACATAAATGATGTCTATGATGACGAGTGATGATGAAACAACCCTTATCCATAATTGTTAATGATGTGCTGTATGTAGTCTTTAATGAGTCGTCCCTCATGCATCATACCATATGTAATACCATGTTGAATGACGAATGATGTATGTATGTTCAGTAACACAACTCTAACATACAAATGTTGATTAGGATGTACGTATGATCAGTAACACAACTCTGACATACAAATGTTGATTAGAAACCGGTACTGGGATGCATATAGGTCTAGGAACGAAGTGCATTTGCATATGGCTCATGTTAGGTGTATATGATGTTTATGTGATATATGTGGTATATTTGATATGTATTAATGTTGATGTATTGTGAGTGTTATGTGCATTTCTTTAATGTTTTGAAACTGATGAGTTATGATAATGATGAAGTGTGAATGATCAATGATGCTATGCCTATTTATATATTATTCATGTATCCCAATATATGTTATGATGAATATTCTCACCCCTTTGCTGTTGTTGTTTATTATGGTGTCTGTAGTCTTGGGGTACCGACACTCAGGACGAAGAGCTCTAGTTTGCGGGACGTTTTGAAGGTGGCGGGGAGATATACTTCCGTAGCTATTATCTAATTATTTACGTAGTCGAATATTCACGTGCTCTTATATGTGACACTAAGGTTGGGGTTAAATGTTGAATGTTTACCTTTATGAAGTTTAAGTATTTGAAATCTTTATGATATTTTCCACAATGACGGTTGAGAATCAGACTTGTTTATTTTATGAAATATTTTTGAAGTATTTTTCGCACTCTGAAATATGATGTATTATTTATTATTTGAATGAATTATTGATGAGTATGTGTAACATCCTTTTTGTTTAAATTTATTCGCATTATTTATTAAATCAACGTTGGGAATTAGGGTGTTACACATATAAGATCATATTAGTTAGCATATGGATTAGTAAGTGTATAAAGTTGTACAAGTTAGTTTCAATCAATTAGAATCATTTTTTCCATTCCTTTCTCAATTCATAATATGGTATCAGTTTCCTTCTCTCACTCTATCTCTCTCTCAATCTCTCTCTCTCTCTCTCTCTCTCTCTCTCTCTCTCTCTCTGTCTCTATGAGAGAGAGTTTGTTACGATTTGGTTACGTTTTCCGCCATTGATGTTTGTTCTTTAAGCTTCATCATCTTTTCGTTTCTCTTTCATTTTTCATCAAATTCACTGATTCACCTTGCGTTTTCTCTGATTCATCTCATTTTCCCTGAGATTTTTCTGTTTATCCTATCTTCTTTTGCGTGATTTTCTGTTTCTTTCTGAATCATCATGCCTCTTTGTCAAGCTCCTTCAAAACAGATTCAACAAGTTGTGCAAGAATCAGTGTACTTTGTTCATCCCGGTGAAGGTCCAAATTATGTTCTTGTTACTCCACCTCTTAATGGCTCAAATTACCTTGCTTGAGTCTTTCTATGAGACGTGCTTTGGGTGCTAAGAATAAGCTTTCCTTCATTGATGGATCTTTACCAGTACTTGATATGCTTGATTTGAATCGCAATGTATGGGAACAATGTAATCACCTTATACATTCTTGAATCATCAATTTGGTTTCTGAACCTATTGCACAAACTCTTGTGTTTCATAAGTATGTTTTTGATGTTTGGGAGGATTCGAAGGGGATTTTCTCCAAAGCAGACCGTATCAGAATTGCTACTATACGTTATCAGAATTCACTTTCTCAAACAAGGATTTGGAACTGTTCTTGAATATTTCACTGAATTGAAGTCACTTTGGGAAGAATTGAATTCCCACCGTCCTATTCCTATGTGTTCTTGCATTCCACAATGTAGCTGTGAAGCAATGCGTGCTGCTAGAAATCAACGTCTAGTGGATCAAGTTATTCAGTTCCTTCAAGGTTTAATGATAGCTTTTCTGTTGTTAAGAGTCAAGTACTCCTTCTTTGAACAAGGTTTAGTCTTTGGTTGTACAAGAGGAAAGTCATGATGGTGTTGTTCCTTCTTCCTTTGTCCTTGATGAGTCTAATGTGCTCATTAATCCTTCTGAATTACTGTTGAAGCAGTATTTCATACAACAAAAGTAAGTATTTTCTATTATCGTCTCCTCAGGGATTGGTGCCTTACTTTGAACCGTTCAACAATCGGTATTGTTTTGAGTTAAGGGTTTGTACGATTGGTTTCATAAACTAACAGAATTTAAATGCGGGAATTAAAACGACAAAGAATTAGGGAATAAAAGCGTTGAGATTAAAGTTCATCAATCTTGCAAAGAATGTAATAAATAAATCATGCATATGAATTTAGCGTTTTAGTGTAAATATCGCGTATCGCTCTACAATATCATTGATTTCCC
Organism: Medicago ruthenica; assembly: GCA_018208015.1. Classification (NCBI taxonomy): domain Eukaryota; kingdom Viridiplantae; phylum Streptophyta; class Magnoliopsida; order Fabales; family Fabaceae; genus Medicago; species Medicago ruthenica. Next base: position 17,147,755 of record CM031376.1, read on the forward strand.
AAATGACATCGTGAAATCGATCGTATCGTTTAATCGACGATTTCCCAATCAATCAAACGATTCGAAAGCATTACGATCCGAAACTTAGTGCAATTATCAAAACCCAAATCCATTTCTAGATTTTCTTATTTTGATAGAAGATTATTCTTAAACATAGATTCAAAAGTATTTGTCAATATCATTTGAATCAATCATGAGAATGAAAAGCAAGAATAACTTCATAAACATGTAAATTGCTAAACCATATATTCACATAATCATTCATTACAATCAAAGCTAGAAAGATTACCTATAATCCCAACAAAGGGATGTTAGTTGCTCATTTTCATGGCAACTATGCAAAAGTGAAGAGAAAAGGTGAAGATACAAACCCAAGTCTTGATTTCCCAAAGTCTTTGGTTGATTTCCACTACCCAATCACTCTTGATCTTTGAAGATCAAAGCTCTAGCCCTAAAACTAAGTCCTAAACTACTACTAAAGCAATCCTAACAAATTGGAAGAAAAAGTATCAAAGTTCTCCAACTGGTTATTTGAAAGTAAGCCAAAAATGCTATTAATATTCTGAATTTTTGCACGCTCGCTACAAGCGATGAGCTGGTCGCTTGTAGCGAGGAAGTCTGATGGCCAATAGGGATCCTCCACGTCAGCATGGAGCCATAAACCGCCCTTGGTCGCTTGAAGCGACCAGTCCATCGCTTGTAGCGATGAGCCTCTAAAAATCCCTGCCTATCTTCGCTTGTAGCGTGGCATCTGGCGCTTGAAGCGATGAAGGCTTCAAAATCCCTGCCTATCCTCGCTTGTAGCGTGGCATCTGGCGCTTGAAGCGATGAAGGCTTCAAAATCCCTGCCTATCCTCGCTTGTAGCGAGGATGCGTGCGCTTGTAGCGATGAGTTCAAAACAAACTTCATTTCTTTGCTCAGCATGATCAATCATAAATTTCCTGCAATAATAACATGGGGTAAGGCATAGGATCACAAATATAGTATTTTGAACCATAAATATGAGCTTATCCTAATATAACTTGTGAAATAAGTTACATAAGTGCCTTAATTAAATGAACAATTTAACCACTTTCAGGCACTTATCACACTCCCCAACTTGAATCTTTGTTTGTCCTCAAACAAAGGACACAACAAATAAGGAAACAAGCTATAACCATGGCTTAGAGCAAGAATGCAAAAGAATTAAAAGTTTGAAGCAAATAAGTGATAGATGAATGATTTAACATGATTGCGCAAACTAAGGTTAAGTTTCTCACAAAACGAGATACATACTATGAATGTGAACTAGTTCTAAACACAAAACATCAAATCACACAATTCTTAACAAGCAATATGTTTAAAATTGAACCAAACCTAACACACTTCTAAATAAAGTATATGAACAATTGAAATCATTTGTGAGGGTATGAACACTCATCCAATAAACATGATAACATACAATCAAATTATGTGTCTATCTAATTATCATTTCCAAAAGCATAAAAGGCATTGATCAAAAGGTCTTTAAGGGTTGTAATTGGGCTAGGCTACAAAAGAATTGTCATATGTGGGATATTTGAATTCAAATGGCCAAGCAAAAGGAAACATTCAATCTAATTACAACTTCCTTCTTTCTCCAATACAACACTTGGTGAATTTCCAACTTTCTTATTCTTGATTGATTCTTGACAACTTTTCTTTTTTTTCTTTGAAATCTTGCAAACCTTTACATTTTTCTCTTTTCTTTTTCTTGGTTTGCTTTTCTTTCTTTTTTCTTTTCTTTTTCTTGTTGTCAAGATCAAATAATACATTCACCCATACATTGACTTAAATAAAACCTTCCTTTCTCCCCAACTTGTTCCAATGATACCCTAATCGAATGTTCCTTTATTATAATGGCAACGGTCAATAAAAACGACGGATAAGGGTTCAAAAGAAAACAACTATCAGAATTTATTAAAGAGTTAACTATGAACTGAATTTTTTTACAAACTCCGGCAATTTAAATAAGCAGATGAGCTTATTAAATTGACAGTCCACAGTTAACAAATTCTGATTCCATTAGGCTCAGATGGGTTAACAGATACTCACACATCTCACAGGGTAGGTTCATTTGGTCAAGTATTTCTCTCAATTTCAAAAAAATTGCCTTGATCATTTCAATGCTCTTATACAAATTAAAACAACAACAGATTTAACATAATATAACTGAGTTAAACATGGTATTGGTCTCCTGCATATATACAAAGGTTGAGGATTCCTCACATTTTTGGCTAGTTCTATATTGGTTCAAAGCTAAACACATGCTTGCTTAAAAACTGAATAAATTAACTTGTGTGTAAAGAACTTATTCACATTCACGAATATACCTAGAAAAACAAGAAAACGAGTACCTTAGCTGCGCGCTTTAACACTCATCCTATCATTATCACTCAGATGATTCAAAGTTCAAGCATTTGCTTTTGAATCTTTCTTTCCAAATTTGTTGGGATCATTCCAAAAAAATTTACCATAAATAAACACTAAAGCATAAATAAAATATAACTACTAACATGTAATACCAAATATAAATAACATAAACATAAAAGGTACATCATCCATGGTCCAAAAGAAACATAATCAAAGTACAAAGCATAAATCAAAATGTTAAAGAAGTACAAAGCTGAATAAATAAAACGAAAGAGAAAACAAATCAAGATCTGCAGCTCTGCATCATCAGTCTGAATCTGTGGCCATGTCGTCCTCAGAGTCTATCAAGTCAGCTACCCTGCGATCAATAGAATTTGTAGCAGCTGAAGAATCATCACCCAAATCATCATCGACATCAGCGTCGTCATCACCATCGTCACCAGCATCCGCTGATCACCAGAGTCTATCAAGGGCATGCTTTAAGTTCAAAAATTCATAAACCCTAAACCCTAGAATTACGAAATCAGCATGCAAGCACCATTAGCAAGTAAAAAGCTGAAAAATAGGAACAGAGATGGCCGAAAAACATACCTTGAGTGTTGATTTAACAAGATGATTACAGGTACTTAGTGGATTTTTCAGATTTGTGCAGAATGTGAATTGTGAACAATGCAGAAATTGATGGAATGGAAAGGAATATGTTCAGATGCGAAAATAAAAGCTAGAAACGGCTATAATAATAAATGAAAGTGGTTGGGGGTGGCTGAAGCGACAGGACTGGCCTGGGTAATATAAAACTGTTTTCTGATACGCTCGCTACAAGCGCGCGATTCGTCGCTACAGCGACAGGCAAATAGCCCATCGCTACAAGCGTGGCTTGGCGCTACAAGCGCAAGTACAAAAACTGTCGCTACAAGCGACAAGTGCGTCGCTACAGCGACATAGTGCAAATTCCATCGCTACAGCGATGAGTTGGTCGCTGTAGCGACCATGACAGGAAACAGAAAAATAAATTTTTAAGTTCTAGCCACTATCCCAACATGCATGGATGAATGTTAAAAATCAAAATACTAATAAAAACAAACCTAAACAGTTGGGTTGCCTCCCAACAAGCGCTTGTTTTACGTCGTTAGCTCGACGCCTTTTTCGTTAGGGTGGCCAGAATGAGACGGAGATCACACCAGCTTTAGTATCCCTTTGCAGCGGGAGGAATTCCATGAACTTGAAGAACCGCTGATGTGGAGTCCATAACCTCCCTATCCAGAGTAAGCTGAGCAAGGAACATAAGCAATCTTGTACTCGTTCAAATTCCACCTTGCTCACTTTCATCCCCTCATCCTTAGAAGTTTGTTCCTTGTTAAGAAACGGTTCCGGCTTCTCAATCTCCATACTTTCTTCACTATCAACAACACTGGCCTCTTCAGTATCTGACCTTTCTTGAGGAGTTTCATCTTTGCGTGGTATCTCTAATTCTTCCACTAATGGCTCTATACCACATCCTTTAAACATTGGTTCTTCCTCACTCTCATCAACATCATCTTCAACAATCTCTCCACATTCCAAAGTGGATTGATTGTTGGTCTGAACATCCACGATTCTTGGTAGATAATTCATTTGAACTTGCAAAACCTCCAATTGGCATGACAAAGCTCTTAATCTATGGTTGGTGTTTTGCATGTTGATCATGGATTGTTGCATGAACATATTCAGAATATTCTCAGTTCTTGACATTTGTTCATCTTCAGACGGATATTGTTGATATTGTTGATAAACTTCATACTCGTATGGATCATAATAGTTGAAATAATCATGATGATCAGCCATGATTTCTTTCAATGAGAATCTGAAACACAATTAACTAACAAGAAACTTTTCTTTGCATAACAAAGAGGGTTAATGCCAAACAGTTTATATATACAAAAGAAATGAAAGACTATTAACAAGGTATATACAAAAGCTCAAAACACTACAAACTATTGCGATGTTCAAAATAAGTTAACACTAATCCCCGGCAACGGCGCCATTTTGTTGAAGCAGTATTTCATACAACAAAAGTAAGTATTTTCTATTATCGTCTCCTCAGGGATTGGTGCCTTACTTTGAACCGTTCAACAATCGGTATTGTTTTGAGTTAAGGGTTTGTACGATTGGTTTCATAAACTAACAGAATTTAAATGCGGGAATTAAAACGACAAAGAATTAGGGAATAAAAGCGTTGAGATTAAAGTTCATCAATCTTGCAAAGAATGTAATAAATAAATCATGCATATGAATTTAGCGTTTTAGTGTAAATATCGCGTATCGCTCTACAATATCATTGATTTCCCAAATGACATCGTGAAATCGATCGTATCGTTTAATCGACGATTTCCCAATCAATCAAACGATTCGAAAGCATTACGATCCGAAACTTAGTGCAATTATCAAAACCCAAATCCATTTCTAGATTTTCTTATTTTGATAGAAGATTATTCTTAAACATAGATTCAAAAGTATTTGTCAATATCATTTGAATCAATCATGAGAATGAAAAGCAAGAATAACTTCATAAACATGTAAATTGCTAAACCATATATTCACATAATCATTCATTACAATCAAAGCTAGAAAGATTACCTATAATCCCAACAAAGGGATGTTAGTTGCTCATTTTCATGGCAACTATGCAAAAGTGAAGAGAAAAGGTGAAGATACAAACCCAAGTCTTGATTTCCCAAAGTCTTTGGTTGATTTCCACTACCCAATCACTCTTGATCTTTGAAGATCAAAGCTCTAGCCCTAAAACTAAGTCCTAAACTACTACTAAAGCAATCCTAACAAATTGGAAGAAAAAGTATCAAAGTTCTCCAACTGGTTATTTGAAAATAAGCCAAAAATGCTATTAATATTCTGAATTTTTGCACGCTCGCTACAAGCGATGAGCTGGTCGCTTGTAGCGAGGAAGTCTGATGGCCAATAGGGATCCTCCACGTCAGCATGGAGCCATAAACCGCCCTTGGTCGCTTGAAGCGACCAGTCCATCGCTTGTAGCGATGAGCCTCTAAAAATCCCTGCCTATCTTCGCTTGTAGCGTGGCATCTGGCGCTTGAAGCGATGAAGGCTTCAAAATCCCTGCCTATCCTCGCTTGTAGCGAGGATGCGTGCGCTTGTAGCGATGAGTTCAAAACAAACTTCATTTCTTTGCTCAGCATGATCAATCATAAATTTCCTACAATAATAACATGGGGTAAGGCATAGGATCACAAATATAGTATTTTGAACCATAAATATGAGCTTATCCTAATATAACTTGTGAAATAAGTTACATAAGTGCCTTAATTAAATGAACAATTTAACCACTTTCAGGCACTTATCAATTACACAAGCCTTTTGGACATGGCAAGAATTCTTCTGGTAGCAAGAACACATCAAGATTTTGTACTTTCTGCAACAAAAATAATCACATTGTTGAGTTTTGTTATCAAAAGCATGGCCACCCCAGTTTTAACAAGCAAAGTTCATCTGTTAATGCTTCTACTGGTGAGAGTTCTGAGATTACTCATGGTGGATATGCAATGGAGAATTCTTATGGTTTAAATCAAGAGCAATTAAATCAGCATGTTTCCTTGCTTCAACAATGTTCCAAATTCATGTAATAATGTAGTTTCTGATACTTACATTCCCATTTCTGCTTTATGGCACTTTAGGCTAGGCCATTTGTTCAATAAGAGATTGTCACATATGACAAGTTTGTACCCTTAAATTTCATGTGATAATAAACCAGTTTGTGGCATTTGTCACTTTGCTAAGCAAAGAAAATTGCCTTTTGATCTCAGTTTATCTCATGCATCTTCTTGAAGGAAAATCGACATAGATAAGGCAGCAGAATTTTAAATTTTTCGATTTTCTTTCCTTGAATCATTACGAATATAACATGAATCAGTGATGGAATTGTTACCTCTTGTAGTGCAGAAATGATTTCTTCGATCACAACTAAGCAAGCAAGCGAAGCCTCTACTCGTCCACACGAATGGTTTCCTCTGGTTCCCGGTGCTAGCTAAGCGATCAGAGGTTAGGGAGAAAAGGAAGGATTTCGGTTTTGCCTCTTAGGGTTACACAAAAAAGTGCTCTCATGATTTCAGCACTAGAGTTCTTTTTATAGAGCTCCTTGCTAAACAAAATCAGCAATCATAATGGGCTTCCGTAAGCTCAGCTTCCGCTAACTAATTAGCTTCAATTGCTAAACGCACCCCATCTTATATTTCTCCTTTTGACCGTTCTATTGTGTGTGACCCTATAGGTTCTTGTAATGTTGGCAATAATATTAAATCTTATATTTAATATTATAAATAGTGAGCGGTATCTAGCAACACATCACTGCTACCTAAGTGACAAGAATGTCAAGTGATCTGACGAAACCTTTTCCATGATAATATCTATGTGTACGGTTACTCCTTTGTCCTAATATCTTTATTGAACACAAGGCATAGATTGTGTCACCCTTGTTTAGCTCAGTATTTATATTTCTTGATCCCGAAATATACTGAATAACGAATAAGTCCAATATCTCATATTGACTTAATTCGGCATGGCCATGCATTTTTCCAGTCATATTTCATCAAGAGGCCTAAAGATATATCTTATGTTATGAAGGAGGGACAAATCCCATCTAGGACACTCATGTCCCTCAACAAGATTCGTCGAGTGCCCATTAACCAACGTTATAATTATCTTGTTACAGATAATGTTTGAATGACAATAAAACACTTGAGTCCACATCTAGGGATCACAGTGGTTTCAGGTCTAAGAGTGATATACACTATTATCATTATAAGAATAACTTATCACGATTTCATAACATACTTTGTAGTATTCTCATGATGGGTCAATCCAGTATAAATATTACTCCTAATACTCATACCTATGTATAGACTTAATATCTCATATTCATGACCTATGAGATATGGTCATCAGTCTACATACATAATAGTCTCCATGCTTTATTATTATCCCAATTCATATTAAAGCTTGACTACATATACTTTTAAGAATAATGTTCTTTCTGTTGATATAATCTCATAATTAAGTCACACTTAATATTCCATCACATGAACCAACTATTCTAGGGACTTTATTAACTTTATAACGATTGTAATAAAGAACGCCATATTTTATTTAATAATAAAAGTCATGATACATATGAAAAGTTTAACATAAACTATTGGCCTCTAGGGCTTACACCAACAATCTCTCACTAGCACTAGAGCCAATCAGGCATAGACCTAATACCCATAGATCTAGTATGACCATTATGCTTCTGCTGAGTCAGAGCTTTAGTCAGTGGATCAGCAACATTGTCTGATGTTGGTACTCTGCATATTTTCACATCTCCTCTATCGATGATTTCTCGAATGAGATGATAGCACCTAAGTATGTGTTTGGATCTTTGGTGAGATCTAGGTTCTTTAGCTTGTGCGATTGCTCCATTGTTATCACATAGTAATTAAATAGGATCCACAATGCTTGGAACTATACCAAGATCAGAGATGAATTTCTTGATCCAAACAGCCTCTTTTGCGGCATTAGATGCAGCAATATACTAGGACTCGGTTGTAGAATCAGCGACTGTTTCCTGCTTTGAACTTTTCCAGCTCACAGCACCGCCATTTAAGCAAAACACGTATCCAGATTGCGATTTGAAATCATCATGATCTGTCCGAAAACTAGCATCTGTGTAACCAACTACAGAGAGCTCTTCTTAACCTCCATAGATCAAGAAAGTATCCTTAGTTCTTCTCAAGTACTTAAGGATGTTCTTGACAGTAACCCAATGACTGTTACCTGGTTTAGACTGGTACCTGCTCGTAGCACTTAAAGCATACGAGACATCTGGTCGAGTACATAACATAGCATACATGATAGATCCAATTGCTGATGCATATGGAACATTGATCATTCGATCCCTTTCTTCATCAGTTGAAGGGGATTGTGCCTTTGACAAACTTATACCTGATGACATAGGTATGAGTCCTTTCTTGGACTCATACCTATTGAAACGTCTCAAGACTTTGTCTATGTATGTACTCTGACTTAAGCCAATCAATCTTTGTGATCTATCTCTATAGATCCTAATTCCTAATATGTAGGAGGCTTCACCTAAGTCTTTCATAGAAAAGCATTTCCCTAACCAAGATTTAATTTCTTGTAGTGTAGGGATGTCATTTCAGATGGCAATATGTCATCAACATATAATACCAGGAATGAGACTATGCTCCCACTAACCTTCTTGTAAACACAAGGTTCATCTTCACTTTTAATGAATCCATACTGTTGTACAGTTTCATCGAAACGAAGATTCCAACTTCTGGAAGCTTGCTTCAATCCATAGATTGATCGTTGTAATTTGCATACCTTTTTGATGTTATTAGGAATGCCAAATCCTTCAGGTTGTGTCATGTACACATCCTCGAGGAGATTTCCATTAAGGAAAGCAGTCTTGACATCCATCTGCCAGATTTCATAATCATGGTATGCAGCGATAGCAAGTTGTTGATATTTTGATGTTGGCTGCATGTTTTGGCAAATGCAATGTGTTCAATGGAAGCGTCTCCATGTGTATAACAAGTCTTCAGTTGCAAGAAATCGATTTTGAAGAAGTTCAGAAGCTGTTTTGCCCTTCAGAAGCTGAAAGTTGCTTCAGACGCACTGTAGCTCTTCAGACGCACTATTCATCCTTCAGACGCAGGAACAGTGCATCAGACGCACTATTGCAGCGTTGACTTTCGTTGACTTCTTCAGAAGCTGCATTTTTACATGTTATTTCTGTGCGAATCTTTGCGAGATTTATCAAGGTTTTATCATGGCTAAATGCTTCTAGAATGCTGATTGAATTGGAGAAGATTTCTTAAAGATTTGGCTCGTGTTTATGCTCAAGTATATTTTCTGATGCAATCTTTTCAGATACAATGCAGATTGATTTGTTTCCTTATTTGGGCCATTCATAATTCAGAAATAAATCAAATTCATAAGATTGGCTACAGAATTAAGAAGAGCTACTGAAGTCTATAAAAGGAGATTGCTGCTATGTTTTGAAGACTTACGAGTGTTATTGAAAAATCAGAGTTTTGAGTCTTTTGTGTTTTAACTTAGAGTTTATTTTGTACACCACTCAATCTTAGTTGGTTTAGAGTTTTAATTGAGTTGTAATTCATTCTAAACCTGTAGGTACGAATGAAGGTTTGATGTATTGAAGTGTGTTCTTCAAAACTGGGTAGTTTTCAGAATTGTTAAGTGACTGGTTGTTACTTGCTTGGGTAGGAAGTTAGCAGTTGTCTAATACTCAAAGAGTTGGGTAGAAATCAGACTAGGAGGAGTTTAATTGCTTAGGCTGGGAACAGGGAGTTCTGTGTCTTGAGTCATAAGGATTAAATCCTATAGTGGATTTCCTTCCTGGATTGGTATCCCCCAGAGTAGGAGGTGTTTACTCCGAACTGGGTTAACAAACTTCTGTGCCTTTTACTTTTCTGCACTTTATTTTGCTGCCTGTGTTGTGTTTTTGTGTGTGCTCTGTTTTGCAAACTATTGTGCCCTGCTTTTTTGTTTTGAACCTTGTCCAGCCAGAATTTCAATTGGCATTAGAGCAGGCACCCTGCCTGTGATTGGGTGAGCTCCAGGGAAGAGTTTTTCTGGCAAGCATGGATAGAGAAGGAGGATATGTCAATAGACCACCATTGCTGGATGGCACAAACTATGAGTACTGGAAGTCCAGGATGTGTGCTTTTCTAAAATCTATTGACAGCAGGACTTGGAAAGCTGTGTTAAAGGGCTGGGATCATCCTGTGGTTTTAGACAAAGATGGGAACAAAACTGAGATTCTGAAACCAGAAGAGGAGTGGACTAAAGCTGAAGATGATCTGTCACTTGGTAACTCAAAGGCTTTGAATGCAATATTCAATGGTGTTGATGTGAATATGTTCAGACTCATCAAGCAATGTACTGTTGCAAAAGATGCTTGGGAAATATTGAAGACAACTCATGAAGAAACCTCTAAGGTGAAGATGTCCAGACTCCAATTGCTGACCACTAAGTTTGAGAACCTGAAGATGAAGGAAGATGATAGCATACAGGATTTCTACATGAATGTGCTGGACATGGCTAATTCCTTTGAATCTCTTGGGGAGAAGATGTCTGATGAGAAAATAGTGAGAAAAATTCTCAGGTCACTTCGCAGAAGGTTTGACATGAAGGTTACAACTATAGAGGAAGCTCATGACATCACCACTATGAAGGTTGTGGAGCTGATTGGGTCTTTACTGAATTTTGAGACTGCTTTTTGTAAACAGCCTGAGAAGAAAGGGAAAGGAGTAGCATTTGCTGTTAATTCTGAAGCTGATGATCAACAAGAGTCTAACGAGGATGATTTATCATAAGCTCTAGTGTTGCTGGGAAAACAATTCAACAAAATTCTGAAGAAGGTTGACAGAAAATCCAAAACAAAAGGTCAGAATTTCAGATTCAACAACAAGAAGCAACAAACTGATGTGAAAAAGACCAAGTCTGAGGAGAAAAGTAATCAAGCTAAAGGTGTGCAGTGCTTTGAGTGAGAGGGTTTTGGACATATCAAATCTGAATGTCCTACTTTTCTTAAGAATCAGAAGAAGAAGAGCCTAGCTGTTTCATGGTCTGATGATGATTCTGAAGAAGATGCTGAAAGTGAATCTGGTATGGGTGATACAAGTCTGGTGGTAAGGTCAGGAGCTATCTTAAAGAATGAAGCAGTTTTAGAGTCTGAAACATTTTCAGAGTCTGACTCAGAGTCTGAAGCTTCATCTGTGTTTGAAGTTGCTAAAACGTCATATGATGAACTGGCTGACAATTATAGAAAGTTATACACCAGAAGTGCAGAAGTGTGCAAGCAAGTTCTGGATCAGAAGGAGACTATATGTCAACTGGAGGCTGAGAAAGGTGAACTTTTGGTGCAAAATTCAGAACTGAAAGAAGAAGTTAACCAACTAAATTCCCAACTTGAGAACATGAAAAAGCAGGTCAGGATGATGAATACTGCTACTGATGTGTTGGATGAAATTTTGGATGCTCAAAAACAAAGAAAAACTGGTTTAGGCTTTGTTGATCAGACTCAGAATCACAAACAGATGAATTTAGTTAAAAAGTTTGTTCCTGCCACTAAGACTGATGATTCTATGATTGGGACATCTAAGATGAGACCTCAGAAGCAAGCCCAGATGCAAGGTCAGAAGCAAGCTCAGATGAGACCTCAGATGCTACCTCAGAAGCAATCCCAGAAATTTTACAGAAACAAAAGAAGAAATCATCCATGGATCTGTCATCATTGTGGGAAGAAAGGGTATATCAAACCATTCTGCTTTAAACTTTATGGCTATCTTGAACATTTTCAGTATAGAAGAGTGGAACCAGCTGCTATCAGACACAATGTTCAGAAGGTGTGGAAGCCCAAAGTGAAGAATGTTGGCCTCATAACTCATACATCATTGAGAGCCACCTCAAAAGAAGACTGGTATTTTGATAGTGGGTGTTCAAGACACATGACTGGTGTTAAGAAGCTGCTGAGTAATATAAGACCTTATTCCAGAAGCTATGTGACATTTGGAGATGGAGCAAAAGGTGAGATTCTGGGTATTGGTGATTTAATCAGTGAAGGATTGCCAAGACTTAATGATGTGCTATTAGTGAAGGGTTTGATATCTAATCTGATAAGTATTAGTCAGCTTTGTGATCAAGACTTGAAGGTAAATTTCAACAAAGAAGAATGTGTTGTTACTGATCAAGAAAGCAAGGTTCTGATGAGGGGCTGCAGGTCCAAAGACAATTGTTATTTGTGGGTGTCTGAAGAAGAAAGAAGCCTGATCATGTCTCATGAGTTCAGAAGAAAAAGTCAGACTCTGGCACCAGAAATTGGATAATCTGCATCTGAAAGGCATAAAAAAAATCCTAAGTACTGAAGCTATCAAAGGTATACCTAATCTGAAGATCAATGAGGACAATGTTTGTGGTGATTGTCAAATTGGAAAACAAACAAGAAAGTCTCATCCCAGATTAGTACACCAGGTAACTACTAAAGTGCTAGAACTTTTACATATGGATTTAATGGGGCCTATGCAAGTTGAGAGTATAGGAGGAAAGAGGTATGCATTTGTAATGGTTGATGACTACTCAAGATTCACATGGGTTAATTTTGTTAGAGAGAAGTCAGATTCATTTGAAGTATTTAGAGACTTATGCATTCAGTTACAAAGAGAGAAGGACTGTGGTATTGTCAGAATCAGAAGTGATCATGGCAAGGAATTTGAAAACAAGAGATTTTCAGAATTTTGTGCTTCTGAAGGAATAAAACATGAATTTTCTGCACCTATTACACCTCAGCAAAATGGTGTAGTTGAGAGGAAGAATAGGACATTAGCTGAGTGTGCTAGAGTTATGCTGCATGCTAAAAGCTTCCATATATGTTTTGGGCTGAAGCTATGAACACTGCCTGCTATATTCATAATAGAGTTACTTTGAAAAAGGGAACAGCATCCACTTTATATGAACTATGGAAAGGAAGGAAGCCTACAGTGAAATACTTTCATGTGTTTGGGAGCAGATGCTATATTTTGGCTGACAGGGAAAATAGAAGAAAATTTGATCCTAAGTCTGATGAGGGAATATTTCTGGGTTATTCAGTGAACAACAGAGCTTATAGGGTGTTTAATTCCAGAACCAAGGTTGTGATGGAGTCCATTAATGTGGTAATTGATGATCTGTCTGCTGAGAAAGATAGAGATGAGTCTGAAGTTGTTCCAGAGTCTGAAGCATCAGAAGAACAATCTTCAGAAGCACAAAATCAAGCAGAGTCTGAAGAATCAGAAATTCAACCAGATCAAGTTCCTACTAGTAAAGGGCCATCAATTAGAGTTCAGAAGGATCATCCTAGAGACTTAATCATTGGAAGCTTAGATCAAGGAGTCAGAACCAGAAGTTCAGATGCTGCTGCTACTGATTCATGTTTTGTGTCAAAGTTTGAACCTAAAAATGTGAAAGAAGCCCTAACTGATGAATTTTGGATTGAGGCTATGCAAGATGAGTTGAATCAATTCAAAATGAGTGAAGTGTGGGATCTAGTTCCAAGACCAGAAGGGTTAAATGTGATTGGCACTAAATGGATTTACAAGAATAAAACATATGAAAATGGTACTGTGGTCAGAAACAAGGCAAGGTTAGTTGCTCAAGGTTATTCTCAAGTAGAGGGACTTGATTTTGATGAGACCTTTGCACCTGTCGCCAGACTAGAGTCCATAAGATTGCTGTTGGGAGTATCCTGCATTCTCAAGTTCAAATTGTTTCAGATGGATGTGAAGAGTGCATTTCTGAATGGCTATCTGCAAGAAGAAGTATATGTTGAACAACCTAAGGGTTTTGTGGATCATCAATTTCCTAATCATGTTTACAAATTGAAGAAGGCTTTGTATGGATTGAAGCAAGCACCTAGAGCATGGTATGAAAGGCTTACTCAGTTTCTTGTGACTCAAGGATACAGAAAAGGAGGTTCTGATAAAACATTATTTGTGAAGAATGAACATGGAAGTCTGATGATTGCTCAAATCTATGTTGATGACATAGTATTTGGTGGGATGTCTTAGAAGATGGTCAAATTGTTTGTTCAGCAGATGCAGTCAGAGTTTAAAATGAGCTTAGTTGGTGAACTGACATACTTTCTTGGACTGCAAGTCAAGCAAATGGATGACACAATTTTCATTTCTCAGAGTAAATATGCAAAGAAAATTGTGAAGAAATTTGGAATGGAAACTGCTAGTCATAAGAGGACACCTGCTGCTACTCATATGAAACTGACTAAAGATGAACATGGAGTTTCAGTAGACCAAAGCCAGTACAGAAGTATGATAGGGAGCTTATTGTACTTAACTGCAAGCAGACCTGATATCACCTTTGCTGTTGGAGTTTGTGCAAGATATCAAGCTGATCCTAAGATGAGTCATCTGACTCAGGTGAAGAGAATTCTGAAGTATGTGAACAGCACAAGTCATTATGGAATCATGTACTCATATAGTTCAAATTCTGAATTGATGGGATTTTGTGATGCTGACTGGGCTGGAAGTGCAGATGACAGGAAAAGCACTTCAGGAGGTTGTTTCTTTCTAGGTAATAACTTGATTTCTTGGTTTAGTAAGAAGCAGAATTGTGTGTCACTGTCTACAGCTGAAGCTGAATATATAGCAGCTGGTAGTAGTTGTTCACAATTAGTTTGGATGAAGCAAATGCTGGAGGAATACAACATTGAGCAAGGAACTATGACACTATATTGTGATAACCTAAGTGCAATTAATATTTCTAAGAACCCCATACAGCACAGCAGGACTAAACACATAGATATCAGACACCATTTTATCAGAAATCTTGTGGAAGAAAAGATTGTTCAGCTAGAACATGTGGATACTGAGAATCAAATTGCTGACATTTTCACAAAGGCTTTGGATGCTAAACAGTTTGAGTATCTGAGAAGCAAGTTAGGTGTTTGTTTACATGAAGATTTATAGCAATTAATGCAAACTGGATGTGAGGAAGATAGAGTACCTGCCAGTTGTGCCTATGCTGAGTTTGTGTCTGAGTCTGAGTCTGAGACTGAATTTAATGGATTTTTAGTTTTTGATCCCTATGTTAAGACTTTTGTTTGTCATAATTTTGTGGCTAAAAAGGGGGAGAAAAACCTTTGTTTAAGTTCAGACTGGAGCTGTTTAGAGTGTGTTTATTCAGAAAGTACTATGTTTCAGAAGGTGACTAGAGTTGTTCAGAAGTTGATTGTTTTGCTCAGAGTTCAGAACCAATGCAACAAGAGCTGTGCAGATGTAATTGAGGGGGAGTGCATGGGTAATAAAATACTGATTTGTGAGCTGTTTGTCTTATTATTCCTGAAGTGGTTCAGTTTCAGAAGTTACTTGTCTCAGAAGTTACTGCAGTTCAGAGTCAAGGGGGAGTATGGATGTATGCTGAGTTGCAGGGGGAGAGTATTTGTGTTTGTAAAGCTTCAGGGGGAGTGTCATGTGATGATCAGAAGCTGAGAGTTATCAGAATTTGATCAGTAGTTGTTTTGTGTACTTCAGGAGCTGAGAATGTCAGAAGCTGATATGAACTGAAGTTGTTTTGTTTGATCATGTTAAAATCCGCTGTTTATCTCTATGTTTTGATTAAAATTGTGGAGTTCTTCATTGCTGAGTTAGTTTTTGGTGGATTGAAGAACTTGGTTTTGTGAAACATTGATTTTAGCCAAAAATTTGCCAAAGGGGGAGATTGTTGATATTTTGATGTTGGCTGCATGTTTTGGCAAATGCAATGTGTTCAATGGAAGCGTCTCCATGTGTATAACAAGTCTTCAGTTGCAAGAAATCGATTTTGAAGAAGTTCAGAAGCTGTTTTGCCCTTCAGAAGCTGAAAGTTGCTTCAGACGCACTGTAGCTCTTCAGATGCACTATTCATCCTTTAGACGCAGGAACAGTGCATCAGACGCACTATTGCAGCGTTGACTTTCGTTGACTTCTTCAGAAGCTGCATTTTTACATGTTATATCTGTGCGAATCTTTGCGAGATTTATCAAGGTTTTATCATGGCTAAATGCTTCTAGAATGCTGATTGAATTGGAGAAGATTTCTTGAAGATTTGGCTCGTGTTTATGCTCAAGTATATTTTCTGATGCAATCTTTTCAGATACAATGCAGATTGATTTGTTTCCTTATTTGGGCCATTCATAATTCAGAAACAAATCAAATTCAGAAGATTGGCTACAGAATTAAGAAGAGCTACTGAAGTCTATAAAAGGAGATTGCTGCTATGTTTTGAGGACTTACGAGTGTTATTGAATAATCAGAGTTTTGAGTCTTTTGTGTTTTAACTTAGAGTTTATTTTGTACACCACTCAATCTGAGTTGGTTTAGAGTTTTAATTGAGTTGTAATTCATTCTAAGACTGTAGGTACGAATGAAGGTTTGATGTATTGAAGTGTGTTCTTCAAAACTGGGTAGTTTTCAGAATTGTTAAGTGACTGGTTGTTAGTTGCTTGGGTAGGAAGTTAGCAGTTGTCTAATACTCAAAGAGTTGGGTAGAAATCAGACTAGGAGGAGTTTAATTGCTTAGGCTGGGAACAGGGAGTTCTGTGTCTTGAGTCATAAGGATTAAATCCTATAGTGGATTTCCTTCCTGGATTGGTATCCCCCAGAGTAGGAGGTGTTTACTCCGAACTGGGTTAACAAACTTCTGTGCCTTTTACTTTCATGCACTTTATTTTGCTGCTTGTGTTGTGTTTTTGTGTGTGCTCTGTTTTGCAAACTATTGTGCCCTGCTTATTTGTTTTGAACCTTGTCCAGCCAGAATTTCACAAGTAAGATCCGAATGGATTTAATCATTGCAACTGGTGAAAAGGTTTCATCATAGTCTACACCATGAATTTGTTTGAAGCCTTTAGCAACCAACCGCGCTTTGTAGGTGTTTACCTTTCCATCCATGTCAGTTTTCTTTTTGAAAACCCACTTGCATCCTATAGGATTAATTCCTTTAGGTGCCTCAACCAAGTTCCAAACTTGATTTGTGTACATGGAATCCATTTCAAATTTCATGGCTTCAAGCCACTTCTCAGATTCAGGACCAGTAATAGCCTCTTGATAAGTCATAGGCTCATCTTGATCCATGAGAAATATATCACATTCTTCTGATATGAGATACCCATATCTTTCAGGTTCTTGACGTATCCTATTTGACCTATGTGGTTCTTGTGTTATTGGAGTAGGATTTTCTATCACAACAGTTTGTGTATCCTGCTCTTGTTCCTCCATTGGCGTACTATTACTTTGTGGGTCTTGAACTTCTTCAAGATCTACCTTTTTCCCACTAATTTCTTCGGAAACAAATTCCTTTTCAAGGAATACTCAATTTCTAGCGACAAACACTTTGCCCTCAGATGGTTTGTAAAAGTAGTATCCTTTAGTTTCTTTAGGATATCCCACAAAGAAACATTTGTCAGATCTTTGTTCAAGTTTAGTGGACATTAGTCGTTTCACATAAACTTCACAACCCCAAATCTTTAAATGTTTCACATTGGGTTTTCAACCACTCCATATCTCATATGGTGTCTTTTCTATCGCTTTGGATGGAACTTGGTTAAGTGTATAAGCTGCAGTTAATAAGGCGTGTCCCCAAAAGGAGTTTGGAAGATCAACATGACTCATCATAGATCGGACCATGTCTAACAAGATTCGATTTCTCCTTTCGGAAACACCATTCCATTGTGGTGTTCCAGGAGGTGTGAGTTGGGATAAGATCCCACACTCTTTTAGATGATTGTCAAACTCTTGGCTCAAATATTCGCCACCTCGATCAGATCGAAGCATTTTGATTTTCTTACCAAGTTGGTTTTCTACTTCATTTTGAAATTCGTTGAAGAAAGTAAATGATTCAGATTTATGTTTCATTAGATACACATATCTGAATCTACTAAAGTCATCAGTGAATGTAATGAAGTAATAAAAACCTCCTCTAGCAGGTGTGTTTAGTGGTCCACATACATCAGTATGTATGAGTCCCAAAAGATCACTAGACCTTTCACCTGTTCCGGTGAATAGGGTCTTTGTCATCTTTCCCAATAAACAAGATCGACATGTCTCATATGATTCAAAATCAAAAGAGTCCAAAATTCCATCTTTATGGAGTTTGGAAATGCGATTTTCGTTTATATGGCCTAAACGACAATGCCAAAGATAAGTTGGATTCAACTCATTAGGTTTCATCCTTTTCGTATTTATGTTATAGATTGTCATATCAAGATCAAGAATATAAAGTCCATTACTCATAATGGCATTAGCATAGTGAATATTATCCAAATAAATAGAGCAACATTTGTCTTTTATTGTAAACGAAAAACCAGACTTGTCCAAACAAAAAACGAAAATAATATTCCTGCTAATTCCAGGTACAAAATAACAGTTCTCTAACTGAATTAAAAGACCACTAGGTAAATTCAATTCATAAGTTCCAATAGCTAATGCAGCAACCTTTGCGCCATTGCCAACTCGTAGACCGACCTCCCCTTTTGCCAAAGCTCTACTCGTTCTCAGCCCCTGCACATCAGTACAAATATGAGAATCACATCCAGTATCTAATACCCATGATGTAGAAGTAGACATATTAATTTCTATAACAAAAATACCTGAAGAAGTGGAAGCAACCGTTCCATTCTTTTTGTCTTCCAGATATTTTGGGCAGTTGCGCTTCCAGTGCCCAGTCTTACCGCAGTAGAAGCACTTGCCCTCCTTAGCCACACCTCCAGTAGGCTTCAAAGCTTTGTGAAATTCTGGCAGGACCTGATTCTGAACCGTAAAACAGAGTAGAACAGAGTACAAAATTGCAGCATAAAACAGTAGTTCAGAAGCAGAAAAATAACAGACAGAAAGTAAAAGACACAGGTTATTTGTTAACCCAGTTCGGTGACAAACACACCTACGTCTGGAGGCTACCAAGCCAGGAAGGAAATCCACTATAATAGTATCAATTCAAAGTCCTATGTAAACAGCCCCTGTTTCACAGCCTTCTCACTAATCACTACCCGTGGTATTTCTACCTAGGAACTCTTAGATATAAGACCCCTCTTACTTCCTACTCAATCAATCACTGCCCCAGTGATCTTAAACTCTAAACAATCAAAGATGAAGACACTCTCCAAAACATAAACAGTCAATTTTGCTTAAAAGCTTCAAGTGATTACAACTCAATAAAACAAACCAACTCTAACAATTGAGTGGTGTACAGAAACAGAGCTCAAAGCTCACAATTAACAGACTCAAAAACTAAGAATAACTCTCTCTATAATTGCTTCTGTTTTTTGAACGAGTTTCTCCAATAGCAGCGTCCTCTATTTATAATCTTCAGCAGCAACAAATAAATGAACCAAATATTCTTCAAAGATATATTTTCAAAATTCTTTAGAAACATATAGAAGCAAATATTCTTCAGAAATATATTTTCCAAAGATCTCTTTGAAAATATATTCACAAATAAAACAATATCCAATCTTCAATATATCTTGTGAAAATATCTTCTTCTGGAAACATCTGGAAGCACACGCAGCAAGGAGAATTCTTCAGACAAATCTTCAAACGATCAGGTGAGAAAATAAACACTCCAAGTGCAAAAACAAAACTGCTTCTGAAAGTTGCTTCTGAAGTTTCAGTGTCTGAAGTACTGTTCAGCGTCGGAACATCAGCTTCTGAAGGTTCAACGTCTGAAGTACTGTTCAGCTTCTGAACATCAGCTTCTGAAGGTTTCAGCATCTGAAGTACTGTTCAGCTTCTGAAGACCCAGCTTCTGAAGTATTGTTCAGCTTCTGAAAACCCAGCTTCTGAAGACGCACATATTGAGATTTCAGCTTCTGAAGACGTACTGCTTCTGAAGACGCACATATTGCTTGTATATTTGATTTTAGCAAACATGAAGCCAACAACCAAATATCCAACACTTTGGTTAAGTTAAACCCAATAGAATAAAAATCGGGTAAATGATATTACTGTGCGCACCTCGTTTAAAAAACGCGCAATCCTCCGAGGACGTTTGTGAACGCTCGGAGGGCCTTGTGAAGTCGCCACCAAAGTTTTTGTGTAAAGGGAACGTTGATAAACCCTTAATTTTTTTGTTTGAAGGGAAACAATAATAAAACCCTTGACGATGAGGAAAAGGACTGGTCATCGCAACCATTGTCGGGTTCGGGAGTCGATTACGCAAGGGGAAGGTATTAGCACCCCTCACGTCCGTTGTACTCAACGGGAACCTTCTATTTGGCTAAAGCTTAAATTGTTTTTAAATGTTTTGCGCGCATGCTTATCTATGTCAAAAAAAAAAGAAAAAAATATGATGCAAGGGAAAAAGAAAGTTTTTATTATTGCGCTTGACAAGATGTCGATCTTGCTCCTACGTATCTCCCGGTAGTCGGAGAATTCAAAGCGTACGTAGTTCTTTGGTAGAAAAACGTACATATGTTGGTTAATTTTAAATGGAAGATGTTTTAACCGAATTCCTGCGATTAAACGTAGCTTGTATGCTCGCGCATGGGAGACTTATTAAGCGTCTTGCTTGTATGCTCGCGCATGGGAGACTTATTAAGCGTTTGTTTATGAATCGCGTGAGAATGTTAAAAGGCATGTCCGTTGGGTAAAAGGGTTCGAATTGGTCGCTATGGGACCAAAATGGGTGCAATGGACTCAAACGAGTCGATCATTGACCGAGGTGACTCCAACGAGTCGGGGGATTGAATCTAGTGGCCACGGGGGACCAAAAGGTTCGGATTGACCACAAGGGGCCAAGATTTGGTTTGGTATGTTGGATACGTTGAAAATGGAATGACGATTGTCCGAACGACGAGACATACGTCACGCATTCGTACAATCGGGGCAATGGAGAGACATACGTCACACCATCCCTTTTTCATTCAAGTTTTTGGTTGAATTTCTTAGAAATCCCAAAGTTTATCAAAACATTTGATTTGGAACTCAAAGTGAAGAGGTTTTGACAATTTTGTTAGAAAACGCACAAGTTCGGCTCATTTTGCGAACGATTTTTGAAAAGTGAACAAATTCGGTGTATGTTCACGTTTGGGTTTTGAAAATCATGAACAATGTTTATTGTTCAAGTTTGGATTTGAAAGTGATGAACATAGCTGGTTTATTCAAGTTGTTTTGAGAGATTGGGGACATAACTTGTTTTGCAAGTTATCCACAAAGTGTTACCCGAACTTGCGAATTTTCCAATATTATGCAAAATCCTTGAACTGGTTTGAAAAACATGAGTTTTAAAACTCCTAGGTTCTGAGCTCTTGGGCTAGAACCTCAAAAATTGGCCATTTGGGAGCCTAAACTCAGATTCTGAGTTCTGTCATGGTCGCTCTGCGACCATGACTTCGCACTGCAAACAATGCGAATTTTTGAGTTCAGAAGCTGTTTCTGAACTATTGTTCAGAAACAACTTCTGAACACACTCAGGACCTTTTAGGAGAGTGAAAAGATTTGAGTTTTGGTAATGAAAAGAGCTGGACAAACCAGTTTTGATGTTTTGCAAACCTTGGGATTTCTTTTGAAATTCAAAAGGGGTTTTTAGAACAAAAAGGTTTTGGACCAAAATTGATATGCAAGCACAATTATAGATGCAAGACAAAGGCTTATAAACTTACAGAAATCCTTAGCAAAGCTCCAGCTGCAATGAACTTGGATTGGTTGAAGGTTCTTGCAAAGGTTTTGGATATTGGTGATGGTTTTTGAACTTGTGATGCTTTGTGTTTGGATTGGTTTTTTTCTGGTTGTTTGCAAGTGTTTGTAAGCTGGAATGAGTAGTGTTTCTTTGTGAATAATGGCTCTTAGAATTCTCTATAATTTCTGTATTAACTGTTGTATTTGCTCTTGCCTTGCATCTCTATTTATAGGCCAAAATGCAATCCAATGTCATGATGGAAAATCCATAGTACCTAGCTGATTTGTGGGCTAAATTCAGGCTAAATGGCTTTGCATTTAATGCTAATGGATAGAGGCAACCCTTCCTTGTGCCAAGGGTTAAATCCTTGACTGATTTCAGCCACAAATTCAATGGTCTTTGGATAGAAATGATGATGAATAAGGCTGGATTGCAATTGGCTAAGCTTGGGGATCAATCCTTGCAATCTCAATGGTTGATCAATAAAAACGTGCACTGTGATGTGCAGAGGTTGGGGGATGCAAAAGGCTACATATGGCTGGTGTGAGAGGGGTGAAAAGCTGCTGCAAAACAGGGCAAGCAATCATGGCTTTTGCAAGTGAAAAACCAGCTGGGTTTGACTGGTTTTGGGGGAACAAGCAGGAGGAAAGTCTTCAAGCAGGTGGCTGGCAACCTTGGGGTGGTTAACAGGTCACTTGGGATGGACAAGAGCTGCCCAAGGGCAAGCCCACTTGCTTGTCACATGCTAGGAAAGAAGAAAAAGCTTCTTTCCTTGGCATTAATGGCAAGTCTCTCAACTCTGGCTTTGCTGAGCCCAATTAGCCATGAATGTTGATTAAAATAAATATGCAAATGATGTGTAACAAATTCTGGAATTAAATCAAAGAAACCAAAAATCTGCAGAAAAATCGCAGACTTCGCACTGCGAAGTGAACTTCGCACTGCGAAGTCATCATTTTTGAAATGTTGACTTTTTTGTTGACTTTGACTTTTTCCCTCTCTTTGATTTTTTTTTATTTTTGTTTTAAAAGGCTTAGGACAAAATTGGGGTACTACAATTACCGCATCGCGACTTACAAACATAGAACATGTGCTTCGCTAAGGCAAACCAACACATTCGATATTAGTCTTGAAGGGTGTTATTCTTTTGGAAAGCATTAAACTTAATATATTATTTTGAAGGATTTTATTTAGTTTGATCTCACCTCACCACGGCTTATATATCATATATATTCGCACTCCAATCATTCAAGCATGCATAACAATTATACAAAATAAAAAGTGACATGATTATGGCCTCCTAACGCTATGATTCTCTCAAGCCAATGAGAGAATCTAAACTAATCCTAGAAATGACCTTGCTTCTCCAAGCTAGGCTTCCAGGGCTAATCCAACGTCAATAGTCCTATTACCTCCTTGTATTCTAATTACATTACATATAAAGAAACTCGTTTTACATACGAGGGATTGGATGAGAAGAGAATGTACATATAGAATTCAAGAGAGAGGCACGACACACAGGCCGTATTTCAAAAATCCAAAATAAAAGAAATAATGACACTAAGGCCATAATCATTCACAAAACAACAATAAAACACGTTTTATTATTATTAACACCTCATAATTAAATAAATTAAATTAAAATTCGGCTATTGATCACACTACGCAGATTAGTCGGGGGTTCCGCTGCCCGCTCAGCGGACGGGGGTTCCGCTGCCCGAAAGCTAATTCAATATGAACGATTCACTTTGAATTAACGCCGTGTTTTGCATCAACATTTGACACGTTTCAACACTTGCGGCGTAACCCTAATCACTTGACCATAACCCTAATCACTTGCGGCGTTTCAACAATTACGTTTCAACATTTGACCGTAACCCTAATCATGACGGCACAACACTTGCGGCGTTATGAAACCTGTTGTAACAATATGATCACACCAATCAAAGTACTCTGATTGGCCCCAGCTCGACTCGAGACCAAGACTCCTTCCTTACAACTCGCACCAATAGCGGCACTGAGCGGCCGGAGATTGATTGAAAAGGCAGCCGCCCCTCCCCCCCTAGCCGCCTACCTACTCGTGCTCGTATCTCGATCGGAGGTTAAGAGTGTGGTCCGGCGCAGAAGTCGTCCGTATCAAGTGATACGTTAATTGCTCAGATTCAATTGCTATGTATTTAGCTATTGAGCCTCAAAGTTTATGTTTTTATGTGATGGCAGCATCAAAAAGAAAGTCTGAATTTTCCACGGAATATGAAGATCGAATTTAGAATGCTTCACCTGTATCAGTTCCGAAGCTTTAGTTTACAATCATTCAATATGAACAAATATCATCTGACTTAATTAGTGAATGATCAAGACAAGTATATCATATATACCTTTGTTACACAGAATTTTATCAATCATATTTCTGTCGATATGGATAATCGATATATTGATGCTTCACCAGAAAATGGTTTCTGAAGCTTCAAACAAATCGAAAAGCCATGCACAAAAAAGTGATATGATATTATTATATGCGTATGTGGTCGAGCAACATGTTTCCGTCGATATGGATAATCGATATATTGATGCTTCACCAGATACGGTTTCTGAAGCTTCAAACAAATCGAAAAGCCATGCACAAAAAACGTGATGCAATGCCAATTTTAATTCATCTTTATTATTTAATTGAATTCGATTATGTTTAATCCGATTAAAACATAAAGCAGTAAACAAAACAATTCGATTCATGGTTTCGTAATTGGCTCTGATACCACTGAAGGAAAATCGACATAGATAAGGCAGTGGAATTTTAAATTTTTCGATTTTCTTTCCTTGGATCATTACGAATATGACATGAATCAGTGATGGAATTGTTACCTCTTGTAGTGCAGAAACGATTTCTTCAATCACAGCCAAGCAAGCAAGCGAAGCCTCTATTCGTCCACATGAACGATTTCCTCTGGTTCCCGGTGCTAGCCAAGTGATCAGAGGTTAGGGAGAAAAGGAAGAATTTCGGTTTTGCCTCTTAGGGTTACACGAAAAAGTGCTCTCATGATTTCAGCACTAGAGTTCTATTTATAGAGCTCCTTGCTAAACGAAATCAGCAATCATAATGGGCTTCTGTAAGCTCAGCTTCCGCTAACTAATTAGCTTCAATTGCTAAACGCACCCCATCTTATATTTCTCCTTTTGACCGTTCTATTGTGTGTGACCCTATAGGTTCTTGTAATGTTGGCAATAATATTAAATCTTATATTTAATATTATAAATAGTGAGCGGTATCTAGCAACACATCACTGCTACCTAAGTGACAAGAATGTCAAGTGATCTGACGAAACCTTTTCCATGATAATATCTATGTGTACGGTTACTCCTTTGTCCTAATATCTTTATTGAACACAAGGCATAGATTGCGTCACCCTTGTTTAGCTCAATATTTATATTTCGTGATCCCGAAATATACTGAATAACGAATAAGTCCAATATCTCATATTGACTTAATTCGGCATGGCCATGCAATTTTCCAGTCATATTTCATCAAGAGGCCTAAAGATATATCTCCTGTTATGAAGGAGGGACAAATCCCATCTAGGACACTCATGTCCCTCAGCATGATTCGTCGAGTGCCCATTAACCAACGTTATAATTATCTTGTTACAGATAACGTTTGAATGGCAATAAAACACTTGAGTCCACATCTAGGGATCACAGTGGTTTCAGGTCTAAGAGTGATATACACTATTATCATTATGAGAATAACTTATGACGATTTCATAACATACTATGTAGTATTCTCATGATGGGTCAATCCAGTATAAATATTACTCCTAATACTCATACCTATGTATAGACTTAATATCTCATATTCATGACCTATGAGATATGGTCATCAGTCGACATACATAATAGTCTCCATGCTTTATTATTATCCCAATTCATATTAAAGCTTGACTACGGATACTTTTAAGACTAGTGTTCTTTCTGTTGATATAATCTCATAATTAAGTCACACTTAATATTCCGTCACATGAACCAACTATTCTAGGGACTTTATTAACTTTATAACGAGTGTAATATAGAACGCCATATTTTATTTAATAATAAAAGTCATGATACATATGAAAAGTTTAACATAAACTATTGGCCTCTAGGGCTTATACCAACACTTCTAAATTTGAACTCCTTCATTTTGATATATGGGGTCCTCTTTCCATTTCATCTGTACATGGACATAGATATTTTCTCACTATTGTAGATGATTTTAGTAGATTTTTTTGGATCATTTTGCTAAAAGCTAAATCTGAAGTTTCTCAACATGTCCAACAATTCATCACTATGATTGAAAATCAATTTCACATTACACCTAAGATTATTCGAACAGATAATGACCCTGAGGTTTTGATTCCTTTCTTTTATGCTTCCAAAGGTATTATGCATCACATATCTTGTGTTGAAACACCTGAACAATATGGTAGAGTAGAAAGAAAGCACCAACATATTTTGAATGTTGGAAGAGCTCTTGTTTATCAGTCAAAATTACCCAAAACTTTTTGGTCCTATGTTGTTAGTCATGATGTTTTTCTCATTAATAGAGTCACCGCCCCTTTACTTCAAAATAAATATCCTTATCAGTTACTTTATGATAATATCCCTTATCCATCTGTTTTCAAAGTCTTTGGATCTTTATGTTATGCTTCTACTATTCAAGCACATAGAACTAAGCTTAGTCCTAAAGCAAGAAAATCTCTTTTCTTGGGATACAACTCAAGTGTCAAAGGCTATGTTTTGTTTGATTTAGCCTTCAAAGAAATATTTGTCTCTAGAAATGTTTCTTTTCATGAACATATCCTTCCTTATAAGAGTTCATCTTCTACAAAACCTAACCAGGTTTGTAAACTTGTTAGGTCTATCTATAGACTCAAACAAGCTAGCAGACAATGCTATGAGAAACTGACTACTTTGCTTCTCCATCATGGTTATTCACAAGCTTCCTCAAATCATTCTCTCTTTATCAAACAATCAGTTTCTGATTTCACTCTTTTATTGGTCTATGTTGATGATGTGATCCTAGCTGGTAGCTCTCTAACTGAATTCCAATTCATCAAGAATATTTTACATGATTCATTTCAAATCAAAGAAATCAAAGATTTGGGCCAGTTGAAATACTTTATGATGCCTTGTGTAGCTTTAGGTCCTTGTTTTGATGATGTTTGTTTTGATAGGTAATAATGTGTATTAGAATGTTCATCTAATGATGTTAAAATGTTGATAGATATAGGCAAGATTCATGTTAAAGCACTCTAGCAACTGTGTCCTCCCTTGTGTTGTCTTGTTCCATGTGTCCGATTTAGTATACACACGTAGAAATGGTCTTTTCTTTTGGCAAAAGTCAGTTTCTAACATTTTGATTCGATTCAAATTACTTTGAATCGTATCACAAGATCTTTCTGCCTTGTGCCTTGTAATTTTGAATCGATTCATGTACTGATGAATCGTATCATGCTTGATTTGATTCAAATTATTTTGATTCGTATCATTGTTTCTCTCTGACTTTGGTTTTTGACTTAGTGATTCGATTCACATGATTAGTGAATCATATCAACCTTCATCCTGAGCAATTTGAATCGATTCACTATAGGTCTAAATCGTATCAATCTTCATGCTTCATCTTGCTTGTCTTTTTGATGTCTGAATCGAATCACGCATTAAGTGAATCTATTCAGTACGTTGTTTTTGGCCAAAATATTGCACTTGCCACCCTTTTCTATATATACTCATATCCTCCCAACATCCAAACTACTGAATCATTTGCATCTATTCTCTCTAGAGTCTCCAAACCTCATTGTCCATTTGTTCTTGAGATTAAACACTTTTTCTAAGAATCATTGTGGTCTTTTGAGTCATAGATTGCTAGAGTGCTATAGGGATTATAAGTTGATTCCTTTCAAGGATATTGATTGGGAATCAAGGATCTAAAGAGGATTGAGTAATTTCATTTCACTGATGTTGTACTGCAAGTGCACGGTTACTATCACGTAATAAAAATATCGATCCACAGGGAGTTTAGTAATTACCGATTATATTTTCAGAGTATGATAGCTGAACAAGTTAAAGTTAAAGTTTTTGGAAATTGTTTGGTTTTTATTCAATAAAATAAAAAGCGTCTTGGGATTTATTGGTATCTAATAACAGAAATTAATCGGCCAAGCTTTGTCTCTATTTTATATTGGATCCATTTTCCAAAGGCAAGACTCTCTAAGGTAATTCATGGTCTCTTTCGAGCTACATGAATATATCTCAATAACAACCACGCCTATTCTCATGGTTGATTGTTATTGAGACCCATTAAGTGCGAGTCTTATGGCCTCAAGGTTTCACAAAGCTATTCATTTGGTCTTTTTGCCATCAAGCTTTGTGACTCCTTGTCTAATCTCATTTGTTCCAACATCAAGCTTCTTCGTTCGATACTTCACTTGTTATTTGAAATGATGAAATAGTAGTTATTGAACTTCTCCGTTCGGTACTTCGTTCAATACTTGCTATTGAGTTTAGAATACGATGAGATTAGATAGGAAAATGGTTTTTATATAAAATAGAGTCTAGGCTTGGTTTGATTAGGATCTAGTCATTAGACTTTTCCAACAATCCCAAGACTAGACTAGTCTACTCACAAGAGTTCATTATAGACATTTGGCAAAATATAAATTGCGTGAATTATAAAGACAAGAATCGTAAATGACAAGAATTGTAAATTTGCAGAAATATAAAGTGCAGAAAAGTAAAGAACAACAAAGTAAAATTGCAAAGTAATGTAAAAGTGCAGAAATATTATAAATGGTTGAGCTTAGAACAAGCTTGAGTTACAATCTCACTATAGTAACTTTTCACTCATTCCAAAATGAGAAACAAGTCTGATTAGAGCCCTATTTATAGCCTAAAGTCTTAGACAAAGCATTAATCACGAATTACACAACAATTATTGGCAAAAACAAAGAGTTTTCAATCATTATTTCTGACTACATAACGCACACGACCGTGCCAAGTTCCAAAACATCAATTTCTGAAGAACACAACAGGCGCACGACCGTGCGCCAGGATGGCACGGCCGTGCGTAATCCTACTGCCTGGAATGACATGGTTTACCCAGAATCAGCGCACGACCAGTGTAAATGATGGCACGACTGTGCCATCTCACTTTTGTCTTGAAACATGATTTTTCTTGCCCGGCTTTATGTGATTTTGCTCCAAAGTGCTCGCACATCATTATTGTCATACCCCATTTTTGACCCTCTTTCAATTCATTTCTCTCGTCTTTTAAGCCAGAAATTTTCGTCGTTTCAGACGAAATTTCGGCAGGGAGGTATTTTAAAATACCTCATTTTTGTTCCGAAGGCGACCGTTTTATTTTATTTATTATTATTTTTATCAGTTATTATTATTCTTTTTATTTTTAGTTTATTCTTTTTATTTTCTTTTTATTTTAGTGTTTTCTATTTTTTTTATTTTCTTTGTTTTCGTTTTTTTTATTCATAATGTTTTTATTTTACTGTCAGTTTTAATTTAGTCTTCTTTAGTCCATTGTCAGTCCAATTTTGTCCAGGCCCAGAGGGGCAATTTCGTCCTTTTCGTTTTTACCCTCTTTTACTATAAATAGTATTAACTGCACAGTACCCAAGTACACAGTACCCACAATCAGAATAGTACCAATCAGTCAGAACCACTCAACAGTCAGCACAACCACCACAAACCACCCTTAGCACCACCCTTAAACCACCGTCTACCACCAACAAAATCCATTTTCCGGCCAAAAAAAGAAACTAAAAAAAAAAAACTTTCTCCTCTTCTCTTTTCCTATTCCGAATCAACACCAAAAATTCACAAATCACACACTCCAACCGAAAAATCAAACGAAAGCCATAAAACAGAATTCGAATCGAACTGTAAAACACGAACCCAAGCCAAAATCAATTTAAATCCGAACCAGTCATTCAAATTCGAACCCAAACCACAAGTTTCTTAGAATCGGAACTAATTCCACCAACCAACAACTGAAACCGAATCAAGGTAGCCTTTTCCTCAAAAATTTCAAATCTAGATCTACTTAGTTTTAAGAAGATTTTGAGAAAATAAGATCCGGATTCAAGGAGAGAACGAAGAGGAGAGTTAGAAAAGTAAAAAATGTAAAAAAGGAGAGTGGTTTATCACTCCGGCGCGGTGGCGCCGCCGGCGGCCGCCGCGCCGGAAGTCTTTCCGTTGGCCGCGTGCACTTAGAGAGAAGAGAGAGAGCCATGTTCTGTTTTAAAAATTAGAGAGAGAAGGAAGGGAGGAGAATGGGAAATAAACCGGCCCTTGGCCTTTTATAGAAATTTCAGACCGGTCCGGTTTTCTTTGAACCAAACCAGTCTGAATTTTTCTTCCTTTGGCCCAACAGGCCTAAGCCAGCCCGATCCCTCTTCTTTCCTCTCATCTTCAGTTTTATTTTCTGCACTCCCCCCATTTCTTCTGCACCCCCTCTTTCTTCTTCTCTATTCTTTTTATTTTATTTTCTTTTTTCTTGCATTTTATTTTTAGTTTTTTTATTTCTTATGCACTTATTTTTTTGCCTTTTATTTTCAGTACCCCCATGCATTTTATTATTATTATTGCTATTTTTCTTTTATTTTATGCATTTTTATTTTCTTTATTTATTTTATGCATCATATTTAATTTTGTGTCTTGCATTTTTTATTTTTCTTTATTTATTTTCTAGCACCATATTTATTTTATGCCTTGCATTTTAATTTCCAGCACCATATTTACTTTATGTCTTGCATTTTATTTTCTTTTTATTTTATGCATCATATTTATTTTATTGTCTTGCATTTTTATTTTTCTTTAGCATCATGTTTATTTCATGCCTTGCATTTTTATTTTCTTTTTTGTTTTATTTTCAGCATCATATTTATTTTATGTCTTGCATTTTTATTTTCTTTATTTATTTTACGCACCATATTTATTTATTGTTTTGCATTTTATGCATTATTTTATTTCCTTTTTAGTATATTTACTTTAATGCAATTTTATTATTTTGTCATTTATTTTATTGCAATTAGAATGTATCTAGGTCCAATGTAAATAAAAATATAAATGAGAATATGCACCGACACCACATTTATTTTTTATGCTTTATGACGAGGACGATAATGTAATTTGGACCGTATCCGAGGAAAAGGACCCTCACTTGATCCAACGTCATTTTGAGGGATCCGGCGCGTCAGACCTTTCTCAGCATAACTTAGTCTCTGGACCTTAGGACTTAATCAAAATTTTCATAAAAAAGTCAAAAAAGTCAAAATCCAAAAACATTTTATAATCAAAATTTCAAAAAATCAATCTTTGTTATCTTCTTTTCTTAATCAAATTTTTAATCAACCTTTAATCAATCAAAACTTGTTTTCTTCAAATTAAAATCAATCAAACTCACTTCTTTTATTTCTTCTATGCCTTTACGGCCTCCTATCTTTCTCAAAACATTTTTCAAACTTTAAAAACAATCAAAACCAATCACTCGGCTTTTGACCCCGAACTACGTGATTTTGATCCCGCTCGGGTACGTAGGCAAAAGACTTTGTCTTCCCAAATCAACAAAATAACAAAAACATTTTCCTTTTCTTTTTATCTCATCACTTTAGTTCTTTTACACTTAAGCTTTTATTTTACAAACAAATAATCAATTTAGCATAAAGATAAAATAAGCAAGAGGTTCCTATAGAGTACTATAGACGTTTAGGGTGCTAACACCTTCCCTTTGCGTAACCAACCCCCGGACCTTTGATCTCTAAAAAATAGGGTTTTTCGAACTTTCTCCCTTTTCCTCGGAAAAATAAAAGATCGGTGGTGAATCTTAAAATTGCGAGTCAACGCTAATTAATAGCTTGATATCCAAAAATCACCGCGACAGAAAAATGGCGACTTCACTGGGGACCAAAATCCTAAGTGGGTTAAACCTATCTTGTTTTTCTTTATCTTTATGCTTTATTATTATTTGTAATTGTAAATACGTGCCTAAGTGTTTATCTTTTTTACGTGAGTGGTGAGATAAGTCCTACACCCGGACTTGAGGGAAACATAAGATAGGATGGTGGTATAATCATAGTGGCTTTCCGAGAGTGAGTTTCGGATGTGGCACATGTGATAACCCCGCTCAATGGAGGAATCTTGGAAGTATTATTATGTTGGCATGAGTAGTCGTGTTCGGCATTGATATTTTCAAGTGACCTATGAAGTTGAGGACCTTTAGTTACCTTTAACCCATCTTGGCCTTTTAGGACGTAGTGCGGTGGCTAATCAAGAGTAGTCTTGAATTGGTTGATACGCGATACTACACTCAAACGAGACTTTCCTACGGACGTTGTTGGACCGGGAGTCAGTCCCGTAATCCGACAATATTCGGAAGTGGTCAATGACTTTGGGAACTTGGTAGAACCCGTGATACAGGTACATATGAAACCATAGTCCTTACCAAATGGCGTGTTTACCCTTGACTCCAACATTTTGGACCTAAACTCACTATGTTTTCTCCGCTCTTTAGCATAATCATGCATACATGCACTCATTCATAAACATTTTTCATTAAGTATCAAAGGACTTAGACAAGTTTTGTTGTAAACATCATAGGAATGAACCTCACAAAGAGAAATACTCAGAAATACAATTTCAAAAGCCCAGATTTGACAAGCTTAAGGAAGCTAGGATCTTTAATGACTAGTCCAGAGGATTTTCTCGAACTCGTTATGGGAGATCACTCGGCATCCTCAAGTTTGAAATATCGGAACTTTTTCAAGATTTCTACTGATGAACTTCTGAGCATATCCCTTGGCTTTGTTCCTAAAAAGGGGATTGTTTGTAGTATTTTAAATGAAACGTTCAAACTATGGTGTTTACAATTACTTCGACAAGTCCTTCAATAACAAAACTTTCTTTTTTGCATAAGCATAACCATGCATCATCTTGCATTCACAGTTTATAAATCGAGTCTCACACTGTGTTCACTACTACAAAGGTTAATCAGTCGTCGTCCAAAGAAAGTGGCCCGACGAATTCTCCACAAACTGAATCGCATTTACAACATTATGGCTAATCGGAAAAGAATGGATCTGTTAGAGCAAGAAAACCAGAACCTCCGGGAAGAGGTGGCCAATCTCCGGGAAGGGATGGAGAAGTTGACCTCCGTGATGAATGCTCTGTTGGCTTCCCAAGCCCAGACGTCAATTCCTCAGCCTGCTGTCACTACTCTTGAGCAGCCAATCTTATTTGCTTTACCAACTTCTACCATACTTACTCCATCGCCCAGCACGTCTAGAGCTTACCCAGGGGGATGTCATTTCTATCAGACGAAGGTTTTCGTCCCACCTCTTTTGGAACCCCAACTCCGGCTATCCAGAAATCAGCTCCAGCCCCAACAAAGGCCTCAGCAACAGTATCGACAACAGCCTCGACAACAAAATCGGGTTCAGCGGACTTCCCATTTTGATCCAATCCCCATGGCATATGCAGAGTTGCTCCCCGTTTTGCTTGATAAAAATCTTGTTCAAACTAGGGCACCTCCTAAGGTACCTGAAAAGTTGCCAAATGGGTATAGACCTCATCTCTCTTGTGCTTTCCATCAAGGGGCACCCGGTCATGACGTTGAGCATTGTTATGCTTTGAAAGCCGAAGTCCAGAAGTTGATCCAGGCCAACATCCTATCCTTCAAAGGGTCGAGTCCCGATGTGCAAGCTAATCTACTACCTGGCCATGGGACCCCATCTGTTAATTTGGTGCAAGTTTGCTCAGAAGCTCACCCTGGTGAAGAAGGTGGCAGTGAGTTTTGTAACACATGGTAGAGGTTACTGCAATTGGATCGTTGTTGACATTCCCTCAGCTACTCATAGGTCCAAGTAATGTGTTTTGTTGTCTTGTCTTTTCAAAAAAATCCTTTCGGTTCGCCCGAGACGAAAGTGAACTTGTGTAGGGCTTTTTGTTTCATGCATTCCCATCATCAAATAAAAAGTCGTTTTGTCCTCGACAGTGCCTGTTTTATATTTTGCTTTTTCTGGAAAATGGTAACATAAAAAACCAAAAAAGGTTAATTACTTTTCTTTTATTTGTTTTCTTTTTTAATCATTTTCAAATGTCTGCATCAACTCATTTTCTCAAATCAATCATCAATCATATGCAGACTAAGTATCAATAAACCCGTTGAACACTTTAACCCTATGCTCCATCCCGACTTTGAGTTCCCTGTTTACGAAGCTGAAGAGGAAGAGGATGAAGGAATTCTCGAAAAGATCTCTCTGTTACTAGAATATGAAAAAAGAACATCATTCAGCCTCATGAAGAAGCACTGGAAGTGATAAACTTGAGTTCCGAGGGACTGCTGCTACGGTATTCCTGATAAAATCCCAGATGAATGGTGCCATCTAGGCTGCATAAAAAAAAAAAAAAACAAAAAACAATGGCAAAAGCAAAAAAAATCAAAAGCAAAAATCAAACAAGAAAAATCAAAAGCAAAAAAAAAAACAAACGCAAAAAGAAAACAAAAGCAAAAAAAAAAACAAAAGAAAAATACATCAAAAAGATGGTGCAGAAGATGGTAACCACCTACAAGGACTTGCACGAGATGTTACCGTATGATTTACATGGATATCGTACTTCAGTGCGTACCTCAACAGGGGCAACCTCTTTCTCTTTGGTATACGGTATGAAAGTTCTGATGGAACCCAAGTTATCAGAGGATGAATGATGTCAAAACAAAAGAAACGCATGAAGGCTTTGTGCCATGAACGGTTATATCAAAAGAGGATGAAGCAAGCCTTGACAAGAAGGTTCATCCCCGTGTGTTTCAGGAAGGAGATCTTGTGCTCAAGAGAGTCTAATCTTTTCAACCCGATTCCAGGGGCAAGTGGACGCCTAACTATGAAGGTTCATATGTCGTCAAGAGAGTTTTCTCTGGAGGCACATTAACTCTTACGACTATGGACGGTGATGAGCTCCCTCGTCCTGTGAATGCGGATGCAGTCAAGAAATACTTTGTCTAAAAAATAAAAGAACAGCTCGGTAAGTCGAAAACCCGAAAGGGCGGCTTAGGCAAAAAGGAGCGTCTCGGTGGATCGAAAACCCGAAAGGGCGGTCCAGGCAAAAATTAGAGACATAAAACAGAAAATAATCATCCTGATAGGTCGAAAACCTGAAAGGGCGATCTATGCAAAAGTTAAGGATCAAAAGACAAAGTAACTGCATTGGGCTGGTCTTTACTCACTTGGGGCACAATTGAATGTCAAAGAGACTCTGAATCTGAAGCATCTAAAAAGTGGAATTCAAAGTTGTCAGGGAGAATAGCGGTTATTGTGTTCAATGTACCTTCCCCTTATATTTACCATTTTCCAAACTTTTAAGATCCGTGGAGCCATGCCATTGGCGGGTCACCACTCTTTTAAATAAATTTGAGCCTGTTGCCTTTCATTTGGAATTCCCATTTATTCAGTTTTAAAAAAACTTCTTCTATTTTTGATGGTAGTGCTTGAAACAAAATATTTTTCAAAATCATAAATATTTTTCATGTCTTTGTGAAAAGCATAAACAACAAACACATTTTCTTTGAATTCATGAATAAGCGAAGGGTGCGTCAACAGCTATCCTGAGAATGGATAAACTTTGCAGGTTGAACTTGGTCAATTGCTTAGAAAAAATACAAAAAAAAAAAGAGAAAAAAAGAAATATATGAAAAGAGAAAAAGAAATGAGCTCGGTAAGTCGAAAACCCGAAAGGGCGGCTTAGGCAAAAATGAGCGTCCCGGTGGATCGAAAACCCGAAAGGGCGATCCAGGCAAAAATTAGGGGCATACAAAAGAATATTTTCCCGGTGGACTGAAAACCCGAAAGGGCGGTCCAGGCAAAAATTAGGGATTAAAAAAAAACAACAAAAGATAAGCATGACCATAGAAGCACCAGTTCTTCTACCAGGTTTTTGGATTAGCACGCTCTTCCCAGGAAGTGTTTATTCCCCATCAGCCACTGCCTATGTCGGGCTTTACCCCGTCTTTGTTTTGATGTGCCCCAGTGGCACCATCCCCATTGAAGAATGCCAAGTGTTTGTGATGCGACGTCGGGTCACTTTCCCTCTCACCTGTCTAACCTTGTCTCATCAAGTCCATCAGTTATACAGTCATACAAGTCAATCCTTCATACAATCACAAGTTAATCAGTCATCCAGTCACATAATTCAATCCTCCATACAGTCATACAAGTCGTGTCGTCATTCATGCATTCATACATTCATGCATATACACATTCATGCATATACAATAAAGACAATATCATGCATACATGGCTGCATTAACCATCATGAGTCTTGCTTCAATTATCTTTTCATTTCAATCAATCATGAATAATTTGTAACCGTCTTCCCCAGGAAGTGTTTACTCCCCACATTACTTGTCCAATCTTGTCTCATCAAATTCATCAATTACACTATCACACAAATCAATCCTTCGTATAGTCATACAGTCACATAAATCATACATACATTCATACATTCATGCATATACGCATTCATGCACATACAACATGCAAACAATATCATTCATACATGGTTGCATTAACCACCCTGAGTCTTACTTTTCGTGTCAATCAATCTTGAACATTTTTTAACTCCCTTTATCCCCAAGTGTCATCCCCAGTGTGTCTGGTCCAAAGATGTCACCCTCTTTTCGCCAAGTAACAATTCTTTAACGAACAGCTTGTGCATTTATCCAATCTTTCGTCGTCAGTTGACTCGTTCGGCAGTAACCCGAACAGCTGACATTTATCCTTTTCTTGTCGTCAGTTGACTCGTTCGGCAATAACCCGAACAGCTGGCATTTTATCCTTTTTGTTTCCTGTCGTCAGTTGACTCGTTCGGCAATAACCCGAACAGCTGACATTTATCCTTTTTCTTGTCGTCAGTTGACTCGTTCGGCAATAACCCGAACAGCTGACATTTATCCTTCATCCTGCTTTTATATTTCATCCTGCATATAGAATATAGATATAGATTATAGAATCTAATAGTTATTTATCTATTCTAACTATAGATTTCTACTTTTATTAATTATTCCTAATAGATATCAGACACAGTTCTGCACAAATAAAATTTATATATTTTTTATTAAAATTGTAAAGTCAATAAAAAGAAAAATGCGGATATAGTTGAATGGTAAAATTTCTCCTTGCCAAGGAGAAGACGCGGGTTCGATTCCCGCTATCCGCCGTTGCTTATGTATTGAATACGAAAGTAATAGTATATATATTTCTATTCTATAAAATAGAGTATCGTGAATTCCATTTTTTATCAAAAATGTTGCGGAGACGGGATTTGAACCCGTGACCTCAAGGTTTCATCCTGCTTTTAAATTTCATCCTGCTTTTAAATTTCATCCAGCATTTATAATTTCATCCAGCTTTTAAATTTCATCCAGCTTTTAAATTTCATCCTGCTTTTAAATTTCATCCAGCATTTAAATTTCATCCTGCTTTTATATTTCATCCAGCATTTAAATTTCATCCAGCTTTTAAATTTCATCCAGCTTTTAAATTTCATCCTGCTTTTAAATTTCATCCAGCTTTTAAATTTCATCCTGCTTTTAAATTTCATCCAGCTTTTAAATTTCATCAAGCATTTATATTTCATCCTGCTTTTAAATTTCATCCAGCTTTTAAATTTCATCCTGCTTTTAAATTTCATCCTGCTTTTAAATTTCATCCAGCATTTATATTTCATCCTGCTTTTAAATTTCATCCTGCTTTTAAATTTCATCCAGCATTTATATTTCATCCTGCTTTTAAATTTCATCCAGCATTTATATTTCATCCTGCTTTTTAAATTTCATCCAGCATTAAATTTCATCCTGCTTTTAAATTTCATTCAGCTTTTACTTTTCATCCAGCCTTTACCTTTCATCCAGCATTTACCTTTATCTTTTGTCGTCAGTTGACTCGTTCGGCAATAACCCGAACAGCTGACATTTATCCCCAGTAAAACCATGTGATCCCCAGTGGAGTCGGACCCCGTTTCTTTTAACAGACTCGGGTATCCTTTTGTTTTGTTATCCCCAGTCGAGTCATCCTCGCCGTCTTGCATTCATACTTGCATCGCGAGCATTCACAACATTACATGCATAACATTACATGCATAGCATCACATGCATAACATTGCATTCATAGCATCTCGCAGTTGAATTCGGTCAAAAATGGTGTACTCTGTATTTAAGTCTCTTCGACCCGTCGATCTAAAAATTTCACTTTTAAATCTCCGTAACGAAGAAACTTAAATAGGGGCATCTGTCATACCCCATTTTTGACCCTCTTTCAATTCATTTCTCTCGTCTTTTAAGCCAGAAATTTTCGTCGTTTCAGACGAAATTTCGGCAGGGAGGTATTTTAAAATACCTCATTTTTGTTCCGAAGGCGACCGTTTTATTTTATTTATTATTATTTTTATCAGTTATTATTATTCTTTTTATTTTTAGTTTATTCTTTTTATTTTCTTTTTATTTTAGTGTTTTCTATTTTTTTTATTTTCTTTGTTTTCGTTTTTTTTATTCATAATGTTTTTATTTTACTGTCAGTTTTAATTTAGTCTTCTTTAGTCCATTGTCAGTCCAATTTTGTCCAGGCCCAGAGGGGCAATTTCGTCCTTTTCGTTTTTACCCTCTTTTACTATAAATAGTATTAACTGCACAGTACCCAAGTACACAGTACCCACAATCAGAATAGTACCAATCAGTCAGAACCACTCAACAGTCAGCACAACCACCACAAACCACCCTTAGCACCACCCTTAAACCACCGTCTACCACCAACAAAATCCATTTTCCGGCCAAAAAAAGAAACTAAAAAAAAAAAACTTTCTCCTCTTCTCTTTTCCTATTCCGAATCAACACCAAAAATTCACAAATCACACACTCCAACCGAAAAATCAAACGAAAGCCATAAAACAGAATTCGAATCGAACTGTAAAACACGAACCCAAGCCAAAATCAATTTAAATCCGAACCAGTCATTCAAATTCGAACCCAAACCACAAGTTTCTTAGAATCGGAACTAATTCCACCAACCAACAACTGAAACCGAATCAAGGTAGCCTTTTCCTCAAAAATTTCAAATCTAGATCTACTTAGTTTTAAGAAGATTTTGAGAAAATAAGATCCGGATTCAAGGAGAGAACGAAGAGGAGAGTTAGAAAAGTAAAAAATGTAAAAAAGGAGAGTGGTTTATCACTCCGGCGCGGTGGCGCCGCCGGCGGCCGCCGCGCCGGAAGTCTTTCCGTTGGCCGCGTGCACTTAGAGAGAAGAGAGAGAGCCATGTTCTGTTTTAAAAATTAGAGAGAGAAGGAAGGGAGGAGAATGGGAAATAAACCGGCCCTTGGCCTTTTATAGAAATTTCAGACCGGTCCGGTTTTCTTTGAACCAAACCAGTCTGAATTTTTCTTCCTTTGGCCCAACAGGCCTAAGCCAGCCCGATCCCTCTTCTTTCCTCTCATCTTCAGTTTTATTTTCTGCACTCCCCCCATTTCTTCTGCACCCCCTCTTTCTTCTTCTCTATTCTTTTTATTTTATTTTCTTTTTTCTTGCATTTTATTTTTAGTTTTTTTATTTCTTATGCACTTATTTTTTTGCCTTTTATTTTCAGTACCCCCATGCATTTTATTATTATTATTGCTATTTTTCTTTTATTTTATGCATTTTTATTTTCTTTATTTATTTTATGCATCATATTTAATTTTGTGTCTTGCATTTTTTATTTTTCTTTATTTATTTTCTAGCACCATATTTATTTTATGCCTTGCATTTTAATTTCCAGCACCATATTTACTTTATGTCTTGCATTTTATTTTCTTTTTATTTTATGCATCATATTTATTTTATTGTCTTGCATTTTTATTTTTCTTTAGCATCATGTTTATTTCATGCCTTGCATTTTTATTTTCTTTTTTGTTTTATTTTCAGCATCATATTTATTTTATGTCTTGCATTTTTATTTTCTTTATTTATTTTACGCACCATATTTATTTATTGTTTTGCATTTTATGCATTATTTTATTTCCTTTTTAGTATATTTACTTTAATGCAATTTTATTATTTTGTCATTTATTTTATTGCAATTAGAATGTATCTAGGTCCAATGTAAATAAAAATATAAATGAGAATATGCACCGACACCACATTTATTTTTTATGCTTTATGACGAGGACGATAATGTAATTTGGACCGTATCCGAGGAAAAGGACCCTCACTTGATCCAACGTCATTTTGAGGGATCCGGCGCGTCAGACCTTTCTCAGCATAACTTAGTCTCTGGACCTTAGGACTTAATCAAAATTTTCATAAAAAAGTCAAAAAAGTCAAAATCCAAAAACATTTTATAATCAAAATTTCAAAAAATCAATCTTTGTTATCTTCTTTTCTTAATCAAATTTTTAATCAACCTTTAATCAATCAAAACTTGTTTTCTTCAAATTAAAATCAATCAAACTCACTTCTTTTATTTCTTCTATGCCTTTACGGCCTCCTATCTTTCTCAAAACATTTTTCAAACTTTAAAAACAATTAAAACCAATCACTCGGCTTTTGACCCCGAACTACGTGATTTTGATCCCGCTCGGGTACGTAGGCAAAAGACTTTGTCTTCCCAAATCAACAAAATAACAAAAACATTTTCCTTTTCTTTTTATCTCATCACTTTAGTTCTTTTACACTTAAGCTTTTATTTTACAAACAAATAATCAATTTAGCATAAAGATAAAATAAGCAAGAGGTTCCTATAGAGTACTATAGACGTTTAGGGTGCTAACACCTTCCCTTTGCGTAACCAACCCCCGGACCTTTGATCTCTAAAAAATAGGGTTTTTCGAACTTTCTCCCTTTTCCTCGGAAAAATAAAAGATCGGTGGTGAATCTTAAAATTGCAAGTCAACGCTAATTAATAGCTTGATATCCAAAAATCACCGCGACAATTATTATTGCCTAGAAAAGAAAAACAAAGGTACTGAAGTAAAATAGCTCAAGAAAATAAGGAAAAACAACTAAACTTGCATGAAAAGAAACCCTAAGAGAACTATAAATTATGACTTATCATTCACCTCCAAGGGTATTGGGGGTTCTTTCTAAAGTTCTTGTGTTGAAGATGATCCAACCACCAGACGGAGCAAAGAACAGTTCGAGTGAAGAGCTTTAAGGATTGCACGGGTGATTGATGATTCATCAAGAAGCACCAATTTCAAAGGGTATTTGAAGATTGGGGGAGTGATTGCATAGGAATTGAAGAGTTGGGGTAGTTTGAAGGAATTCTTGTAATCACATTGTAATCAAACATTCATATTTTAGAGGAAGTCCTTGGTCGAGACATTTTCCACCAAGAAGAGTAGATGTAGCCCGAAGCGAGGACGAAAGGGGAACTACTATAAATCTCGGTGTCGTTTCTCTTCCCTTTCCTCTTTAATTTTGTTTTATTGCATATATGCTTGTTTGATAAATTGTTAGAATAGAATTGAATGTGATCTTGTTTCAACTTGTTAAACTTGGCTTAATTCATTGAATTAGGTTTTCTCTTAATCCACATTGATCATATTTGAATTCAATTTAGTGTCAATTTATCAAACACATATACCTTGTGCTCATTAGTATAATTGTTTTAATTACTCTTAGGTTTGGTTTGAG
This sequence comes from Medicago ruthenica, assembly GCA_018208015.1. Lineage (NCBI taxonomy): Eukaryota > Viridiplantae > Streptophyta > Magnoliopsida > Fabales > Fabaceae > Medicago > Medicago ruthenica. Next base: position 17,189,079 of record CM031376.1, read on the forward strand.
ATTTGTCTAGTTTTGTACTTTGTGTGAGAATTATCAATAATAGATTGTATTAAGATTTGACTTAGAATCTCTCAATTCCTAGTGAATCTTATTAATATTACATAGTCTTATTACTTTTGTCATTGCCATTGATTCAAGCATAAATCCAGTAAGTCGCCTTTGTTTTCGAAAATCGCTTTCGCTAAAAACTCGATAAACTTTTAAAACGCTATTCACCCCCCCTCTAGCGCATACCTTGCCATATAGACCAACACTTTCTTGGTCTTGAGATAAATCATTCCCACTCTGGTATCTCCATTTCCCAAAGAAAATATTGGATTCCAAACCTGTTTCTACACCTTCTAATCCTTCATCCAAGTTACATCAAGATATCAGTCCACCATTTGAGGATATTGCATCATATAGAAGATTAGTAGGAAGGTTACAATATCTAAATACAACTAGACTAGACATCACATTCATCACTCAACAACTAAGCCAGTTTCTAACAAAACCTACTTATGCTCACCATTCTGCAGCTTTAAGGGTTTTAAGATATCTTAAAACCTTTCCAGGTCGTGGCTTATTCTTCCCTAGAGATTCTAAACTTCAAATCTTAGGCTTCTCTGATGTTGATTGGGCTGGATGCATACATTCAAGGAGATCAGTTTTTGGACAATGTTTCTTTCTAGGAAAATCCTTGATATCATGGAGAACTATGAAACAATTGACTGTTTCTAGATCCTCTTCAGAAGCAGAATATAGAGCTCTTGCAGCAGCTACATGTGAATTGAAGTGACTCTTATATTTGATTAAAGACTTACATATCACTTGTGAGAAGCTACTTGTAATCTATTGTGATAATCAAAGTGCTCTTCATATAGCAGCTAACCTGTGTTCCATGAACGCACAAAACACTTGGAAATAAACTGTCACTTTGTTAGGGAGAAATTGCAAGCCAAAGTATTAAAGCTTCTTCCAGTTTCATCAAAGGAACAACTAACAAATTTCTTCACCAAGCCTCTCTTGCCTCAGCCTTTCAATCTATTCCTATCCAAATTAGGGATCATCAACATTTATCAACCACCAACTTGTGGGGAGGATATTGCATCACGAAGATATGATAGAAAGAAATATTAATAACAGTAATAACTTGCATAGCAAGTAACTAAGATACTTAATTATGGTATAGCAATCCTATGCATATAAGATCATATTAGTTAGCATATGGATTAGTAAGTGTATACATATTTGTTCTACAAGTTAGTTTCAATCAATGAGAATCATTTTTTTAGTCCTTTCTCAATTCATAATAATTGTAAAAAAAATATAAAAAAATACACTTCACGTTTTATAGAGATGTTTCAGGAACAAATCTTTTGCAAAAAAAAAATAAAAATTCTATTATACCATTTTCTCACGCGCCATCCAAAATAAAAAAAAACATGGGATTTTTGGAATATGTGAAAAAATGCTTTTTCACCAATTTGGATTCTAAAATCTAAAAAAACAAGCACTTTAGATTTTATAATCCGAACACCCATTATACATCCTACTTCGAAGCATGTATAGCGGGAGTTAGGATTATAAAATCTGAAATGCTTGTTTTTTTTTTTTTTGGATTTTAAAATCCTAACACCCCTATACACCCCCTATATCATACAAAGATGGAACTTGTTTGTGACAAGGATAGGAAATTTAACAACCATACTAACCATTCTAACCCACTGCTCTAATGTGTTTCTTGTGTTTAAGTCTTGAAAGTGCACATTTCTAGTTGAAAACTAAAAAAACGGTTTTCAAGCTACTGTGTAGGTTTTCTTCGAAATTTGCCCTGAAAATCATAAGAAAAAATCAAGGACTTTTAACGGGACTTCGCCCCCTCAAAATCCAAAATTCCATCATTTAAACTCATTTTTAATTTTTTTTTATAATTTTTCATATTCTCAGAAAAAACCAAAAAGATGTGCATTAGCTTTATTTAATTTTTTAAAATTTTTAGTGGCATTTTTATATTTATTTGATTTAATTTGATAGGTTTTGTTTTTTTAGTAGTTTTTTTAAGGGAAATGTTAACGAGTGCCCTCGGGACACTCTTTAAGACCTTTAAATGGTAACTTTTTTTGAAAATTTATGTAATCAATGCATTAGAAATTGAAATATTTGACTTTTTTATGAAATAATTTATTCTTTTGGAATGCTTAAAGAGTGTCCCGGAGACACTCGTTAACAAGACCCTTTTTTTAAAAGCAAAACTCGCGGTTGCTGAAATGGGAGGAGGTTATGATTGTTGAGTTTGAATTGTATAATACAAAGGGGTAAAATGGAAAATTCAGAGAGCGAGAAGTTGGTAGGCTAGGGAAAGAAATATTATTGATATAACTAATCTGGTTTCTTTGGGTCTAACCGGTCAAAGAGCCCAAACCAGCGGTGGCCCGTATACTTCAAAAACTCATTATACATTCAGATTCAAACAAAAATCTATGTATGGTTCGTCCTATAAGTGTAGCTCAAATGATAAAAAAATAAAATAAAATAGGAACATGCTAACTTGTATCCTAATGTATGTGTTAAGGAATCTACAAAAAGAAATTGTGTCTTGAAAGATTAAACATTTAACTTTTGGACCAAGAGAATGTAAAATTTTATATATCAAATTTCTATCTTTGATATACAAACATGTGCTGTAATGAAATGTATTAGCATTTTCCTAAATAATATGGAGACATTTGATGAGTTGGAATGCGGATTTGAATCCCCAATGTCACTCAACTCCACATTTATTGTGTGATTTTCAACGCTAGTCTCTTAAAAAAAATCCAAACATGTTATAATTATAAGTCAAAAATATTCATAAAGACTCTTAATAATGACTTTGTGGTTAGACATGAGAACTGAATTCTCTCCGTTGAAAAATCTCTCATTTTTTTCAAGAGGAATCTCAATCATCAAACGTGAAAGTGAAAAATAGGATTAAAATTAAAAAAAATGGTATTTTTAATGGTTGAGATCGAAAATGAAGAGAAAAATGAAAAGTACAATGATGAGGATCCAACTCCTTAGGCAAGACAAATGTTTACTCTATCCACTAAACTAGGTACCTAACTTTAAAGTCTAATTTCACACCAACAATGTCAATAACTAATTGTAATCCCTTCGTCTCATATTATGTGTCTTTTTTTTTAATTTTTTTTGTCTCAAATTATTTGTTCCTTCTATAATATTAATACAACATTTATTATTTTTTTCACTAACATACCCTTATTTATTGCATTTAATCATCTTAACTACCCCACTAACTATAATTAATAAGGATTTTTAATAAATAATACTCCCTCCGTTTCAAAATACATGTCCATTTTAGAGAAATTGCAGTAACCAAGGACAAGCTAGTTTGACACAAAAGTTCCTATTATACCCTTATCTTTGATTTCCTCTATTTTACATTTATTTACCCCATCTCATAATTACTCTCAATACCAATACTAAAATTAATTAAACAAATTAGTTCATCATTTAAACACCCTTGGTCATTTCTTGGGAGAGTTCAATAGTCATTTCTTGGAAGAGTGCATGAGTAAATCCACTTAAAATTGGGTCAACATTTATTAGTAGAAAATAATTATTGTAGAGAAAATCTAGAATCCAATTAATTGGTAGGCAAGGGTAAAATAGACAAAATGTATCCTTAAACTATCAAATGGACATGTATTTTGAAACAAAATTTTTTTCCAAAATGGACATGTATTTTGAAACGGAGGGAGTACATATTTTGTCATTAAAATCAACATTATTAATCACTTTCTTAATAATCGTGAAAAATTCAAATGAAACACCTAATGTGAGACGGAGAGAGTAATAACCAACTCTTACAATGTATATGTACATAATTATAAAATTATGAAATGATTCTATGTCAAGCAGGAAGAAGGGAAAACTATTTTAAGGGAGCCATTGAAATCATAAGAACCATTTTGTAGTTAGGAAAAATATATAAACAAAGAGTTAAGAAGTGGGAAAGCAATCAAACTATGATACTTGATCAAAAATGCAATTGAAAGTCAACTAAGGTGGATATAAACAATAATTGATGGTGAACACTTCAATTGTCAATTTTAAAAACTATTTAATGATTTAACCGTTTCTGTTGTAATAATCAGGAAAACCACCAACAATCTGCAGCAACTTCAATTTTTTATTTTAATCAGGAAAACTATACATTGAATTTCTTAGCTGGTTCGTTCAAATGCTTATTCTTGATAATTTTATACTAGCTTACTACTCCCTCCGTCCCAAAATATAAGCAAAAATTGATCAACAAAAGTTAATGTATTTGGTTCAAAATTTGTACCAAATACATCAACTTATGTTGACTCATTTTTGCTTATATTTTGGAACGGAGTAGTACTATGTCTACTAGTACTATATAGTATATACATTGAAAGAATGGAACTTTGAGTCTGACTGAATTGGCATTTTCTAAGTCTCCTCATATTTATTAAGTACAAGTCAGTCCACAAATATTAATTTATTTATGGAGAAAATATCGAGAATAATACCAATAAGTTTCCTAAAAAACACAGTGATGATAAGTTCGTAAATGCAGTTCAAATGACAACAAGTTACATCCGCGCTTGGGAGTAAATTCAAACTCACAATACATTTTTTCTTCAAACTTAATGTGTGAGTTTGACCGGTAAGTTTTTTGGAGAGAAAAAAAACTTATGATATGTAACCGTATCTTTAACTTATTTTCGTAAACTCTTTTAAATAGCTTACAAAATCCGCTTATGCAAATTTTTATCTCGTTTACTCTAACTTTAGTGGAAAGAGTTTAAATGTATATAAGCATTTATATAAGGGAAATACTAACTAGTGCTCCCGAAACACTAATTAAGGAAACAAATATAATAAAAAAATTGGGATTTGTGAAGTCAAGCCATTAAAAGTGTAAAAAATACATTATTTTCAATGTAAAGTTTTCTTCTTTTATTTTTTCTAACTAGTGCCCCAGAGACATTAGTTAGCATGACCCTTTATATAATTAATAAATGCTTATTAAATAAGCACCTGAGTGATTTATTTTCTCAATCCTTAGAGCAAACAACCCTTGCAAAATCAAAGAAAAATGTTGAGTTAATATAAAATAATTGAAACTATATTGATTCTATACTAAGTTTTCAATTAGAATTTTCAATTATAAACATTACATATATTTAACAGTAAGTGAGCTTGACCAAGTCTATTTGATTGAATTTCAGCATCAAAAGAAAAGGGAATAAGGGTCTCTGTTTGTACCCTATAGAATGAACATTGAAAAGTTCATCGATCATCTTCATCTAAAATAGACATAGACTTGGTCATCTTCACACTTCACTACTTATCATTATTATTGTTTTAAAGACAAGCTTATCATTATTATTTTCTTCCCACTTTTGGGTCAAAATCAAATAAATATAAGTAGTTAAACACCGTGACATTTTCAAAGTAACATAAAAACAACACACATTTCTAACATGCAACAAAGTTTGCCTACAAATTAGGTCCTTGGTCACTTTCAATGGGCCATAGTTAGAAATATCATAATCTTCAACCACATCACAAAATCTCTTTCATTCTATAGTTTTTTTTTTCCTTCTTCAAATTTCTCATGACTAAAACTAAAACTAACCAAAACGAGTAGACATGATATTCAAATTCTACACATTAAATATATGATATAAATGTAAAAATTATTTAAAAATGATTGATAAAAATGTAATGTGAGCCGGTCAATCTCAAATCGATGAGTGATATTAATTAATATGTGTACCTACATTTTTTGTTTGTTTTGAAGAGTCTAGCGGCAAACTCACACTCCAAGTGCTGAGAAATAAGAATTGCACTCTTGTATTATCTTAATTGTACTTACAAGATTAAAATAGTAAACGGGGTGCAACATATGAAATATTCTTATCCAACCATGTTTAATTGCGGAGTTATGATAAGTTATTGATAAAAAAAACTCAATTTTTTTTTATTTTTTTGTCAAATAACCTAGTGACTATAATTCACCTTTTAAAGTGAATAACTGAGGTGTCCAAGTTCGAACTCCGACTCCTACATATAACAATGCATTATTCCTGGCAATTGAGAACCCTACCAAAACAATTATTTTTAACTATAGTTAATATGGATACATATACATGATGACATGGTTGATAGAATTAAGATTAGGAACACGTAAAAAGGTTTGGTTGGTGATGTCAAGTAATGACATAGAAGGTTAAGTCCCGTGAATGGCCAAGCAAGCTCCATGTGATGTTATATGCATAGTACAAATGACTTTTGATCAATTAATTATTAATTAATTAAATGAAAAAAAAAAAATACCCCACATACAGTTGTAAGAAACTTCTCACATACATTATTCACACATATATTGTATTGTTATTTTTTAATTTTTTATATTCTAATAGCTTTCACAATACACCTCACCAGCAACTCCTTAAATTTTCCACTCATAAAAAATTTAAAGGAACTTTCCACGTTTGCATCTATATCTACAAGGCTTTAAATAGGCCTTAAAATCCTCAAATTGCATAAAGAGTTATACTCTATAGTTTTTATACACATCCTTGATCCTTCCCTCTCACTCTTTGGTACCCTTTTGTGTATTGTTTTACTAATTTTTCACAATCATGTTAGATTCTACATTGGAGTTGATTACTCAAGCTGCTTCTAGCTCCACATTCATTTTTTGCTTTTGCAATTTGATCATAGTCATTATTTTATTGGATTTGAAGCCAAGAATAAGTGTTCATCAAAGAAGTGAAATTCATCTTTCAATAAGTGAAACTCATAAGCAAGACACTAACATCGAGTTTTCATCTGAAAAGAGTATAGAATCATTGACACAAGAGAAAGAAGTTTCACATGTCATCGAAACGGTCGAAGAAGAAGAAGAAGAAGAAGAAGAAGAAGAATATAAGATTGAAATTGAAGGTAATGATGATATTGATTGCAACAATGAAGAAGGAAAAGAGGAAATGGTAAAAGAGGTTGAGGAAGAGAATGATGATGAGTTGAGGAAAAGAGTGGAAGAATTTATAGATAAAGTTAACAAAAAATGGAAAGAAGAATTGTTGAGCACATCTAGCTTGGTATATGAAGGAAAAAATAATGAAATTTTGGCCATTTAAGATATGTTTTTAGATTTTGATGTATTGAATAATGTTTAAGAAATATATCATAAAGATAGTTAGTTGTTCATAAGTGCTACATAATTTCTATGGTTTTGACTATAAATTAATCCCTCTTGCTTAGTGTTGTGTAGAGGTAATGTTTCCAACATATCAAACCCTTGTGAATTAAACTGAATTGGATATGAGTGAGTTCCGAAGAGAAAAGAAGATAACAATTTTCAACTTAGAACTTTATTTATTCTTGCATACATCACATGGATGAGTAGAAAAGTGAAAAGGCATAAAGAGAATGCTTGGAAGAAGAATATGTAGGGATTCCTTTACTCTTTTTCTATTGTTTTTACTATTTCTTTTCTTGTAAAGAAATTGTTTGTGGGCATTTCTTTATTCCAACAACTTTTTTTGTTCTTTATATCCTCATATTGGATGCAATAGCCAAGAAAGGATATCTATTTTTCTTTTGGGGGATTTGGATGAAGATAAATATAAACAAGAGAATCTCTAACATGCTCTCTATTTTCATTACTCTCTTCCTTCTATTGACTAAAATTCATATAAATTCCACTAACATAGTGTGATCAATTCAAATTTTAACCAATAAAAAAAAATCTTTGGAGCACTCCTCATGAAACATAGAAAACAAAATTCTCAAGTATGAGAAACTCTTTGTTGAAAAAGGTATAAGAAATGTTCAAGCCCAATATGAAGAAAATGAAATGTCTAGTCACTTTGGCCATTTTAGTGTATTTAGGATATAAATGAAATTATTTAAATAAATAATTTAAATGAGAGAAAATGTCTGGGAGGGAGGGAGGGAGAGAGAGAGAGAGAGAGAGAGAGAGAGAGAGAGAGAGAGAGAGAGAGAGAGAGAGAGAGAGAGAGAGAGAGATGATTCATAGGTAGACAATCCTGATCCCAAAATTAATGTTTCAAATGACAATTCTTGTAAAACATATTTTTAAACATACAACAATAGTTATGGTTTTAGGGTACACATAGTATGTACCATTGCATTTTAACAATTCACACAAAAAAAAATCAATTTTCTTTATAATGAAATGTTTAAGTGAGTTCGGTCATTGTAACTCGTTAAAGTCAAAACAAACCTTAGCGTTTGAAAATGACTAACATTGATACTTACATATATTTCATCAATAGAGTTTTAACGTCGTAAATGGGGGGTTAAACTCGTGTCTTCGTGGAATATGAGTCAACTTTTTACAACTAAAAAATATAGATGTGTCTCTCCATACAAATGGGAGGTTAAACTTGTGTCTTTGTGGAATATGAGTCAACTTCTTACTAACAAAAAAACTAGTGTTGTGTCTCGTCGTGCAATATTTGTCAAATTAACCACAATTATTCTTGCACTTCATTTTATCTTAGAGTACTTTCTTAAATCGGTATTGGTTATTACCGTAAAGATCCACACGTGTGAGTGTTTGTTAATTGAATAAAATTTTAGCTAAAGAATATAGCTAAAAATTGTAAAAGCAAAAAAGTTTATTTATAGTTTATAACCAACAATTTTAAAAAGCTTTTTTGTCTAATAATATTTCACTATGATGCCATATTTACTATACTTAATCTCGGTTGTAATAATTCAACTAATTACACAAAGTTTTCTTTTCATAACCACTAACTCAAAAACCTGGTTTTGAAAAAGTACTACATCTATTTTTACAATTAGATATGGTTATATTAAGTACTCTTTTCATTTCAGAAATCTCAAGTAAATGATAGAAACTTATATTTTGAATAATTTCTACGGGCTCACTATAATAACTATTATATTAGTTACTATTTGTATTTATTTTTGTAAGTAACATTAAGAGAGCTTATTAAACTACCAAATGAAATGGTTTGAGGCAAAAAAAGTTCATGTCGGTGTTCATTCATCATGACATTATAAGGAAAACCATTTGAGACATATTATAATAACAACTATATTAGCTATTATAATTATCTTTAGTGTTTTCTTGGTTGGTTGTTGTAATGACATTGTACTTTGTTTGGACTAATTTTGACAAGCATTATGCATCAATTTTAGTGTTTTAATTCATTTGTCTTTTATTTATTTTTTAATTAAAAAAAAACTCGTTAAGCTACCTAATAACATGATGTAGGCTTAAATTAGTCTGTCCATGTTTCGATAAGCAGCTTAATCTTTAGCTTTTCTATAAACCATTTTTATAACAAAAGGTAAAATTAAATTAAATTATTTTCATATAAACAATAAGCTATTTTCATAAACTATCGTCAAGAACTAATGAAAATAAGTTGAAAACAACGTATGAACATGTCACAAGTAGTTTTCATAAGTTCGCACAAACAGTGTCACATGCATATGCCTGTGTTTATCTTTTATTTGGCAATACAATATTTGGTAGACGAAATAACAAAAAGACATGACAAAACAATGAATCCAATTTAATAAATTAATGTGTCAATCAAACTCATGACAAGAAAATAACGATGAGGAATATGGAAGGAAGTGGATTTTATAATTGAATTTTGGAGTGGGCACCATAATTTGTTAAATTGGAAAAACATTGAAAAACTTGAATATTAGCAAATTTAGATTTGGAATTCAATCATGCATGGAGAAGGACATACAGTACTTGTATATTAGCCAATTCAATAATTGCAAGAATCAATCAGTACTCAAGCATAAATGAAGCCTAAATATTGATGACTCAACACAATACCAAACACTAATTGAAGGAAGGAAAATAATAATGCATTTACCTTGATATGGAGGATCATAATAGGTTTAATTATAGTATACTCCAACTTCTAAATGATTGGAGGTTAGACAGGCTAAGCATTAACAAATGCTGACTTCATAGAGCCTTGACCATCGATAAAGAATCGATGCCATCCATTTGAAAACAAACTTTGTCACAATAGGTTTTGTTCTAACCTATTTCTATCTTCTCACTCTCTCTTTACATTTCTTCTCACAACCAAACCTACCCTAAATGTTTGTGCAGGGGGACAATTGATTAGGAATGATTTGCAATCTCCTTGCCTTTCTTCTGATCCCGCTTCTTTGGAGGACAAAAACTTGCAACCACGACCTGATACATAAAACAGAAAGAGGAAAATAATCACTTTAACGTTCTTCATACATGAAGTAATATAGTTTTTCATTTCAGTAGTATTTGGGGGCCGTTTGGATTGACTTATTTTTGAGCTTATGAAAAATAGCTTATGCAAATAAATAAACTTTTATGCTAATTTATAAGTTCTCACTCACTAACGAACATTGTATCTTCATAGGCTCTTTTTTCATAAACTACCTTAACAAGCTTATGCATAATACATAAAAGCTTATTTACTTGCATAAGCTAAAAAAATTAGCCAATCCAAACGGGCCCTTGATATCTAGCAGTAAAATAGTGCATCATCCAAATTCTAATAAACAATGAGTTTGACAACCATCATTAGCACCAATAAAAATGTTATTGTTATAACAAAGGTAAATTATAAGCGGTTTCACAAGTTTTTGAATATTCTAATAGATATCCTCTTCAACAACAAATTTACCTTCACGGGACCTGCAGCTACCAGCGAACCAGCCAGTGGACCCTGAATAACCCGACCACCTATGGCCAAAGAGACAGTCAGCTTCCCAGATACTAATCCATCTTCATTTGGTTCAAACGAGCCAGTCAAGGAAAGTAGATCAAAAATTCCCTGTAAAAGCAGAAATACGAGTCAGCATATTCATTTAATATTTTCATCTAGTGTCATAACTAAAAAAAGGAAGAGAGTAGTTCTAAAGACCCCGTTATTTGACACTCCTTTCAACCTTCTATTGTATCAATCTCATGTTAGGCGCACTAAATAACAACAGGCCCACTCTCAATTAGTTTGGCCAGCAAGAGATTTCATCCAATGATACAGTGTGTTTGGAAAAGCCTAATGTCACATACAAATCAGATGCGAGAGAGATATAGGACTAAACTTTATAGGGGCTAATAAAAAAGGACTGAGTTAACCTCACATATCAAAGTAACATATGAATCTGCTGAAAGAGATATGTAGGACTAAACTTTTATCTATGCTAAAGAATCACATATACAGAATTGCACTAACCTCATATTTCGAAGTCTCACTACCAGAATCCGACATATCAATTGTGACACTTGAAATAGAGCCAGATCCAGATAGAATGGATATAGCTTGGAAATCTAGAGCGAGAAGGGAAATTCTTGATGCAACATCCTAAACAAGTCATAGGAAAATCAAAGATACAATTAACAAATAAGCACACAGTATTGTCAACTGAAACAAAAAATGGAAGTGTGAATGAGAGATTTAATTTCAATAATAATCAAATTGTATGCAACCTGTAGTTAGGATTCATGTAATCATACTAAAACACATCTTACTATTTCATAAAACTATTGAAATTTGGGGCCTAACTCATCCTTACAAAACCGGCTTGTAAGGTGAGGAGTGCCTCCTCTTTATAAACTCTTCTCAAGCGTCCTATCTATCCGATGTGGGACTAAATCCACCCCCTCAAAGCCAACACAATGAAGGTGCTGGAGGCTGCAATGAAGGCTAACTAAAGGTCACAATTTAGGCGACTGGGGGCGGACCGCAATTAAGGCGGAATTTCCAACACACCCCCTCATGCTTCAGCCCGGCCCAATGGGCCTGAAGCGTGGACGATGCAGGAAGCCCAACGATAGATCTAGGATAGGTTCTGATACCATGTGAAAACTGAATATTATTATATTTCAGAGATAAATAATGCACAGCCACTAATGTGTTTATATAGGCTATTCTAACCTAATGGGCCTGACGAATGACTAATGGGCCAATTACAAATTACTAATAATAATAGTAAAACTTCACTATTTACAACAATAACAACTATTAGTATTAGATGTTATTTCTTCATTAGCATGAAAAATTAACTTGCCAATGTCTCAAACTTTATTTTATGCATATATTATTATCTAATACAGAATTACATTTCACAAATCAATAAATATTTAAAATTTTAAGATTGTGATGCCTACTTATTTGTGTAAAAGAATTGGAAACCATGTCTTCGCCTCTATGAAAATACATGCACCTGTTAATTTAGCTATACAAAACTTCAAATTAAGAATTTTGCTTGGGTAGCCAACATGTGTCATCATAGCTATCTTAAACCGATAAACAAAGTTTAGTTTTCTTCTATTCTCCTCCTATAAACTAAGTTTCTACGACTATTCAAATTCAGCCTGTGAGTAGAACCAAAAGGATAATTCTGCATTTTCATCAACTTCCAAGGAACCACCAATCCTGAAGTTAATGCCCATAGGCCATAGGTAATGCTCGCAGTCTTGGAAGTTGGGAAGGCATTTACTTTAATCTTTGTTAGCTACTGTTAGTAGCCACTTGCCAGCCAAGTTCAGCAACAACATCTTCAGAACTGAAATACCTTTTTCCATTTAAATAACCATAATTTTCCTACAGCTGAAATTCTATGTGACTGAAAAGTGGTAAGGATTACTTATTGTTCTATGTTTCTCATAGTTATTGAAATACGTTTCGCCATTAGATTGTACAAATCATAATAATTTACGACATAGTATGCTGACAGTGAATACTGCACCAAATAAAGAAAGGAAAATAATGTATGTGTTAAACTTAAAAGGTATTTAAATTAAATATGTACGATGACATTGCATTTAGTGAAATGCATTAATTTTCAATGAGTAAACTAAACGAATAGCCTTTGCATTTATTCAGAATAAGGCATCAAGAACAAAATTGGTAGATGTAATCCAACTATTTTCAGAATATAGGCCTAAAATGGAATGAAAAAAATACCTCGCCAGAATTCACTATAAAGGCGTGATGTGTGAAATGGGAACCAACGGAGTTTGATGTTCCATCATCTGTAAAGTAGGTAGATTATTAGATAGACAAGTGATAGAATAAGATAACCATAAGGCCAGAGAGCAAATTATTCTGTAATTCACAAAAATACAACAAATTGATTTCATTGTGTAAAAACAAAATTACAGATCCAAATTCAACATGCACATATCATATAATGTCAGAAATACCCACAGTGATATACAAGATACGATATTAGCCTGATTCCGAATAATCAGTAAAAGAGATTCACCTCAAAAAAGCATCATGAACCGGGATTATGTTCTGGTATAGAAGTAAGCATGTCATTACAGCACATATGGATCTAATAAAGTGAAGACCACAAAACTCTTCCATGAACATGAAAAAAATAGTGCACTTGAATGACCATATTGAATCATAATTAAAACTATAATTTTATGTAATAATTATTAACATTCTGCACTAAAGAATTCATCTTAAGATTTATCAAAAACTTTTTCAGACACCTCCCTATCAATAACACTTCATAATATTCAAATTCAACCATCATCCTTGCTCAGATTCTTCAATTTTGGGTTCTAATAATGCAACGTTAAATAAACTAAATTCCTAACCAATTTCCCACAAGTCAATTAGCAAACTTTTGAACGAGTATTAATTTAGACTTAGTACCGAACTTAACAACTGATCAACAGAAAACCAACCATACATCTGCAATTCAAGATCTGAAAAAGAATCTAAGCAAAAAGTTCACTCATGCTACAAATATTAATCTCTGATCTAAAGCATGAATCAAATCTAAAAACAAAAACAAAAAACACAAATCAAGATTAAATCAACTAAAACCCAAAAAATAACTATTGCTTCACATGTTAAAGAACAACCCAACAGATTCTAAAAAAACAGAAAACATTGGTTATCTACAACAAATGTAAAAATATAATTACAAAACAACAACATAAAACATACAATACGATAATTAAAAATATTAAATGCTAAACATACAAAATAATAAAACAATCATTTTATTTCAACATGGTCTTGTACCTTTAAAATCATTTAATCCTCTACCCCTTTTTGAGGCTGAAAATTCTCTGGTCATTGGAAATGCATATGAAAATGGCATAGGTGATAGCTCTGTCTTACTGCCCAATTCATACTGCAAAGGCCTACCCCTCTTCTTCCGTTCCTTTGTACTATCAGGTGCCGGAGCACTTGCCGGAGTCGGCGTAGGCAACTCCTTTGCAGGCCCAGAAGCCGCATCCTTAGCGGCTTGCTTTCTATCAAAGTGATCTTTCAGAATGTTTTTTACATCCTCAGGTGTTTTCTCACAAGGTTTCACTCCTCCCTTGATCCCTAATTGATGTTTTTTGGCTCTAGTGATTCCTCCAGTTGAAGGGTGTTCACAGAAATTGCAAACAATTGTTTTTTTACTCTCGTCTTTGAAAGAATTCCACCGCCAACCAATATCAGTGGATTCACGACGAGTAGGTTTAAAATAACCCTTGTTGTTGTTTGCAGTTGGTGATGATGCCATTGCAAACAAAACCGGGCCAGAATTGGGCAAACAGAACTAAACCTAAACAGAGCAAGAATAAACTATTAAAAATGAAGCAGAACACGGAATGCAAAGAGGAAAAAACAAAGCAGAACACAGGAAAGGAAGGAGAAAAAAAACTTTATACAGAAACAGAGCAGCGATGGCAGATCATGAAATAGAGATGAAGAACGATGGCAGAGCAAGACAAAGGAACACTCAAAGAAGAAGGAACAGGGCAGCAATGTTGGATCGAAGGAACTCAAAGAGAAGAAGGAACAAAACAAGATGCGGCGGCCACACTTGTGCTCTTATACAAATGAGTTAAGATAATTAGGTCACTGAAAGGGTATGAAAATACCAATATACCCTTAATAAATTGAAACAATTTAAAAAATTAAAGTTTTCTAAGAATTTTCTACCAAAACAAGGTCAAGAAAATGCTATGCAAGCGAGATGGCGCCACTACTCAACCACTATATGCGGCATCTATGACTGCCACAAGCACTTCGCGGGCCAATGGCGTGGAAGTGGGAGGGCCTTGCCACAACACTACGACGCTATTGACAACATAGATTTAACTGTTAGAGAGAAAAACATCAACTTTGGTTCACAGACTCTACGACATGATTTATGAAACTTAGGGTTTTGCAAGAAAGGGTGGAGGAAATAAACGATGTGTTTGTTTCAAGTTATCTTTGTAGATTTCCGGGAATAAAAGGATAGGAAATATGCATTCTTATGTTTGTTACAAGTTTTTATATTTTATTGCTGTGTATAAAATATTCCTAGGAAAGTTTTTTTTTTTATGTAAAATGGGTATCCTCTGCGCACACAACTGCGGAGACTAATCCCTTGAGCCTTGTGGCACCCAAATGGGCGGCAAACTCTCCCTAAAAGTTTTAACGCCGCTGCATCTGCATGCCCAAGGCTCGATTCGAACCCAGGACCTTGGTTAAGCTAGAAGAGACCCGCGCCATCTCATATAAATGCCCTTGGGTTAGGAAAGTTGTTTTATTCCCAAGGAGAAGAGTGAGAATAAATTCCCATGCAACAAAGGAGAATAAATTGAAGTGTAACTACCTATAAATCTCTCTAAATAATTTCCAGAAATAATATGCATGTTAATAAGAAATCTTTTTTTAAAAACGCCTAGGAATAAAACCTCCTATAAAATTTTCTAATCAAAGTTATTACCAAGAATATATCTAGTAAACTAGGAACAAAAACCCCCAAATAAATTATAAAAAAAGCATTTATAATGAAAAATAAATTAAATAATGGGAATTTAATTTTTTTAATAATTTTTATATATTATTTTATGTATAAATATGGGAATTTCTGAATTTGGTAGGATCCGAGCTTGATGGCTGTATATTTATTTTTCATCTAGTAAATAATTATTTATTTTTTATCCGAGCTTGAAAAAAATTAAATTTCCATTATTCATGTAGCCGAGCTTGATAGCTGTTGTTGTTGTTGTTTCACAATCATGACTAATGGCTGGATTAACCAGAGAAGGAGGACTATCCAAAACATTTTGGTAAAGAGCCCCATGGGGGAACTTTTTTTTAAAATCAATTGATACTTCTGTGCTATTTCAAAGAAAGCTCATAAAGTTTTCAAAATGATGGATGACATTGTTGAGGAAGTGGGTGAAGAAAATGTTGTCCAAATTGTAATGAACAATGCTACAAACTACAAGTTGGTTGGACAAATGTTGATGGAGAAGAGGAATAAGCTTTATTGGACACCTTGTGTGCGGCTAATTGCATTGATCTAATGTTGGATACCTATGCATACAGAGACTATTACTTCGGGTAAAAATACCACAACTTATATCTATGTTAGGGTTGGAAAAATATAACATGCATCCAGCAAACAAAACCAACATAATTAAAATTGAACTATCTCAGATTCTCTTCATTATCACAAGTAACCACTTATATAGTAAGTACGCATACATTCATAACCTATTCAATTTCATTTAGATTTTATTACATTAAATTGCTATTGAATCAGAAATTTAAGAACAACGAAAATAAATCGGTAAAAGAATAAAGCTATGAATCAGTGAGAAAGAAATATTGGAAACTTAAAAAGTTGTTGAACCTGATTTGAGATGCGGTGGTGGTCGGGGAGCAATGCCGCGAGATGGCGGTGTGGCGATCGGCGATTGAAGCGGACGGTGACATTGAGAGCGAAATCTGGAAGTGTTGTGTGATTGATTATTGATTCTCTTATATGAGTGTGATTCTTGTTTCTATTGGAAGTATGACATGGTGTCGTTTCGTTTCAACAACTTTTTTCCAAATATTTAAAACGAAACAAAATTAGAAACATGTCTTGTGATGTGCCAACCATTTTACTCAAGAGCAATGTTATTTGAACATCAAAAAATATACAACTTATTTGACAACCGTATAAAAATACACTATTTATAACTAATGATATGACTAAAAGAGAGAGGAAAAAGTAATGAAAAAAAACAAATAAACCTAATCCGTATAAATATACGGTATTGGACAACCTTTTAGTTGCGGTGGATCATTTTTACAAGGTTAAATTCTTACCGCTGAGCTAACACCTCAAGTGTCAATGTTAAGACTTTTGCGTAAGGACATTGTTATTCATGTGTCCCTACATGACTAGAGGGATTAATCTGAGTAGTTTAATTGAGTATCCTCGCTTATACTACTCAAACCCATCCCTCGGTCTAGTAGGGCCACATAAATTTGTAGTCTCCAATGTAATAAATCTCAATTACGTTTTTGTGGACTTCAATGTTTTTAAGATTTGAGTAGTTGTTTATTGTGGATTTGGTTGGTCTATTTTAAAACTTATGAACATAGGTAGGATTTTCCGATCGTACATTTTGCAATCTTACTACCCCCCAAATCCTAGTTGCAATCTTGCGTTTTATGATCTTGCAACCCCCTACCGATCTTGATAACCTTGATCATGGTTGCAAGCAAAGTTACAAAACTCAAACCAATTAAAGCACTAGGTAAAAGCGTAACTAACTGATGTTTGACAGCATTTGTCACTAGTTGAACCACATGACCTAGTCTTAATTTAAAAAAAATAAAAAAATCATTACAAAAATTTGACATGGAAAAATATCTCACATTCTCTTCATTATCTCTGGAAGCCATTTACATAGTAAGTATTTCATATTAAAAACAATGCATAACCTATGAAGCACAAATACTTCTTGGATTATATGTGTCCCAGTGTCAGATATGTATACACCGACATTTCATATGATTACGTTGAATTATGTCATTTTTTCAAATTATTAGAGTGTCGTGTCCGGTGTCGGTGTTTGTGCTTCAGAGTACAAAACCTATTCAATTATCGTAAGAAAGAAAAAATCACATTACATCACATGAATTCATAACCTATTCAATTACATGATAAAAAAGACATCAATTGAATTTGAATCCGAAAGTTAAGAACAAGTTGTGGAACCTGATTTGAAATGCGGCGGTGATGGTCGGTGAGCGCCGCCGGGAGGTGGCGGTGCGGCGATTGAAGCGGACGGCGACATCGGGAGCGAGTGTGCTTCTGAGTTCTATGTGATGCTTGTTTTCTATTATTAGACAAGTATGCTACGGCGTCGTTTAACCAACTATATTTTTTTAGGGGTTTTTAATTGAAGAAAAATGTAATAATAATAATTATTATTATTATTAGAAAAGTTGAAAATATATGAAGAAATATATGAAGAAAGAAAATCAGATGATAGAAAAAGAAAATCTAAAGTAGATATTACTTGGCATAAATGTGGTAAGACCGGTCACTATGCTAACCAGTGTTGGACTAAGAAAGCTCTTAGAAATATTGAAGATAATAATCTTCGTTCTCAACTTGAGAAAGTTCTTTTAATCAATTCAGAAGATGATTATAGCTCATCTGATGAAAATATTGAAATGATAAAGGAATCATCCTCCGATTCTAATGAAGAAATATTTTCTGATGACAACAATGATTGTCAGTGTAATTATTGGAAATCCATTGTTGAGATGAATGGTCTTAATGTTCTCACTGAAGAACATGATGAAGCCCTCAAAGTTTTAGAAGCTATAACAGATAATAATCTGAAAAGAGAAATGATAGAATTCCTCATAAAAAGACATTCTAGAAAGGATGCTCCCAGGGAAAATACTCCCAAGGTTATTAATATACCTTATAAGAAGAGTGAAGTCATATCTAGACTTCAGAAAGCTAATACTAAGGAAACTCTTGTTTCTATTAGTGATTTTAAAAGAGAAATGAACTCTTTAAAAGCTGATATAGCTAAGATAAAAAAAGATAATCATATTATATCCCAAAGGGTTGATTATTTAGAAAAAGGAAAAACTCATTTAAAAGAGATAGCTTCCTCTTCTCATAATTCTGATCATTATGAGGAAGAAGATTATTTGAATACTCTTGAGAGAATTACTTCTCAAAAATGGTTTATAAAAATAACTCTTGTTATTAATAAAAATTTTATTCTTCATGATGAGACTGTTCTGGTGGATAGTGGTGCAAATCTCAATTGTATTCAAGAAGGAATTATTCCTACCAAATATTTTGTTAAAACCACCCAAGCTGGGGTGATAAACTCCAGGTTAATTATAAATTACCTAACACCTATATATGTAATCAAAATATTTGTTTACCTACTCATTTTATTTTAGTTAAAGGATTAACTCATAGAATTATACTAGGAACTCCTTTTTTGCATAATATAATGCTTATAACTAATATTGATCAAAAAGGAATTACTACCTTTATTGATAATCAAAAAATTACTTTTGATTTTATTACTGATCCTCAAACCAAAATTATTAATGAGGTTAAGAATTTACTTATTAATAAAAAGAAACAATTATGTTTCTTTAAAGAAGAAGTTAGAATCCTTAACATTGAAGAACATCTTAACAAAGATGAGATCAAAAGACAAATAAGGTCTTTAGAAAAACAATTTCAAATTGAGATTTGTAATGATGTCCCTAATGCTTTCTGGGATAGGAAGAAACATGTTGTTACTCTTCCTTATCTAGATGATTTTAATGAAAATCAAATTCCTACAAAAGTCAAACCGGCTCAAATGAATCAAGACTATCTTGATCTTTGTATAAAAGAAATCCAGACTCTTCTTGATAAAAGACTTATTAGAAATTCTAAATCTCCTTGGAGTTGTACAGCCTTCTATGTTAATAAGGCTGCTGAAAAGGAAAGAGGTGTTCCTAGATTAGTTATTAATTATAAATCCCTTAATCAGGTTTTAAAATGGATTAGATATCCTATTCCTAATAAAAAAGATCTTCTTGACATACTTAATACTTCTGTTATCTTTTCAAAATTTGATCTTAAATCTGGATATTGGCAAATCCAGGTCGCAGAAGCAGATAAATATAAGACTGCTTTTACTGTCCCCTTTGGACATTTTGAATGGAACGTTTTACCTTTTGGTTTAAAAAACGCTCATTCTGAATTTCAGAACATTATGAATGATATATTCAATTTTTGTTCTGATTTATAATTGTCTATATTGATGATGTCTTGGTCTTTTCTGATAACATTGACCAACATTTTAAGCATTTGAAAATATTCAAAGATGTTGTCAAAAGAAATGGTTTAGTTATATCTGAACCCAAGATGAAAATCTTTCAAACCAAGATTAGATTTTTAGGTCATGATATTTATCAAGGAACTATTACCCCTATTAATAGAAGTATTGAATTTGCTTCTAAATTTTCTGATATTATTTTGGATAAAACTCAACTTCAAAGATTTTTGGGTAGTTTAAACTATGTTTTTGATTATTATAAAGACCTAGCAAATGATACTGCTATTCTTTATAATAGATTAAAAACCAAACCTAATCCTTGGACAGAAAAGCATACTCAAGTTGTTCAAAGAATTAAGTCTAAAGTTAAATGTTTACCTTGTTTATCTTTAGCCAATTCTAAATATTTCAAAATTGTTGAAACTGATGCCTCTAATATTGGTTATGGAGGTATTTTAAAACAAATTAATCCTAACAATTCTAAAGAAGAATTAGTCAGGTTTAACTCGGGTAAATGGAACCCTACTCAAGCCAAGTATTCTACTATAAAGAAGGAAATGCTTTCTATCATTAAATGTATCTCTAAATTTCAGAGTGACTTATTAAATCAAAAATTTCTTCTCAGAATAGATTGCAGCTCTGCTAAATCTATTATTGAAAAAGATGTTAAAAATCTTGTGGCAAAACAAATTTTTGCAGGATGGCAAGCTCAATTATCTGCCTTTGAATTTGATATCCAATATATAAAAGGAGAAAATAATTCTCTTGCTGACTATTTAACCCGTGAATTTTTGCAGGGAAATGACAACCCCCTATAGGGGGAGAGGTCGTGGCAGAGGCCGCGGCAGAGGAGGGGATGACAGATTGTCACCTCAAAACAACATTCCTCTAATAGGGGATTGGACAACTGTTTCTAGAAAAGGAAAATTTCCTACTCAAACTAAAAAAGAAGAATCTTCTTCAACATCCAGTAAGACAACTTCTTATAAGGATATAGTGGTCAATGACCCATCTCTTGAAAAGGTTTCCGAATATTTCGAAAACCCTGTTACTAAAGACATCATGTATATTGATGATGAAGATCTTAAGCTAACCAACAATGATGGTTGGTCTCTTAAAACAAGATATCTTGAAGATAGAGGATATCCTGGGCTTTATGGTAAGTCTAGACCAAATCTTGAAATTCTCTTAACAGTTACTGAATCAGTAACCATTACCCATCATTATCAAAACAATAATCCACAAAGTTTTATAAACTTTTCCAAATGCCACATTAACAAAATATTGTTACCCAGAGAATGGGGTCTTAATCCAAATGGAGAAAAAGCTATAAAAATAGCTGAAGGTAAATATATTTACTTCAACTATTGGGATTATATCCAGGCCTTTTCATTGGCATTTTATTACCAAAATCCTAAGAACAAACATTCTTGGTTCTTCTCTATAAACCCAGAGATAGTTAATAAAACTATTCCTAACTGGTTTTATAATTGGTGGCTAAAATTTGGCCCTTCTTTTGAAATTCTACCAGAAAGTATTTCAAATAAATACAATGACTGGTGTGATTATAGTCTCTTAATTAAGAAGATTATATCAAAAAATTTGATTACTGGACAATGTCCGTTCTACTTTTTTGCGGAATTCCAGATTCCTTGGATTTGGAGTTGGACAATCTCTGTATGCAGAGATAAATATAATATTCCTGTCCTGCAAAGAAGATATCAAGGAAATAGGCCTTAAAATTAATCAAAGTATTGCTGTTGATAAGGCTAATAGTCTTAAAGAACAAAAGTCTCAAACAACTCCATTAACTCATATGAGAGACCATTTTCAGAGGAAATATCCCAAAGAATCCGAAGAAGAAATTATGACAAGAACTTTGGAATACATGAAGGAACAATTTCTAAATACTTTTCCTTCCAAAAAAGAAGACTCAATGTCTACCTCCTCTCAAGGGACTACGGATGTCCTTGCAGGAGAATCACAAGCTGAAGAAGAAGCTACAACAGAAGATATCTGTGATTCTTTAATTGTATCCATTGTTCCTCCTCAAGATAGAGGAAAAAGAGTCCAAGACTAGTGTACAATAATGTAGCTATAATAATCTAAGAATAGTTTCAAGCATTATTGCTAGGTTACTGTAATTATTTTGCTTTAGTCGCTATCGACTTTTTCTTTTATCTTTCTTTTTTAAAAGTTGTTTGTCAGCTTTCGCTTTATTGTTAGTGTCGATGTGGCCCATTGAGCACCCGACTTCAATATTGTCGGCAGACTGGCTAGTGCCTGTTTATTTTTCTTTTTACCGGCTTAAATAGTAAGCCCATTTTCCCTTATTTAAGGGAAGTTTGCTGCCTCATTTTAGGCACGCTTTTCTTTCCATATTTTGTAATACTCTCCATCTCTAATAATATTTTCAATCTTTCTTCATATATTTTCAAATTTATTACATATCCGCTGCACTAAGAGTACAACCAATATTTTTAAGAGCTTTCTTAGTCCAACACTGGTTAGCATAGTGGACAGTCTTGCCACATTTATGACAAGTAATATCTACTTTAGATTTTCTTTTTCTATCATCTGATTTTCTTTTCCTATCATCTTTGAAGGTGATATCCTTCTCTCTTTTGTGAAATCTTTTTCTAAAATTATTCTTTCTATAGGGTTTTCTATAGGGTTTTTCTAAGGGTTTTTTACCCTTCTTCCTATCATGGGAGGATTTTCCTATGTCAAAGGCAAATTGATCACAGAACTCACCTAATTGGTGTTTTTCTGTTAATTTTTGCTCTTTAATTTGGTTTCTATTATTATTATTATTATTATTATTATTATTATTATTATTATTATTATTTCAGCATGGACAATTTTTTCTCTTTTTTGTACTGAGAATGGAAAATAATTGCAAGTTATCTGCAGGGCTTGGGGTACAATTTGAGCGAAGTTGTACTAAATTAATAGCAATAATTTCTTTGACCTTGATATAATATTGACAATAACATCAGTCATCTAATTTCTTAATTAATAGCAATAACTTGTACTAAATTTTGCCCTTGATATGTAAATGCTCATATAATAGCATTAGATTCTGAATTTCAAAATTGGAGGAAAGTGGTGCCTTTGTTATCATTTTCAAGTGGAAAATACAAATCTAAAACTCATGTCCGAGATACAACCGTCGTCAAAATTGGATGAAATTGGTTTCATCAGGTGTGTTTCACTCAATTAGGAATTAAATTTCATACGACACAGAAAATGTAGGCTCTAATATTTCTTCAAGCACACACACTAACTCTTAAATTATTAATAATGATGTTTATAACAGTTACTCAAAATGATGGAGTCTTCCAAACTTGGTTACTTCAATTATAAGGCTACTCTGAACAATCAAATAAATGACATTAACAAAAACTAAAGTCAATTATAGTCAGTTCAATGAACAATCAAATAAATGACATTAACAAAAACTAAAGTCATCCTCGGATAGATCTAAAGGCATCATCAGAGTGACAGAAAACAGAAACCAAGAGTTTATTCCATTCCTTATTCAGATTTCTCTGCCTCCTGAGATCTGCCATCCAGCTTCCTCTCCTCCGCTGTTTGTCCAATCTTTTCTTCATTCTTATTCTGAACAACTTCAGGCCCCTCAGCTCCTTTGTCATCAATATTCTCTTTTGATGCTTGTAAATCTCCATCAGTAGTGCTGGATTTCCCCTTATCATTTGCTTTATCAGTAGTTTCTCCATCTCCTTCGTCCTCAGAAACTTCTTTCTTTGAAGCTGATGATTTTTTGCTACGTTTCTTCGGTGGCTCACTTTCTGGCTCTACTAGAGGAGCTGCCTTGGCCTTCTCAATGATTCTTGCTGATCTTCTTGGAGTCTCACCAGTGCCCCAATAAAATTCTGAGATGTTTGGCCCCCCGTTTCTTTTCAGATACTTCTCCAGATGCCTCCTGGTATGGATCTCCTCTCCTGTTGGTGCAGTGAACACAATCTCATTTTTCTTTGGAGACTTCTTTGGAAACAACTGCAAAGGAAATATAGTTTATGAATACTCATATGCAATAACATGCAACAAATCAACAACTGTAACACATACAGGATCTTGTTCCAAGTTATTAGCTTTTACAAGTGGTCCACAATGTGAAAAAGGAAGCTCTCTTCCCTACTCTAACATCATAGTACATTATAAGCCTTCTTCCTCTTCTCTTAATCACAAACTTATTTTGTTGTTACATTTTAAAGCATTTTAGTGCCTAGTTAAACACCATAGGCTGTTATAAGCTAGCAGTTTTACTGTTAAACTTCAGTAAGAGAGCAGCAACTAGCATGGCACCAAATTAACCGTGTTCAGTCTGAAGGCATTTCTATCCCTCTTTAATCCTTCCATTCAGGTTATACCTGGGAGAGGTTTGAGGACTGAAGACAAGTATCCATGTCTCATAATGACCAAGAAACACAAATGGACACATATGGAATGCATACAAAACCATTTCCAATATAAAACTGCAGTAATAGAGAATACATAGACAACATCATTCAGTAGGACAACCAACTGTTTGTCTCATGAAAAAAAGTAAACAATAATACTTCTCATGCAAAGCTAACATAGATGCCCCTCAAGTTTTGCATTATACAATAAACCAGAGGGCGTATGTACCTAGAAGAAAGAGTAAGTTTGAATAGAGCTTGGGAACTAAGATCACATCAGCTTAGTTAGGGTTATGTTTTTCATGGAAAAAGGAAAAAAAAATCATTGGTGATTGCATGGGTTTTGTAAAACTCAGGGAAAATTAATGCAATTTACTTCAAGAAATATTAAAAAAGGATGTTACATGTGTGTTTATCCGTGCATAATATCAGAAAATTTCCAAACAAACAGTTACAAATACGGCAGAAAATATTATGATAGTTATTAGACATTTACATGGTAAGAAACATGGTTTATTTCCTCCCTACCGACTTATGCGTGAGCATAATTTACATCACTGATTTGACTGGGTTCAATAATACCATGTGGTTCATGCTCTGGTCAATGTTGGATTTGCTAACCCACACTAAGCCTGGTGTTTGAAAAAAAAAGAATACTTGAGCGAGCAGGGATGATTTGTTGAATGATTTGACAATCAAATATCTTAAGATCGGTTCAAACCAAACATGTATTAGTTGGATCACTGTCTTAGAGCAAACTGAACACCTTAGAAACTAAACAGGAAAAAAAAAAAACTGAACAACAAACTGTATTAGATATCATGAAATTACATAATCTATATTACCGACTCTGCCACTTTTCTCACCTCTTTTGAGAAAGAGAGATTGCTAGCAATAACAACTGATTTTGATACAAGAAAACAAATACCATGATAACCATTAACCCAAGAATGAATGTTGTAAAAAGATATCCAAGAAAATCTATAATTACTTCTTTATTCACAAATAACCTGTGTTTTCCAATCCTTTAGAAAGTAAATATCTGTAAAAAAAGAGGTTATTTGGCAATTTCTGTGTCAACATAATAGAATTACCCCTCTCTAGAACAGACAAATAAACACAAAATGATAACAACCCTGAGAAATCACAAGTTTCCATGTCCAACAGTCTAAGTTAAATAAAGATCAATGATACAAACAACTAGCTCAGGAATAATCAAGCCCAATTGCCAATCTTAAACAAGATACCCAGAACAAACTTCTTTTGTACCAGGTCAACAATCTTGAAAACCCTAGCAGGTGACTCAACCCAGCAACTAGATAATTCTCTGAATTCAGAGAACAAAATACCTAAATCATTGACACGAATCTTGAAACACACACATTCAACAGTTCAAAATTCAAGAAAACAACGAAATGCGTGAATATTCAAAATCAAAACCCTAATTGTGAAAACCAAAATCACAGCATCTTACAAACACAAATCGTGAAATTAAACAAAACCAACACGAAAATCTAACAAGAAACAAGAAATTACAACAACATGAATTCAAATTGCCCTAAAATTGAATAGTCACTTAGTCAGAGGAAATCAAAACCTTTTTGGTCCAACCAGATGGAGCAGGTAGATCCAACCAAACAGGCTCCTCCGGTGCTCCTCCATCTGCATGAGCAGCAGCAGAACCCTCTTTCTCCACTGAACTAGCCATTTTCCCCTGCGAAATTTCCCCCAAAAAATTTACAACAGAACAACAATACCAGAAAATTAAATAGTAATTAATAATAAACTTCACAATTTTGTATCATTGAACAAAATTTCATAAATAATTGAAAGAAAATGAAGAAAAAGGAGAGAAATACTTAGGTTTTGGTTTTGTTTTGATTTTTGCGTTTGTGAAAGTGAAATTGGTTGTGTGTGTGTGTGTGTGTTTAAGTGTAAAGTGGAGAAAGAAAAATAGAGAAGAAAAATATTTAATGTTTAATAAATTAATTAATATTTATTTTATTTATTTTTGAAATTGAAACTGAAGAGACACGTGTGGAATCTCACTATTGCTTCAGGTAAAATGATCATAACTTACATCTGTGCTAGGATTGGAGAAATATGTGTCTGCTTGGTAAGACATAAAATTGAGCTTATGGCTTATAGCTCAGAATATAAGCTTGTAAGATTAAAAAATACCCGTTTGGTAAATGTCATTTTTACACAAGCTTATAGCATATTTTCATGAGCTTACAGCGGTTTTGATAAGCTAATTCAAGTTGCTTATAGCTTATCACTTTTTATCTCCATTTTAATTAAATGCACATTTTTTTATGACATTTCATAATTTATAAGCTACTTCAACCGCTAATTTTACCAAACACTACAAATTCAATGATCTAGCATATTTGCTATCTGTTATAAGCTAGCTTATAAGTCATCTCTATAAGCTCATCAACTATCTGCTATTTCTTACCAAACAGAGCCATAATATGCATCCAGCAAACAGGGTTAGTTAAAAAAAAATAAAAAAATCACAAAGGAAACAACAAAATTAAAATTGAACTATCTCAGATTCTCTTCATTATCTCAAGTAGCCACTTATATAGTAAGTAAGTATGCATACATTCATAACCTATTCAATTTCATTTAGATTTTATTTAGATTAAATTGCTATTCAATCAGAAATTTAAGAACAAGGAAATAAATCGGTAAAAGAATAAAAATTGGAAGATTAAAAAGTTGTTGAACCTGATTTGAGATGGGGGGGTGGTCGGAGGGCGACGCCCCGAGATGGCGGTTTGGCGATCAGCAATTGAAGCAGACGGTGACATTGCGAGCGAACTCTATAAGTGTTGTGTGATTGATTTCTCATTCTCTTATGTGTGTGTGATTCTTGTTTCTACTTTTTGGAGTATTGGAAGTATAACAAGGCGCCGCTTCAGTAACTTTTTTCCCAAACATTAAAACGAAACAAAATTAGAAGCATGTCTTGTGATGTGCCAACCATTTTATTCAAGAGCAATGTTATTTGAACATCCAAAAATATATGACTTATTTGACAACTGTATAAAAATACATTATTTATAACAAATGATATGACTAAAAGAGAGAGGAAAAAGCAATGAAAAAAATCAAATAAACCTACTCCGTATGAATATACGGTATTGGACAATCTTTTAGTTGCAGTGGCGTCATTTTTACAAGGTTAAATTCTTACCATTGAGCTAACACCTCAAGTGTCAATGTTAAGACTTTTGCATAAGGACTTTGTTATTCATGTGTCCCTACCTGACTAGAGGGATTAGTCTAAGTAGTTTAACTGAGCAACCTCGCTCATACTACTCAAACTCGTTCCTCAGTCTAGTAGGGCCACATAAATTTGTGGTCTCCAATATAATAAATCTCAATTACTTTTTTGTGGACTTCATCGTTTTAAAAAGTTGAAAAAATGGGAAATTGTTCTATTAAGTACAGTGGGGTCATCTTTACAAAGTTAAATTCTTACCACGGAGCTAACAACTCAAGTGTCAATGTTAAGACATTTGTGTAAGGACTTTGTTATTCATGTGTCCCTACATGACTAGAGGGATTAGTCTAGGTAGTTTTAATTGAGTATCACGCTTATACGACTCAAACTCATCGCTCAATTTAGTAGGGCCACATGAATTTGTGTTCTCTAATGTAATATATCTCAATCACTTTTTTGTGGACTTCATTATTTTTAAGATTTGAGTAGTTGATTTATGTGTATTTAGTTGGTCTATTTTGAAATTTATGAACTTAAGTAGGATCTTACGATCTTACTACCCCCAAGTCCTAGTTGCCATCTTCCATTTTACGATCTTGCAACCCCCTACCGATCTTGATCACGGTTGCGAGCAAAGTTACAAAACTCAAACCAGTCAAAGCACTAGATAAAAGCGTAACTAACCGATGTTTGACAACATTGGTCACTAGTTGAACCACATGACCTAGCCACTATACATATTAAAAACAAAGCATAACAAGTCACATTACCTCATCACCTAAATTCATAACCTATATTCAATTACATGCTGTGTAGCACAGACACCTCTAATCAAAGACGTGTCGGGTGTCCAACACATGTCTGTGTCCGACACTTGTCGGGGTCATGTGATTACTTAGGGAGCCAAAACTGCAATTAAGCCTACTATCAATTAATTCATTTTCTCTCAAATTATTACCATTGTTAGACGTGTCAATGTCGTGTCAGGTGTCGCTTCATTGATTACATGACACTATGACATCAAATGATTTTGTTATCTCTCCATGTAAAGTAATACTAAGTTTCATAAATTAAGAACAATGCAAATAAATCGATGAAAGGAGAAAACGCAAAAGCGTGAGGATGGAAATTAACAAGTTGTCGTACCTGATTTCAGATGCGGCGGTGATGGTCGTCGATCGACGCCGCGAGGTGGTGGTGCGACGATCGAAGATTGAAGCGGACGCCAACATCTGTAGCGATTTCTGTCTGTGTGATCTTTGTTTTCTATATTGGACCAGTATGCTACGGCGTCGTTTCACCAACTTTCTATTATTTAAAGAACACAAAAATATTTTTACATGAAATATAAATATTTGCATTCTTTTTTAAGTCTTTAATTATGATTTTTTTTTCAAAAAAAAAGTCTTTAATTGTGATAATGATGAGGAGATAAAATCATGAAGATTTTAGAGGGATTCTTTATTAATTAAAATGACTTACAATCGTCTATAGAAATTTAAATAACCATTTTACAATCGTCCATTAAAACTTTGAACCCAATACTTTTAATTTATAAGGCTAAGCTCTTGTATCAACTCAAATGTCACATAAAATAATTAATATGATGTATACTTTTTATACAAGTTTTAGAGGATATTAGACTTTTTTTTTTTTTTTACATTCTTTGTCTCGTATTAACACTAGCATTTGTTGGCAACAATCTCGAATGAATTTGCTTTGTGAAGGTGATGCGAATTCAAAAAAAAAAAAAAAAAAGAGTCATGGTATCAAGTCAAGTCGGCGGCGCACAAATGCTATATCTACAATTGTTGTGGATGGTGCCATTGTTGATGGGGTGGATAATGTGTGTCGTGGTGTATTTTCCCACTTTGCTACTCATTTTAAAGCTCCTTCAGTTTATCGACTTGGTGTGGAGAATTTACAGTTTCGTTCGTTGAATCATATCGATGAAGGTGAGAAAAACATAAGAATGGGGGTTGATCTGTGTTGGTTTTTTCAAACTTTTTCTAAGTGTTTATGAAACTGGTCAGAGTCTGAAGCAAAACAGAGTGTGTTCAGAGTCTGAAGCAAAACAAAGTGTGTTTAGAGTCTGAAACGGAATAAGAATGCAGCGGTATAAAATTAAACACAAAGAGATAGAGAGAAAGAGAGACACAAAGCAATTATATTGGTTTCTCCCACAAACCGAGAGTAGTCCAGTCCCCTTACACTTATAAGGGATTTCACTATAATCTCAAAGATTACACAATGCTAAAACACACAAGCAAGAGACTTCCTTTGCTCAATCACATAAGAAAGTGACTTCTAATGCTCAATCACAAATGAAAGAGACTTCTACAATCTAAATTAATCAAATAAAAATATCTTTTGCTTTTAAACTTGATATACAATCAGATGTGTTATACAATGAAGTAAATATGAACTCTGAGACTTAAGAATTTCTGAGATATGAAAGTTATTAAGAAGTTCTCTAAGTGTTTGTGTGCTATAGATTTTGACAGAGTAAGGACACTTGTAAAATTCAGAGCAGTGCTCTATTATTTTCTTCAAGTCTTCAGGTCCTTATATAGGAGATAATCTGAGAGACGTTGGAGAGTGTGAGCGCAACCAATTGGGTTCTTGAGAAGCTTGATTAGAGACATTGGAAGTTTCTTGATTTGGTTAATGATGTTGAAAGGTCATTTCAAATTCCTTTGATTCAAATGGAATTATCCGTTTCATTCCCTTTATCCTTGAATTCATTTGTTTGTTTTTGCATGTGGTCAGCAGAAGACAAACTGTACTAACGGAATATGATAGTGACCTTCCTTCAGAAGATGACAAAACCAGTCAGAGTCTTCTGATGCTGACGTGGCCTTCAAAGTCTTGACGTATTCAGAGTCTTCTAACCTTCAGATGCTCTTCAGCTTCTCTTTTGTTTCAGATGCTCTTATATGTGCTCATAAACTTGTTCTTTCAGAATCAAAACTTGATTTAACAGTATGAATTTAATTTTATAGTCCTGCACACTTGAACACATATTAGCATACTCAATTGTTCTTTTCATACTATTGTTATCATCAAAACTTAAAAGGTATTGTACAAAACCCATTTTGGTTAAATAACCGAGGCGGTTGATCTGATCAAACATTTTAGTATATAGGAGGTGAAGCATGAAGTTTAGGATTGTGAAACTTTAAAAATTCGTGGATGTGATGGAATTAACTTTGTTTTTATAAAAGATTTTTAGGATGAAGTAAAAGATGATTTAATGTGTTTTGTATCAGAGTTCTATTGTAATAGTAAGTTGACAAAAGGTATAAATTGCACTTTCATTGCTCTTATTTCAAAGGTTGATAGCCCTCAGGAGTTGAATAACTTTTGACCAATATCCCTGGTTGGTTGTTCGTATAAGGTTTTGGCTAAATTATTAGCTAATAGACTTCGTCATGTTATTGGAAGTGTGATTTCTGAAGCTCAATTAGCTTTTGTGAAAGGGAGGAAGATCCTTAATGGGATTCTTGGTGCTAATGAACTAGTTGATGAGGCTCACAAGCTTAAAAATGATTTTTTTTATTGTTTAAAGTAGATTTTGAGAAAGTTTATGACTCTATTGACTGGGGTTACTTAGATGCAGTTATGGGTTGAATGAATTTTCCTCCCCTTTTGGCGAAGGTGGACGAAGGAATGTATTGGGACAAAAACAACTTCTGTTTTGTTGATGGTAGTCTTACTGAGGAATTCCCGTTAGAGATAGGGTTAAGGCAAGGAGACCCTCTTTCTCCCTTTTTGTTTTTGTTGGCTACTGAGGTGCTGAATGTTATGATGAATGTCATGATGGAAAATAATTTATTTAAAGGTTATTAGGTGGGCAGGAGTGAGTCCATTTCTATTTCTTATCTTTAGTTTGCCAATGATACTCTTATTTTGGGGGGAAAAGTGTTGGGCCAATGTGAGGGTTCTGCGGGTTGTTCTGTTTCTATTTGAATCGATTTATGCCATGAAATTTAATTTTAATAAAAGTTTGATGGTGGGAGTTAATGTCAATGACTCTTGGTTGGCAGAGGCTGTAGTTGTTTTGAATCGTAGACTTGGTCGTTTGCCTTTTGTGTACTTGGTCCTTCCTATAAGGAGTGATGCGCAGAGGTTGATTTTCGGGGAACCGTTATTAAATCGTATCAAGAATAAATTGTCGGCTTGGAAAAGCAGAAACTTATATTTGGGTGGTCGACTAGTTCTCCTAAAGTCTGTCATGTCATCTCTTATGGTTTACTTTCTTTCCTTATTCAAGGCTCCACAAATATCATTTCTTTTCTAGGATCTTTATTTACTCACCTTTTTTTTGTGTGTGTATGTGGGGGGTGGGGGGAGGGGACTATGATTTTTTTTTATATACTATTTGTTTGGATAAGGTGGTTTGAGGTTTGAGGGTCAAGAGAATAAGGGATTTTAATATTGCTCTTTTAGAGAGGTGGTGTTGGAGGATGTTGGTGTATAAAAGGGGTTGTGATATAAGGTTTTGAGGGCTAATTATTGTGAGGAGGGGGGCGCTTGAATGAGGGAGGTAGAGATGATTCTGTTTGGTGGAAAGAGTTGGTGTGGATTCGTAATGGAATTGGCTTTGGGGAGGGAAGTTGGTTTTTGAAGATAATTTAATGAGGGTGGGGGTGATGATGTTGATACTTATTTTTGGTTTGATCCTTGGTTGGGGGTATTCCTCTCAAGGAGCGGTTTAGGAGTTGTTTGAGTTGTCAATAAATCAGGGGGCGACAGTGGCATATATGTCTTCTTTGGGTTAAGATGAAGGATGAGATGCTTGAAATTGGAGGCATCAATTGTTTACATGTGGGAGGAGTTGGTCGTAGAGTGTAAGGCTTTACTTAACAATGTAAATTTACAGGTTAGCAGTGGTGATCATTGGCAGTGGAAATTAGATCCGACTGTTGGTTACTTTGTCAATGGAACATATCAGTTGTTAGATCAGTTTGTTCCCCATGTTCATACTCATGTTTTAGATATTCTTTTACATAAGGACATTTCTTTAAAGGTATTTGTGTTTGCTTGGTGTCTTCTCAGAAACCGGCTTCCTACCAAGTACAACTTATGTAGGTGTGGCATCCTTAATCAAGACTCTTAGCTTTCTGTGAGCGGGTGTGTTCCTTCAAAATCGACTAATCACTTGTTTTTTTTTAATTGTAATTTCTTCAGCAGCAATTGGCAGTATGTTCGGCATTGGATTTGTTTCTCTTTGGTTGATCCTTCAAGTATTTCAGAACATTTTATGCAGTTCTGCTTTTTAACAGGCGGTTCAAAAATATGGTGGTCTTTTATGTATATTATTTGGTTTTCATGTGTTTGGGTAATTTGGAAAGAGAGAAATAGAATATTTAGGCAAAAAGAAGTCTCTATTCATCATGTTTTAGATAAGGTCAAGTTACTATCCTATTGGTGGCTGAAGGCAAAATATGTTAATTTAGCTTTCGATTATCATGGTTGGTAGCTTAACCCTTTCTCTTGTTTAGGAATTGGCTAACAACACAATTTCTTTTTTTCCCTCCTTTCGGTCGGTTGTGCTCTTTTTGAAAGATTGTGATGTTTCTCTTTAGGGCATCTTGTGCTAAGAGGAACGTTTTTTATCGTTAGTATAGTTCATTTTGACTTGTTAAAAAAAACCACCAAGTCCTCCAAATACAGGATGTGTTAGGAAAAGACTTAGCTAAACTGTAAATAATTACAATTGCAAACAAAAAACACATAAAAGGGAAAGGAACAGGAAACACAAACTAAGCTCTCTCTGTAAAACACGAAAACAAACGTAGCATACTTCTCTTTCAACCACAAAAAAGATTGAAGCTTAATTTTATCAAGTAAATGATTCTGATTATGCTCCATATGCTCAAAAAATCGACTGTTTCTTTCTTTTGAAATGACCCAAACTCATGAAAGTCATAATAGATGCAAATTTGATCTATAGTTCTTTGGTAATCCTACTAAATGACCAAATTAAAGATGGTGATCCGAAAGGCGCGCCAAAGTTATTGTTTCAAAACCTATCCATTGCGAAACGAAGGACTAAAGTATTCCCAAAAAGTCGCATTGCAGAAACAGGTGATCCACGTCCTCATAATTACCACAACCTCCCACACAAAGGTGCACATTATTCGGAAGCACACTCCTCCTAATTAAATTATCTTTCACATGAATACGATTTCGAAGCAAGCCTTTGAGAAAAGAGGCTTACTTTTAGAGGATCCTCTTTATGCCAAATAATAGTAGAAGTTTCAGAAGGAATGTTAATATTCATTGAGGATATGTAATAATAAGCATTGTTTTCTACCAAGTCAACAATGATGAAAACCCAAGCAGGTGACTCAACACCCAAAAACTAGATAATTCTCCGAATTCAGAGAACAAAATACCTAAATCTTTGACACGAATCTTGAAGCATACACGTTCAACAGTTCAAAATTCAAGAAAACAACAAAATGCTTGAAAATTCAAAATCAAATTCTTAATTGTGAAAACCAAAATCACAGCATTGTACAAACACAAATCGTGAAATTAAACGAAACAAACACGAAAATCAAACAAGAAATTACAACAACATGAAATTCACCTGTAGATTTTCCCTCAAAAAATTCACAATAGAACGACAATACTAGAAAAAATTAAACAGTAATTAGTAATAATAAACTTTACAATTTTGTATAATTGAACAAAAAAATTGAAATAACCGAAAGAAAAGGGAAAAGGGAGAGAAAACAATACTTATGTTTTTTCGGTTTTGTTTTTATTTTTGAGTTTATGAAAGTGAAATTGGTTGTGTATGTATTTTTAAGTGTACGATGGAAAAAGAAAAAATAGAGAAGAAAATATTTAATGTTTAATTAATTAAATAATATTTATTTTATTTTGAAAGGGAAACCGAGGAGGAGCCTTGATGCAACGGTAAAGTTGTTGTCACGTGACTAGAAGGTCACAGGTTCAAGTCCTGGAAACAACCTCTTGTGTAAAAAAAGAGGTAAGACTGCATACAATATACCAAAATGGTGGGACCCCTTCCTGAACCCTACGTATGTGACATCTTTAGTGCAGCAAGCTTCTCTTTTTATTTTGAAATTGAAACTGAAGAGACACGTGTGGAATCTCACTACTACTTCGGGTAAAACGATCACAACTTACATCTATGCTAGGATTGGAGAAATATAATGCTAACACATAAAATTGAGCTGATGACTTATAACTTATAGCTTATAAGCTTGTATGAGATAAAAAGACCCGTTTGGTGACATTCATTTTTACATGAGCTTATAACGGTTTTTGATAAGCTAATTTAAGTAGCTTATAGCTTATTACTTTTTATCTCCATATCCATTTTACCCCTGCAATCTTAATTGAAAAAAATAATATTCATTGAATGCACATTTTTTATGCCATTTCATATTTATAAGCTACTTCAGCCACATATTTATAAACTGAAGTTGTTGAACCTGATTGAAGCGAACAATGACATTGCGAGCGAACTCTGAAGTATTGTGTTGTGTGATTGATTTCTAACTTATGAAGTTACTCAAATTCCACAACGCTCGAACGCCATTCATTATAACCGATGTTTGACAACATTGGTCACTAGTTGAACCACGTAACCTGAGCGATACATGAATACTTGATCACGCCACCCGACTAACCTATTCCCAATTCCATGGTTTCCTTGACCTTGAACCCTGTCGAGTCTAGAACCTCTATGCTGCAAAATTCTCATTGCCCTATCCAATCTTCGATCACCCAATCAGACAGCTTTTTGACGTCGTGCGCTAACCACATACCATTCTCCCCTATGCCCCCCCCCCCCCCCCCAATATGAGTCGCCGCGTGACTAAAACCCTTCCCCTCCTGTGAAACCTCATTCCCAACAGTGGTGATTATTGTTGCAGTTGCCTTACGAAAGACCTATGGGCCTCATTTCTTTCTATTTATCTATCTATCTATCTACCCCTTTCTCACTCATTTTTTTTTACAATTATTATCATATAGAGAATTTTAGATTTGCATGTTTATAAATTTATTATTTGTTTTTTTTATTGTTTTGAATAAGTTAAATAATTTAGTTTATAATTTTCATAATTCCACGTTAAAATCTTGTAATAAACTTTTTTAATCTTGTTTAAATGATATGATATTTTGTAATTTATGGATTCATTTTTAGTAGAAATATAGAAAATGAGCATGGATATTAATTGATAGATAGTTGGCAAGTTTATCAAAATTCGTCAAGTAATAAAAAGTTTGTATCTATTAGGAATGTGATTCATTGGAAAACTCAACAACCACAAGTTACATATGTGGTTATTGGGGGAAGTTTGCATAAAATTTGGAACTCAACAACCACAAGTTTACATATGTGATTCATTGTGAGAAATCGGTAGAGGCAACAGTGGCGGAAAGTGCTCCGGTACGGTGGCGATGAGTCTTCACGGTGGAATGAAGGGTGCCTGCAGACACGTTAACACTCCAACTCTGAAGTCAGTATTGGAAATGAGGAGTGTGTAAAAAGTGTGGGAAAAGTGAATCGTACCTTGGGGGTGAAACTAAGTCACCCTTATATAGGCGTGTGTAAGAGTAACCGCTTCCGTGAGATGCAGTGCCTGATCAGGAGGCAGTTAGAGGACACGCGTATGGTGTCTGATGCACGAGGCCATGATTCAGTGGGGTAAGGTGCATTGATGTTGGCGTATTCCTTCAGGCGATGCGCCTTACTCTGGTGGACGTTTGGTCCACGTGTCAACGTTGGATTGGCCTTATGGCCGGTCCAAAACAGTTGCCCCCCAAGACGTTGATGCCTTTATGGCGCAATGGCTTAATCATGCGAGGTAATCTACCAAGGCGCTCTCAAATATTGGGCGCCCTCGAGAGTCAGGAAGTTTCTTTGCCTTTTTGTGCTGGAAATGGTGGCGCCCTGGACCGGTGAGTGGGAGTAGTTGACATTTAATGCCTTGAAATGAAACGTTTTGGACGTGATGGCTGTTCAGTTTTGCTTTCCACGTGTCAGCTTTGTGGGTTGCACGCGTGTCATACCCCAATTTTTGACCTAAAATTTCTTTTTTACTCGTCCTTTTGGTTTGGAATTTTTCGTCGTCTCAGACGAAATTTCGACAGAGAGGTATTTTAAAATACCTCATTTTTTTTGGTTTCGTTCGGATCCGTCTTTTTGCTTTGTTATTATTTTTTTACTTATTTTATTTTTCTTATCTTTATTCTTTTAAATATGCTTTATTTTTATTTTATTTAACATTTTTATTATTCATTTTTTTTCTTCCCTTTATTACTTGCCATTTTAAAACCTCTGACTCAGACCTTTGGTGAGACTTTTTTTGTTTTAATTGGTTATTTAAGCTGTCATTCATTGGCCTTTATGGTCAATGATGACAATTTGGTATATTAGTACTAGCAATTCCACACGGTCAAGGGGAGGGGAGAATTCATCAGTTACCAAAAATACTCAATTTTTCCAGCACACAATAAGCCACGCACACCCATATCACCCACAACACAACCGTACGACCACACAACATCCACTTCCAAACAACCCAAATTCGGCCACCATACCAAATAACCAAATAAAACCGACCCAGCCACTACACGGCTTCCCCCACAGCCACTAACTCCACCAAAAAACAGCCGCGCCACCCTCACTCACCCATACCACCACCACCCACACACACATACACAAACAGCCACCCACGGTCTCACCACCACTCACGGCTACTCCTCCTCCATACGAACCAAACCACCACTCACGCCTACTCCTCCTCCATACGAACCAAAACACCACACCACCAAACAACCCTCACACACATAATCCGAACCAAGAACAAAAGAAAAAGGTGATTCCCGAATTTTTTTTAAAAAAAACTTAGATCTAGGTTTTTTTTATAAATTTTTGTGAAGAATCTAAGTTGTTTTTGAAAAGAGAAGGAGGAGAGGATTAGAAAAAACGTTTTTTTTTTTTAAAAAGAGAGTTTATCTTCTCCGGCGCGGCGGCGCCGCCCCCTGGGCTGGCCGGCCACCGCGCCGGAACACAAGTTGCTGGCCGGTTGCTTTAGAGAGAAGAGGAGAGAGTTTAGAGAGGATTTAGGATGAGAGAGGAAGAAGAGGGTAAAAATGAATTTTTTTTCAGAAAAAAACACTTTTATAGTTGACCCAACCAAGCCCAGACTCGGCCCAATTCTATTTCTGCTTCCTGTTTCTAATTTCGCTTCCTGCACCCCCTTTTATGCTTCAGCACCCCCTTCCCTCTTTTATTTATTTTTTCTTTGATTTTTTTTCTTTTCTTGCATTTATTTTATTTTAGTCCTTCTATTCTCATGCATTTTATTTTATTAACCTTTATTTTTAGCACATCATGCATTTTTATTTTTATTTTCCTTTTATTTCCTGCATTTTCATTTTAGTCTTATTATTAGCATATTCATTTTAATGCCCTTGCAATTTCGTCTTTTTTCTTGTTTATCTTCTTGTCATTTTTATTTTTTTATTTTATTAGAATGTATTTAGGACCCATGTAAATATAAATGAGAATATGCACGGACACCCACACTCTATTTATTCTGCTTTATGTCTTTTATTTTTATTTTATTTCGCTTCACAAACAAAAAAATACAAAAATATTAGGATAGTTTATTTTCAAAAGGATTTCGTGGTGATCCAACGTCACCACGGAAATTCCTCGTATTTAACTTTTGTTACGTTTTAGTCTTAGTTAGTTATTATCAAAAACAACAAAAACATGCAAATAATCAAAGATCACAAAAAAATATTTTCATAAATAAACCTTGATTTTCAATCAAGTGTCCTTTTTCTCTTTTATTTTCTTTAAATAACCATTAATCCATTTTAATAACACTTGAATCATTTTCAAAAATTAAAAAACACAAATCAATCTTATTTTGCCACTTGGCCTTTATTTTATCTTTAAAACCTTTTTTTAAAACTAATAAAAAACACAAAACAAATCAACCGTCATTTTTACCCGAACTACGAGGTTTTGATCCCTCACGGGTACGTAGGCAAAGGACCCTGTCCTTCCAAATCATAAAAAATACAAAAAAATAAAACATTTTTTCTTCTTTCACTACTTTAATTCTGTCTCTTAAAAAATAAGCAAGTTGTAGCCAAAATAAATAAATAAAATCAAGAGGTTCTCGTAGAGTACTACGAACGTTTAGGGTGCTAACACCTTCCCTAAACGTAACTAACCCCCGAACCCTAAATCTTTAAAAATGTGGTAATTTAGAACTTTTTTCCACTTTTCATTTAAAAAATTAAAAGTTCAGTCGTGAAATAAAATTAGTGAGTCAATGCTAATCAATAGCTTGATCTCCAAAAATCACCGCGACAACGCGTATCAGGAATCACGCTTCACGCGCGCGCCACTTGAGTACACTTTGTTGTTCGAGGTTTCTTCCCAGCCGTTGGATGAAGACCTTCTGGTTTCCTTTGATCTGGGCCATTGATTCGAATGTTTCAGAGCCTATATAAGGAGGGAAACTCCTCATTTCTACTCTTTACACTTCTAAGCTTTCAGTATCTCCAGGAGAATTTTCAATCTTCTCTCTTCTCGCAAATCTTCTTTGAGACACTTTTCGCATTTCGCTTCGCTTCTTTTCCTGACTTTCTTCGATTATTTCGAGTGAAAATCCCTTTTTCTCAGGCTAACGCTTTGGGATTCTGCAGTTTTATAGGATTTCCACCTTTATTTCCCCAACAATTGTCTAATCTCAAATGTACTCTCTTCTTTTTTACATTTATGTTTATCTTCTTCATTTTTGTTCTTTTTCTGGGTTGAGAGAGAAAGATGAGTGTTTTCTCTAAGTATTCTGAGAACTTCGGCAGATTTATCCTCCAGGGCTTACTCCCCATCTAGTAGTTAGAGCGCCGCCGCCTTAGGGGGCGTCTTCAAGTTTCCCCTAGTAGCCTTAGGAGATCCCATTGCAGTGACTGGTTTCGAAGGGGATGCTTCGTATTTCAAGAGGAGGGGATCCCTTACTTTGCTTTTGAAGCGCCCCCCTTTCTCATGGGGAAGTTGTTTGGTGGTTGGAAGAGTGTTCTAGAGCCTGCACTCACGGTTTCCACTATATTTTCAGGAGGGACGACGTCGTGAGGATGGAAAGAGATCAAGAACCTTTTCACCATGAGATTGACTATAGTTTGGTTTACGATGACGTTGTGAATGTCATAACTTATTATCGAACGGATGAAAAACTTGATGAAATCACGTGGTGGGAATGGTTTCCTGGCAAATGGCAGCTCCAAGGGCCGAGAGGAAAGAGGAGGGCGAGCAGTCAGTTCAAAGGGTGTTGTTTCACTACATACAATATTTTAAACAAGGAGCTTGATGTCTCCGCCCCTTTCAACAGCTTCGAGCTGGGAGTTCTGCGTCACTTGAAAGCGGCGCCCTCTCAACTTCACCCTCTCTCTTGGTCCCTGGTGAAAGTCTTCTAATTTTGGTGCAAGTATAAAGGTCAACGGCCCACTCTGCGCCTGTTCTTCACGCTAGTTAGGGTCCAACATACACGCAAGGAGGGGGACAAAAGTTGGGCGAACCTCCACCTAAAGACGAAGTTGTTTGAGAACTATGTGGATTCCCTCAAGTCTTGGAAACACAAGTATTTGGTGCTCCGTCCCTTAAGCTGACGTGCTCATGAGTGCATCTGTCACATTCTTGCTGGTTACCTAGAAGAGGAAACTGACTCTAATGACCCGGAGGCCGCCGTTCATGTAGAAGTGATGCATAGGCTTCTTTTCTCCCATTTTTGGTCTAAAGAGAATTTTGATAAGTCTACCTCTTCTTATTCTTATAAAGACATGGATCTTAATTCTTCGGAAAGGCTACTGAAATCTGATTTGGAGTAACTTGTCGCCTCCTTTGAATTGGAACAGGTCTAAGATCCTAAGCATCCTAACGACCCTACGAAAAAGATTTCCAAACCCAGATTCGTAGATAGTAGGCTAGCCATCAGAGGGAGGGATGCCGCCCATCGACGAGAGATCTGTGGTGAGAGGGAATGAGGCTTGTCCTGTTGCTTTTCCTTTTTCTTTGTTATCGTTTTCCTTTGATTCTTGGCATATCTTTTGATTTTTCTCTCTTGCAGATTCCATGAGGCGCCTAGACACACTAAGGGACATGAAGCACGACATCCCCACTCCTACCGCTACAGTGGCGTCCTTACCAAGGGACCAAGCCAATGTCATGGAGGGTGTCGTCCTTCCTGATGTTTCTAAAGTATATGCTGTGATAGAAGTAGAGCCTTCATCTCAGGATGGTTCTAGGCGTCGTGCGAGGGATTCTTTGAAGTCCTTAAAATATTCTGAACATGCAAAGGATCTTCAGAAGGAGTCCCAAAAGGATTTAGAGACCGTTCCAGATCTTCCTTTGGCGCTTTCGGCCAGCGGGATAAGAGGCCAAAGAGGGATGTCCCTCACAATGATGGGGGAGATAAGGACGACAATAGGGAGTCCTCTAAGAAACCCTGAGCTGACGATAGGGGGCCCTTCCCTGCTGGTAACTTGAACTCTGGTGGGAGTGACCCCACTGCCGCCCCCCCAGTTGCGGCCACGGCGTCTACTGATCGGGTGAGTCTAAGGCCTGCGTTCCAGCTTCTAAGTATCTACACTGGTTCTCTTCCCCGGCTTAGGGATGATTTTATGTGCGCCATGACACTCTAGGATCGGAGCTACTTCAATCGCATGGACGTCTCCACCCGACGAAA
Organism: Medicago ruthenica; assembly: GCA_018208015.1. Lineage (NCBI taxonomy): Eukaryota > Viridiplantae > Streptophyta > Magnoliopsida > Fabales > Fabaceae > Medicago > Medicago ruthenica. The sequence goes on from CM031376.1 coordinate 17,230,611, forward strand.
GCTAGTGGCCGATGGGGCTCTTAGTGCCTACAAGGTGGCAAGTCTGTGCACTTTGATGGCCAATTATGATGTTGTTCCAAGCTTGGCTCCCGAGTCTCGAGCTGGGTCAGACGACAGGCTTCACGCTCTGGATGAAGCTGAGAAGAAGCTTTGTGATCTCGAAGAGGCCCACAAGGAAGCTGTAAGGAAGGTGAAGGAGGACGACGGAGGAGGCGCGGCAAGCCGAAGAAGAGGATGAGACGAAATTTTATGAAGCCAACAAAAAGATTGAAGAAGCCAATACCAATGTTGAAGAGGTTGATAAAAGGGCCAAGGAGGCCTTGATTAGTTAGAAGAAGCTTGAAAAGTCTATCTCTTCTGCTGAATGGAAAGTGAAAGACCTGGGCGCCGACCGATTTCGCCTAAACAAGGACCTTCAAGATGGTGCTTTGAAGATATATGCGTTGGAAGGGGACATGTTGGCTTGGAAGGTCCAGCTTGAGGAGGTCGGTTCCAATATAGCTTTTATGGAGAGGGAGATGAAGTCAAAAGAGGAACTCAATAGACTCAGTTCAACTGATATTGAGGCCCTGACTCAGATGGGTAAGGTTCCTGCGGATGAGATGTTCGTCCGTACCGCCTTGAGGGAAGCCCTTAGAGGTAAGATTGCGGCTGAGCGGGAGGCCGAGCTTCAGAAATAGAATGCTAAGAAGGCAGTGGATCTTGGGATTCAAGGTCTGGAAGAAAATTTCCAGGATGCTCTGAACTAGGTGGAGTTCTTTTATCCTCCCATCAAGATTGACCGCTCAAAGGTCCACATTGACCAGGGTGAGTATAAGCCTCATTCTTCCCTGGTATTTCAGCTCATGGACCAAGAAAGGGGCGTCCAGTAGTTTTCCTTTTTTGTTTTGATTTTGTAATTCCGCTGTCGCGGCACCTCTTGTAATGAATTGTTGTTTTAATGAAAAAGGCTCCTTTTGTTTGCTCTTTATTTTGAGTTTGCTCATTATTTGCTTTGTTTCATGCAATATTACTTTATTTTTGTTGTCATTCCCTTCCGCGTTTGCATTTTGTTACATGCCGCGTTGAGAGTGTTTGTTTAGCGCCACATTGATTTGCATTTTGTTTCATGCCGCGTCGAGGGTTGCTTCCCTGTTTGTTGCTCCAGTGTTGACTCTCGCATGCTTGTCTTTTCTTGGCTCCCGGGGGAACATGACCGGCCAAGGTTTAGTCCCCCCTCCTGAGGACGTTTAGGGGGCGAGACACTCTACCTGAAGGGTGGCCAACCCTTAGGCGGGTCTGCCACGGTTGTTTAGGCTGTCATTTCGCTTAAGAGAAAAAGCCATGCCAACCATTTAGTCTTGGCCGTCGTTTAGGCTGTTGTTTCACTAAGTGAAAGCCATGCCGACCGTTTGCCTTTGACGGTTGTTTAGGTTGTCATTCCACTTAAGAGAAGAAGCCATGACAACCATTTAGTCTTTGAGGATGCCTCCTCATGTGGGCTTAGGACTTTCGGCCCTGCCAACCAAAGAATTCATCAAACAATTTCTTTTTGAGTGAAAAACGCTCATTTTGTTAATGTCATGAAAATGGATTTACAATCGATTTTATTCGTGGATTTTGCAATTTGAAAATACAAGTGAAACTTGGAAACTTACCAGTACTTAGCTATTATAGCGCCATGTGTAACAACCCGATTTTATTATTAGTTTATTAATATTAGTTTTTTTTGTTTATTTTGTTATTTATTTATTATGTGATTTTTTTTAGGCAAGGAAAATATAATAAATAAAAAAGGAAGTACAAAAAGCTGGGGGGACATAAACCTGACCCAACAACCACTGACAACCCAAACTGGGTAATACGACAAATAATAACAAAAAGTGGTAAATAAAAAACAACTGGACAAAAATCCAGTGATGAACCCAAATGTGTCGCACAAAATACACATCAGCACAAACCAGCAAGTCCAACGCGGGACCCGAAACGAGGTTGCAAAAGAATTGATGTGTAAAATCCGCAAGCATTGAACGAACCCACAAGAACATGAGACAAGCCAAATAAAATCAACCCATCTTTTGAGGCATGGTATATGAACCGACCATCAACACGGACAGATTCACGAACCAACAGCCCCTGCGACAAAACATGTGATTGAATTGATGAGTTAGTTGATTTATTAGAAAATTGGGTGAAGGGTATTTTTGAGAAATTGAGGAAAATGGAAGTGTATGAGTAAATAGGGGGTTTAAGTGAAGTAAATGAGTAGTCTTTTATTTGTGGAGAATTAATAGAAACTAAGCCCATTTAGTGTTAAGAGAACCAAAGCCCAAAACAAGAGAATATAAATAGGTTGTAGTGTTGGTGAATTAGGGTTAGACTCATAACACACACATTTGAGAAAGAGGCAAGTGTAGAGGCAAAGAGGAGAAAGAGGAAAACCTAGAGAAATAAGAGGAGAGCTTAAGGAAATCAAGAGGAGAGGGTGACCCAAGCTAGAGGGAGGCTAGAATTGAAGGTTAAGAGGTATGGGTGTGAGTTTTATTTTCATTTGGAAATTTATGAGCAAATGGGTAGATTAAGGTGTTGTGTGATTCTTGTTAAATTCATGTTCTAATGATAAATTGATGATGAAATTGTGTTCTAGTATGTTGTTGTGATTATAGGTATATTATTATTTTTGAATTCATGATGTTATGAAGTTTAATCCATAAATTGATTGTGTTGTTGTTGTGTTCTTGAGTTTTATGTGAAATTGGTGAAGGTCATGGAAGTTGTTGTTGTGATGTTGTTACAATTCCGTTTGGTGAAATGTTATTGTTGTGATTAAATTGAAGAAGAGATGATGATGTTGTTGTTACCTTGTTGAGTTTAGAATTAACAAGTTATGTTTGTGATGTAGTGAAATTTTATGAGACAATATTATGTTAATCATGTTAAAATGAGTAAAATTAAGTTGGTTATGATGAAATTAATGTATAATTGATTGGATAATAGTAGTATGATGATTTGGGTTGAGTTTGGTGTGTTTGGGATCGAAAAATGGTGTCGAAAGAGGTGTTCCCATTTTGAAAAAGAAGAAAAATCACAGTTTTCCCTACCTGTGCAAAATGCACGGTCGTGTGTCCCAAACGCATGGACCATGCGTATCTTACAGTTTTGAAGGGTATGTGTGTTTGGAAAATGATGACACTTTGTCATCTTTGTTTTGTTAGTTGTTTTCTTGACATTTTAGGATGAGTTCAAAGCTATAATGGTCTCTGAAGCTGAAAAATAGAGGAAAAACAAGCATTGGAAGAACGATGAAATTGTGTTTTAGTATGTTGTTGTGATTATGGGTATATGATTATTTTTGAATTCATGATGTTATGAAGTTAAATCCATGGATTGATTGTGTTGTTGTTGTGTTCTTGAGTTTTATGTGAAATTGTGAAGTTCATGGAAGTTGTTGCTAGATTGTTGTTGTGATGTTGTTACAATTCCATTTGGTGAAATGTTATTGTTGTGATTAAATTGAAGAAGAGATGATGATGTTATTGTTACCTTGTTGAGTTTAGAATTAACATGTTAAGTTTGTGATATAGTGAAATTTTATGAGACAATGAGAATTATGTTAATCTTGTTAAAATGAGTAGAATTAAGTTGGTTATGATGAAATTAATGTATAATTGATTGGATAATAGTAGTATGATGATTTGAGTCGAGTTTGCTGTGTTTGGGATCGAAAAATGGTGTCGAAAGAGGTGTTCTCGTTTTGAAAAAGAAGAAAAATCATAGTATTCCTTGCATGTGCAAAACGCACAGTCGTGCGTCCCATACGCACTGTCCGTGCATATCTTACGATTTTGAAGGGTATGTGTGTTTGGAAAACACACGGCCGTGCGCCCCAAACGCAGGGACTGTACGTTTTCCCCACTTGTGCAAACATCATTTTTATGTTTTTTAAAGGTATCCAAGGTGCATGATTGGGTCCCAAACCCCTAAACTTGATTAATAGGAGTATAATTTGGCATTGTAAGAGTAATTACTTAAGCTAATGATGACAATTAACTTAGTGTTTGAAATGATTAATAGTGGACTTGTAATTTGATATGAATTGAATTATGATTTGGTTTATGAACTTATTAGACGATTTATGAAGACGATGTGATTAATGAAGTATGTTTGAATGATGTAGAATGATATGTTATGAGTATACGATGAAGTGATGTGGTTATGTAATGGTGTGATTACATGTTGATATGATTAATGAGATGAGTTGATTATATGAGGAATATTATGATAATGTTGATTAAATGTTGATGTAGTGATGAGATGATTTGGTGATGTGTGGATGTATTGATTTGACAATGTGTTGGAGTGTTGATGTGTTGATATGTTATATGAAGTGATTATATAACGATGAGCTATATGATGCCGTGCATTGTCGAGTCTATACTTGGTATCCATGCATTCATATCCAGTCATATCGTACTATTATGTACTTGATGTTGTGGGATTAATCAGTAACATACCTCTGATATCCAAAATGTCGTGGGATCACTCAGTAACATACCTCTGATATCCAAGACTTGGTACCACATGCATATAGAGTCAAGTTAGGCGCATTGCATACATCACTGAGTCTATGTAGAAGATGTTTGATTTGACTATGTGTGACTATGTGATGATGTGCTATTTGAATATGTGAAACGTGACTATGTGTTATGTGGAAATGTGTTTAATTGAATATGCGATGTTGAATGATGAACTTGCTATACTAATGTGCAAATGGTATATGACTTGAATGTTTTTAATTGGCTTGGATGTGAGTAATACTTATGAGATGTTAGCTGAGACTTGTTATCTTTAAGACATGGATATATATATATATATATATATATATATATATATATATATATATATATATGATGAGTATGATTTGCTGCTTATTCATGATGAATATTTGTTGAATGTATAGTTGACATGTTTGTTTATCCTTTAACTATACATGCGTTCGTACTTTTCCATGTGTTGAATATTTCCCACCCTTTTGCGTTTTTCCTCCTATGCCCTTGTGGTGTAGACTTGTAGGTCGAGGAAGAGTAGTTGATGTGAGTTTTCCGAGGATGTCTTTGGAGCCTACTCGTTCTTTACCTCTTTCTTTGGAGTCTAGCACAATATTGCTCTGATTAGGACTGTTGGGGTTTATTTATATCTACCAGATTGTGTTTGGTGAACCTTGGGCTCTTTTGAGGATGTTTTTACTTTGAGATATGATGTATGGCTTATATTGTTGAGATTATTCCGCTGCGACTTGTTATATTATTTTGATGGAGTTTTGGATTTTGTTGATAGATGAAGAGTAACATCTTGAAATGTTATTTATATTTGTTGCATTATTATTTAAAAATAGTATGTGGGGTTTACGGTGTTACACCTTGGGATTTATTGCATTCCATGCCTTCTTCTGGGGTGCTCGTTCTAGTGTTGGAGGTAACTCTTGGTTGTACTTCGAACACTCATTATTTTCGGGCGATTTCCTTTCCCCCGATCCCCTTTAAGATGGCGGAGAACTCAAGTTTCTGAAAGGCTTTGTAGCATTTTTTGGCGCTTTCCAAATTTGAGTGGATAGTAACCACGTAGCCGCTCTCACTGTGATACTTCATCTTCAGGTGGACTGTGGAGGTGACGGCATCCAGCGCGGCTAGGGTAGGGCGTCCCAGTATGCAGTTGTAGATGTATGTGACAAGGACTATTAGGAAGGATGTCTCTACCGTACGTTCTCTTGTCCCTTCGCCGAAAGTCACGTTCAAATTGACATATCCCCATGGGCGTGTGCTTGTTCTGTTAAAGCCTTGCAGTTCGGTCCCGTCATAAGATTTTAGGTCTTATTTCTTCAAGCACAACTTCTCAAAGGCATCTTGGTACAAGATATTCACGGAGCTGCCTTCATCTATCAAACATCTGGCGACGTTGTGGCCGTAAATACCAGTAATGATGACAACCAGAAAGATTTAGTTGGAGCCTCCGTTTATCTTCTCGTCATCAGTGAATCCCTGGATGGGCATTGTCTTCGTTTTTTTCGAGGTTGGCATTGCAACATGCACTGCCATCAACTCAGCTACTTTCCTTCTGGCCGTTTCCTTCTAGGCGTTTCAAGGGCCGGTGAATTCCCCCATGATGGCGCCTAGGAAAACATGTTTTTCTTTTTTCTTGTCTTCGCTCTCGCCAACGTGGCTCTTCATTCCACCCTTGACGGCACTTGTTATTTTTCCCGGGGGTGATTCCTCCTGCTCTGGGGAGCACCTTCTTTTCGGAGACACACTACAACGAGAAGCCTTGCGTGGTGAGTTTCTTCCTCGTTCGACATCCTTGCGATGTGCATGCTTGGTGAAACGGTTCAGTTTCCCTTTCTTAATTAACTCTTTAATCGCATCCTGGAGTTGGTAACAGTCATTGGTTTCGTGACCGTAACACCGATGGAAACGACAGTATTTTGACCTATCCGTCCTCGTGGACTCTTTTAGTGGCTAGGGCAGCTTAATGCCTGCCTCTTTGAACTCTGTATTTAGGCACTTGTGGAGGATAGTTTCTCGTGATGAATTCAGGGGAGTGTAGTCGGAGAAACGAGCACGATGACTTTTAACCTTCTCATTGTCGCCGCGTCGTTTGTCTTCATTCCCCTTTCCGGATTACATGTTTTTGAGCACCTCTTTAGCTAGTCTCTTCTCTTCGTAGTTGATGTACGGTTGAACGCGGGTCAATAAGTTGCTCATGTCCTTTGCCGCCCAAAGGCCCAACTCTTCTTTAAACATACAATCATCACAGAGGTTATTTTTGAAGATAAAGCATTTCAAACTGTCTTGCGCGCCATGAACCTACACGCCTTCGCGGGCGAACCTCTCAACGTACTCCCTCAGGGTTTCTTTCTTTTCTTGGACAATAGCGTTCAGCGCAGCCATGGTTTTCGATTGCTTCTGCCTCGTAGTGAAGTGAGAAGCAAAATCTTCACACAGTTCTCCCCAGGAATTGATGGAATTGTCCTCTAATCCCTTGAACTATGTCATGGCGGCACCCTTCAACGTTAGGACGAACAATGTATATTTTACCGCTCCTCGTGCCGGGTGGTAGTCGAGGACGGTATCTATGTGCTCCATGTGCTCGTCGGGGTTTGTAGTACCATCATAAGTTTCTAGCTTGGGCAACTTCGCGAAAACGCGGGGGATGGGATACTCCACAATCTTTATGGTGAAAACCCTTCCGGTGGCTCCTGCGGTGGCGCTCTAGAAAGTAATCATCCTTCTTCCGTTGGTTTCGGTGTGGAAGAGAATCTTTTTCTCCCTGGTGACCGTGGTGAGGATGACGAGGAGAATGACTGCTGCTTCCTCAGTCAGAATCCTCTGGAGGACTTTCACCGCCTCTCTGGCGGTTTGCAAGAACGAAAACATCGTCCATGTCATACCCCATTTTTTGACTTATATTTTTTATGTGTTTTATCTTTTATTATTTCATTACTTATTATTACTTTTTATCATTTCCTTCTTGTCATAGTGTTTTATTTGCATTTTATCATTACTAGCCTTACTATTACTATTATTATCATTAACATTATTAGTATTAATATTATTCTATTTTTCATTAATAATATCATTATTATCTATTATTATTATTATTATTAAGGTTTTACTAATTAATAATATTAAGTTTTTTCATCCTTTTTATTATTATCACCCTTTTCATTCTCATTGCATTTCGTTTTATTTATATTTTTATTATTATCATTATTGTTATTATTTATTATTATTCATTTTCCACCCTTTTATTTTAAAATACAAAAAAATCAAAAAAAAGGGAGTTCGCAGTGCGAAATCACCTTCGCACTGCGACCTCTGCGATTTTTCTGCAGATTTTTATTTATTGATTTATCCTTTTTATTTTCAATTGCAATTGTTATTATTAGTATTATTACTATTATTATTGCTATTTTGTGACTGATTTGGTGCAACAAGGCAAGAATTAATGTGTGACATTAAAGGTAAAAGGAAAGAAGGATTTTCTTCCAACCTATCATGTAACACCCATACTAAATTATCTAGAATATTTAGCATGTGTATTAATCTGATACTGGGTACATTAAAATTTTCAATAACAAATACAATATAAAACTACTGAATGAGTACAAATAGCTCGTATATACAAATATCCAGATATCATTTACAATTACACTCTCAATACATAGATAATCTATCAACCTCCTGAGCTTGTCCTTGACGAGCGTCTGCACTCCATCCAGCATCTTCCTGAAGATCTTCATCTGAAAACCACGTGACTACCTGAAAACCTGCACCAGAAGGATAGGGATGAGACATAATGTCTCAGTGAGCTCCTACCCTACCTACTGTTGGCAACCACGGGGAACCTAGGGTCGCCGTGCCTACCTCGGCAATCTTGGGGATACCTATGATCGCCAAGTCTTAACCTTACCCAAAGAGGCTACCTGACTGTTCTTGCTAAACTGAGTAGTTATAATCTGAACTACATCATGCTAAACTAGTGATCAAGGGGAAACCTAGGATCACTGTCTGAATCTGATACTGAATATCCATGAGTTCTAGACTATAACCTGATAATTGGGTGATCGAGGGGAAACCTAAGATCACCGTCTGATAACTGCTACCTGATAATCTGAGAACTGTCTGATAACATAATAAAATAATTAACTGATAAATGTCTTTTTGTTAGCTGTTAGCGTTGAACAAGCAATATTATCTGGGTTCATTTTACGAAATGCCCCCGGGTGGAGTAACCCCGAAGCACATTCCCCTGATAACCGGTGAAAATTCCTATCATATCAGGCTAACACCGGACTCCTCTTGTCGTCGTGCGGTCATCCTTGCGGAATAACACGTCCCACTGACGTGAACCTCCTGTGTCCCACTGGCGTGAACAGCAGAAGACACGACTTAACTTACGCGTATACCCCCCGTGTCCCACTGGCGTGAACGACGGAAGACGCGAATTATTATATTTCATTATTAGTCTTAACTTATACATGAACCTTTCGAGTCACACTGGCGTGAACAACGAAAGTCACGGCTTAATATTAATCTTAACTGATGCGTATACCTCCCGTGTCCCACTGGCGTGAACGACGGAAGACGCAATAAATAATCTTTAACCTTATGCATGAACCTTTCATGTCCCACTGGCGTGAACAATGAAAGTCACGACTTAATAGTATTAATCTTATTCTTATCTTTGCGTGGACCATTCGTGTCCCACTGGCGTGAACAACGAAGGCCACGACTTAATATCTGAGTAGTTCTTGTTCTTATTCTTCTTATATATATATAACTTATGTCTATTGCTTATCTGATGCATTCTTGAATGCCTAACCTATTAAAGGTTCTTAACTATAAACATTAATTCTCATCTTAAGTACTTGTAAGTACTTCTAATACTTTCACTAGCCTTGGCATATTAATGCATACTTTAAGGCTTAACCTATTAGAGGTTCTTATCTATAACATGGTATCATTCATGTGCTTGGTACATAATAAGTACCATCTTAATTCTCTTTAACCTATAGTAGGTTTCTAAACTTGAATACTATATCGTTCTTTGGCTTGCACATACTTAGTGTGTATATGGAGTTGCTTAGTAAGGGATAATCCCAATACTAGCTCCTATACTCCTCTACATAACTTAGATATTGAGTATTCATCTTCCAATGTAGTACCCTTTACCCATCCTACCTTAAATCCATACCTATCATCAAGAAAATGAGTTTGAGTGGCTGGGAAATCGGTGGCCGATTTGCTAAAATCGGGGCCCGATTTATGCCGTAAGTCCCATGGCCAACAAGCCACAAAATCGGTGGCCGAACCCATAAAATCGGTGGCCGATTTCATCCTTTGCAGGATTCAATTTCCTGCTTCCTAGGCTAATCCAATCCTATCCAAACATACAACCAGCTTATGGGAATGAATTCTAAGACATAATGATAGGTAATAACATACTTTGTCATGGGATTAGTAAACAATTAGATTCATGGCATAATTCTTAAATTCTATCTCAACTTGTAGAATTCTACTAGCTTACACATAACGGGTTCTAAAACCCTGTGGAGCTCACCTTGATTTAGCTAGCTTTCTTCTTGCCAAGTTCTGGTTTCAAAGCCTTTACTCATTACCACCACTTCTCTTGATTGTTCCTTGCTTCCTTTCTTTAACCTTCTCTTGTTCTAGCTTTTAAATCAAGCTTGCTTGCAATACCTTCTTACAAGAGTTTGGATTAAGAGTTGATGGATGGTTGGAGAGGGAGAGGGGGCGTGAGAGTAGAGAATTGGGGGAGAGGGTGGCTGGTTTGGAGAGAATGAAATGAAGGAGAAGAAAACATAAATGGGAAAATATCTTTTCCTTCCTTTTAAAATTGTTACTCCCTTTTCAAATATTCACAAAATTGCCATTGCCATGAATTACTAAATTGCAACAACCCGAACAGTTGACATTTTACTTTTCTTGTCGTCAATGGCAAGTTCGGCAACAACCCGAACAGTTGACATTCTTTTCATTCTTTGTTGTCAGTGGCAGTTCGGTGACAACCCGAACAGCTGACACTTATCCCTGGTGTGGTCTTTCTTTTTATCGTCTTTGCATCCATGTTTACATTACAAACATTCATAACATTTGCATACATGCATTCATAGCATTTATAATTCAGAAAAATATTTAGTCAAAAAATGGCGTACTCTATATTTAAGTCTCTTCGGCCCGTCCATTTCAAATCACACTTTCAATCTCCGGGACGAAGAAACTTAAATAGGGGCATCTGTCATACCCCATTTTTTGACTTATATTTTTTATGTGTTTTATCTTTTATTATTTCATTACTTATTATTACTTTTTATCATTTCCTTCTTGTCATAGTGTTTTATTTGCATTTTATCATTACTAGCCTTACTATTACTATTATTATCATTAACATTATTAGTATTAATATTATTCTATTTTTCATTAATAATATCATTATTATCTATTATTATTATTAAGGTTTTACTAATTAATAATATTAAGTTTTTTCATCCTTTTTATTATTATCACCCTTTTCATTCTCATTGCATTTCGTTTTATTTATATTTTTATTATTATCATTATTGTTATTATTTATTATTATTCATTTTCCACCCTTTTATTTTAAAATACAAAAAAATAAAAAAAAAGGGAGTTCGCAGTGCGAAATCACCTTCGCACTGCGACCTCTGCGATTTTTCTGCAGATTTTTATTTATTGATTTATCCTTTTTATTTTCAATTGCAATTGTTATTATTAGTATTATTACTATTATTATTGCTATTTTGTGACTGATTTGGTGCAGCAAGGCAAGAATTAATGTGTGACATTAAAGGTAAAAGGAAAGAAGAATTTTCTTCCAACCTATCATGTGATCAAACAAATTGGCTGCCCTTGGTCAGCTCTTGTCCCTCCAAATTGACCCATCACCCAACCTGAGCTTGCCAGCCAGCTACTTGATCCCTTTCCTTCCCTTTTTCTTTGCCAAAACCAGCCAAACACAAGTGGTTTTTACTTGCAAAAGGCTGTTTGTGCTGCCCTGTTTTGAGCTGGATTTCTCCTCCCACACACCAGCCCACATGCTCATTTTGCTTCCCCCAATCCCCCTGTACATGGCAGTACACGTTTTCATTGCTTGACCTTCCAAGATTGCAAGGGTTGATCCCAAGAATCACCCCTTTTGCAGCTGCCCTGTTTTGCAGTTTTTTCTCATCATTACCTTCTAGAATTAGTGGCATTTGTGGCTGAGATCAGTCAAGATCTTGCCCCTTGGCACAAGGCAAAGCAACTTCTATCCATTAGCATTAAATGCAAAGTGTTCCAGCCTGAATTTAGCCCCAAATCAGCTAGGTTCTAGGATTTTTTCATCACTGCAAAGATTGCATTTTTTGCCTATAAAAGGAATGGCAAGGCACAAGGATTTGACACAACATTCACATTGAAAAAACCTGAAACACACACAGCTTTACTCACACGAAATTCATACCAAAATCCCTTGCATTGCAGCACCAAATCAGTCCATCACAAACCAATTAGAACATTGTTCATAACCTCTCACCAAGCAAGCAAACCACTTCCAATCTATTGCTCAAGCACAGCTAGGAGTTCTGTAAGTCTCCTATAATCTTTCTTTTTCATTGTGTTTGCTGCTTTCATCACTTGCTTTGTTCAAATTTGTTTTGTGCACAAAAACCCCTTTTGAAACTCAAAAGGGACCTCAAAGGGGCCAAGCTTTGAAACTGAGTTTTTACACCCCATTTTCTTCCATTTTGCCAAGCTTTTTAACCCCCTTTAGGTTCTGAAGCTTGCTTAGAAGCAGTTTCTGAACTTCTGTTCAGAAACAGCTTCTGAGTTTGAAATTTCGCATACTTTGCAGAGCAAAGTATTGCTCGCACTGCGAACACATCAGAACCTGACTTCGCAGAGCCAAGTTCTGGTTGCTCTGCGAAGTATGTGAAACTCAGAACATGAATCAGGCATTTAAACGTCAAATTTTTGGGATTCCAGCCCTTGATTCAGAACCGAAAGAGGGTTAAAACCTTTTTTGTCCAAAACCAATTCATAATCATGCACAACTTTGAAAATTTCACAAGTTCGTGCGATAAATTTTGAGTAACTTGTGAAACAAGTTATGTTCTTCTATTTTCAAAACCAAGTTTGAGCAATAAGCTAAGTTCGTCTATTTTCAAAACAAACTTGAACAACCACGTTGTTCATGATTTTCAATCCAACGCGAACCTAAGCCGAGCTTGTTCATCCTTTTTAAACCAAACTTAAAAGGAGCCGAACTTGTGAACTTTCCAATTTTGTGCATGTCTTATGATTGTGTTTATCATTCAAACTTGAACTATACTCGTTCTTGAGTTTCAATAACTTAAGCAACAAGTAATGTTCATGATTTTTAATAAACTCGAACAACAAATTTGTTCGTGTTTTCTTTTCTTTTCTTTAAGTTTCCTTTTAAAATGTTTTTGGTTCCCTTTGAGATTCCTTAGAGTCCCGACAAAACCAAACTTGAATGAAACGGGAATGGCTTGACGTATGTCTCCCCAAACCTCGGTTGCACGAATGCGTGACGTATGTCTCGTCGCTCGGGCAACCGTCATTCCACCCTTGACGCGTCTAGCACGCTCAACCTTTCCCTTGGCCCCCTTGCGGCCATTTTTACCCTTTTCTTGGCCCTCGTGGTCAATCCGAACTTTTCACGCCCTTGCGCGTTTATTTTAATCTTTTTACGCCTTGCGCGAATTTATCGCCTCCGCGCGTTTGTTGTTTATTTTCAAGCTTTTTACGCCCCTGTGCGTTTGTCTTTTTATTTTTTTTTAAAAAACATTTACGCCTTGCGCGAGTTTATCGCCTTAGCGTCCATCTTTCACCATTTAAAGCTTTGTACGCCTTCGTGCGTTTTAAAACCTTTGTTCAAGTCCGAGTGTAAAATCTTTTTTATCAAAACATTTATTTTTATGCATTGTCGTCAATGGCCAGTTCGGCAACAACCCGAACAGTTGACATTTACTTTCATTACTTCCTTTTTTTTCAAACTTTTTTCGCTCGGACGCGATCAAATCTTTTTTAACTAAAACGAACCAACATACAAACTTTTTCTACCAAAAAACTACGTACGCTTTGAATTCTCCGACTACCGGGAGATACGTAGGAGCAAGATCGACATCTTGTCAAGCCCATTAATAAAAAACCTTTTCTTTTCTTTCCCTTTCGTTCGTTTTTATCTCTTTCTTCATCTCGCATTATGTTTTTATATTTCCTTTTATATATGTTTAAACACGCAAGCAAAATATCGAAACATTTTAAGCCTAAGCCGACTAAGAGGTTCCCGTTGAGTACAACGGATGTGAGGGGTGCTAATACCTTCCCCTCGCATAATCGACTTTCGAACCTAAAATCTTTTTTTCAAAGGGTAATTTCGAACTTTTTTCCTTTTCTCCCCGAAAAATTAAAAGTTCAGTCGTGATTTAAATTTAGTGATTCAACGCTTCCCAATAGCTTGATATCCGAAATTCGACGCGACAAAGATGACGACTTCACTGGGGACATGCATTGAAACACTTTGTTTTTTGCATAAACGAGTCAAGCCTATCTCAGTCGGCTTTTAGGCTAATTTGTTTCATTTTACTCGCGTGTTTATATTTTCTTGTCATGTGTTTGTTTATTCTTTTTGCTCTACATTTACATATATCATTTTGCTTCATATCCATATATATATATATCAATTATGGGGGTTACTTGAGCGATGTTACTCCACATTGTTCGAGTTAATGCCGGACGTGTGAGGCTCTCTACCCGAGCTCGAGAGAAAACTAAGTTAGAATGGTGGTTGTGAGCGGAAGTCCGCGTTGACGTATGTCCGTGAGGTAGGATGCCCAGCCCCGCTTAGAGGAGATTTTCATGTGGAATTAATTGAAGTCATGTCGACGTATGTCCATAGACAACCCTAATTCCATGTGAGATCGATGACTCTAGGGACCTCTTCTTAGGAAATCTTACCTTTAGAGCCTACACGTGAGGATGGGGGAAGTTTCAAACCTCTGTATGTCGTACCTTTGCATATCACCCATCCGCATTCATTCATAATTACTGCATTTTGTTTCATTTTATCAGGGACAACCAGTATTTTTGTTATTACTTTTCATGGTTTGGGATGTAAGGGACCAAGTTGTTAAAAGGTAGTAATTTTGAAAACTCAGAACATGATTGACTTCGCAGAGCAAAGCTACCTTCGCACTGCGAAGTTAATCTTGAGGTTCGCAGAGCAAACTTACTTCGCAGTGCGAAGCATGCGAATTTTGTCAGCCCAGTTTTCAAAATTCACTAACCCTCATTAACTCCCTCCAACCACTCATTTCCACTATCTCTTATCTAACCGTTATTTTATTATTAAACTCGTATAACTAAGAAAAAAAAAACAACTTTTCATCTTCATAAAACAACTCTTCAAAAACTCAAAAGAAAAGCATACCCATTTCTCCTTTTTTTCTTCTTTCCTAATCCAAGTATTAATCTCCCTTCTCTGCAAGCAGTAAGGTATGATTTCCTCCTCTCTAATCCTGCCTTTTACTTCTGATTCGTGTTTTGGGTCTTAGGTTTTTGCTAAATTTTTAAGCTTCCATTTTTAGGGTTTAAGGTTGTAATTAGTTCCTTTTCCTTCTTGCCTTGCTAGAATAAGTTGTAATTTAGTAAATGTATGTTATGGGTAGTTAAAGTAGGCTCATTTCCTTTCCCATCTTTAAGTAATTTTATACGAATCCACTTTACCCATTTTGTAGAAATTGGATCAAAACCAGTTGCCATGTTAGTTGTGTTCATTACCCATGCATTTGTTCTTGATCATTCATCTAACATGCTTTGTTTGAAGTTTAGTTTAAGAGTATAGGGTAGCTTTCTAGGGATTTTCTTGATTTGTTCTGTCAGGGTCGCAGAGCAAAGATGAACTTCGCACTGCGACCCATTTTTCTGGGCAACCCAGATTTTTCGCATAGCTTCGCACTGCGACCATGAGTTCGCAGTGCGACTGTAGCAGAAACAGAACCTTTGTTTTTCTTATCTTTTCCTTCCAATTCCATTTGTTTCACCTCATACTGACTTTGCCTTTTTTTCTTGTAGATGGCACCAAGACCAGCGGGAAAACGCTCGAGGGGTGACGCATCAGGATCTAGACCCCAAGGGGGATTCGACGCCTCTCGCTTCCTAAGCCTCCGGAACCAAGAGAGGTACGAAGAGCTTCTCGGCAGGACGTTCTGGCCTGAGAGACAGTTCATCATAGGCGAGCAGGGCACCTGGCGAGAGTTGGCCCGGTTGATAAACCAACGCCGGTGGGGAGTTTTGGTGAACCCGCCCCTAAACCTCAATTATGAAATTATCCGGGAATTTTATGCAAACGCCATTCCCGTGGATCCGGAGGGAGAATTCACATATCAAACCATGGTGCGTGGTCGGATCATTAGATTCGATCGCGATGCCATCAACACTTACCTCCGCGACCCTTTCCAACTTGAAAATGATGAGCTTTGTGCTTTCCATAAGCACCAAAACTGTGGTAATTGGAACCACGATCTCTACGCCCAGACCATCTTCCAATCCGGAAAGGGCTATGAGCTCAATGCGGCGGGGCAGCCTACCAGAGCCCTCAAGAACAACCTCACCACCTACGCTCAAGTCATTTTCCACCTTATAGTCCACAATATAAAACCCAAAAGCCATACCTCATCCACCACCTTGGACGTCACCCCCCTAATCTACTATATCCTCACTGGTAAACAAGTAGATGTGGCCAGAGCAATTTGCCAAGAGATTAAGATAGTGGTCGAGAGTGGCATCAAGCCACCGGCCAAGAAGATGTGCCCGTTTGCTTTCCCGGGTCTTATCATGGGACTCTGCCGGGAATCCCGAGTAGCCATCCCTCCTCATGTGTCCGAGACCATAAAAAACCCAATCACGGACGAGTATATCTCCAGACACTGCACAGGGAGGAGAGCGGCGAGGGCACAGCAGCCACGACCTAGACCTCCCCCAGCATCAGGGGATCATCACACTTGCACTTTCATATTGGAGCAGAATGCTTCCACTCATCGATACATGACCATGATGCATGATTCCATGTATCGCCTTCAGAGGCAGCTGGGTAGGCCGACAGATCCCGACGATCAGATACCTACACCCGAGATGTTCGCAGCTCATGGTCGTTGGCCCGAGGATAGGCCAGAGTATTCAGAGGCTGGAGGCAGTGGTGCAGCGGCCGGAGGCCGGGGAGGTGATGATGGAGGAGAGGATGAGGATGATGAGGACGAGGAGGACGAGGACGAGGAGACTGAGGATGATGAGACTCTCACTCCTTGAGTGGCCTTTTTTTTATTTTTCTCATGTTTTTTATGTTTATGTTATTTCATCTTTTTCGTACACTCTTCCCATGTTTAAAACTTTGTATCCATATTTGTACTATGTACTCTTTCTTTTATTATCTGACCTTTTGATCATTGTTATTCATGCATGTCTAATTTTAATGTGCGTTAAATGTCATTGTTTACTATGGATTGTTAGTGATTTGAAATTAACCTTTTTTCTTAAACTGCGGATTAAGCCGAATTTAATTAACCTAGCCACGGATAATTAGTGATGGTAAATTTGATTAAATTGCGCGAAGCTAAATGCATGCTTCCTGTTTTTGTGGGGTTAAACTTAAAATGTAGATATATGCTCAACACAAAGGTTATATCATGCAATTTGCGTTGTTAATGTGTTTATCCAGTGAACCATTTAGAACCAGCCAAAAATGTGAGGAATCCTCAAAATCATCATATACATATGCAGGAGACCGGTATTTTTTTGACTCGACCTTTTTATGTTAAATCTGAATTTTGTTTTAAAATTGCATGAAAGCATTGACATGATCGAGGCATTTTTTGAAAACGAGTGAAAACACTTGACCACAAATAGCCCACCCTGCGAGAAGTGAGCATTTGTCAAACCCCTTCGAGCCTAACAAATCAGAATTGTTAACCATGAACTGCCAACTTTCATAAGCTCAACTGCTTAATGAGATTGCCGGATTTGTAAAAAGTTTTTTTTTAGTTCATGGTTAAATCATCACTAAATTCTGATAATTTCCTTTCAACTTTTGAACCCTTAACCGTCATAATTATTATCCCTTGTCAAAAAGAGAAAGGAACATTCAATTAGGGTATCACCTTTGATTCGGTCGAAAAAAGGGGGGAGGTTGTGAAAGCCAAGAAATGATGAGTTTTATAGAAGATCTTGACAACCAAGAGAAAGAAAGAAAGAAAAACAAGTCGAGAAATCTCAAAAAAAAAAAAAAAAACAAAAAAAAAAAGAAAAGAAAAAAGGAAAATCAATGAAATCCAAAAGTTGTCAAGATCAAAAGAAAAGTGCTTGTATATCACCCAAAGGTTGTGATTTGAACAAAAGAGGGTGTAGATTAGAAAGGATGTTCCTTCTCGCTTGGCCTTTTGAAATTCAATTTCCCCACATATGACATTTCTTTTGTAACCCAGCCGAATTACAACCCTCGAAGACCTTGTGATCAATGCTTTTGTACTTTTAGAAACGATGATTAGATGGACACATAACTCGATCGGAATGTTGTCAAACTTGCCGGATGAGTGTTCAATACCCTTTACATTAATATTCAGTTTGTTCGTTTACTTAAATGAGTGATAGGTTGGTTCATTAATATACATGTTATTAACTTGAACTGTACAATATAACTTTTGTGTGGTATTTATTTCGAATTTTTCAGTACAATCTCGGAACAATGGGGGCATTAAAACAGCATGCGCAATTTTTATATGAATCATGCCAACATATCAAAGCCCGACCTCGCTCGGCACCCACATATCAAAGCCCGACCTCGCTCGGCATCCAATCACCGAAGCCCAATTCTCGTTGGCACCCACAATTTTAAACTAAAACCCGATTATGCCCAATACACAATCATCCAAAAAAAAAAACCCAACTATGCTTGGCACTCCCCCCACGATCCGCAAAGAACCCGGTCATCATTAACATTCCTCGATCCCCTACAAAAGGCCCGGTTACCGTCAACAACCAAACACAAAGATTCGCGGAGCCACGCCTTTGGCAGGCTGCCACCCCTTTAATGAAATTCACTTCCCAACATTCTTTACCCTTTTATCAATTTCCATTCATTTTTTATTCTTGATGATAGTACTTTAAAAAAAAAAAACAACTTTTTTTTTTAAAATTTATTTCATGAGTCTTTTATTTTTATCAATAACAAACACATTCCTTTCGAACTCGTGAATATTTGGAGTGTACATCGATGCCCATCCTTAAAGCAGATAAAGCTTCGCAGGCCGAGCATGGTCAATCGCAAAAAAAAGGAGGAATTCCCCAACAAAATCCTCGGTGAATTAATCGGAAATTTCCCAGTGAGTTAAGAGCCCGAAAGGACAATTCAGGCAAAGACTTGCCAACCAAAGCGTAAACATTCTCAGCAGAATCGCCAGTTCTTCTCCCCAGTGGATTAACAAACTCCCCAGGAAGTCAATCTTTGTCCTACTCTCAAAAGCCCAATTACCATTGGCATCGAAGGCTGGATATCGATCATGCTTCCAAAATGATCCTTATATCCCCAGCGAATTCACAAGTGAAGCCCAATCTTATTGGCATTCCCCCCAGTGGAGTCTTGCATCATCCAAGCCCGACTTTGCTCGGCACCCAAATCATAATCCCCAGCGTCCCACGTGGCGTCTGTCATTGCCCCAGGTCAGCATAATTCATGCATCATATCATAATCATTCATTAACATGCATCTCATATTCAAATCATGCATTTCCCAATACAAATAGTCGAATGTCATTCCCAGTCTATCTGGTCTAGGGATGTCATCCTCTTTTTTCGCCAGGCGATAGTTCTTTAACGAACAGCTTGTGCAAGTTTTTCATCGTATCAAGGGGCAATTCCTTAACAAACATGTTGGGTATCCCCAGTACTAGTCCCTCTCTCACACGACGTCCCCAGTGACAGTCATGCATTCATGCATTCATTTATACATGCAGCATACTACATATCATACACGGTTGTTCTAACAACCATCGTGAGTCTCATCAATCAATCATGAGCGATTCATGAATTCTTTTTCCCCAAGTGTCATCCCCAGTCTGTCTGGTTCAGAGATGTCACCCTTTTACGCCAAGTGGCAGTTCAAACGAACAGCTTGCGCGTCTTTTTATCATGTCCTTACGCCAAGTGGCAGTTCTTTAATGAACAGCTTGTGCGTACTCCCCAGTGTTGTGCCAAGTGGCAAGTTCTTCAATGAACAGCTTGTGCATTCTTTCTCCCCGAATGAAGGGGCAATTCTGTAAGGAACGGCTTGTCAGCCGCATCCCCATTATCGTCAGTGGCAAGTTCGGTAACCATCCGAACAGCTGACATCTTTCTTTTTATCTTTTGTCGTCAATGGCAAGTTCGGCAACAACCCGAACAGTTGACATTTTGTTTTCCTGTCGTCAATGGCAAATTCGGCAACAACCCGAACAGTTGACATTTTACTTTTCTTGTCGTCAATGGCAAGTTCGGCAACAACCCGAACAGTTGACATTTTATTTTCCTGTCGTCAATGGCAAGTTCGGCAACAACCCGAACAGTTGACATTTTATTTTCCTGTCGTCAATGGCAAGTTCGGCAACAACCCGAACAGTTGACATTTTACTTTTCTTGTCGTCAATGGCAAGTTCGGCAACAACCCGAACAGTTGACATTCTTTTCATTCTTTGTTGTCAGTGGCAGTTCGGTGACAACCCGAACAGCTGACACTTATCCCTGGTGTGGTCTTTCTTTTTATCGTCTTTGCATCCATGTTTACATTACAAACATTCATAACATTTGCATACATGCATTCATAGCATTTATAATTCAGAAAAATATTTAGTCAAAAAATGGCGTACTCTATATTTAAGTCTCTTCGGCCCGTCCATTTCAAATCACACTTTCAATCTCCGGGACGAAGAAACTTAAATAGGGGCATCTGTCATACCCCATTTTTTGACTTATATTTTTTATGTGTTTTATCTTTTATTATTTCATTACTTATTATTACTTTTTATCATTTCCTTCTTGTCATAGTGTTTTATTTGCATTTTATCATTACTAGCCTTACTATTACTATTATTATCATTAACATTATTAGTATTAATATTATTCTATTTTTCATTAATAATATCATTATTATCTATTATTATTATTAAGGTTTTACTAATTAATAATATTAAGTTTTTTCATCCTTTTTATTATTATCACCCTTTTCATTCTCATTGCATTTCGTTTTATTTATATTTTTATTATTATCATTATTGTTATTATTTATTATTATTCATTTTCCACCCTTTTATTTTAAAATACAAAAAAATAAAAAAAAAGGGAGTTCGCAGTGCGAAATCACCTTCGCACTGCGACCTTTGCGATTTTTCTGCAGATTTTTATTTATTGATTTATCCTTTTTATTTTCAATTGCAATTGTTATTATTAGTATTATTACTATTATTATTGCTATTTTGTGACTGATTTGGTGCAGCAAGGCAAGAATTAATGTGTGACATTAAAGGTAAAAGGAAAGAAGGATTTTCTTCCAACCTATCATGTGATCAAACAAATTGGCTGCCCTTGGTCAGCTCTTGTCCCTCCAAATTGACCCATCACTCAACCTGAGCTTGCCAGCCAGCTACTTGATCCCTTTCCTTCCCTTTTTCTTTGCCAAAACCAGCCAAACACAAGTGGTTTTTACTTGCAAAAGGCTGTTTGTGCTGCCCTGTTTTGAGCTGGATTTCTCCTCCCACACACCAGCCCACATGCTCATTTTGCTTCCCCCAATCCCCCTGTACATGGCAGTACACGTTTTCATTGCTTGACCTTCCAAGATTGCAAGGGTTGATCCCAAGAATCACCCCTTTTGCAGCTGCCCTGTTTTGCAGTTTTTTCTCATCATTACCTTCTAGAATTAGTGGCATTTGTGGCTGAGATCAGTCAAGATCTTGCCCCTTGGCACAAGGCAAAGCAACTTCTATCCATTAGCATTAAATGCAAAGTGTTCCAGCCTGAATTTAGCCCAAATCAGCTAGGTTCTAGGATTTTTTCATCACTGCAAAGATTGCATTTTTTGCCTATAAAAGGAATGGCAAGGCACAAGGATTTGACACAACATTCACATTGAAAAAACCTGAAACACACACAGCTTTACTCACACGAAATTCATACCAAAATCCCTTGCATTGCAGCACCAAATCAGTCCATCACAAACCAATTAGAACATTGTTCATAACCTCTCACCAAGCAAGCAAACCACTTCCAATCTATTGCTCAAGCACAGCTAGGAGTTCTGTAAGTCTCCTATAATCTTTCTTTTTCATTGTGTTTGCTGCTTTCATCACTTGCTTTGTTCAAATTTGTTTTGTGCACAAAAACCCCTTTTGAAACTCAAAAGGGACCTCAAAGGGGCCAAGCTTTGAAACTGAGTTTTTACACCCCATTTTCTTCCATTTTGCCAAGCTTTTTAACCCCCTTTAGGTTCTGAAGCTTGCTTAGAAGCAGTTTCTGAACTTCTGTTCAGAAACAGCTTCTGAGTTTGAAATTTCGCATACTTCGCAGAGCAAAGTATTGCTCGCACTGCGAACACATCAGAACCTGACTTCGCAGAGCCAAGTTCTGGTTGCTCTGCGAAGTATGTGAAACTCAGAACATGAATCAGGCATTTAAACGTCAAATTTTTGGGATTCCAGCCCTTGATTCAGAACCTAAAGAGGGTTAAAACCTTTTTTGTCCAAAACCAATTCATAATCATGCACAACTTTGAAAATTTCACAAGTTCGTGCGATAAATTTTGAGTAACTTGTGAAACAAGTTATGTTCTTCTATTTTCAAAACCAAGTTTGAGCAATAAGCTAAGTTCGTCTATTTTCAAAACAAACTTGAACAACCACGTTGTTCATGATTTTCAATCCAACGCGAACCTAAGCCGAGCTTGTTCATCCTTTTTAAACCAAACTTAAAATGAGCCGAACTTGTGAACTTTCCAATTTTGTGCATGTCTTATGATTGTGTTTATCATTCAAACTTGAACTATACTCGTTCTTGAGTTTCAATAACTTAAGAAACAAGTAATGTTCATGATTTTTAATAAACTCGAACAACAAATTTGTTCGTGTTTTCTTTTCTTTTCTTTAAGTTTCCTTTTAAAATGTTTTTGGTTCCCTTTGAGATTCCTTAGAGTCCCGACAAAACCAAACTTGAATGAAACGGGAATGGCTTGACGTATGTCTCCCCAAACCTCGGTTGCACGAATGCGTGACGTATGTCTCGTCGCTCGGGCAACCGTCATTCCACCCTTGACGCGTCTAGCATGCTCAACCTTTCCCTTGGCACCCTTGTGGCCATTTTTACCCTTTTCTTGGCCCTCGTGGTCAATCCGAACTTTTCACGCCCTTGCGCGTTTATTTTAATCTTTTTACGCCTTGCGCGAATTTATCGCCTCCGCGCGTTTGTTGTTTATTTTCAAGCTTTTTACGCCCCTGTGCGTTTGTCTTTTTATTTTTTTTTTTAAAAACATTTACGCCTTGCGCGAGTTTACCGCCTTAGCGTCCATCTTTCACCATTTAAAGCTTTGTACGCCTTCGTGCGTTTTAAAACCTTTGTTCAAGTCCGAGTGTAAAATCTTTTTTATCAAAACATTTATTTTTATGCATTGTCGTCAATGGCCAGTTCGGCAACAACCCGAACAGTTGGCATTTACTTTCATTACTTCCTTTTTTTTTCAAACTTTTTTCGCTCGGACGCGATCAAATCTTTTTTAACTAAAACGAACCAACATACAAACTTTTTCTACCAAAGAACTACGTACGCTTTGAATTCTCCGACTACCGGGAGATACGTAGGAGCAAGATCGACATCTTGTCAAGCCCATTAATAAAAAACCTTTTCTTTTCTTTCCCTTTCGTTCGTTTTTATCTCTTTCTTCATCTCGCATTATGTTTTTATATTTCCTTTTATATATGTTTAAACACGCAAGCAAAACATCGAAACATTTTAAGCCTAAGCCGACTAAGAGGTTCCCGTTGAGTACAACGGATGTGAGGGGTGCTAATACCTTCCCCTCGCATAATCGACTTTCGAACCTAAAATCTTTTTTTCAAAGGGTAATTTCAAACTTTTTTCCTTTTCTCCCCGAAAAATTAAAAGTTCAGTCGTGATTTAAATTTAGTGATTCAACGCTTCCCAATAGCTTGATATCCGAAATTCGACGCGACAGTCCACCACCACTGGTGTTCCATGGTGTTGATTTCGCTGAGCAACTTTGATTTGCGTAGCGATTTTCGTGGTAATCTTCTCTTGATTCTCCTCAACGCGTTTGAGCCTATTGTTCTGCTGTTGGAGTGGATCTACCAGATTCGTCAAGAGTTTGTTCGTCTCCGGCGGCGGAGGAAGAAGAACCTCCTCCGTGCGTGGAGGAGGTGAAGGAAGAGGAACATCCTCCACGCACGGAGGAGGCGAAGGAGGAAGCAGCGTCGCTTCCATTAATGCGGAAGGACGAATGTTGATCGTTGCATTGAGAACATTGTTGTTCGCGTTTCCCTCTCGATTCACCGGTTCATGAACTGTAATTGCTTGATCTTGGAGGATTTGGATCGCAGGACGAGACTCCTGCGCTGTGGAGGAGCGACTCGCGGCAGTTCTCCCACGAGTTCCGGCCATTTCTTCAGAAGATGGAGCGGTAACTGTCAATCGTTGTGGTGGAGGAACGTGTAACTGAAAACGGTTACGGTGGAGGAGCGCGTAACATAAAACGGTTACGGTGGAGGATCGTTAGACCGTGGCGGTCAGCGAATGATCCCTTCCTTCTAGCGCCAAATGATCTGTCCGGTGAGTGGAAAGTGCTCCAGTACAATGGCGATGAGTTTTCATGGTGGAACGAATGGTGCCTGCAGGCACGTTAGCACTCCAATGCTCAAGTCAGTATTGGAAATGAGAAGGAGTGCGTAAAAAGTGTGGGAAAAGTGAATCGTACCTTGGGGGTGAAACTAAGTCACCCTTATATAGGCGTGTGTGAGAATAACCGCTTCCATGAGATGTGGCGCCTGATCAGGAGCTAGTTAGAGGACATGTGAATGGTGTCTGATGCATGAGGCCATGCTTCAGTGGGGGTAAGGTGCACTGATGTTGGCGTATTCCTTCAGGCGATGCGCCTTAGTCTTGTGGACGTTTGGTCCACGTGTCATCGTTGGATTGACATTCTGGCCGGTCCATAACAAAAATAATAATTGACTTAAACAACAATGATAAAAAGTTATTAGCACTTTCGAATCCCCTCAATTTTTACTACTTGGTAATTAAGGTCCAACTATCACAATTGATTGTCTAAAATTATGATAAATTACATAAATAGGTTAAAATCAATATCTTGGCTCATTAAATTGCCTTGCGTTTTTAGCATATCCTGAGGCGAGGGAGGAGAGGCACATATTTATCAGGAGTGCTTCTTTTCTTGCTTATTTTTTTCACTTCTCATCACCATAACTTCCATAATGAGCAAACATTATAGGGTTGTATGGCAAGCACATCAACTTAGACATATCTACTTTGCAAACAACCCCATCAAATGCTAATTTATCCATTAATAAAAGATCAAAGATTTTTAATTTTAGTATTTGAAAAAGGAAACTCCGTATTTATCCATCAACAAAATATGAGTAGAGTTGTTCATGTTGAGTTGGTGCCAATTGAAATCATTCATTTGTTTACGTTATCTCTATGCCATAAACAATAAAAAACAAATGAATGTCAATTCAACACCGGTAATAGTATTACCAATACTATCCACTTTTAAGAATTACAAACTTGATGTTTTAGCCTTTTTAGGTAAGTAAAACAAGTTGATATTTTAACAAAGCAATCAAATATTCAACATATACATGACTCTTCCATTTATAATTTTTTTATCATTCAAGTTAGTATTTGACGTAAAATATTTATTAAATTCTTAGTTAAGGTAACTAAATATATAAGGTAGTTTTGAAATTAGAAAAAATAAATAAATGAACTTCCTTCTCTTATTAAAAAAAATTAAAAATACTATATATTACGTATAACAAATCTGTAAACTTGTGTATATTGTATACATTCAAAGGATTCAAACAAATACAAATGGAAAAAATAACTAATATCTTTATTTTGTTATAAAAAATAGTTTAAAAATGTTCTAAGTAGCATAGAAGACAAAAAGGTAATTTCAATATTAGAAAAATATTAAATCCGATTTTACTTGTCTAAAAAAAATCAATTCCAATTTTATTTTTGTTTTAAGTTTTTTAAGAATTATTAATTTGATAGTATTAAATGTGAACTATTTATTAAATTCTTAATTTAAGGTAATTTAAATATAAAATGGTAATTTAAAAATTAGAAAAAATTTAAATGTACTTGATATTCCGTATAACATATATAGTCAAAACATTTAATTCAGACAAATTTAAATGGAAAAAATAACTAATATCCTAATTGTAAAAAACAGCCAATATCATAAATAAATAGTTATTTGAATAAAATAGTTAAAACAAATTATAAATAGCATAACTATAAAAAAGGAATTTTAAACAGTATAATAATTGACATTTTTTTTTGTTTTTTGATAATTGAAGAATTATTAATTTCAGAACAATGGGAGATGCATATATATATATATATATATATATATATATATATATATATATATATATATATATATATATATATATAGCGGAAGAGACTAAATTCTCACATGTAAATTATACTTTGAATCTCAATTGTGAGAGCTACGCGTACTTGAAGTCTCACATGTCTCGAATAAGATTACGTACCTACGAAGAAATGCAATGTGAAGAAACAAGTAACACTTTGCAAAGTAGTTAATCCAAATGTGATCAAAAGAGACATTTCTATATGTTTTGTAACCAATTTGGTCCTTTCATTGACTGTTAAGGGTTAATTTGACGTTAATGCTGCAATACTTGAAGTTGGTGATGTTGAACTTTTGGAGAAAGTAAAGAAGGATAGAAAAAAGAGACTTGAGAAACAACGTGTCATCAGTTCCTCCAACAATGAAACAGGTATGTGCATTGTTGATTTGTTCTATTATGTGCTTCTACAAAATATGAAATTCATTTTTCATGTTAATTCCTTAAATTGAATGACTTTGTTCACCTTCAATACATATATATTGGAGGGTCTAATTGAGCACAACTTTTTAGGGTTTCTAATGAAAAAAAAAAAGGTCTCATAAAGAGCAAAGATTGACTTTTGTTCTTAGGAATTTTCGCCAGATATTGTATAAGTTTAGTTTTAAAGAAGTACTATTAGTGCAATAAGTATCATCCCATTTTTAATTAACGAACTATAAATTATTGTTTTTTTGAAAGATCTAATGATTTGCTTGCTAGTTGCTACACTTGGATGACCACAACTCTGGATGCTAAGTTTAAACATTTTTTTATACTAGTGCATTAAAAGTACATTCTTGATGTATCCAATTACTTGATTCTTCCAGATATATTAATTGAAGTAGTGGTTTCAGTTAGATCATATCTTCAACATATTTTGAATTAGTTGTTGAACAATAATTCTATCCATGATGCTGAACTGATTATTTCATCTTATCATTTGTTTTGATTTTGTTATCTTTCTATTTATTTTCTCCTTCTACTTCAGCCGTTTTCTCAGCACTATGGGAAGCTTATTTTCTAGTAGCTATCATTGTGTGACATCATCTGCAAAAGAAAGATCACGAGAGGGAATTTGATGACTAAGCGGAGTTGAATGAAATGGCATCCACAACATAGAAGTCTAGCACATGACCGATAGTGTTGTAGTTGTGTTCATGTGCGACACGACAACCATCATTGATGACATCCCCAACATTTATTGGATCATCCACATCATTTTCACAAACATGTCCATTGTTGGAGATTGCCCGATAGCACTAGATCTTGAAAATTGTAGCCGTAATCCAAAAACACCAACAATAATAACCTTGCCTCCAACAATTCCACCAGACACCTTTGCTTCACTGTCAAATAGGTAAATGGAAAAAGAGGAATATGGTGGATCATTGATGAATTGATATAGAACATGATCACATTATGTTCCAAATAAAGATGTCATATGGATGGTGCTTCCATGAGGAAAGTGGCGGTTTGGTTATGTTTTTAGACCTCAAAGGTTAACCTTATATTGAATCGTGGGCCCCCGCTTTCCACATGGAAAAACCATTCCATATGACATCTCTATTTGGAACGTATTGTGATCATGTTCCCTTTCAATTCATCAATCATCCAACATGTTCATCTTTTTTCTTTTACCTATCTGGTGGTGGTGCACCAGTGTATGGTGGAATTGTTGGAGGAATTGTTGGAGGGAAAGTAATTGTTGCTGGTGTTGTTTGGATTAAGGCAACTCTTTTCAAGAGACTCGAGTGCTATAAGACAATCTCCAACAATGGACATGTTGGAGAAAAAGAGGATGATCCAATAAATGTTGGCGGTGTCATCAATGATGTTTGTCCTACCGCACATGAACAAAACAACAACAACAAACAACACTATCGTTCATGTGCTACACTTCGATGTTATGGATGCGCCGATTCAACTTTGCAGAATCACCAAATTCCCCCTCATCATCTTTCTTTTGCTGATAATGTCGCACAGTGTAACAACCCCACTCGCAATGATAGCTACTAGATAACCAAAGTCTCTTACGTGCTGACATCACAGTACATTATAAGTCTTACGTGCTGATGTTGTTAAAATATAAAACAAGAAATTAGAATTGTATATTAAACACTTGAGAATATTTGATAAAAAAATGTCTCTTCTTTTTCTCCTAATCAAAACTTATTTTGTTATTACATTTTAAGCTATTAATTTTACCGTTAAACTTCAGTAAGAGAGTAACAGCTGGCATGCCACCAAATTAACCTTGTTAGGTTTTAAGGATTTTCTATCCCTCTTCAATCCTTCCATTCAGGCTATACTTGGGAGAGGTGTGAGGACTGAAAACAAGTGTCCATGGCTCATATTGACCAAGAAACAAAAAAAAAAAAGACACATATGGATTGTATACTAAACCAATTCCAATCTAGAACTGCAGTAATAGAAAATACATATAAATCATCATTCAATATGACAACTAGTTGTTTGTCTTAGAAAAAAGTAAACAATACTTCTCATGCATAGCCAACATAAATGCCCCTCTAGTTTTGTATTATCCAATAACCCAGAGGGCATATGTACATAGAAAAAAGAGCAAGTTTACCCAATGACTTGTTGAAACAAGAAGAATGATAACTTTACCCGAATGACCCCACATGTCATTGTAAAAAATTAGGTTTTTTCAACATTTCTGCACATTAGAATCATCCCTCCTCAAAATAAACAAATAAGCACAACAAAATAACAACACATAGATATCATTATTATCCCTGAGTTAAAACGAGAGCTGTGAAATGCACAAAAATTATTCTTAAACAAGATTTCTGTAGAGTAATAAACAACTAACTCATGAACAATCAAGCCCAACTAATCATTACCCATTTTGCCAAATTTTAAAAATATTTATAACCAAAGTAAGAAATTCTCGCAGGGTAATAACCTTGTTTTCTACCAAGTCAACAATCTTGAAAACTCAAACAGGTGCTCAACACCCAGAAACTAGATAATTCTCCAAATTCAGAGAAGAAAATACCTAAATCTTTGACACGAATCTTGAAGCAGACACATTCAACAGTTCAAAATTCAAGAAAACAATAAAATGCGTGAAAATTCAAAATCAAATGGGTTAATATGTCTTTACCCCCTGTAATTTGAGCGAATTCCAGTTTACCCCTTGTAAAAAAAAGTTTAGATTCCAACATTGTAAAATTAAGATTCTCCAGTTTACACCTCTGGCCCCATCTGACGCTGATGTGGCATGCCACTGAGTAATTAATTTAATTTTTTATTTTTTTAAAAGGATGTTACGTGTCAAATTTTGACAAGTCATTAATAATTAAATTAAAAAAACAGAAAATAATTAAAATAAATAACCAAAAAACAGAAAAACATTAAAAAATCAGAAATTTTTTTTAAAAAAATTCAAAAAAAAATCAGATTTTTTTCAAAATTGAAAAAATCAGAAAATTAATTTTTTTTTCATTTTTCTGTTTTCTTTTATATTGATTTAAAAATAAAAAAACAATCTAAAAAATCTGAAAATTAATTTTCAAAAATTAAAAAAATAGAAAAGAAACTCAGTTTTTTTCAAAAATAAAAAAAATAGAAAAAAAATCATATTTTTTTTTCAAAAATTAAAAAATTCAAAAAAAAATTCAGATTTTTTTTTAAAATTGAAAAAATCAGAAAACAATATTTCTTTCATTTTTTTATTTTCGTTTATATTGATTTAAAAATAAAAAACAATTTAAAAAATCTGAAAACTAATTTTCAAAAATTTTAAAATAGAAGAAAAAAAACTCAGTTTTTTTTTCAAAAAACAAAAAAAATAGAAAAAAAAATCATATTTTTTTTCAAAAATTAATAAATAAAAAAAGTTCAGATTTTTTTCGAAATAAAAAAGTTAAATTAAAAATTCTTGAATTTAATTTTCAAAATTAAAAAAACAAAAATTAGAAAAACAAATTCGAAATTAAAAAAAGTTCATATTTTTTTTTCCAAATAATAAAGTTTTTTTTTATTTTTTTCCAATTTTTGAAAAATATATGATTTTTCTATAAAAATAAATCTGAATTCTAAAAATGTTGTTTTCTAATTTTTTTCAATTGGAAAAAAATCTGAATTTTTTTTCGAATTTTTGAAAAAAATATGATTTTTTTTCAATTTTTTTTCTGAAAAAAACTGAGTTTCTTTTCAATTTTTTTAATTTTTGAAAATTAATTTTCAGATTTTTTAAATTGTTTTTATTTTTAAATCATTATAAACGAAAAGTAAAAAAATGAAAAAAAATATTGTTTTCTGATTTTTTCAATTTTGTAAAAAATGAATTTTTTTTCGATTTTTTTAAATTTTTGAAAAAAATTATTTTTTTCTTATTTTTTAATGTTTTTCTGTTTTTTTGTTATTTATTTTAATTATTTTCTGTTTTTTTTAATTTAATTATTAATGACGTGTCAAAATTTGACACGTGGCATCCTTTTAAAAAAATGAAAAATTAATTTAATTACACAGTGGCATGCCACATCAGCGTCAGATGGGACCAGGGGTGTAAACTGGAGAATCTTAATTTTACAAGGTCGGAATCTAAACTTTTTTTTACAGGGGGTAAACTGGAATTCGCTCATATTACAGGGGGTAAAGACATATTAACCCAAATCAAATTCTTAGTTGTGAAATCCAAAATCACAGTATCTTACAAACACAAATCGTGAAATTAAACGAAACCGCCACGAAAATCAATCAAGAAATTACAACAACATTAATTTCACCTGCAGATTTTCCCCCAAAAAATTCACAATAGAACGACAATACTAGAAAAAATTAAATAGTTATTAATAATAATAAACTTTACCATTTTGTATAATGGAACAAAAAAATTTAAATAACTGAAAGAAAAGGGAGATAAAATACTTATGTTATTTTGGTTTTGTTTTTATTTTTGAGTTTATGAAAGTGAAATTGGTTGTGTATGTGTTTTTAAGTGTAAGGTGGAAAAAGAAAAAATAGAGAAGAAAGTATTTAATGTTTAATTTCACCAAATTTCACAAAGTTCATAATTAACAAAATCAAACATGAGTTTTGACGAAGTAAAAGCATGAAATCAACAACTTAATACATATTCAATTCAATCATCAACAAAGAGCACGAAAATCAACACAGTTAATTATAATTCATAAAATTAAGCTATAATCTAAAAGCTCACAAACACGCAATTGCTTCTTAAACCCATATGTTAATCATAATCTCCCCTCTTACCTTAGTTTCCTCGCTATTCTTGCTATTCTTAGTGCAATCTTCTCCTTCCCCTTTTGATTCTCTAGCTTTCCTCTACTTCAAGCCTCTTCTCTCTATCTCTCTCTCTTGCCTCTCAAAAGTTTTGTGAATAATTAATAATCTAATTCACTCACCACTAATTAATGTATTTATAATAGGTTTCTAGGGTTTGTTATCCCACTAATTAGGTTTGTTACAATTTCCAATATATCTTTTAAAACAAAGTTTGTTTCCTTTTAAAATAAAATAAGGTTTGTTTCGATTAACTCACAATATTTTTCTCTACACTTTTACTTCACTTAAACCCCCTATTACCTATACACCACTATTTTCAAATATGCCACTAACTCTCAAATTACTAAAATACCCTTTAACTCCCAAAATTCAATAAATCACCAAAATAAACAATTAGACACACATAAACAATTAAATAAATAAATCCTAAAAATTGGGCTGTTACACTCGTCGGGGTTTGTAGTACCATCGTAAGTTTCTAGCTTGGGCGACTTCGCGAAAACGCGGGGGATGTGATACTCCACAATCTTTATGGTGAAAACCTTCCGGTGGTTCCTGCGGTGGCGCTCTAGAAAGTAATCATCCTTCTTCCGTTGGTTTCGGTGTGGAAGAGAATCTTTTTCTCCCTGGTGACCGTGGTGAGGATGACGAGGAGAATGACTGCTGCTTCCTCAGTCAGAATCCTCCGGAGGTCTTCCACCGCCTCTCTGGCGGTTTGCAAGAACGAAAACATCGTCCACCACCACTGGTGTTCCATGGTGTTGATTCCGCTGAGCAACTTTGATTTGCGTAGCGATTTTCGTCGTAATCTTCTCTTGATTCTCCTCAACGCGTTTGAGCCTATTGTTCTGCTGTTGGAGTGGATCCACCAGATTCGTCAAGAGTTTGTTCGTCTCCGGCGGCGGAGGAAGAAGAACATCCTCCGTGCGTGGAGGAGGTGAAGGAAGAGGAACATCCTCCACGCACGGAGGAGGCGAAGGAGGAAGCAGCGTCGCTTCCATTAATGCGGAATGAAATTCTGGCCAGGCAATGAGGTACTTAACAGGTTCAGGTTCTGATTAAAACTTAGCAGGTTCTGATCAGAACTTAGCACAATTATAAAAGCAATTAACAGGCAGAAAAATAAATGTGCAGGAAAGCTAAAAACACACAAGGTTTGTTAACCCAGTTCGGAGTAAACACCTCCTACTCTGGGGGATACCAATCCAGGAAGGAATTCCACTATAGGAATTAATCCTTATGACTCAAGACACTGACTCCCAGTTCCTAGCCTAAGCAATTAACTTCCTCCTAGTCTTGAATTCTACCCAACACGTTGAGTATTAGAGACCACTAACTTCCTAATCAAGTAACAAACCTGTTACTGAATCACTTAACAAAAACTACTCTGTTTTGAAGAACAACTTCAATACATCTGACTTCACTCGTACCTACAGGCTTAGAGTGATTACAACTCAATCAAAACACCTAAACCAACTCAAAAGAGTGGTGCACAAATAAAGCTAAAAGCTTAAAAACTCTAAGACTCTTTTCTCTGAATTTTTCTCTCTAATTCGTGTCTTGAATAGCAGCAGCCCTCCTCTATTTATAGCCTTCAGTCTTGCAGAATAAAATAACAAACTAATCTTTCTGATTTGATTTGTTACTGAAATAAGATTGGTCCAATAATGTAACAAATAAAACTGTACTGAATCTTTTAAAGATTATAACAGGAAAATATGAATTTCATATCTTTGAACCAAATCTTCAATAAAATCTTCTCCAAATAAATCAACATTCTAGAAGCCATATGCGTGGATAAATCTTCAATAAATCTTGCAAAGATTCGCATAGAAAAACCTTGAAAATAACCAGCTTCTGATGAAGTCAACATAAGTCAACGCTGGCATCAGAACCTGAATTCAGCTTCTGAAGTGCTACAGTGCATTCAGCTTCTGATGACATTTTCAGCTTCTGAATGGCTTCAAAACACAAAACTTGCAACTGAAGAAATGTTTCAAATATGGAGATGCTTCTATTCAATACTTTGGTTTTGCCAAAACATGCAGCCAACACCAAAAGACTCAACAATCTCCCCCTTTGGCAAATTTTTGGCTAAAACCATCCAAGTTCTTCAATCTCCCTTATAATCAACTCAGCAATGAAGAACTCCACAATAATATATCATAGCATAAACATAAGCAGCGGACACAACTATGAATAACACAAACCAGCTTCAGTTCTACAAAACATCACAGCTACTGAAGCACACAACCACCAAGTACTGATCAACTTCTGATCACAACCATGGTATCAGAGCTACTGATCAACTCCTGATCATCACAAACACTCCCCCTGCAACTAATCTTCTCATACAAACTCCCCCTTACTACTGAACACAGAGAATTGTTATCAGAGCATATCAGAAGCATACTTCAGGATCACAGAAACACTCAGGATCATAACAATCTTGTACTCCCCCTGAGACACATACTCCCCCTTAATATCATCTTGACAGCTCTTCTTATATTGAATCTGAACACTGAACTACACACACAACTTCTGAACCACAGTGAAAACTGAGCATCTGAAATTTGAACTTCTGAGCAGCAACACTTTGCATAAGACTTTTGGTATCAGAGCCAACAGAGCCAACACATTACATAAGATTTTCTCCCCCTTTTTAGCCACAAAATTCTGACAAAACATAGTCTTCATATAGGGAATAAAATCAAAACAAGTAACACAGATCCTGGAAAAGCTATCAGATTCAGACACAGGATCACACTTAGCATAGGCACAACTGGCAGGTACTCTATCTTCCTCACATCCAGTTTGCAGTAATTGCTATAACTCTTCATGCAAACACACACCTAACTTGCTCCTTAAGTTTTCAAACTGCTTAGCATCCAAGGCCTTTGTGAAAATGTCAGCAACTTGTTCTTCAGTAGCTACATGTTCCAGCTGAACAATCTTGTCCTCCACAAGATTTCTGATAAAGTGGTGTCTGATATCTATGTGTTTAGTTCTGCTGTGCTGAATAGGGTTCTTAGAGATATTAATAGCACTCAGATTGTCACAAAATAAGGTCATGGTTCCTTGTTCAATGTTGTATTCCTCAAGCATTTGTTTCATCCACACCAATTGTGAGCAACTACTTCCAGCAGCAATATACTCAGCCTCAGCAGTTGACAATGACACACAGTTCTGTTTCTTGCTGAACCATGAAATCAAGTTATTTCCTAAGAAGAAACAACCTCCTGAAGTGCTCTTTCTGTCATCAGCACTTCCAGCCCAGTCAGCATCACAAAATCCCATCAGTTCAGAACTTGAGCTATGTGAATACATGATTCCATAGTCACTTGTGCTATTCACATACTTCAGTATCCTCTTCACCTGAGTCAGATGACTCATCTTAGGATTAGCTTGATATCTTGCACACACTCCAACAGCATAAGTGATATCAGGCCTGCTTGCAGTTAAATACAACAAGCTCCCAATCATACTTCTGTACTGACTTTGATCTACTGATACTCCTTGTTCATCTTTGGTTAGCTTCAGATGAGTAGCAGCTGGTGTCTTCTTATGAGCAGCAGATTCCATTCCAAACTTCTTAACAATGTTCTTGGCATATTTACTCTGAGAAATGAAGATTGTATCTTCCATTTGTTTGACTTGTAACCCAAGAAAGTATGTCAGTTCACCAACTAAGCTCATTTCAAATTCTGACTGCATCTGCTGAACAAATAATTTGACCATCTTCTGAGACATTCCTCCAAAAACTATGTCATCCACATAAATCTGAGCAATCATCAGACTCCCATTTTCATCTTTCACAAACAGAGTCTTATCAGAACCTCCTTTTCTGTAACCTTGAGCCACAAGAAACTGAGTCAGCCTGTCATACCATGCCCTTGGTGCTTGCTTCAATCCATATAAAGCCTTCTTCAACTTGAACACATGATCAGGAAACTTAGGATCCACAAAACCCTTAGGCTGTTCAACATATACCTCTTCTTGCAAATATCCATTCAGAAATGCACTCTTCACATCCATCTGGAATAGTTTGAACTTGAGAATACAGGATACACCCAACAACAATCTTATGGATTCTAGTCTGGCCACAGGTGCAAATGTCTCATCAAAATCAAGTCCCTCAACTTGAGTATAGCCTTGAGCAACCAACCTTGCTTTGTTTCTGACCACAGTACCACTTTCATCTGTTTTATTCTTGAATATCCACTTAGTGCCAATCACATTCAACCCTTCAGGTCTTGGAACCAGATCCCATACTTCACTCCTTTTGAATTGATTCAACTCATCTTGCATTGCTTCAATCCAAAATTCATCAGTCAGGGCTTCTTTCACATTTTTGGGTTCAAACTTGGACACAAAGCATGAATCAGTAGCAGCAGTATCTGATCTCCTGGTTCTGACACCTTGATCTAAGCTTCCAATGATTAGGTCTTTAGGATGATCCTTCTGAACTCTAATTGATGGCCCTTTACCATTAGGAACTTGACCTGGTTGATCTTCTGCTTCTTCAGACTCTGAATGCTTTTCTGCTTCTGAAGTTTGTTCTTCTGATACTTCAGACTCTGGAACAACTTCAGGTTCATTCTTTTCATTCTCAGCAGACAAATCATCAATAACCACATTTATGGACTCCATCACAACCTTGGTTCTGGAATTAAACACCCTGTAAGCTCTGCTGTTCACTGAATAACCCAGGAATATGCCCTCATCAGACTTAGGATCCAGTTTTCTTCTGTTTTCCCTGTCAGCCAAAATGTAGCATCTGCTCCCAAACACATGGAAATACTTCACAGTTGGCTTTCTTCCTTTCCATAATTCATACAAAGTACAAGTGGTTCCCTTCTTCAAAGTAATTCTGTTATGAATATAACAGGCAGTATTCATTGCTTCAGCCCAGAACATATATGGAAGTTTCTTAGCATGCAACATTACTCTTGCACATTCTGCTAAAGTCCTATTCTTCCTTTCAACTACACCATTCTGCTGAGGAGTAATAGGTGCAGAAAACTCATGCTTTATACCTTCAGAAGCACAGAATTCTGAGAAACTCTTGTTTTCAAATTCTTTGCCATGGTCACTTCTGATTCTGACAATACCACAGTCTTTTTCTCTTTGTAATTGAATGCACAAGTCTTTAAATACTTCAAAAGTATCAGACTTTTCTTTAACAAAATTGATCCATGTATATCTTGAGTAGTCATCTACCATTACAAAAGCATATCTTTTTCCTCCAATACTTTCTACTTGCATAGGCCCCATTAAATCCATATGAACAAGTTCTAGTACTTTGGTAGTTACCTGGTGAACTAATCTGGGATGAGACTTTCTTGTTTGTTTACCAATCTGACAATCACCACAAACACTATCCTCATTGATCTTCAAATTAGGTACACCTCTGATAGCTTCAGTACTTAGGATTTTTTTCATGCCTTTCAGGTGCAGATGTCCCAACTTCTGGTGCCAGAGTTTGACTTCCTCTTCTGAGCTCATAAGACAAGAAGTCAGACTTCTTTCTTCTTCAGAAACCCATAAATAGCAGTTATCTTTGGATCTGCAGCCCCTCATCTGAATCTTATCTTTCTGATCAGTAACAATGCACTCTTGCTTGTTGAAATTAACCTTTAAGTCTTGATCACAAAGTTGGCTAATGCTGATCAGATTAGAGGTTAAACCCTTCACTAATAGCACATCATTCAGTCTAGGTAAGCCTTCACAGTTTAAATCACCAATACCCAGGATCTCTCCTTTTGCTCCATCTCCAAATGTCACATAGCTTCTGGAATATTGTCTGATATTGCTAAGTAGCTTCTTTACACCAGTCATGTGCCTTGAACATCCACTATCAAAGTACCAGTCTTCTTTTGAGGTGGCTCTCAATGATGTATGAGCAATCAGGCCAACATTCTGAACTTTGGGCTTCCACACCTTCTGAACACTATGTCTGGGGGCAGCTGGTTGCACTCTTCTATACTGAAAATGTTCAGGATAGCCATAAAGTTTAAAGCAAAATGGTTTAATATGCCCTTTCTTTCCACAATGATGACAGATCCATGGATGATTTCTCCTCCTTCTGTTTCTGAAAAATTTCTGGGGTTGCTTCTGAGGTAGCATCTGAACATGCTTCTGACCTTGCATCTGAGGTCCCTTCTGAGCTTGCTTCTGAGGTCTCTTCTTTGATGTTTCAGCCATAGAGTCATGAGTATTAGTAGCAGGAACAAAACTCATCTGTTTAGGAATCTGATTCTGATCAACAAAACCTAAACCAGTTTTTCCTTGTTGCTGATTCCCCAAAATGTCCTCCAACTTATCAGTAGCAGAGTTCAACATCTTCACTTGCTTCTTCATTTGATCAAGTTGGGAGTTCAGTTGGTTCACTTCTTCTTTTAAATCAGAATTCTGCACTAACAGTTCACCTTTTTCAGCCTCCAGTTGAAGAATAGTCTCCTTCTGATCCAAAACTTGTTTGCAAACCTCAGCACTTCTGGTATACAGCTTCTTGTAGTTATCAGCTAGTTCATCATATGAGGTTTTAGCAGCTTCAGACACATATGAGGCTTCAGACTCTGAGTCAGACTCTGAAAAGGTCTCAGACTCTAAAACAGGTTCCTTCTTTAAGATAGCTCCTGACCTCACAACAAGACCAGTATCACACATATCAGATTCACTAACATCATCATCTTCAGAACCATCATCAGACCATGCAACAGCTAGGCTTTTCTTCTGCTTCTTAAGAAAAGTAGGACATTCAGATTTGATATGCCCATAGCCCTCACACTCATAGCACTGCACACCTTTGGCTTGGTTACTTTCTCCTCAGACTTGGTCTTCTTCTCATCAGTTTGTTGCTTTTGTTATTGAATCTGAAATTCTGACCTTTGGCTTTGGCTTTTCTGTTGACATTCTTCAGAATCTTGTTGAATTGTTTTCCCAGCAACACCAGAGCTTCTGATAAGTCATCCTCTTCAGATTCTTGTTGATCATCAGCTTCAGAGTTCACACTAAAGGCTACACCTTTTCCTTTCTTCTCAGTCTGTTTACAAAAGGCAGTTTCGAAATTGAGCAATGACCCAATCAGTTCTTCAAGCTTCATGGCAGAAATATCATGAGCCTCCTCAATTGCAGTGACCTTCATGTCAAATCTTCTGGGCAGGGACCTGAGGATTTTTCTCACCAACTTCTCATCAGACATCTTCTCCCCAAGTGAATCAAAAGAATTTGCCATGTCCAGCACATTCATGTAAAAATCCTGAATGGATTCATCCTCCTTCATCTTCAGGTTCTCAAATTTGGTGGTCAGCAGCTGCAATCTGGACATCTTCACTTTAGAAGTTCCTTCATGAGTGGTTTTCAGAATTTCCCAAGCATCCTTAGCCACAGTACATTGTTTGATAAGTCTGAACATATTCTGATCAACACCATTAAAGATAGCATTCAAAGCTTTTGAATTTCCCAGAGACAAGTCATCTTCAGCTTTGGTCCATTCCTCCTCAGGCTTCAGAACCTCAGTCTTGTTACCATCTTTGTCTGTATACACAGGATGATCCCAGCCTTTGATCACAGCTTTCCAAGTCCTGCTGTCAATAGACTTTAGAAAAGCACACATCCTTGACTTCCAATACTCATAGTTTGTGCCATCTAGTAGGGGTGGTCTATTGACATAGCCTCCTTCTCTATCCATGCTTGCCAGAAATTAATCCTCTGGATCTCACCCAAATTACAGGCAGGGTGCCTGCTCTGATGCCAATTGAAATTCTGGCCAGGCAATGAGGTACTTAACAGGTTCAGGTTCTGATTAAAACTTAGCAGGTTCTGATCAGAACTTAGCACAATTATAAAAGCAATTAACAGGCAGAAAAATAAATGTGCAGGAAAGCTAAAAACACTCAAGGTTTGTTAACCCAGTTCGGAGTAAACACCTCCTACTCTGGGGGATACCAATCCAGGAAGGAATTCCACTATAGGAATTAATCCTTATGACTCAAGACACTGACTCCCAGTTCCTAGCCTAAGCAATTAACTTCCTCCTAGTCTTGAATTCTACCCAACACGTTGAGTATTAGAGACCACTAACTTCCTAATCAAGTAACAAACCTGTTACTGAATCACTTAACAAAAACTACTCTGTTTTGAAGAACAACTTCAATACATCTGACTTCACTCGTACCTACAGGCTTAGAGTGATTACAACTCAATCAAAACACCTAAACCAACTCAAAAGAGTGGTGCACAAATAAAGCTAAAAGCTTAAAAACTCTAAGACTCTTTTCTCTGAATTTTTCTCTCTAATTCGTGTCTTGAATAGCAGCAGCCCTCCTCTATTTATAGCCTTCAGTCTTGCAGAATAAAATAACAAACTAATCTTTCTGATTTGATTTGTTACTGAAATAAGATTGGTCCAATAATGTAACAAATAAAACTGTACTGAATCTTTTAAAGATTATAACAGGAAAATATGAATTTCATATCTTTGAACCAAATCTTCAATAAAATCTTCTCCAAATAAATCAACATTCTAGAAGCCATATGCGTGGATAAATCTTCAATAAATCTTGCAAAGATTCGCATAGAAAAACCTTGAAAATAACCAGCTTCTGATGAAGTCAACATAAGTCAACGCTGGCATCAGAACCTGAATTCAGCTTCTGAAGTGCTACAGTGCATTCAGCTTCTGATGACATTTTCAGCTTCTGAATGGCTTCAAAACACAAAACTTGCAACTGAAGAAATGTTTCAAATATGGAGATGCTTCTATTCAATACTTTGGTTTTGCCAAAACATGCAGCCAACACCAAAAGACTCAACACGGAAGGACGAATGTTGATCGTTGCATTGAGAACATTGTTGTTCGCGTTTCCCTCTCGATTCACCGGTTCATGAACTGTAATTGCTTGATCTTGGAGGATTTGGATCGCAGGACGTGACTCCTGCGCTGTGGAGGAGCGACTCACGGCAGTTCTCCCACGAGTTCCGGCCATTTCTTCAGAAGATGGAGCGGTAACTGTCAACCGTTGTGGTGGAGGAACGTGTATCTGAAAACGGTTACGGTGGAGGAGCGCGTAACATAAAACGGTTACGGTGGAGGATCGTTATACCGTGGCGGTCAGCGAATGATCCCTTCCTTCTAGCGCCAAATGATCTGTCCGGTGAGTGGAAAGTGCTCCAGTACAATGGCGATGAGTTTTCATGGTGGAACGAATGGTGCCTGCAGGCACGTTAGCACTCCAATGCTCAAGTCAGTATTGGAAATGAGAAGGAGTGCGTAAAAAGTGTGGGAAAAGTGAATCGTACCTTGGGGGCGAAACTAAGTCACCCTTATATAGGCGTGTGTGAGAATAACCGCTTCCATGAGATGTGGCGCCTGATCAGGAGCTAGTTAGAGGACATGTGAATGGTGTCTGATGCATGAGGCCATGCTTCAGTGGGGGTAAGGTGCACTGATGTTGGCGTATTCCTTCAGGCGATGCGCCTTAGTCTTGTGGACGTTTGGTCCACGTGTCATCGTTGGATTGACATTCTGGCCGGTCCATAACAAAAATAAATTGACTTAAACAACAATGATAAAAAGTTATTAGCACTTTCGAATCCCCTCAATTTTTACTACTTGGTAATTAAGGTCCAACTATCACAATTGATTGTCTAAAATTATGATAAATTACATAAATAGGTTAAAATCAATATCTTGGCTCATTAAATTGCCTTGCGTTTTTAGCATATCCTGAGGCGAGGGAGGAGAGGCACATATTTATCAGGAGTGCTTCTTTTCTTGCTTATTTTTTTCACTTCTCATCACCATAACTTCCATAATGAGCAAACATTATAGGGTTGTATGGCAAGCACATCAACTTAGACATATCTACTTTGCAAACAACCCCATCAAATGCTAATTTATCCATTAATAAAAGATCAAAGATTTTTAATTTTAGTATTTGAAGAAGGAAACTCCGTATTTATCCATCAACAAAATATGAGTAGAGTTGTTCATGTTGAGTTGGTGCCAATTGAAATCATTCATTTGTTTACGTTATCTCTATGCCATAAACAATAAAAAACAAATGAATGTCAATTCAACACCGGTAATAGTATTACCAATACTATCCACTTTTAAGAATTATAAACTTGATGTTTTAGCCTTTTTAGGTAAGTAAAACAAGTTGATATTTTAACAAAGCAATCAAATATTCAACATATAAATGACTCTTCCATTTATAATTTTTTATCATTCAAGTTAGTATTTGACGTAAAATATTTATTAAATTCTTAGTTAAGGTAACTAAATATATAAGGTAGTTTTGAACTTAGAAAAAAATAAATAAATGAACTTCCTTCTCTTATTAAAAAAAATTAAAAAATACTATATATTACGTATAACAAATCTGTAAACTTGTGTATATTGTATACATTCAAAAGATTCAAACAAATACAAATGGAAAAAATAACTAATATCTTTATTTTGTTATAAAAAATAGTTTAAAAATGTCCTAAGTAGCATAAAAGACAAAAAGGTAATTTCAATATTAGAAAAATATTAAATCCGATTTTACTTGTCTAAAAAAAAAATCAATTCCAATTTTATTTTTGTTTTAAGTTTTTTTAAGAATTATTAATTTGATAGTATTAAATGTGAACTATTTATTAAATTCTTAATTTAAGGTAATTTAAATATAAAAAGGTAATTTAAAAATTAGAAAAAATTTAAATGTACTTGATATTCCGTATAACATATATAGTCAAAACATTTAATTCAGACAAATTTAAATGGAAAAAATAACTAATATCCTAATTGTAAAAAACAGCCAATATCATAAATAAATAGTTATTTGAATAAAATAGTTAAAACAAATTATAAATAGCATAACTATAAAAAAGGAATTTTAAACAGTATAATAATTGACATTTTTTTTTGTTTTTTGATAACTGAAGAATTATTAATTTCAGAACAATGGGAGATGCATATATATAGCGGAAGAGACTAAATTCTCACATGTAAATTATACTTTGAATCTCAATTGTGAGAGCTACGCATACTTGAAGTCTCACATGTCTCGAATAAGATTACGTACCTACGAAGAAATGCAATGTGAAGAAACAAGTAACACTTTGCAAAGTAGTTAATCCAAATGTGATCAAAAGAGACATTTCTATATGTTTTGTAACCAATTTGGTCCTTTCATTGACTGTTAAGGGTTAATTTGACGTTAATGCTGCAATACTTGAAGTTGGCGATGTTGAACTTTTGGAGAAAGTAAAGAAGGATAGAAAAAAGAGACTTGAGAAACAACGTGTCATCAGTTCCTCCAACAATGAAACAGGTATGTGCATTGTTGATTTGTTCTATTATGTGCTTCTACAAAATATGAAATTCATTTTTCATGTTAATTCCTTAAATTGAATGACTTTGTTCACCTTCAATACATATATATTGGAGGGTCTAATTGAGCACAACTTTTTAGGGTTTCTAATGAAAAAAAAAAG
The DNA here is from genome assembly GCA_018208015.1 of Medicago ruthenica. Classification (NCBI taxonomy): domain Eukaryota; kingdom Viridiplantae; phylum Streptophyta; class Magnoliopsida; order Fabales; family Fabaceae; genus Medicago; species Medicago ruthenica. The sequence continues at coordinate 17,273,641 of CM031376.1, forward strand.
GTCTCATAAAGAGCAAAGATTGGCTTTTGTTCTTAGGAATTTTCGCCAGATATTGTATAAGTTTAGTTTTAAAGAAGTACTATTAGTGCAATAAACTTTAGTATCATCCCATTTTTAATTAACTAACTACAAATTATTGTTTTTTTGAAAGAGCTAATGATTTGCTTGCTAGTTGCTACACTTGGATGACCACAACTCTGGATGCTAAGTTTAAACATTTTTTTATACTAGTGCATTAAAAGTACATTCTTGATGTATCCAATTACTTGATTCTTCCAGATATATTAATTGAAGTAGTAGTTTCAGTTAGATCATATCTTCAACATATTTTGAATTAGTTGTTGAACAATAATTCTATCCATGATGCTGAACTGATTATTTCATCTTATCATTTGTTTTGATTTTGTTATCTTTCTATTTATTTTCTCCTTCTACTTCAGCCGTTTTCTCAGCACTATGGGAAGCTTATTTTCTAGTAGCTATCATTGTGAGTGGAGTTGTTCCATTGTGTGACATCATCAGCAAAAGAAAGATCACGAGAGGGAATTTGATGACTAAGCAGAGTTGAATGAAATGGCATCCACAACATTGAAGTCTAGCACATGACCGATAGTGTTGTAGTTGTGTTCATGTGCGACACGACAACCTTCATTGATGACATCCCCAACATTTATTGGATCATCCACATCATTTTCACAAACATGTCCATTGTTGGAGATTGCCCGATAGCACTAGATCTTGAAAATTGTAGCCGTAATCCAAACAACACCAACAATAATAACCTTGCCTCCAACAATTCCACCAGACACCTTTGCTTCACTGTCAAATAGGTAAATGGAAAAAGAGGAACATGGTGGATCATTGATGAATTGATATAGAACATGATCACATTATGTTCCAAATAAAGATGTCATATGGATGGTGCTTCCATGAGGAAAGTGGCGGTTTGGGTATGTTTTTAGACCTCAAGGGTTAACCTTATATTGAATCGTGGGCCCCCGCTTTCCACATGGAAAGACCATTCCATATGACATCTCTATTTGGAACGTATTGTGATCATGTTCCCTTTCAATTCATCAATCATCCAACATGTTCATCTTTTTTCTTTTACCTATCTGGTGGTGGTGCACCAGTGTATGGTGGAATTGTTGGAGGGAAAGTAATTGTTGCTGGTGTTGTTTGGATTAAGGCAACTCTTTTCAAGAGACTCGAGTGCTATAAGACAATCTCCAACAATGGACATGTTGGAGAAAAAGAGGATGATCCAATAAATGTTGGCGGTGTCATCAATGATGTTTGTCCTACCGCACATGAACAAAACAACAACAACAACACTATCGTTCATGTGCTACACTTCGATGTTATGGATGCGCCGATTCAACTTTGCAGAATCACCAAATTCCCCCTCATCATCTTTCTTTTGCTGATAATGTCGCACAGTGTAACAACCCCACTCGCAATGATAGCTACTAGATAACCAAAGTCTCTTATTTTCTCCTTCCACTCACATTGATTTCCCTGCTTCCGGAGATACACCGTCTAGCTTCTGCTCCTCCGTTGGTTGTGCAATCTTTTATTCATCCTTATTTTGAACAACTTCAGACCCCCCCCATCTCCATTGTCATCAATATTCTTTTTTGATGCTTGTAAATCTCCATCAATAGTGTTGGATTTCCCCTCATCATTTGCTATATCAGTAGTTTCTCCAACTTTTTCGTCTTCAAAAACTTCTTTCTTTGAAACTGGTGACTTTTTGCCACGTTTCTTAGGGGGCTCACTTTCTCGATCTACTAGAGGAGTTGTCTTGAACTTCTCATATATTCTAGATGATCTTCTAAACCATGGCTCATATTGACCAAGAAACACAAAAAAAAAAGACACATATGGATTGTATACTAAACCAATTCCAATCTAGAACTGCAGTAATAGAAAATACATATAAATCATCATTCAATATGACAACTAGTTGTTTGTCTTAGAAAAAAGTAAACAATACTTCTCATGCATAGCCAACATAAATGCCCCTCTAGTTTTGTATTATCCAATAACCCAGAGGGCATATGTACATAGAAAAAAGAGCAAGTTTACCCAATGACTTGTTGAAACAAGAAGAATGATAACTTTACCCGAATGACCCCACATGTCATTGTAAAAAATTAGGGTTTTTCAACATTTCTGCACATTAGAATCATCCCTCCTCAAAATAAACAAATAAGCACAACAAAATAACAACACATAGATATCATTATTATCCCTGAGTTAAAACGAGAGCTGTGAAATGCACAAAAATTATTCTTAAACAAGATTTCTGTAGAGTAATAAACAACTAACTCATGAACAATCAAGCCCAACTAATCATTACCCATTTTGCCAAATTTTAAAAATATTTATAACCAAAGTAAGAAATTCTCGCAGGGTAATAACCTTGTTTTCTACCAAGTCAACAATCTTGAAAACTCAAACAGGTGCTCAACACCCATAAACTAGATAATTCTCCAAATTCAGAGAAGAAAATACCTAAATCTTTGACACGAATCTTGAAGCAGACACATTCAACAGTTCAAAATTCAAGAAAACAATAAAATGCGTGAAAATTCAAAATCAAATGGGTTAATATGTCTTTACCCCCTGTAATTTGAGCAAATTCCAGTTTACCCCTGTAAAAAAAGGTTTAGATTCCAACATTGTAAAATTAAGATTCTCCAGTTTACACCTCTGGCCCCATCTGACGCTGATGTGGCATGCCACTGAGTAATTAATTTAATTTTTTATTTTTTTAAAAGGATGCTACGTGTCAAATTTTGACAAGTCATTAATAATTAAATTAAAAAAACAGAAAATAATTAAAATAAATAACCAAAAAACAGAAAAACATTAAAAAATCAGAAATTTTTTTTAAAAAAAATTGAAAAAAAAAATCAGATTTTTTTTCAAAATTGAAAAAATCAGAAAATTAATTTTTTTTTCATTTTTCTATTTTCGTTTATATTGATTTAAAAATAAAAAACAATCTAAAAAATCTGAAAATTAATTTTCAAAAATTAAAAAAATAGAAAAGAAACTCAGTTTTTTTCAAAAAATAAAAAAAATAGAAAAAAAATCATATTTTTATTCAAAAATTAAAAAATTCAAAAAAAAATTCAGATTTTTTTTAAAATTGAAAAAATCAGAAAACAATATTTCTTTCATTTTTTATTTTCGTTTATATTGATTTAAAAATAAAAAACAATTATAAAAAATATGAAAACTAATTTTCAAAAATTTAAAAATAGAAAAAACAAAAAAAATAGAAAAAAAATCATATTTTTTTTCAAAAATTAATAAATAAAAAAAGTTCAGATTTTTTTCGAAATATAAAAGTTAAATTAAAAATTCTTGAATTTAATTTTCAAAATAAAAAAAACAAAAATTAGAAAAACAAATTCGAAATTAAAAAAAGTTCAGATTTTTTTCCAAATAATAAAGTTTTTTTTTATTTTTTTCCAATTTTTGAAAAAAATATGATTTTTCTATAAAAATAAATCTGAATTCTAAAAATATTGTTTTCTAATTTTTTTCAATTTTGAAAAAAATCTGAATTTTTTTTCGAATTTTTGAAAAAAATATGATTTTTTTTCAATTTTTTTTATTTTTTGAAAAAAACTGAGTTTCTTTTCAATTTTTTTAATTTTTGAAAATTAATTTTCAGATTTTTTAAATTGTTTTTATTTTTAAATCATTATAAACGAAAATAAAAAAATGAAAAAAAAATATTGTTTTCTGATTTTTTCAATTTTGTAAAAAATGAATTTTTTTTTCGATTTTTTTAAATTTTTGAAAAAAATTATTTTTTTCTTATTTTTTAATGTTTTTCTGTTTTTTTGTTATTTATTTTAATTATTTTCTGTTTTTTTAATTTAATTATTAATGACGTGTCAAAATTTGACATGTGGCATCCTTTTAAAAAATGAAAAATTAATTTAATTACACAGTGGCATGCCACATCAACGTCAGATGGGACCAGGGGTGTAAACTGGAGAATCTTAATTTTACAAGGTTGGAATCTAAACATTTTTTTACAGGGGGTAAACTGGAATTCGCTCAAATTATAGGGGGGTAAAGACATATTAACCCAAATCAAATTCTTAGTTGTGAAATCCAAAATCACAGTACCTTACAAACACAAATCGTAAATTAAACGAAACCACCACGAAAATCAATCAAGAAATTACAACAACATTAATTTCACCTGCAGATTTTCCCCCAAAATATTCACAATAGAACGACAATACTAGAAAAAATTAAATAGTTATTAATAATAATAAACTGTACCATTTTGTATAATGGAACAAAAAAATTTAAATAACTGAAAGAAAAGGGAAAAGGGAGATAAAATACTTATGTTATTTTGGTTTTGTTTTTATTTTTGAGTTTATGAAAGTGAAATTGGTTGTGTATGTGTTTTTAAGTGTAAGGTGGAAAAAGAAAAAATAGAGAAGAAAGTATTTAATGTTTAATTAATTAAATAATATTTATTTTATTTATTTATTTTGAAAGGGAAATTGAGGGGGAGCCTTGGTGCAACGGTAAAGTTGTTATCACGTGACTGAAGGGTCACAGGTTCAAGTCTTCGAAACAACCTCTTGTGTAAAAATTAAGGTAAGGTTGCATACAATATACCAAAAATGGTGGGACCCCTTCCCGGTCCCTGCGTATGTGGGAGCCTTAGTGCATCAGACTTCCCTTTTTATTTTGAAATTGAAACTAAAGAGACACGTGTGGAATCTCACTACTACTTTGGGTAAAACAACATTTTCTAACCTGGAAAGATGATTAGGAACAACATTTTCTACCCATTTCTTATCTTTTAGTTCTAAATCAAATTCTTGCAACACAAGAAACCACCTAAGCAGTCGGGGTTTTGACTCCCTTTTTGTTAGTAAATATTTAAGAGCAGCATGGTCAGTAAAATTAATCACTTTCGATCCTACTAAGTATGAACGAAACTTATCTAACGCAAATACTACTGCTAGCAACTCCTTTTCTGTTGTTGCATAATTAACCCGATTTTCATTCAAGACTTTGCTGGCATAGTAAATTGCATGAAAGAATTTATTCTTTCTTTGCCCTAAAACAACTCCTACCGCATAATCACTACCATCACACATAAGTTCAAAAGGCAAATCCGAATCTGGTGCTATTATAACAGGTGCAGTGATTAACTTTTCCTTCAATGTTTGCAAAGCTTTCAAACAATTGTCATCAAAATTAAATTCCTTTTCTTTAACAAGTAAATTACAATGGGGTTTAGAAATTTTTTAAAAATCCTTAATAAAGCGACGGTAAAACCCGGCATGGCCAAGGAAACTTCTAATACCTTTAACATTAGATGAGGGTGGCAATTTCTCTATGACTTCTAGTTTGGCCTGTTCTACGTCAATCCCTTTAGAGGAGATTTTGTGTCCAAGGACAATCCCCTCAATTACCATAAAATTACATTTTTCCAAATTTAAAACTAAATTGGACTTTATGCATCTTTTTAAAACAGAATCTAGATTGCTTAAGCATTTTTCATAAGACTTACCAAAAATATAGAAATCATCCATAAAGACTTCTATGGAATTTTCCATCATATCAGAAAAAAATAGAGAGCATACACCTTTAAAAAGTAGTAGGAGCATTGCACAATCCGAAAGGCATCCTTCGATAAGCAAACACCTCGAAAGGGCAAAAGAAAGCGGTCTTTTCTTGATCTGTTGGATCCACTGCATTTTGGTTGTACCTAGAATACCCATCCAAGAAACAGTAGAAGGCTTGTCCTGCTAGCCTTTCCAACATCTGATCCATGAATGGTATGGGTGTTGGAACAAGAAGTGTCTTGGATAATTCCTCTAAGGTTTTGATGATAACAAAGTATTGAAGAACAATTGGAATACTAACATACGTTCAATGTGCAGAATCATAAAAAGATCTATCTATCAAGGAAGAACATATGAAGAGCATCATAAGGAACAAGAGAAACTAAGAAGACTATGGTAGAAGACCAAAGGAAGGTCAACCAGAAGTCAACGTCCTTAGAAGATGGGCACCACACAGATTCTGGAGAGGTAACTCAACAGACTTTGTGATGGTCATCAGACTCAGAAGCAAACACTACAGACTTGGATCACCCTCAGACTTGAGTAAGTTATGAGGGACCCAGCAGCCACGTAGGCTCTGCCTTATTATGTGAAATGTCACTATCAAGGTTCTAATAGGTGCTGTTCTTTTGTCGTCTTCTGCCAAGACCATCTTTGAATCTCTGTGCTCTACTTATGAAGGGAATCGTCAGGTTAGAAAAGCCAAAGTTGACCAATTGGTAATCAATATGAGCTCTTCAAAATGAAGGAAGATGGTGATATTGAAGCCATGTACTCAAGGTTTCAAACTCTTTAGTCTGGTCTCGAAGTTTTGAAGAAGAGTTATATTGTAGCTAATCATGTCAAGAAGATTCTTAGGAGTCTTCCTGCAAGGTTCAGGCCAAAGGTAACATCTATTCAGGAAGCAAGGGATTTGAATATGCTAAGTCTGGAGAATCTTATAAGCACTCTCAAAAGTCATGAAATTGAGCTTATAAGATATCAACCAGCTAAGCAATCCAAATCTGTTGATCTGATATCTGAAGAAAAGTATGTTGAAATTCCTCAAACTTCTGAATCAATTAGAAGAATCTCTATGGGAGACTCTGACAAGAACTTAGAGGCTGAGGAAATGACATACTTAACTGAAAGATTTCAGCACCTAACTGGAGAAAAGAATCATTCAAGTAGAAACAGTGACTTAACCAGCTTAGGAGTCAAGGATCAGGAGAATGAGTCAAAGGAAAAAAGTGCTGAGGAGGAATGATACAGAAGAAAGCGAAAGGGGAGCTTTATGACAACCTGGGATGAACTGGATGAGAAAGTAGAAGCATACAGGGAGGAAGAAGAAGAAAATCTGGGTCTAATGGTGTCAACAGATTCTGACTCTGAATCAGATTCTGAAGAGAAATACAATGAACTCTTTTTATTTTCAAAAGAGAAGTTAATTGATTATGTAAAAGAACTCTCTCTAAGATGTATGAACAAGTCAGAAGAGCACTTAAAGCTTCTGGAAAAAGCTGATACTGTGGAGAAACAGTATGAACAGCTTCGAGTCAGGAATGGCGTTCTTCAAATTCTAAATGATTTTGTAATGGAAGAAAACTTGTCAGTGAGACGCCATCTTAACCACCTGGAAGTTAAACTCAAAATCATGGAGAAGGACACAGAAGATAATATCACAAGGTCTCTGACAAAGCATGAAGAAGCTCTTTAAGAATTCCTTGCTAGCTCCATTAGACAAAGCAGACTAGCCTCTATGATCTATGGTGTAAGCAAGAATCATGGAGAAGGAATTGGTTGTTTAGAATCATATTGCAAGTAGAAGAAGGATCCAGATTAATGATGTCATCCAACTCTGAGGGCTTAAAGGAAAAATTCTTCAAGCACTTTGTTTTAGCAGGGACAGAGGTTCAATGTCCAAACAACTCATAGTCAAAAGAGTCTAAGTCACAAAGTATAAATAAGTTAGTGTCTGAGGACAATCAATCAAAGACTCTGATGGAATCAAAAGCACAGACTCAGAAACTCCAAGCTCTTACCAGTTCAAGACCAGCTGACAAGAACAACTCAAGACAAATCTTTTACAAATCTAAGGTCTTGAATACATCTCATCAGTCAAGCTCAGGACCGAAAACTCAACAGAATTTGAAGGATTCCAAGAACAAGGAACCCATAAAGCAATGGGTACCTAGAAGTGAAATCATCTACAACTCAGAAAAGGTCCACAACAAAGCATCAAAATCAACCTCAAAACCTGGATGATGGCTATTCACTCAATATAATGGAAGAAATGCATGTGTTCCAAGACTAGAATCTGAGAAGGGAAAGTATTGTGGATATTGGAGAAAACCTGAAGATAAATGATCACTGGTAAAATCCTTCTCCTTCTACCTTTTCATTTTATTTAAATAAGAAATGATAGATCTAAACTTAATATACTTAGTACAAATTCATTGTGTGATAGATATTATAATGAGGAAATGAGCATGTAGTTAGATATTAATTGTACTGAATACACAATGTTGTTATGATCCAAAGGAAAAGCAAAAAATGTTTTGAAATAATCTGGATGAAAAGAAAACGGGTCGAAACCTGACTAACAATGATGTAGGAAAAATCTAGTATCAAACTTAATACAACATGCTATGAACTAGTCTTTCTTGTTTAGCAAGTTAATCTTGTCAAAAGACAGACAAAAGCACCTCATCACTGAAAATGTTTTAAAAGGAACATACCAGAAAAGGTTTTAATTAAATAAACATTCCCTTGGATAAAAGAAACATTCTCCTTTAGACTTATTTTGCCTAGACAAACCAATAGGAGAAAAGGTGAAATCAATCATAATTGATATTTTCAGATAAGTGTTTCTATCCTTATGAGCTTAGTTATACTAAGTGGTCCTGCACTTGGCATAATCTATCTGAAGTAAATATGTGCCCAACCATTTAGTGAATTCTGCTATGAATGCTCAAAAAAAGGGTTACTTGGCATACATGGTGTACAATTCCAAAACCAATAAGGGTAAAAGGAATTTATGCACATATCACCTGTTAACACAAAAAGCTTGACATGGTATGTCAAAGCTAGTCAAAATTTATTTTGCAAAAGTGTGCAAGGAGGTAACAAAATCCATTCAGTACTCAATAGCCTTAAGTTCTAATGAAGCTCAAAGTCTAAAGTATGTCAGAAGCTATTTCAGTCAGAAGCTCTGAAGGGGCAAATCTGATGGAGGATTAGTATCTGAAGACAATAAGACTAAAAGAGCTTCAAACTCATATAAAATGACTTTGACGTGTCATAGAAGTGGAAATGCCTCTCGTTTAAACACTGACATCTAGCCCACTTACTTAACACTACAAAGAGAAGTTTTGATTGACATGGATCTTAACCTTTGGGTACTAACCGTAGGACATTAGAGGTTACCTTGAATACTATGTCTCGCGCCCCCTTTTCATTTAATGGTATTCAAAGTTAACTTTTTCTCTTCTCTCACCTTTTGTTCGTGAAACTTTCTTTTAAAAGAAACTTTTTTAGAAAACCTAGAGATTTCAATATCCCTCAGAATCTTCAATGGCCACTCAATCCTCTAAGGTTTTGATGATAACAGAGTATTGAAGAACAATTGAAATACTAACATATGTTCAAGTGTGCAGAAGGAAGAATCTATCTATCAAGGATGAACATATGAAGAGCATCAGAAGGAACAAGAGAAGCTAAGAAAACTATGGTAGAAGACAAAAAGGAAGGTCAACCAGAAGTCAACGTCCTAAGAAGATGAGTACCACACAGATTCTAGTGAGGTAACTCAACAGACTCTATGATGGTCATCAAACTTAGAAGCAGACATCACAGACTTAGATTACCCTCAGACTTGAGTAAGTTATGAGGGACCCAGAATCCACATAGGTTTTGTCTCATTCTGTGAACTGTCACTATCAAGGTTCTGATAGGTGCAACTCTTTTGTCTTCTTTTGTCTACGTGCATAATCAGAAAAAGGACATCAAGAACAAAGCAATGCAACATATAATTCTTCTTTCAGCAAATGAAAATTCAAAGACCGTTGAACGGGATTATCCATATCAGGCAAAGGGCCAACGTTCTTGCTTGATTCTATTTGCGCTGGCACTCTTCTCCAACGTCGCTCAAATCCCTACCTATAGAAGGAGCTGAATACCATGAAGAAGATTAACAAGACTCAGATATTAAATTGTGCCATTACTCTGTCAAATCATATAGCGCCAAACACTTAGGATTTGTATTTAAATTTATATCTTAGAAATCCTAGTGTTGTAGAGAGTCTGTTCATTTGTTCAAATACACTAAACATTGTTAAATCAAGTGTAGAACAAATTAGAATTCTTTAGCTTGTGTAGCTAAAGCGTATGAACCTCTTGGTGAAACCTTGAGCTACTTGATATTGGCTATTTTGTGAAAGAATTTGGTATTTCTATCCCCCTCTAAATGCCAGCTCAGGTTAGCTTTTTGTTTCCAAAAATTTCTTGTTTGTTCAGGGCGAGTTCAAGATGGGTTTGAGCTAACTTCTCTGCAATAATCAGGTCATCATCAGAACCTTGCAAGCTGATATTTCTATGAGTTTGGTTTAAATTCTCTTCAGCAATTTTGACAGCCTCATGAACATCACCAAAGATGTCTTTATTCCAATCCTTCAATCTATTTTTAAGTCTCTTGAGCTTACTATTGAGGATAAACATATGACAGCCAATTACCTTTGAGTTCCAATTGGAAGAGATTAGAGCTTTGCAGTCAGGATGCAGAGACCACATCTGTTGAAATTTGAATTGAGGTGAAAAGGTTTCAGGGGTAAATTGAAAGTCAAGTAAAAGGGGAAAGTGGTCAGACCTGTGTTTGGTTAGGGTTGAGCAAGAAAGGGAGCAGCACATATCCATCCACAAATGGTTACAAATTGATCTGTCAAGCCTTCTCTCAGTGCATCTATTACCTTTCCTACCATTATCCCAGGTAAACTCAGAACCTCTAGTTGGAATATGAAGAAGAAGGTTTGACTCTGACCAAGAAAGAAACTCTTCCATAGGAAGTCTAGAAGGAGGAAGGGGTCCTCTATGCTCATGAGCCCCAATGATCGGATTAAAGTCTCCAATGAAGGACATGCAACTCAGGCAACCTAAGTAAACTAAAGGACATGCAAATATGTTCAATTTTAACAAAAAGCTATCTTGTTTTTGTTATGTCTCCATCATGCATGATTTTTATAGTTAACAGTGACTCATCACCATAGATGCATTTTGACTTTGTTCATATTGATAATTACTTTTATTCCGAATTAAGTGTTAAGACTTTAACTTGTTAATAACTTAAAAAATATTTTTTTGTTTGAAACAGAGAAATGGCAAGGATCGTAGTGTTATTAGCGTCCACTAAAATTAGAGAACAAAACCTTTTATTTCCTTAAAATATATGTGGCCATGAAGAAATTTTCTAATGAATTAAGTGCTTTGAACCAAAGTCGTGTATTTGTGATTTTGATCTTTAGTAACACGCATAAACTCATCAAATAAATTACAATATAAAACAATCAGTGATTACAACATATGAACTAAATCCAATTAGACATGTATAAATAACATTGAATCACACAAACAATTAAAGTTAACAACGTTTTAAACAAATAGGAGACCAATTAACATTTCATGATATAATACATCAGCTCATAATGCAGCCATCCAAGAGTACATAATACAATTTAATTATAAATATAAAGAAAATGGGAAAGATAATATTTCATAACCTCATTCTTTTTGTTTGTGTCATCTTCTTAATGTTGATCGTTGTCAACAGGGAGTGAAAGCAAAGACTCTGTATACACAGCCACTTGGAATCCACAATCCTCTCTACAATAAGAGGAATGGTCTAAAAACTGCCCATTTTCATCATACTTTACCAATCCAGCCATACCATCGGTTCCAATAATATCACCACTTTTTGTACAACATATTGGAGAGAAAAAACGAGTGGGAATGACATCAATAGAAAAAACAAGAGTCTTAGTCCAAGACGAATGCACTTTGTATTCTTTAATCACCCATATTTCAACTATATCATTCTCCATAGTCCATACACTCAGAAATTCACCGAATACCCACAAATCACAAGCTGTAGGTTCATGTTCAAGATCATCCGGCAAAGACAAGTCTAAAATTTTTCTTTCTATCAAATCAAAGGCAATGATAACATTCATCGATAAATCATGACGAAAAGCCAACCAATGAATAACTCCATTAAAAAGCGACGCTACCGTGGAATTATCAGAGGAGTTCATGTAAGGGAAATGAGTACCCTCAATTTCTTTCCACCTATTATCTCTCAACGAGAAAAACTCTAAATGTGATGAAAAATTATTGAAGTTTGGGTCAAATGACATTACAACCACCAAATAATCATCTGTTGATGGGTCATACCCAAAACCATATAGATAACATAAACAATTGACACCTAAATAGGAACCATAAGGAGACAAAGGTATATGTTTGTGAACTCTAGTGGATGGATTCCATAGGTAGAAGTTTGAAGCATGGTGCAAAAATATAAACCCTCTACATGAACATTTAATTTCAATAAAAAAAACAATTTTGGGGACGGCGACGAGGATCTGGACGTGGATGCATAAAATTAAGGTTTAGTGAAGTAGAAGTATAATAATCGCTAAGTGATGCTTCAAAATCGATTAATCAAGTTTCAAGGTATGGATTTGATATGGACAAAATTCTAGGATTGTGTGCGGCAGTAATTTCAAAATGTGAAATTGCAAAGTGGGTTTGAGAGATAAGAGAAAACCATAACTTACAAACACACTTGAAACGTAAAAGAGACATGACCGGTAACCTCAGCAGAATTAGGATGATCAAATCTTGAGACATATACTGTGGATTCTTCTCCATGAGACTTACGAATGTTGTTTGTTTGTCACAGTTTCGATCCAGTTTGATCCCAACTCTATATTTTGTTGCTTAGGTTAGGAATAATGAATTGGAATCATGATCGTGTTTTTAAATACTAGTATATATTTTTTTTTTGTTAACATTTCATTAAAGCCAACAATTAATGCGCACACTGAAACGGTGCAGCCAATGAGGAAATTCAGGAACCTTTCTTAGAGAAAAGGGAAGAAATAAATGAGAGCATTGAATGCCATGGAGACTAATCTCAAGAAAAAAGGAAAGAAATTAATGAAAATCAGGAACCTGTCTTGATGAAAATCATAAGGAGACGTAACAATCGATTGTCTAAAATTATGATAAATTACATAAATAGGTTAAAATCAATATCTTGGCCCATCTCCTTTTTGTTTCTAACACAAAACCCCAATGTCTTAGTTGAATTAATATTGTTAAAAGCATGAATGAACACTCAGTTTCAAAACCCTTGCATTGATTGGATGTTTGGCTTTTATAGATGCTCAAGAGCTGGCCAAATCGCTTTGTGATTACTATATATTACGTATAACAAATATGTAAACTTATGTATATTGTATACATTCAAAGGATTCAAACAAATACAAATGGCAAAAATAAATAATATCTTTATTGTGTTATAAAAAATAGTTTAAAAATGTTTTATGTACCATAAAAGTCAAAAAGGTAATTTCAATATTAGAAAAATATCAAATCCGATTTTACTTGTCTAAAAAATACTTCTTTTCTTGCTTATTGTTTTCATTTCTCATCACCATAACTTCCATAATGAGCAAACACTCTAGGGTTGTATGGCAAGCACATCAACTTAGACATATCCACTTTGCAAACAACCCCATGAAATGTTAATTTATCCATCAGCAAAAGATCAAAGATTTTTAATTTTAGTATTTGAAGAAGGCAAATCCGTATTTATCCATCAACAAAAGATGAGTAGAGTTATTTATGCTGAGTTGGTGCTAATCAAAATCATGCATTTGTATACGTTATTTCTATGTCATAAACAATAAAAAAACAAATGACTGTCAATTCAACACGGGTAATGGTATTACCAATACTATCCACTTTAAGAATTATAAACTTGAGCATCGGCTAACCGTCCCTTGGATGATCTTGTGACCTGTGTAGTTGTATTTCATTGAGTTCTGGGTTGGCACACCTTGTACTAATTTAGAGGCTCCGTTTATAGTAATATAATCCATTTTTGCTTGTTAAAAAAAATTATAAACTTGATCTTTTAGCCTTATTAGGTAAGTAAAATAAGTTGATATTTACAAAGCTATCAAATATTCAACATTTCGTTAAAAAAATCAAATATTAAACATTTAAATTACTCTTCCATTTTGTCAAAAAAAAAATACTCTTCCATTTATAATTATTTTATTAAATTCTTAGTTAAGGTAACTAAATATAAAAGGTTGTTTTGAAATTAGAAAAAAAATGTACTTCCTTCTCTCATAATTTTTTTTTAAAATACTATATGTTACATATAACAAATCTGTATACTTGTGTATACCATTCAAAGAATTCAACCAACTACAAATGGGAAAAATAACTAATATCTTTATTGTGTTATAAAAAATAGTTTAAAAATGTTCTAAGTAGAATAAAAGTCAAAAGGTAATTTCAATATTAAAAAAATATCAAATCCGATTTAACTTGTCTAAAAAAAATCAAATCCGATTTTAATTTTATTTTAAGTATTTAATAAATTATTGATTTGATAGTATTAGATGTGAACTATTTATTAAATTCCTAATTTAAGGTAATTTAAATATAAAATGGTAATTTCAAAATTAGAAAAAAATTTAAATGTACTCGATTTTCCTATAACATATATAGTCAAAACATTCAATTTTTTTTTTGACGTTCAAAACATTCAATTCAGACAAATTAAAATGGGGGAAATAACTAATATCCTAATTGTAAAAAACAGATAATATCATAAATAAATCGTTATGTTAATAAAATAGTTAAAACAAATTCTAAATAGCATAACAATAAAAAAGGAAATTTAAATAGTACTCCCTCCGTTCCTTTTTAAGTATCGTTTTACCACGATTTAGCTTTTATATTTAACTGTCGCTTTGATATTTTAAGGGTACGATGTGTCAGTTATACATTTTCTCAACTACTATTATTTTTTCAATAAAACTGATAAATTATATGTATTTGGAAAACTAAAGTTTATTTTTTACAAAAAAAAAACTTTTTTTTTTAAACGGCTATGTATTTTTTTTAGGGATTAAAAGGCTATGTATTTGGAAACTAAAGTTTGTTTTTTTTTAAACAAAGGTTGTTTTTTTGTTATATTCAACATTCAAATCTATGTCATATAGTGTGAATCTAGTATTGGTTGAAACCATAGTTGAAGTCTTCATTTTGATTAAATGAGTTGAAAGAAAGTTAAAATTTTCTTAAATTTTGATTAATGTGAAGTTGGAATAATTTTTATTTTACTTTACAATTATTAAAAAATATGTGTACAATATTTAGATTATTGATAATTGTTTGTTTTAGGAGAGAGATAAAGTGTGTGAAAAAAAAAATTGTTTGAGAAAGAGATAGTAACTAACAATTAGGGGTGGAAATAGACTAGGCCGTTCCGGGCTTTGTAAGGCCTAAGTTTGGCCTATCACCCGTCATAGACTCATTTTCAAGGCCTGACCTGACCTTTTTAAATGTCTGATGAAGCCTGAAAGCATATTTAAAAGCCTGTTTTACACTAAGGCCTAACAACACCTATAAGCCTAGAAAATTGTTCTTCTCCCATACAAAATTGCTCACTCCCATACACACTGACCAAAATACCACCAGCGTGAGTTAACTCACGTTCGATATACTCCTACGTGAGTTAACTCACGCCGAACCCCAAAGTAAGTTAACTCACGCTGAAACCATATTCAGTACAACCACACACATACCATTATATTCCATTCTAGAAGTGCCTAACACATGCCATTTGAAAGTCTGGACAAACAACATTTGTAAAACGGTGGTTGGCAGCCTGACATATGTAAACCTAAGTACCTAACAAATGGGATACACTATCATACTAAATAGATCAATTTTATGATAAGATATATTGTTTTGCATTATGTAGGCCATGAGTATCATTGTCAAAAATACGACTAAACTCTTATGATAAGATAATGGCATACACTATCTAGAATGGAATATAATGGCATGCGTGTGGTTGTACTGAATATGGTTTCAGCGTGAGTTAACTCACGTGGGGTTCGGTGTGAGTTAACTCACGTCCAGTGTGAGTTAACTCACGTGGGGGTATACCGAACATGAGTTAACTCACGTGGGAGTATACCGAACGTGAGTTAACACATGCTAGGGGTATTTTGGTCAGTTTGTATGGGAGTGAACAATTTTGTATGGGAGAAGAGCAATTTTCATAAGCTTATTACTAAATATGCCAAAACTTATGAAGGCCTAAAACACATGAATAGGTTTGCTACTAAATAACGAAATCTTATTAAGGTTTAATCACACCAATATACTTGCTACTAAATAATCAATCATATGAAGGCTTGAAAAAAACTTCAACAATATCAATAATTGAAGATATATATTACATAAAAAAAGCTCATTAGGTCGGTCTGACAGGCTTAATATAGGCTTTTTTGTAAGCCTTAGCTTGACCTATTTAAGTAAATAGACTTTATAAAAAGCTTGGGCGTCACCTTTTTATTAAACAAGTTGGGCCGAGCTAGGCTTTAAATAGGTTATGTCGTAGGCCCTTGTCGGACAGCCTGGCCTGTTCCCACCCCTAGTAACAATTGTTTGTTTTTGTTATAAGAGAAAGATAACACATGAAATTTATTGGAAAGATAAATTTTGTGCAAAAAATAGAAATTTATTGGTGGATTAAATGAGGGTATAATAGGAAAAAAAGATGCACAAATATACTTCTTTAATTTGGTGTTACTATTCCAAAATAACATTTAAAAAGGAACGGAAGGAGTAGAATCAAAGACATTTTTTTTAATAATGGAAGAATTATTAAATTCATAACAATGGGAGATGAATATATATATATATATATATATATATATATATATATATATATATATATATATATATATATATATATATATATATATATATATATATATATATATATATATATATATATATATAGCGGAAGATACTAAACTCTCACATGCAAATTAATGTTTGAATCTAACTACATTTGATTTTGTCTTGGGGAAAGACAAGGATACAAATTGGGTCCAAAATGCCAATTTAGCTTTGAATAAGGTATATTTTGTTTCAATGTGCATGTTTGGTGTGTATATTTGAAATCACGATAACTTTGAAAGAATCACAATGACACCATAGTTTTGTGAAACTCCCTGTCAATTCAAACATGCACTCAAATGCCTTCAATATGAACCATTTGTTATGAAATCTTTAATAAGGATTTTATATCAAAAATTAGACAAAAAAGAAAGCTTTTAGTTATTAATTTCTTTGCAATAATATTGACCATATCTCAAAATTGGAGGAAGTTGGTTCCTTTATTATCATTTTCAAGTAGAAAATGCAAATATAAAATTCATGTCTGAGATACAATCGTCGTAGAAATTTTCCGGTCAGCTTTTGAAGAAATTTTTATGTATTTATTTTAATCTTCTTGGTCAGCTTTCTAATGTTCAATTTTTCACTTGCTTCATTGGTTTCATCAGGTGTGTTTCATTCAATAGGAATTTAACTTCATGCAACATCAGGTGTGTTTCATTAAGAAGTTTAACCTAGTCCATTAGTATATAAGAGAAGTTAGTACTGGTGAGTGAATTAGGTCATTCATTATTATCAAAATATTTTGAGAGAGAGAGAGAGAGAGAGAGAGAGAGAGAGAGAGAGAGAGAGAGAGAGAGAGAGAGAGAGAGAGAGAGAGAGAGAGAGAGAGAGAGAGAGAGAGAGAGAGAGAGAGAGAGAGAGAGAGAGGGGGAGAAGAGGCTTGAAGAAGAGGAAAGCTAGAGCATCAAGAGGAGAGGGGAAGATTTCATTAGAAGTAGCAAGAGAAGTGAAGAAATTAAGGTAAGAGGGTAGATTATGATTAACATATGGGTTTAAGAAGCAATTGGGTGTTTGAGAGCTTTTAACTTATAGCTTAATTTCATGAATTATGATTAATTGTGTTGATTTTCGTGCTCTTTGTTTATGACTGAATTAAGTATATGTTAAGTTGTTGATTTCATGCTTTTAAGTATTGATCATGGGTATTGTTTGTAAAATGATTTTGGATCAATTTGGATGAAAAATGAGATTTTTGGGTGATTTTTGGATGTGTTCCCGTAACAGGGGAAAACCTGTTCTGGTGGTCGTGGCCGTAGCGAGATCCTGCTCGATGTAGCGACCATGACCCGCAATAGGGAAACCTGCTGCCTTGCCTCGCTGTAGCGAGCTCCCCATCGTTGTAGCGACCAGGACAGTAACAACATGTGTTGTTCTGTGCGTTTTGGTCCTTAGGGGATGTTTCCGAACATCCAAGAGCATTCCTTAATTGTGTTGTTTTGATCTTGTTTTGATGAATTAACCATAGGCTTTGATGGCTTGCATTGAAATGAATTGAATTGTTGATTTTGAAACGAAAATGTGAAGTTGTGAAATAAACATGGAAAACCTATTTTGAGTCATAAAAATGTATGCAAGATTGTTAAATGTCTATGATGATATAAATGGTGTTGTAACATGATTTAAAGTGAATTAATGATTTTTGGTGTAGTTTGTGTAATTAAATCATGAAACATGAATTATGAGAATGTGGAAGATTGTAAACACTTGATGTTGTGATGTGTTGTTGTTTACACATGATATTGATGGTGATATTGATGATGATATTTATGATGCTATTTATGATGCTATTGATGATGATATTGATGATGCTATTGATGATGATGATGATGATGCATTTATTCTGATGGGCGAGTAAGTAGAAAAAGGAGTAAAAAAATGAAGTGGACGAGTTAGTTACAATTTTATAGAAAAAGAAAGATGAGTAGAACACACGGCTAGTACCAAATTAATAGAATAAAAACTACTCTAGGTACCCCGTGGCAGAAGTAAAGTGTAGTATTGTTAAAAGGTCGCATGAGATGGATTCTGGCGAGTAAAGCCTTGGTATTTAAGTGGTCCAAGTGACCTACCTCTCTTTCCTGGGAACCCATTTCATGTACCATTTACTTTGCAAACTGAACTAGCTGCTTAGTAAAAATATAAATAATGGAGTAATAACGCCAGATTAAAATAAAGAGAAAATGGACCCAAATAGAAGAATAAATTTGAGTAGAAGAGCTAGTTTCCAACTTCATAGGAGAAATAAGGACATAGAAGATAATATAACAATCGAGTTAGTTTCAAGTTTAAGAAGGGAAGTAGTGAATTCCAATTTAAGAGAAGTGATATGATTGAATAGAGGATTTAATTCCAATCTAATAGAAGAAAGAGAAGGATTAAAAGCACAAGATAATTAAGTAAGAAAGTTATTTCAAATCTAGTAAAAGAACGAAAAAGAATAGGAAAAGGAGTAGAAAATATGGGCAAGTTAGTAAGAGAAGACAAAGATTAGTTAGTTCCCATTGAAGATGATTGAATACGATTAAAACTCTTTTATTTTTACTAGTTGCTTTGAAGTTTGGAAAATATTGTTATGTTTTAGAAAAACCATGGACCGGATGCACACAAGCTCGCCAGAGGCGAGATTAAGAATAAACCAACCAAACAGCACGCCGGAATTAAAATGTGAAAAAAGAAATGCATATGGAAGCGACGGTACCTCCATTAAGAACAGGAAGATGAAACGCGAAATTAGTCTAACGTTTTTCAATCTTTGAGATTTGTTTTGCAGGTTTTTAACGAGGCACCCTACTTTCTTTGATGTTGTTGACTATCTTCTTTACTTCACATACTACAAAGGCGACATTAACAGATACATTCATTACAAAGCAAAGCAGAAGCCGTATGATCCAACAGGGTAGTGAAAACTCAACCCCAGGTGGGCTCTAAGAATTTCCCTTAACCCCACAACGGCTCTAAGTCGACTTGCAATTTTTCCTTAACCCCACAGGGGCTCTAAGTCAACTTGCGATTTTTCCTTAACCCCACAGGGGCTCTAAGTCGACTTGCGATTTTTCCTTAACCCCACAGGGGCTCTAAGTCGACTTGCGATTTTTCATTAACCGCACAGGGGCTCTAAGTCGACTTGCGATTTTTCCTTAACCCCACAGTGGCTCTAAGTCGACATGTGATTTTTCTTAACCCCATAGGGGCTCTAAGTCGACTTGCGATTTTTTTCTTAAACCCTCGGGCGAGCTCAGAGAACTTTGTGAAATTTTACACAATGACAAGGTCAGAAAGGTTGAAATTCCTAAACATATACAAAAACTTGAACTATCTAAACATGCAACGTCTCAAACAAATAAAACTAGCGACTTCATGACATAACAAATCAGCACGAAAGAAACACGCCACGAAACTGGTTAGAATAGCGCCAAAACGAGAAAATTGTCAACAGGAAATACCGATCAAGTAAAAGTTTCAAGCATGCCCATCAAAAATTACTTCATAAAGATATAAGGCGTCGTTCAAGGTTCGCTTATCAGAATTACATTACAAAGACACCATGATTCGAACACGTCTGCAAAAATGAAACAAGCCAAGGCTCGACCGGTAGATCTAATCAAACAAAAGTGAAGACCTCGCTCGTACCATGTACAAATGAGCTCGCCATAAGATGCATAAACGATAGATGCCACCCCAATTAATACTACAACTTAAGAAAAGTCAGATCACAAGACCGCGCCCATATTATAAGGGCTCGCCTGAGTCTACACGCCAGTCATCGCCCGATAGCATGCCGCCAACCTATCTCACAAGTAATCACATGCCTTGTCCCAAGACTCGTGCTTGTTGGGTTGTGGACCGTCAATTCACAAATAATCACTTGTCCCAAGACTCGTATTTGTTGGGCTGTGGACCATCAATTCACAGATAATCACTTCACCTTGCCCCAAGACTCGTGTTTGTTGGGCTGTGAACGGTTAATCTCATAATTAAGAATGAATAATAATTTAATTCTGGCATAAATCCGACCATATACAAACTTTGTAATGTTAAAGTCCGATCGAGCCTCTCTTCTACGTTGGTTAACATGTAATGTTGAAAGTTCTACAAAGTCTCTCTACGACTTACCAATGGGAATGAGATAGTATTTTAGATATATCGATATTCAAGAGAACTAAGAGAGAAAAACTAGTGTGTGATCGATACTCAAGAGGTCGAGAAGAGAAAAACTTGTGTGTGATCCCAAGATTGCTTGGCTACGAGGCAAATAAAAAACACAAATTTGATTGTGTTTTCAGATGAGAACACAAAGCTACAAGATAAAATTATATTCTAGTTTTAAAAGAATTCTCCCTCCAGTTGTATTCCTTATTGATATACAACTCAGGCAACCTAAGTAAACTAAAGGACATGCAAATATGTTCAATTTTAACAAAAAGCTATCTTGTTTTTGTTATGTCTCCATCATGCATGATTTTTTTAGTTAACAGTGACACATCACCATAGATGCATTTTGACTTTGTTCATGTAGATAATTACTTTTATCCCTCACTGAATCAATTTTATTCCGAATTAAGTGTAAGACTTTAACCTGTTAATTACTTAAAAAATAATTTTTTTCGTTTGAAACAGAGAAATGGCAAGGGTCGTAGTGTTATTAGCGTCCACTAAAATTAGAGAACAAAACCTTTTATTTTCTAATGAATTAAGTGCTTTGAACCAAAGTCGTGTATTTGTGATCTTTAGTAACACGCATAAACTCATCAAATAAATTACAATATAAACAATTGCAGGCTGCGACCACAACATATGAACTAAATCCAATTAGACATGTATAAATAACATTGAATCACACAAACAATTAAAGTTGACAACGTTTTAAACAAATAGTAGACCAATTAACATTTCATGACATAATACATCACCTCATAATGCAGCCATCCAAGAGTACATAATACAATTTAATTATAAATATAAAGAAAATGGGAAAAATAATATTTCATAACCTTATTCTCTTTGTTTGTGTCATCTTTTTAATCTTGGTCATTGTCACCAGGGAGTGAAAGCAGAGACTCTGTATACACAGCCACTCGGGATCCACAATCCTCTCTACAATAGAAAGAACGCTCTAAAAACTGTCCATTTTCGTCATACTTTACCAATCCAGCTATACCATCTGTTCCAATAATTTCACCACTTTGTGTACAACATATTGGAGAGAAATAACGAGTGGGAATGACATCAATAGAAAAAACAAGAGTCTTAGTCCAAGACGAATGCACTTTGTATTCTTTCATCACCCATATTTCAACTATATCATTCTCCATAGTCCATACACTCAGAAATTCACCATATACCCACAAATCACAAGCTGTAGGTTGATGTTCAAGATCATCTGGCAAAGACATGTCTAAAAGTTTTCTTTCTATCAAATCAAAGGCAATGATAACATTCATCGATAAATCATGACGGAAAGCCAACCAATGAATAGCCCCATTAAAAACCGACCCTACCATGGAATCATGAGAAGAGTTCGTGTAAGGGAAGTGAGTACCCTCAATTTCTTTCCACCTATTATCTCTCAACGAGAAAAACTCTAAATGTGATGAAAAATTATGGAAGTCCATGTGAGATGAAACTACAACCACCAAATAATCATCTGTTAATGGGTCATACCCAAAACCATAGAGATAACATATAGAACTGACACCTAAATAGGAACCATTAGGAGACAAAGGTATTTGTTTGTGAACTCTAGTGGATGGATTCCATAGGTAGATGTTTGAAGCATGGTGCAAAAATATAAACCCTCTACATGAACATTTAGTTTCAATAAAAAAACAATTTCGGGGAGGGCGACGAGTATCAAGATGTGGACGCATAAAATTTAGGTTTAGTGAAGTAGAAGTATAATAATCGCTAAGTGATGCTTCAAAATCGATGAATCGAGTTTCAAGGTCTGGATTTGATATGAACAAAATTCTAGGATTGCGTGTGGCTGTAATTTCAAAATGTGAAATTGCAAAGTGGGTTTGAGAGATAAGAGAAAACCAAAACTTACAAACACACTTGAAACGTAAAAGAGACATGACCGGTAATCTCAACAGAATTAGGATGATCAAGTCATGAGACATATAATGTGGATTCTCCTCCATGAGACTTACGAATGTTGTTTGTCTGTCACGGTTTCGATCCAGTTTGATCCCAACTCTATATTTTGTTGCTTACGTTAAGAGTAATGAATTGGAATCATGATCGTGTTTTTAAATATAATATTTTTTTTAACATTTCATTAAAGCCAACAATTAATGAGCACATTGAAACGGTGTAGTCAATGAGGAAATTCATGAACATTTCTTAGGGAATAGGGAAGAAATAAATGAGAGCAATCAAATATTCAACATTTCGTTAAAAAATCAAATATTCAGCATATATATGACTCTTCCATTTATAAGTTATTTATCTTTCAAGGTAGTATTTGACGTAAAATATATATTAAATTCTTAGTTATGGTAACTAAATATGAAAGGTAGTTTTGAAATTAGAAAAAAAAAAATGTAATTCCTTCTTTCATTAAAAAAAAAAATTAAAAAATACTATATATTACGTATAACAAATCTGTAAACTTGTGTATGCTGTATACATTCAAAGGATTCAAACAAATACAAATGGAAAAATAACTGATATCTTTATTGTGTTATAAAAAATAGTTTAAAAATGCTCTATGTAGAATAAAAATCAAAAAGGTAATTTCAATATTAGAAAAATATCAAATCCGATTTAACTTGTCTAAAAAAAATAAAATCCGATTTTATTTTTATTTTAAGTTTTTAATAAATTATTAATTTGATAGTATTAGATGTGAACTTTTTATTAAATTCTTAATTTAAGGTAATTTAAATATAAAATGGTAATTTCAAAATTAGAAAGAAAAAAAAATGTACTCGATTTTCCTATATATAGTCAAAACATTAAATTCTTTTTTTTTACGTTCAAAAAATTCAATTCAGACAAATAAAAATGGGCGAAATAACTAATATCCTAATTGTAAAAAACAGCTAATATCATAAATAAATAGTTATTTTAATAAAATAGTTAAAACAAATTCTAAATAGCATACCAATAAAAATGGAAATTTAAATAGTACTCCCTCCGTTCCTTTTTAAGTGCCGTTTTACTACAGATTTAGAGTTTCTATTTAACTGTCATTTTGGTATTTTAAGGGTACGATTTGTCAATTATACATTTTTTCAATTACTCTTATCTTTTTCAATAAAACTAATAAAATTTATGTATTTGGAAAACTAAAGTTTGTTTTATTTCAAAAAAATATTGTTTTTTTAAAAGGCTATGTATTTGGAAACTAAAGTTTGTTTGTTTTTTAAACAAAGGTTGTTTTTTTAAAAACAAAGTTTGTTTTCTTTGTTATCTTCAACATTCAAATCTATGTCATATAGTGTGAATCTAGTATTGGATGAAATCATAGTTGAAATCTTAATTTTGATTAAAGGAGTTGAAAGAAAGTTAAAATTTTCTTAAATTTTGATTAATGTGAAGTTGGAATAATTTTTATTTTGCTTTACAATTGTTAAAAAATATGTGTACAATATTTAGATTATTGATAATTGTTTGTTATGGGAGAGAGATAAAGTGTGTACACAAAAAAAACTTGTTGGATAAAGAGAGAGTGACTAACAATTAAGGGCGGAAATGGGTTAGACGGGGCCGGGCTTTGTAAGGCCTAAGTCTGGCCTATTACCGTCATAGACTCATTTTCAAGGCTTGGCCTGACCTTTTTAAAGGGCTGATGAAGCATGGAAGCCTATTTAAAAGTTTGTTTTACACTAAAGTCTAGCAACACCTATAAGCCTATTACTAAATAGGCCAAAACTTATGAAGGCCTAAAACACATGAATAGGTCTTCTACAAAATAACGAAATCTTATGAATTTATAATCACAGCAATATACTACTACTAAATAACCAATCATATGAAGGCTTGAAAAAACTTCAACAATATCAATAATAGAAAATATATATTATATATAAAAAGCTTAATAGGACCGCCTGACGGGCTTAATAGGCTTTTTTTGTAAGTCATAGCCTGACATATTTAAATAAATAGGCTTTATAAAAAAGAGACATATCCATACGTTTTGTAACCAGTTTGGTCCTTTCATTGAGTGCTAAGGGTTAGTTATGTAAATGCTGCAATACTTGAAGTTGAACTTTTGGAAAAAGTAAAGAAGGATAGAAAATAGCTTCTGGAAAAAGTAAAGAAGGATGTAAAAAAGAGACTTTAGAAACATCGTGTCATCAGTTCCTCCACCAAAGAAAAAGGT
This sequence comes from Medicago ruthenica, assembly GCA_018208015.1. Lineage (NCBI taxonomy): Eukaryota > Viridiplantae > Streptophyta > Magnoliopsida > Fabales > Fabaceae > Medicago > Medicago ruthenica. Next base: position 17,298,613 of record CM031376.1, read on the forward strand.
ATGTGCATTGTTGATTTGTTCTATTATGTGCTTCTATAAAATATTAAATTCATTTTTCATTTTAATTCCTTAAATTGAATGACTTTGTTTAGCTTCAATACATATAAATTGGAGGGTCTAATTGAGCACAATTTTTTAGGGTTTCTAATGAAAATAAAAAGGTCTCATAAAGAGCAAAGATTGACTTCTTGGACTTTGGAATTTTCGCCAGATATTGTATAAGTTTAGTTTTAATGAAGTACTATTAGTGCAATAAATATTACACTTGGATGACCACTACTCTAGATGCTAAGCTTATACAATTTTTTATATTAGTGCATTAAAAGTACATTCTTGATGTATCCAATTATGTGATTCTTCCGGATATATTAATTGAACTACTTGTTTGTTTCAGTTAGATCATATCTTCAACATATTTTGAGTTAGATGTTGGACATTAATTCTAACTATGATGCTGGTGTTTAATTCATTTCTGTTTAATGGAATGACCCATGAAGCTGCTCAGTCAGTTTTAATTCTCCTAAATTCTAGTCAATAAAGATTAAGTGGCTGATTTGATTTCCATTTATTTAGGCACCAGTTATGTTAATTAGTAGCAAAAAATTTTGGCTTTCTACTTTCCTTATGGTTGTATAAGTACACCGTTATTTCCTGCAAAACAATATACAAGCCTTTTGCATTCAAATTTTCTCTTTGTTCATTCTTGTATAACCACTATATTTCACCAAATAACCAACAAATTGGTAATCAGAGCATTTTTCTAACGGGATCTGTGAGATGGATCCTGAAACAAATTTTTCACATGTTGCTCTTCCTATTTTGGATGGTGAAACCGAAAGCTATGACCTATGGTCTGTGAGGATGGAAGCCTACCTAGATGCTTTAGATCTTTGGAAATTTGTGGAAGGAGATTATGATGTTCCTCCGCTTCCAAACAATCCCATCATGGCTCAGATTAAAAATCACAAAGAGAAAAAAACCAAGAAGTCAAAAGCATAAGCATGTCTATTTGCTGGTGTCTCAAAAACCATCTTTACCAGAGTCATGACTCTCAAAACGGCAAAAGAAATTTGGGATTATATGAAAGAAGAATACGCAGGAGACCAGAGGATACGAAGCATGCATGTTATAAATTTAAGAAGAGAATTTGAGATGCAAAGAATGAAAGAATCTGAGACAATCAAAGAGTACTCTGATAAATTACTCAACATTGCCAATAAGGTTAGATTGCTTGGTGATGAGTTTCCTGACTCAAGAATTGTAGATAAAATTATGGTGACATTACCTTAAAGATATGAAGCATCTATAGCCACCTTGGAGAACACAAAAGATTTGTGCAATATAACTCTTGCAGAAGTGTTACATGCACTGAAAGCACAAGAGCAAAGAAGGCTTATGAGACAAGAGGGGTCTATGGAAGGTCCATTTCAAGTCAAGCTGCAAATCAACAAAAATGGAAAAAGCCGCAGTAGCAACAACAATCAAAGCACTAGCAGTCAGTCATATCCACCATACCCTCATTGCAAAAAAAATAATCATCCAGAAGAAAGGTGTTGGTGGAGACCAGATGCAAGGTGTCATAAGTGTGGTCAGTTAAGGCACATTGAAAGGATATGCAAATCTCAACAGCAGCAAGAAGAGGTCAAGGTTGCTGAGGATGAATCACATGATGATCAATTGTTCACTGCATCATGCTTTGCTTCAAATCATTCCACATAAAGTTGACTTATTGATAGTGGTTGTACAAATCACATGACTTATGATTGTGAGCTTTTCAAAGAGCTTGATAAAAGCGTTATCGCTAAAGTCAATATTGGAAATGGAGCATACAATGAAGTAAAAGGCAAAGGAACTGTGGCTATCGAAGGTCACACATGTCTGAAACTTATCTCTGATGTTTTATATGTTCCTGAAATAAATCAAAATTTGTTAAGTGTTCTACAGTTGATGGAAAAGGGTTATAAGGTGTTTTTTGAAGATAAAATTTGTATGATTAAAGATTCAGAAGGTAAAGAGGTGTTCAAAGTTCAAATGAAAGGTAAAAGCTTTGCCTAAAATTTCATGAACAATGAGAAGGCTTCAATGCACAAAGAGGTTAGCAGTACAATGCTTTGGCACAGGAGATTGGGATACTTTCATCATGCTTCTTTAATCTTCATGAAAAAGAACAACTTAGTGAAAGACCTGCCCAATTTAGAAGTTATGCCTCCAGAATATACTACTTGCCAATATAGGAAGCAAAAAAGGTTTCCTTTTAAAAAAAAAAACAAAGCTTAGAGGGCTACACAAAAGTTGCAATTGGTACACACAGACGTGGGAGGACCTATGAAAACACCATCATTGAATGGCAGTAAGTATTACATTGCATTCGTTGATGATTATTCAAGGATGTGTTGGATTTATTTTATGAAGTTCAAATCTGAAGTTGTAGATATTTTCATGAAGTTTAAAGCTTGGGTTGAAACTCAAAGTGAAAGCAAGATACATGTCATCAGGTCCTGACAATGGGACTGAATATACCTGTGAAAAGTTTAACAAATTTTGTGAAGATGCAGGTATTAAACATCAACTAACAGCACCATACACTCTACAACAGAATGATGTTGTAGAGAGGAAAAACCGAACAATTATGGAGATGGCAAGGTGCTTACTTCATGATAAAGGGTTGCCAAATAAATTTTGGGTAGAGGCTACAAATACTGCAGTTTTTCTGCTGAACAGATTGCCAACAAAAGCTGTGCAGAAAGAAACTCCATTTGAAGCTTGGCATGGCAGCAAAGCAAAGCTAATTAATTTGAAGACATTCGGCTGCCTATGTTTCTCATATATACATCAGGTTAAGAGAGACAAGCTAGACAAGAAAGCAGGACAAGTAATTTTTCTGGGCTATAGCTTAATTGCTAAGGCCTATAGAATATATTTACCACACCACAACAAAATAATTGTTAGCAGGGATGTAAAATTCATGGAATTTGATAGTTGGAGTTGGGAAAATGACAAGAAGATTGAATTTCAAGAAGTGAATAAAGATGGAGACGATGAACCTGTAAGAGGAGTAATATCACTTTCTAACATCTATCAGAGGTGTAATGTTGCGATCATGGAGCCTGCTGGATATGAAGAAGTTGCAGCTGATAAAAAATGGATAAATGCAATGAAGGATGAACTCAATATGATTGAAAAAAATCAGACATGGAAATTGGTGGACATGCCTAATCATAAGAAAGCTATTGGAGTCAAATGGGTTTTATAGGAGCAAGCTTAATCCTGATGGTTCTGTAAACAAGTATAAGGCAAGACTTATTGTTAAGGGATATGCCCAAATCTTCGGGGTAGATTTCTCTGAAACATTTGCTCCAATAGCTAGATTGGATATGATAAGGTTGTTGCTAGCACTAGCTGCACAAAACTGCTGGGTCATACATCAAATGGATGTCAAGTCAGCTTTTTTGAATGGATACTTATAGGAAGAAATATTTGTCAAACAACCAGAGGGTTTTGTTGTTCAAGAACAGGATGAGAAGGTATATAGATTGAATAATGCTTTATATGGGCTAAAACAAGCAATGAGATCATGGTATAGTAGAATTGATACACACTTGATGAACTTAGGCTTTGTAAAAAGTCCAAGTGAATTTACCTTGTATGTCAAAAAGGTTGAGAGTGAAGTACTTGTTGTATCACTTTATGTTGATGATTTGTTCGTTACAGGAAGTGATGAGAAGCTTATTTACAAGTTCAAAGAAGAAATGAAAGGTGCTTTTGAGATGACAGACCTTGGAAAAATGACATTTTTCCTTGGAATTCAAGTGCAACAAAAGCAAAATGAAATATTTGTGTGCCAACAAAAATATGCAAAAGAAGTTCTCAAGAAGTTCAACATGGAAGAATGTAAACCAATTGCAGCTACGATGAGTCAAAAAGAGAAGTTTTGCAAAGAAGATGAAGCTGAAAGGGTTGATGAAAGGTTGTACAAAAGAAAAATAGGTTGTTTGATGTATTTAACATCAACCATGTCCGATATTATGTATGTTGTAAGTTTACTGTCAAGGTACATGCATTGTGCTAGTGAAATTCACTTTCAAGCTGCAAAACAGATTCTGAAATATGTTAAGGGCACACTTGATTACGGAATAAGGTTCGTTCAAGTTAAAAGTTTCAGCCTTCTTGGTTATTCTGATAGTGATTGGGCAGGATGTGTTGATGATATGAGAAGCACCTCAGGTTATTGTTTTACAATGGGTTCTAGAATTTTTGTCATGGTGTTCAAAAAACAAGAAGTTATAGCTCAATCAACAGCAGAGGCAGAATATATCGCTGCTTCTGCTGCTGTGAACCAAGCCATTTGGATCAAAAAGCTCATGACAGACTTGCACATGATTCAGACAGAAAGCACAAAGATATTTGTGGACAACCAAGGTGCAATTTCAATTGCTAATGATCCAGTGTTCCGTGGTAGAACCAAACACTTCAAGATCAAGTTTTTCTATATAAGAGAAGTTCAGAAGGATGGAGAAGTTCAACTTGTCTATTGTAGAACAGAACATCAGAATGCAAACATTTTAACAAAGGCACTTCCTAAAGCCAGATTTTAGTTCATGAGGAAAAAGGCTCGGAATATGCAGCTCCAGTGTCAAGGAGGAGTGTTTAATGGAATGACCCATGAAGCTGCTCAGTCAGTTTTAATTCTCCTAAATTCTAGGCAATAAAGATTAAGTGGCTGATTTGATTTTCTTTTATTTAGGATCAGTTAAGTTAATTAGTATCAAACGTTTTTGCCTTTCTACTTTCCTTATGGCTGTATAAGTACACTGTTATTTCCTTCTAAATAATATACAAGCCTTTTGCATTCAGATTTTCTCTTTGTTCATTCTTGTTATAACCACTATATTTCACCAAATAACCAACAATTTCTTATTTGATAAAAAAAAAACTATGATGTTGAACTGATATATTTCACATTATCCTTTGTTTTGAATGTAATGTGAATAATTTTTTATTTACCATAAGGAATTGAACATGATATAGTTAATATTTGAAATGGTCGCACTAAGAACACTTTCTTCTCCCAACTATGGTAATCTCATAAATGAGATATAGAAGTCATGTTTTTAGTTTTTGTTGGTTTTTTATTTCCAAACTGTTGTATTTGGATTTCCAAATTCTATTTTGAAAAAGAATATTGACCGAAGTTGTTACTAGGCTGAGTCACGACCAGGTCACTCTCTTTAAGACGTTTCGTGACACTGCCCAAAATTGTGCAAGGCAGATTATCAACCATGCCGCCTCCAGGATGAAACAAGCCCAGCTACAACAGTGCGGTTAACTACTGCACTGTAGGAAACCGGTCGAGATTTACACCTCCAATATGATACTAAGACCACTCTTTAATACTGAAACCACTTTCTACTATGGTACTGTGACCACTCTATTATGATGCTAAAACCACTCAAATATGGTGTTATAACCATTCTAACCTTTAAGTTCTCCAAAATATCAACATGGTACTACGACAACTCAAATATGGTGATACCACCATTCTAATTTTTTAACTTCTCCAGAAATAGAAAAAAATCGAAACAATATTTATATTTACCGTTAAGATCATTCTTAATTCCGACGGGACATTATTATTCCAAAAGGGACTATGATCTTAAAAGTACTCTTTATTCTGAAGGGACATATATTATCGAAGAGACTATGTACTTAAGACCTTTCTTAATTCCAAAGGGACATTATACCGAATAGAGACTAAGGTCTTAAGAACACTCTTAATTCTAAAGGGGCAGAAAAAGAAGATGAGGAGAAGAATAGCTCGTTAACAAAAGCTGGAGAGAGAAGAGAGAAAGAGTTCTCGACAACTCAATAGAACTCTTTGGTGTAATTTTTGAACTGAGAGGAATCCTCTATTTATATAGAGATTTTGTAACTGTTTTAGCTAAAATAGCGGCAGCAGTTACTCTAATGGATAAGATCAAAAGAAAACTTAACTGTTGGAACAAAATGTATGAACAACTCTCTTTTGGGTTTTGATGATAACAAAGTGTTAAAAAGAAAATTGGAATTGCTAATGCTTGATTCTAAGTGTGCAGAACCATGTACTTAAAGTTTGGTATTTAACATTGGTTATGGAAGAACAAGCTAAGAGCAAGAAGGAAAGCATAGAAGCTTATGTTGCAAGTATGAAGCAAATCTGTGTCTGAAGGCAGCTACTGAAGACTGAGTCTGAAGGTGCGTCTGAAAGCAGCTTCTGAAGACTGCGTCTGAACAGTGCGTCTGAAGAAGTTCGTCTGAAGACTGAGTTTGAAGGTCAACGAAAGTCAACATCTGAAGACTGCGTCTGAAGGTCAACAAAAGTCAGCGTCTGAACAGTGTGTCTGAAGGGAGCATCTGATGAACAGTGCTTCTGAAGGGTGCGTCTGAAGACCTGCGTCTGAAGAGAGCTTCTGATGAACAGTTCCTGAAGAAGCTTCTGAAGTCTGACTTTTAAGGAAAAGAAACTGTCACTGTCAACAGTAAAGCCTGAACAGTCAGAACAGCTCAATGGAACAATTGCCTCCTTCAAAGAAACATTCTCCAGCTTTTAAGGAAACAATTTGAAAAAAAATGTTATGCTCTGTTTTCTGTGCACACACCAGAACAGGATGTATGCTGGACAAAGCTTCATTTGCAACGGCTCTATTTGATGACATGGCATCTTCTACAACAGCTCTTAATTCCTCTATAAAGGATTGAAGATTTGAAGAAGAAAGCCAAGACTCTGTCCTAGAAAACCAGAACTGCAATACTCTGTTTTACGTGATCAGTCATCAAATAACTTAGGAATTCTTACAAACCTTTTTATCTTAGAATTCCTTAAGTGTAGAGTCTTAAACCTGAGTTGTATTTTGTGAACACCACTGATTGTATATCAAGTGTTCAACTAAAACTGTTTTATGTTGTAAAATCTGTTTGAACCCAAAGTCTCTAGCCTACGTGCTTAAGCAACCAAAAGTCTCATTACTTTGTGTATTGAGCAATTAGAAGTCTCTTAGCTGTGTGCTTTGAGCAAGGAAGTCTCTTAACTTTGTGTTTTGAGCATAGAAGTCTCTTAACTTTGTGTTTTGAGCATAGAAGTCTCTTGCTGGGTGCTTGAGCATTGGAAGTCTCTTAGTTGTGTGCTTTGAGAAATTGTAATCAGTTGATTATAGTTAAAATCCCTTGTAAGTGACAGGGGGACTAGACTACTTCCGGTTTGTGGAAGCAACTAGTATAAAAACTCTTGTGTCTTTCTTTCCCTCTCTCTTTACTCTTACCCGCTGCGAAACAAACTCTGAAAATAGGTTCAGAACTGATCTATATCAGAATTTGAACTTAACATAAGTTTTGAGAAAGAAAAGAATTTACCCACACAATTCAACCCCCCCCCCCCCTTCTTGTGTGTTTTTCTCACCTTCAGTTGGTATCAGAGCCCCTGGTTCTAATATTCAATCACTTAACAGTGAGTCAGTATTGATCCTGAGAAAAACATGGCTTCTGGTGATTCTGGTGAATCCACATCCAGAAGTGGTGGTGGTGGCTATAGTACAGTTCACAAGCAATCTCACTCACACAATAAACCTCCTATGTTTACTGGTGATGCTGAGAAATTTTCCTGGTGGAAAAGCAAAATGTACAACCACATTATTGGAATTGATGACTCCTTATGGGATATCATAGAAGATGGAATATCTATTCCAGTTGATGAAGAAGGAGTGGCTATTAACAGAAGAGGTTTGTCAGATGTTGAAAGGAAGATCTACAGAAAGCATCACAATGTTAGAGGAATCATTGTGGATTCTCTACCTCACTGTGCGCACCTCGTTTTTAAAAAAACGCGCAAATCCCCCGAGGTCGTTCGTAAACGCTCGGAGGGCCTTTGTGAAGTCGCCACCAAAGTTTTTGTGTAAAGGGAACGTTGATAAACCCTTAAGTTTTTTTTATTTGAAAGGGAAACGATAATAAAACCCTTGACGATGAGGAAAAGGACTGGTCATCGCAACCATTGTCGGGTTCGGGAGTCGGTTACGCAAGGGGAAGGTATTAGCACCCCTCACGTCCGTTGTACTCAACGGGAACCTTCTATTTGGCTAAAGCTTAAATTGTTTTTAAATGTTTTGCGCGCATGCTTATTTATGTCAAAATATAATAAAGGGGGGAAAACAAAGAGATAAAAACAAACGAAAGAAAAGAAAAAAAAGTTTTTATTATTGCGCTTGACAAGATGTCGATCTTACTCCTACGTATCTCCCGGTAGTCGGAGAATTCAAAGCGTACGTAGTTCTTTGGGTAAAGAACTTAAAGGTTGGTTAAATGGACGATATTTTGACCGTATTCTTGCGATTAAATGTAGCTTGTATGCTCGCGTATGGGAGACTTAAGCGTATTAGCTTGTATGCTCGCGCATGGGAGGCTTAAGCATTTGTTTACGAATCGCGCTTAGAATATGTAAAACATGTCCGTTGGGTAATAGGGTTTGATTTGGTCGCGTTGGGACCAAAAGAGGTACAATGGACTCAATCGAGTCGATCATTGACCGGGGTGACTTCAATGAGTCGGGGGATTGAATCTAATGGCCACGGGGGACCAAAAGGTTCGGATTGACCACAAGGGGCCAAGATTTGGTTTGGTATGGTTGGATATGTTTGAAAATGGAATGACGATTGTCCGAGCGACGAGACATACGTCACGCATTCGTGCAATCGGGGCAATGGAGAGACATACGTCACACCATCCCTTTTTCATTCAAGTTTTAGGGTAGAATTCTTTTAGAAATCCCAAGGTATATCAAAACATTTGGTTTGAAAACCCAAAATGGAAAGACTTAGCAATTTTGCTAGAAAAACGCACAAGTTCGGCTCGTTTTGCGAACGGTTTTGGAAAGCGAACAAATTTGACGTATGTTCATGCTTGAGTTTTGAAAAGCATGAACAATGTTTATTGTTCAAGTTTTGATCTGAAATGATGAACATAGCTGGTTTGTTCATGCTATTTTGAAAGTTTAGAAATATAACTTGTTTTACAAGTTATCCACAAAATGCCATACGAACTTGTGAATTTGTCAAAATTGTGCAAAATCCTTGTTATGGTTTGAAAAACATGGGTTTAAAAACTCTTAGGTTCTGAGCTCTTGGGCTAGAACCTCAAAAATTGGTCATTTGGACACCTGAACTCAGATTCTGAGTTCTGTCATGGTCGCACTGCGATCATGACTTCGCACTGCGAAGCATGCGAATTTTTGAGTTCAGAAGCTGTTTCTGAACTTTTGTTCAGAAACAACTTCTGAACACACTCAGGACCTTTTAGGTGAGTGAAAAGCTTTGAGTTTTTTGGATGAAAAAGGCTGGACAAACCAGTTTTGGTGTTTTGAAAACCTTGGGATTTCTTTGAAATTCAAAAGGGGTTTTTTAGAAACAAGAGGTTTTGAACCAAAATGGCTATGCAAACACAATTAAAAATGCAATACAAAGGCTTGGAAACTTACAGAACTCCTTAGCAAAGCTCCAGCTGCAATGGATTTGAATTGGTTGAAGATTCTTGCAAGGTTTTGAATGTTGGTAATGATTTTGGAACTTTGTAATGCTTTGTGTTTGATTGGTTTTTTTCTGGTTGTTTGTGAGTATTTGTAAGCTGGAATGAGTAGTATTTTTGCTCTTGGAAATGCTGTTATCAGAAGTGTTTGTAACCTTGGGCATTGCCTTCTATTTATAGGCCAAAACCAAATCTATTTCATCATTAGCAAATCCCAAAATTCAGCTGATTTGTGGCTAGAATCAAGCTGAATCCCTTTGCATTAAATGCTAATGGATAGAGGCAACCTTGCCTTGTGCCAAGGGGCAAGACTCAGCCTGATTTCAGCCACAAATTCAACCAATTCTAGAAGGTAATGATGAGAAATAGGGCTGAATTGCAATTGGCTAATGCTTGGGGATCAATCCTTGCAATCTCAATGGTTGATCAATAAAAACGTGCACTGTAATGTGCAGAGATTGAGGGATGAAAAAGGCTATCTATGGCTGGTGTGAGGGGTGAAAAGCTGCTGCAAAAACAGGGTAGGCACTCATGGCTTTTCAAGTGAGAAAATCCAGCTAGTTTGACTGGTTTTGGGGAAGCAAGCAGGGGGAAAGTCATCAAGCAGGTGGCTGGCAACCTTGGGGTGGTTAACAGGTCACATGGGAGGGACAAGAGCTGCCCAAGGGCAAGCCCACTTGCTTGTCACATGCTAGGTTGGAAGAAAAAGCTTCCAACCTTGGCATTAATGGCAAGTCTTTCATTTCTGGTTTTGCTTGGCCCAAATAGCCATGAATGCTGCTTAAAATAAATATGGAAATGATATGCAACAAATTCTGGAATTAAATCAAAGAAACCAAAAATCTGCAGAAAAATCGCAGACTTCGCAGTGCGAAGTGAGCTTCGCAGTGCGAAGTCAGCATTTTTGAAATGTTGACTTTTCTGTTGACTTTTGTTGACTTTGACTTTTTTCTCCCTCTTTGATTTTTTTGATTTTTTGTTTTAAAATGCTTAGGACAAAATTAGGGTACTACAGCTGCCCCTACTTAATTGTGTCTTTGCATAGAGTATGTGAGTGCCAAGGGCATCTCATGGACTCTTTGCGAAGATCAATTAGGTAAAAGAAGGACTCGAATTTTGTCCTTCGCGGTACGAAAGCAAAGTAAAAGATCGTCACTTAAACATTTGAGACGTGTATGAACGCTCAAAGGGTTAGGCGATTAGATCTGAAGAGAAAAGATTGTCACCTAATCAGGTGATTTCAATCTGCGAGACGTGTATGAACGCTCGAAAATAAAAGACTTACGAGACGTGTATGAACGCTCGAAAGGTAAAAAGAAAAACTTTACGAGACGTGTATGAACGCTCAAAAAGGAAAGGCCTACGAGACGTGTATGAACGCTCGAAAGGTGAAAAGAAAAACTTTACGAGACGTGTATGAACGCTCGAAAAGGAAAGGCCTACGAGACGTGTATGAACGCTCGAAAGGTGAAAAGAAAAACTTTACGAGACGTGTATGAACGCTCGAAAAGGAAAGGCCTACGAGACGTGTATGAACGCTCGAAAGGGTGAAAAGAAAAACTTTACGAGACGTGTATGAACGCTCGAGAAGTGAAAAGAAAAAATTTACGAGACGTGTATGAACGCTCGAAAAGGAAAGGCCTACGAGACGTGTATGAACGCTCGAAAGGTGAAAAGAAAAACTTTACGAGACGTGTATGAACGCTCGAAAAGGAAAGGCATACGAGACGTGTATGAACGCTCGAAAGGTGAAAAGAAAAACTTTACGAGACGTGTATGAACGCTCGAAAAGGAAAGGCCTACGAGACGTGTATGAACGCTCGAAAGGTGAAAAGAAAAACTTTACGAGACGTGTATGAACGCTCGAAAAGGAAAGGCCTACGAGACGTGTATGAACGCTCGAAAGGGTGAAAAGAAAAACTTTATGAGACGTGTATGAACGCTCGAAAAGGAAAGGCCTACGAGACGTGTATGAACGCTCGAAAGGTGAAAAGAAAAACTTTACGAGACGTGTATGAACGCTCGAAAAGGAAAGGCCTACGAGACGTGTATGAACGCTCGAAAGGGTGAAAAGAAAAACTTTACGAGACGTGTATGAACGCTCGAAAAGGAAAAAAGATCGCCACCTAAACAGGTGATCGGATCTGAAAAAGATAAAGGATCGTCACCTAAACAGGCAGCCTTAATCTAGAATGATTATCACCTAAATAGGTGATTGGATCGGAAAGGGTCGTCGCCCGAACAGGTGCTTAACTTAACTGGGGAAAAAGGATCTACCACTGTTGGGATAGTATAATCATCTCTAGGCATGGCTAGTACTTAGATTGTTGAAAAAGGAAACATGATTGTATGATGCATGACATGCTTCATGTTGTTTTATGCAGTATGATATGCAATGCAATATGATATGAGATAGACTCAATCAAAGATTCCCGCTGGGGAATGGGGACAGTTTGTGAAGGAGGTTCACTAGGGAATACTTGCTTAACTGTTGATGGATGTTGGTGAATATGTGATATTCACTGGAGAATCCTTGTTGAGGATGCATGACACGGTTTATGAAATGCATGTGTATGAATGATTTGTATATGCATGCATGAATGATTGACATGATGCGTGTATGCATGATATGTGAGATGCATGTTGATTGGGTGCCGAGCAAGGTCGGTCTGGGTTGTGGTTGTGCCAACGATGATTGGGCTTTTTGTTTGTGTTTTTTTGTTGGTCGGTTTGGAAGGACAAGGTCCTTTGCCTACATACCCGAATGGGATCAAAACCGGTGTAGTTTTGTTGGTTGGTTTGGAAGGACGAAGTCCTTTGCCTACATACCCGAATGGGATCAAAACCGGTGTAGTTTTGTTGGTCGGTTTGGAAGGACGAAGTCCTTTGCCTACATACCCGAATGGGATCAAAACCGGTGTAGTTTTGTTGGTCGGTTTGGAAGGACGAAGTCCTTTGCCTATATACCCGAATGGGATCAAAACCGGTGTAGTTTTGTTGGTCGGTTTGGAAGGACAAAGTCCTTTGCCTACATACCCGAATGGGATCAAAACCGGTGTAGTTCGGGCTTGTCCTGGGGATTTGTGTGGGTTTGCCAATAATGATTGGACTTTGGGTGAGACTCCACTGGGGAGCGTCAATAAGGTTTGGCTCATGGGGATATAAGGATCATTTTGGAAGCATGATCGATATCCAGCCTTGGTTGATGTTTTGGATGTTTAGGGTGTTTACTGGGGAATTTGTTCCGCTTGTACGACTAAAAGCTTGATGAGACGAGATTAGACCGGCGAGGTAAAAAGTGGACCGGCATAAACATTCAGTAATCCTCGCGGGGATGACGTCTTAGGGAATATACTTGAATATGGACGGGGTAAGACCGTGATAATTGATGAAGGATAAATACCTCGTGGGGATCGTTAATCCACTGTGTAAATCATGCTAAACCGCTGAGGAGTATAACTGATGGTTCTGCTGGGGATGCTTGTGCTCTGGTTGATCAGTCTCGCTTGAATTGTCCCTTCAGGCTTTTTGATTCAACGGGGATATTCCTTTTTGATTCACTGATGACTCGAAATCCTTTTAGCAATTAACCATGCTTGGCCTGCGAGGTTTATCTACTCTAAGGATAGATATTGATGCATGTTTTTAAGTACTCACAATTCAGAGAGAATGCATTTGTTATTAAAACATAAAAGATTCCACGTGAGTTTTCTTGAAAAACCTTTTTTTACACTATCATAATGGAAATTTCGACTGAAGTAAAAGACTTCGCTCGGGAAGAATTTTGTTAATGGGGAGGTGACTTGCTCCAAAGGTGTGGCTCCTTTAATTATTTGGGATTGCTGATGCCAATTGGGCCCTCTGGTTGGATGTTTGAGGAATGTCAATGACAATTGGGCTTTTTGTGAATTGCAAGGAGAGTGCAGAGCATGGTTGAGCCTTGAATGATTTGTGCACCGGGAGCAATCAGGTTTTGGTTTAAAAATTACGGGCGCCAATGGAAATTGGGCTTCATTGTTGGGATCCGAGCGAGGTCGGGCTTTTTGATTTTGGTTGCCGAGCGAGGTCGGGCTTTTTGATTTTGGTTGCCGAGCGAGATCGGGCTTTTTGATTTTGGTTGCCGAGCGAGGTCGGGCTTTTTGATTTTGGTTGCCGAGCGAGGTCGGGCTTTTTGATTTTGGTTGCCGAGCGAGGTCGGGCTTTTTGATTTTGGTTGCCGAGCGAGGTCGGGCTTTTTGATTTTGGTGGATTCATATGAAATTTGCGCACGCAATTTTTATGCCCCCTATTATTCCGAGATTGTACTGAAAAAGTCGAAATAAATACCACACAAGAAATCATATCGTACAGTTCAAATTAATAGCATGCTTATCAATGAACCAACCTATCACTCATTTAAGTAAATGAACAAATTGAATATTAATGTGAGGGGTTATGAACACTCATCCGGCAATTTTGCTAACATTCTGATCGAGTTATATGTCCATCCAATTATTGTTTCTTAAAAACATGAAAGTATTGATCAAAAGGTCTTTAAGGGTTGTAATTTGGCTGGGCTACAAAAGAAATGTCATATGTGGGGAAATTGAATTCAAATGGCCAAGCAAGAGGGAACATTCTTTCTAACCTACCCCTTTCTTTGTTCAAATCACAATTTTGGTGATTCACAAATGCTTTTCTCCTTGATCTTGACAACTCTTGGATTTTATCGGTCTTCTTTTCTCTTTTCTCTTTTCTTTTTCTTGGTTTGCTTTGCTTTTCTTTCCTTCTCTTTTTTCTTTGATCGTCAAGATCAATTAAGAAATTCAATGCTGCTTGACTTTCACAACCCTCCCCTTTTTCCCAACTTGTTTCAGTACGATACCCTAATTGAATGTTCCCTCTTCTTTTAGCAAGGGACACTAATCATGATGTTTTAAGGGTTCAGAAATCGAAAGGAAATTATCAGAATTCAGTGATGTTTTAACTATGAATTGAAAATATATTTTTTTTACAAACTCCGGCAATCTCATTAAGCAGTTGAGCTTATGAAAGTTGGCAGTTCATAGTTAAGAATTCTGATTTGTTAGGTTTGAAGGGGTTTAACAAGTACTCGCTTCTCACAGGGTGGGCTGTTTGTGGTTGATTGTTTTCTCTCGTTTTCAAACAAATGCCTTGATCATGTCAATACTTTTATGTAATTAAAAAAACAAAATTCAGATTTAACATAAAAAGATCGAGCTAAACAAAAATGTCGATCTCCTGCATATGTATTATGATAACTTTGAGGATTCCTCACATCTGGCTGGTTCTAAAATGGTACATAGAACAAACATATTAAATAACGTGAATTGTATGGTATAATTTGGTATGGAAAATACATTCTCCTTTCAAATTTAAATCAGGGAAAGAATAGGAAACATGCATTTTAGCTTTGCGAAAATTAATCACATTTATCATTACCATTCGTCTATGGTTAAAAACTTTGGCTTAATCCGTTGCGGAAAGTTTTGTCGAATTCACATTACCAACGATAGATAACAAAAATTTCAACATTCACACATATTAAAAACAAATAGGCATGATTATGATGCAAAAGCTAGGTAAATAAAGCAAAAAGTACTCGAATAAAAAAAGCAAGAGTACCAATGTAGATACAAAGTACCAAACAAAAGAAACCTCTAAAGAGTGTATGAGAAAAATGACATAAACATAAACAACAAAATATGAGAAAGCATAAATAAATAAAAAGGGGTCACTCAAGGAGTGAAAGCCTCATCATCCTCGGTCTCCTCATCCTCGTCCTCCTCATCCTCCTCATCCTCATCACCCCCTCCCTGGCCTCCGGCCGCTGTACCACTGCCTCTAGCCTCCGCATACTCCGGCCTATCCCCGGGCCAACGACCATGAGCTGCAAACATCTGGGGTGTCGGTATCTGATCATCGGGATCTGTCGGCCTACCCAGCTGCCTCTGAAGGCGATACATGGAATCATGCATCATAGTCATGTATCGATGAGTGGAGGCGTTCTGCTCCAATATGAAAGTGCAGGTATGATGATCCCCTGATGCTGGTGGAGGTCAAGGCCGTGGCTGCTGTGCCCTCGCTGCTCTCCTCCCTGTGCAGTGTCTGGAGATATACACGTCCGTAATGGGGTTCTTAATGGTTTCGGACACCTGGGGAGGGATGGCTACTCGGGCGTCCCGGCAGAGTCCCATGATAAGACCCGGGAAAGCAAGTGGGCACATCTTCTTGGCCGGTGGCTTGATGCCACTCTCGACCACTATTTTAATCTCTTGGCAGATTGCCCTGGCCACATCTACTTGCTTACCGGTGAGGATATAGTAGATTAGGGGGGTCACGTCCATGGTGGTGGTGGAGGTATGGCTTTTGGGTTTTATGTTGTGGACGATAAGGTGGAAAATGACTTGGGCATAGGTGGTGAGGTTGCCCCTGAGGGCCTTTGTGGGCTGCCCTGCTGCATTAAGCTCATAGCCTTTTCCAGATTGGAAAATGGTCTGAGCGTAGAGATCGTGGTTCCAATTACCACGGTTTTGGTGCTTATGGAAAGCACAAAGCTCATCATTTTCCAATTGGAAAGGGTTGCGGAGGTAGGTGTTGATGGCGTCGCGATCGAATCTAATGATCCGACCACGCACCATGGTCTGATATGTAAACTCCCCCTCTGGATCCACGGGAATGGCATTTGCGTAGAATTCCCGGATTATGTCGTAGTTGAGGTTAAGGGGAGGGTTTACCAAAACTCCCCACTGGCGGTGGTTTATCAACCGGGCCAACTCTCTCCAGGTGCCCCTGTCACTTATAATAAACTGCCTTTCAGGCCAGAAGGTCCTGCCAAGAAGCTCTTCGTATCTTTCTTGGTTCCGAAGACTTAGGAAGCGAGAGGCGTCGAAACCCCCTTGGGGCCTAGATCCGGATGCCTCACCCCTCGAGCGTTTTCCTGCTGGTCTGGGTGCCATCTGCATGAAAAATGACAAAGTCAGTATGATTGCAAGTGATTAAAAGTGATATGAGGTGAAACGAATGGAATTGGAAGGGAGAAATGAGAAAAACATAGGTTCTGTCTCTGCTACAGTAGCACTGCGAAGGGAAGTTCGCAGTGCGAAGGTGCTCGAAAATTTCTGGGCTGCCGAGAAAAAGGTCGCTGTGCGAAGTTGAATTTTGCTCTGCGACCATGACAGCAAAGACCCAGAAATCTGAACCTACACCTCTTGGTTTAAGCTTCTAACACACAATGCATGCAACTAAACGACCTCAGAATCAATGATTGGGTATCAAAAGGAACTTTTTAACAGCTCTTCTTCTTTTAATTTTCGTAAATGGGGTTTCAACAAAAACAACTTGGAATTTGAAAGAAACAGGCCTGTTGCAGATACCCATGATGTATGCTTGCTAAATTCCAACTTATTATAGCAAACTAAGGTCTAAATGCAGCTTATTATGAACTTAAATTCTAACATGGGAACTTTAAAATCAGAAACCCTAAAACCCCTAAACAGTTGCAATACGAATTAAAGATGAACAAAGGGAAAGAAGAAAAGAACTCATACCTGGTTGTTGGTTCTGAATAGAAAGACACGAAATTAATGGAGGGAAGATTCAAAAAAAATGGGTATGCTCACCCTTTCTCTTTTTTAGATTTGAAAGTTTTTCCCTTTTTTGAAGTTATGGCAAAAATGCTGTTTTTTTTTTTGTTTTAAGGGTTAAAAGAAAAAACGTTTGGAATAATAATAAAAGATAGTGGAAATGGGTGGTTGAGAGGGAGTAAAAGAAGGGTCAGCTGGGCTGACAAAATTCGCGTACTTCGCACTGCGAAGTACCTTCGCACTGCGAAGTACCTTCGCACTGCGAAGTACTTGAATTTTTTTTTTGCAAATTTTGGTACCCCTCAACACATTGGCCATTCATATCCCCAATTATGATTTATGCATAAAACAAGTAATAAACAAATAAAGGTTGATTGCCCCTGCTAAAATAAAACATAATGTACAAACATGAGCGAATGCGAATGAATGATATGTGGAGGTTCGGAATTTCCCCCATCCTCACATGTAGGCTCTAAATGGTGAAATCTCCTAAGAAGAGGTCCTTAGAGTCATAGACCTCGCATGGAATTAGGGTTGTCTATGGACATACGTCGACATGACTTCAATTAATTCCACGTGAAAATCTCATCTAAGCGGGGTTGGACATCCTACCTCACGGACATACGTCAACGCGGGCTTCCGCACACAACCTCCTTCTAACTTAGTTTTTTTCTCAAGCTCGGGTAGAGAGCCTCACACGTCCGGCATTAACCCGAACAATGTGGAGTAACATCACTCAAGTAACCCCCGCATTTGATATATATATGATATGAATATAAAGCAAAAATAAAGCAAATATAAACATAAAACATAAATATGACATGGATGAATAAAATAAAAGCATGGCGCGCAAAGAAAAATAAAACAATTGGCTTAAAAGCCAAATAGGTTAGGCTTGACTCGCTAGTGGGAACAGGGATCCCCAGTGAAGTCGCCAGCTGTGCACACCTCGTTTTTAAAAAATCGCGCAAATCCCCCGAGGTCGTTCGTAAACGCTCGGAGGGCCTTTGTGAAGTCGCCACCAAAGTTTTTGTGTAAAGGGAACGTTGATAAACCCTTAAGTTTTTTTTATTTGAAAGGGAAACGATAATAAAACCCTTGACGATGAGGAAAAGGACTGGTCATCGCAACCATTGTCGGGTTCGGGAGTCGGTTACGCAAGGGGAAGGTATTAGCACCCCTCACGTCCGTTGTACTCAACGGGAACCTTCTATTTGGCTAAAGCTTAAATTGTTTTTAAATGTTTTGCGCGCATGCTTATTTATGTCAAAATATAATAAAGGGGGGAAAACAAAGAGATAAAAACAAACGAAAGAAAAGAAAAAAAAGTTTTTATTATTGCGCTTGACAAGATGTCGATCTTGCTCCTACGTATCTCCCGGTAGTCGGAGAATTCAAAGCGTACGTAGTTCTTTGGGTAAAGAACTTAAAGGTTGGTTAAATGGACGATATTTTGACCGTATTCTTGCGATTAAACGTAGCTTGTATGCTCGCGTATGGGAGACTTAAGCGTATTAGCTTGTATGCTCGCGCGTGGGAGGCTTAAGCGTTTGTTTACGAATCGCGCTTAGAATATGTAAAACATGTCCGTTGGGTAATAGGGTTTGATTTGGTCGCGTTGGGACCAAAAGAGGTACAATGGACTCAATCGAGTCGATCATTGACCGGGGTGACTTCAATGAGTCGGGGGATTGAATCTAATGGCCACGGGGGACCAAAAGGTTCGGATTGACCACAAGGGGCCAAGATTTGGTTTGGTATGGTTGGATATGTTTGAAAATGGAATGACGATTGTCCGAGCGACGAGACATACGTCACGCATTCGTGCAATCGGGGCAATGGAGAGACATACGTCACACCATCCCTTTTTCATTCAAGTTTTAGGGTAGAATTCTTTTAGAAATCCCAAGGTATATCAAAACATTTGGTTTGAAAACCCAAAATGGAAAGACTTAGCAATTTTGCTAGAAAAACGCACAAGTTCGGCTCGTTTTGCGAACGGTTTTGGAAAGCGAACAAATTTGACGTATGTTCATGCTTGAGTTTTGAAAAGCATGAACAATGTTTATTGTTCAAGTTTTGATCTGAAATGATGAACATAGCTGGTTTGTTCATGCTATTTTGAAAGTTTAGAAATATAACTTGTTTTACAAGTTATCCACAAAATGCCATACGAACTTGTGAATTTGTCAAAATTGTGCAAAATCCTTGTTATGGTTTGAAAAACATGGGTTTAAAAACTCTTAGGTTCTGAGCTCTTGGGCTAGAACCTCAAAAATTGGTCATTTGGACACCTGAACTCAGATTCTGAGTTCTGTCATGGTCGCACTGCGATCATGACTTCGCACTGCGAAGCATGCGAATTTTTGAGTTCAGAAGCTGTTTCTGAACTTTTGTTCAGAAACAACTTCTGAACACACTCAGGACCTTTTAGGTGAGTGAAAAGCTTTGAGTTTTTTGGATGAAAAAGGCTGGACAAACCAGTTTTGGTGTTTTGAAAACCTTGGGATTTCTTTGAAATTCAAAAGGGGTTTTTTAGAAACAAGAGGTTTTGAACCAAAATGGCTATGCAAACACAATTAAAAATGCAATACAAAGGCTTGGAAACTTACAGAACTCCTTAGTAAAGCTCCAGCTGCAATGGATTTGAATTGGTTGAAGATTCTTGTAAGGTTTTGAATGTTGGTAATGATTTTGGAACTTTGTAATGCTTTGTGTTTGATTGGTTTTTTTATGGTTGTTTGTGAGTATTTGTAAGCTGGAATGAGTAGTATTTTTGCTCTTGAAAATGCTGTTATCAGAAGTGTTTGTAACCTTGGGCATTGCCTTCTATTTATAGGCCAAAACCAAATCTATTTCATCATTAGCAAATCCCAAAATTCAGCTGATTTGTGGCTAGAATCAAGCTGAATCCCTTTGCATTAAATGCTAATGGATAGAGGCAACCTTGCCTTGTGCCAAGGGGCAAGACTCAGCCTGATTTCAGCCACAAATTCAACCAATTCTAGAAGGTAATGATGAGAAATAGGGCTGAATTGCAATTGGCTAATGCTTGGGGATCAATCCTTGCAATCTCAATGGTTGATCAATAAAAACGTGCACTGTAATGTGCAGAGATTGAGGGATGAAAAAGGCTATCTATGGCTGGTGTGAGGGGTGAAAAGCTGCTGCAAAAATAGGGTAGGCACTCATGGCTTTTCAAGTGAGAAAATCCAGCTAGTTTGACTGGTTTTGGGGAAGCAAGCAGGAGGAAAGTCATCAAGCAGGTGGCTGGCAACCTTGGGGTGGTTAACAGGTCACATGGGAGGGACAAGAGCTGCCCAAGGGCAAGCCCACTTGCTTGTCACATGCTAGGTTGGAAGAAAAAGCTTCCAACCTTGGCATTAATGGCAAGTCTTTCATTTCTGGTTTTGCTTGGCCCAAATAGCCATGAATGCTGCTTAAAATAAATATGGAAATGATATGCAACAAATTCTGGAATTAAATCAAAGAAACCAAAAATCTGCAGAAAAATCGCAGACTTCGCAGTGCGAAGTGAGCTTCGCAGTGCGAAGTCAGCATTTTTGAAATGTTGACTTTTTTGTTGACTTTTGTTGACTTTGACTTTTTTCTCCCTCTTTGATTTTTTTGATTTTTTGTTTTAAAATGCTTAGGACAAAATTAGGGTACTACACTCACAATGAGTACTTGAAGCTGAGTGACAAATCAACAGCAAAAGCCATCTTCACCTCTCTATGCTCTAACTATGAAGGAAATAAAAAGGTTAGAGAAGCAAAGGCAAACCTTCTGGTTCAGCAGTATGAGTTGTTCAGAATGCAGGAGGATGAAAATATTGAGACTATGTTCTCAAGATTTCAGACTCTAGTTTCTGGACTTCAGATTCTGAAGAAAAGTTATACTACTGCTGATCATGTGAACAAGATCCTCAGAAGTCTGCCATCTAAATGGAGACCTAAGGTGACTGCTATTGAGGAAGCTAAAGAATTAAATACTCTAAGTATTGAAGATCTTATAAGCTCTCTCAAGGTGCATGAACTGGGACTCAATGAAGATAAATCTGTTAGACAGTCTGAGTCTATTGCACTGAAATCTAAAGGAAAGTCATTAAAAGCTCTAAAAGCTTTAGAATCTGATGAAGAATCTCTTGAGGGAAATTCTGAAGAAGATTCAGAAGCTGAGGAGCTGGAAATGATTTCTAAAAGAATTCAGTACTTGATGAAGAGACAAAATAAATCTTCTAACAGAAGCAGCAACTTCAAAGGATCTGGTTCCAAGAAGGAAGAACAGAAAGGTTGCTACAAATCCAGAAAGAACAACTCAAAATCAAGCAACTTCAAAGACAGATTCAGGAAAAGTCTTATGGCTACTTGGAGTAATCTTGACCAAGAATCAGATTCTGAAAATGAAGATGAAGATGAAGAAGAAGCTAACCTGGGTTTGATAGCAACAGTATCATCTGATGAGGAATCTAGGTTAGAATCTGACAAGGAAAATGAGGAAGAAGCCAATTTAGATTTGGTTGCAAATGTATCTTCTGATACAGAAGCAGGTTCAGACTCTGAAGATGAGGTATATTCTGAACTCACTCGTTTTGAACTTATTGATATAGTTAAGGATTTTATGAACCACCTCAGAAGCAAGATTAATCAATTTAAATCTTTGAAAAAGAAAAATAACTTGCTGGCTGATGAGAATCTTCAACTTCAGAATCATATCAATGATATTGATGAAGAAGTTAAAGAGCTCAAAGAAATGGTTCATAAGAAACCTGATGAAGTTCCTAGTGAACATGAAATTGCTCTTTAAGATTTTATCTTAACTGGAATCAACAGAAGCAAAGTTGCTTCTATGATTTATAATATCAGCAGAAACAAAAGAGAAGGCATAGGTTTCAAAAATGATTCATTTATTTTTTCAAAAGAAACAAATATACCATCTTGTTCTGAAGATAGTATAAAAGGCACAAAGGTATGTTTTGTACCTGAATCTAACATTTCTGAGAAATTGAATTCATCAGAAAATGAGACTGCTGAATCTGAAGTTCTGAACTGCTCAGAATCTAAAACTTCTGAACCTAAGGGAAAGATGAAGGCAGAATCTAAAACTCTGCCAAAGTCTAAACCAAAAGGTTCTAAGTCCAAGACTTTGAGGAAAACAGACTTTCAATCTGAAAAGGTTCAAAGTCTGAAGAGTTCAGAACCTAAGACAAGCAAGTCTCAGAATCTGGAAAATTCAGACTCATATTTTCAAAAGGCTGTGTTTAATAAACCAGTTTATACAAAACCTTTTCAAAACCATAATGTTAGACAAAGAATGCCCAAGAAAGCCAATCTGACTCTGATTGTATTAAGAATGGTCAGAAAGTCTGTCTTGTGTCAGGAGCTAGCAAAACTGGAGTTCTTAACATAACAGAACCTATGATTTCTGAATCCAAGATTCTGAACAAATCAGAATCAAAGACTCTTAAGTCCAAAGTTCTGAAGAAATCAGAACCAAAGTGTTCAATGGTTCAGACTCTAAACAACTCAGAACCAAAGACCTTCAAGTCTCAGGTTCTGAAGAAATCTGAGTCAAGACCATTGAAAACTCAGGTTCTGAAGAACTCAGTTTCTAAAACTAAGACTTATTCAAGATTAAAGGATTCATATCCAAGGTATCTGAACAAGTCTGAGTTCTATAACTCCAGACATAAGGTGCAACAAAAGACTAAACCCTTCAAGACTAACCCTAGAGGACCCATATGGGTACCCAAGTCAGAAATCATTTCTGTTGCAGATATGATTAAATGCCAAGGAAAAGGTGAAGTCCTGGTGCTTGGACAGTGGTTGCTGGCATTGCATGACAGAAGACAAGTCTATGTTCCAAACCCTGATCATGAAAGAGGGAGGAACTGTGAAATCTGGAGGAAACCACAAAGACTGGATCATTAAGAGCTCTGCAGATGCTGATACTTCTCCTAAAGCCAATCAAGAACATTGTTGGAACAAAAATGGGTGTTCAGCAACAAACTAAATGAACAAGGAGAGGTAAATCAGAAGCTCTACATAGGTATGATTGTTCTCTGTTATACTTAATAGATTCTACATCAGTTGGAAATATATCAGATTCATGAAAACAGCATAACCTTCTTTGTGATAACACTGCTGTAATCTGTTTGTCTATAAATTCCAATTCAACATTCAAGAGCCAAGCATTTTTGAACTTAAACTTCATTTTATTAGAGATTATGTTCAGAAGGGTGTTTTGAATTTTCAATTCATTGATTCTGATTATCAATCATCAATGGGCTGACATATTTACAAAACTCCTAATTTTAGACAGATTTTATTTTATTAAAAAGAATCTGAACTTGCATTTAATCTCTTGAAAAATTGCTTGACTCTGAACAGAATTTGAGAACTTGAAGTTCATCAGAAACTAAGACTTAACAGACACTCACTTTGAGAGTCTGAAGAAAGCTCAGCTTCTGAAAACATCAGAATCTGAATTTTTAAACTTTTGGTAGTGGGAATGCATTGAGCGTGTACTTATAGGTCCCAGGTACACGGTTCGATTCCCACGAAAGGCATGAAACTCCACATAGGGGCTATGGAGAAGACCATGAGTGTATCGCGGGGGCCGCCAGGTAGGCCAAATCCCGGATGTTACAGAATTATAGTAGTTTAGTGACGGATTTATACCCTCACTAAAACTGATTTTTCTAGTAGTGATTATAGTGAAATCTCTTGGAAGTGCAAGGGGACTGGACTACTTCTGTGTTGTGGGATGAACTAGTATAAATTGTTTGTGTCTGCTCTTTCTCTCTATCTATCTTTTATCTTTGTGATTCAATATTCCGCTGCACTCAGAATTTGTATCATAATCTGTACTCATCAGATTCTGATCAGTTCGTAACACTCGAAAAAAGAAAACTAGAAAAAGCCAACACAATTCAACCCCCCTCTTCTTGTGTTTTTCTCACCTTCACTGAAGCAGAGTTCAGGGCAATTGCACAAGGGATATGTGAACTACTATGGCTGAAAATCATCCTGGAAGACTTGAGGTTAAAGAGTGATGAACCAATGAGACTTTAATGTGATAATAAATCTTCTATTAGCATAGCTCACAATCCAGTGCAACATGATAAAATCAAACATATTGAAGTTGGCCGACACTTCATGAAAGAAAAATTAGATAGTGGTCTTATTTGCACTCCATATACCTCTTCCCAAGGCAATCTTGCAGATCTTTTAACTAAGGGACTGAACAATAAAAACATTGAAAGAATTATTTCCAAGCTAGGAATGATAGATATTCATTCACCAGCTTGAGGGGGAGTGTTGTAAATAGTGAAGTTTTAATATTACTATTAGTAATTTGCAATTGACATATTAGTCATTAGTCATGCCCATTAGGTTAAAATAGCCTATAAACACATTAGTGGTTCTACACTATTTATCTCTGAAATAATATAATATTCATTTTCACACAAACTATTATCTTAAATGAAATGTGTTAAGCTTGTTCAACAAATGCATTTATTATACATTTAAAATACCAACTTTAACAAATTAGTTATTGAATTAAGAAACTATGGTTTTGGAATTCAGTGAGTCCTTGTCTAGATTCAGGATTTGCTACTTTGATGGCTACTATTTTCCCATTTTCTAGTTTTCCTTTATACACCTTTCCAAATCCTCCTGCACCAATAAGCAGCTCAGCATCAAAATTATGTGTTGCTTGTTGCATCTCATGCAAAGTAAAATGTCTCAGAAACTTAAAACTAGCAATTGAACTCTTATTCCTCCTGTGACTTTTCAAATAACAAAATGACAGTCCACCAAATGCTAGAAATGCCAAAACACACAGACTGCAACCAGTTAAAATGATAGTCGTAAAGAACTAAAATGAATGCTTTTATATTGTGGTTGTGGTTGGATAAGCTGCAAATCTTGATATTGTAAGAAAATGTAAACAAATGCAACTGATATGGTTGCAATTGCAGTTGTGATTCTATCGCATTCACAATTGCGACTGCAGACTGAAATTTAAAACCATACTTAATACTATAATATACTATTTTGAACCCCAATTTTCAAGTATTTGGAAGATGAAAACAATTGCAAACAGACAAAACATTATATATCTACAAGTTATATATCTCATACCCTTTCATATTTAATTGCAGTAAGTCATATTTTGATTTTTCCATCTAGGACTTTTTCATATACAGATGAGATGTGTGTGTGCTTCCAACTTGGTGCTTACTTGAAACAAACATTCTTGATATAGATTTTCGTAGAAACAATCAATTATAGGAGGAGCACTGAAAAGCCTATATATTTTTTATAGCCAATTATAGTAGAATATTTGACCTCTAAATTTCATTTATCCAATTAATGCATTATTTTCTCTTTATATTTCTTTTTATCACATTTATCACATCATACTCTATTTATTTATTTCTCTTTCCAGGTGTATACTCTCTTGATTATTCTATGCTCTAATCGCTTGAATAGTTTATTGCACCTCTTCTCTATCAAAATTCAGAACCCTTTAGTTCAAGTTTGGAACCCTCGTATGGGGAATTTGGATAAAGATAAATACTAATAAGATAATTTCTCGCATTTACTCAAAAAAAGAAAAGAAAAAAAAAACAAGAGAATCTCTAACATGCCCTCTATTTTCATTACTCTTCCTTCTATTGATTAAATTTCATATAAATTTCACCAAAATAGTGTGATCAAATTAAATTTCAACCAATTCAAACTTTAACGCTTAAAAATCACTAATATATAGATACATACAGATTATCCATCAACGGAGTTTTTACGTCATCAATGGGGATTGAACTCATGTCTTTGTGGAGTATGAGTCAATACCTTACCAACTAAACCAACCTCTACAAGGGTGTTTGCTTCCATAACAAACGGGTAGTATTTTTATATTAAGCTACCCCTAATAATATATATTTGGCTCCTCCAAATTTGACTTTAGGTGGAATAATTTTTTTGTCTGATTTTATTTACTTTTCAAACTCCAGAGGGTGAACAAAAAAATACACATATATTCTTTGATTGACAATGAAGATATGGCAGCAACAATAATCTATCACTTTCTCCCAAAAAAAATTTATCACCATTGTCCCAAAGAGATTTAACGGCACTTTATTAACCCTTTATTATTGTAAAAATTGACTTTTTATTAACGCTTTGATATTTTTTAATTAAAAAATAAGTAATTAGTAAATTATAACCCTTTATTAACCATTTATAAGTCATTCGTGTTGCTTTAAGTGTATTTTATGAAGTCCATTTTTTATACATATAATAGTTATTGCGATTTTTTTTACTTATTTGTTAAATTTACTATAAATTTTAAAAAAATATTTAATTTCTTTTTATATGTGGCCACGTCATGAAAATATTGTTAGCTTCGCCGTTGAACCTCCATGGACTAAAAAAACTAGTTTTGTATCTCACCATACAATATTTGTCAAAATAGCCACAATTATTCCTTACACTTCATTTTCTAAAATATATTCTTAAATCTTCGAGTACTTTTAAGATCCACACGTGTGATTGATTGTTAGTTAAATCAAATTTTAGCTAAATAAATACAGCTTGTAAAAGCAAAACAGTTTATTCATGGTTTATAACCAACAATTTTAAAAAGCTTTATAGTCTAATTATATTTCACTATGATGCCATATTTACTACACTTAATCTAGATTGTAATAATTCAACTAAGTAGATAATGTTTTCTTTTCAAAAACAGTACTAACTCAAAAACATGGTTTTGAGACGGTGATTGTTGAAAAAGCACTATACCTATTTTTACAATTAGATATGGATATATTAAGTTTTTTTTCAGAAATCTCAATTAAGTAATAGAAATTTATATTTTGAATAATTATATGGACTCACTATGATAAAAATTATATTAGCTATTATTTTTCATTACATGTATTTATTTCTGTAAGTAACATTAAGAGAGCTTTATTATCTTTGAAAAAAAATTAAGAGAGCTTGTGATGACAGGTCATCTTACATTATTCTTAGCATGTTTTTCAGTCATTTTCAGTAGGTTTTACATCCAGAATATATGAGTATTAGAGCAATTGTTTATGATTTCGGGACATTTGTAATGTTTTCTATATTTGAGTCTGTAATTCTACTAGATCATACATCAGTAAGACTTTTTCTGTCAATAGCTACTCCTTCTTCATCAACTGGTATAGTTATACCATCTTCAATGATATCCGAGAGGCTATCATCTATTCCAATGATATGACTATACATCTTGCTTTTCCACCAAGAAAATTTTTCAGGATCACCAGTAAACATAGGAGGTTTTTGGTGTGAGTGAGATTGCTTATCATCTGTACCATAGTCATATGATACAGCAGCTCCAGATCTAGGAGCAGGTTGAGAGAAACCACCAGATTCAATAGAAGACCTGTTTTTCTCAAGATCTTTTCTGACACAGTGTTAAGTGATTGAATATCAGAACTTGAGCTCTTATACCAACTGTGAAGGTGAGAAAACACACAAGAAGAGGGGTTGAATTGTGTGGACACTTTTTCCTTTCTTTAAAAATTATGTTAAGTTCAGAATCAGGTTCTGAACTTTTATCAAAGTTATTATGCAGCGGATTCAAATTAAAAGAGAGAGGGAAAAAGAGACACAAGATGTTTTTATACTAGTTCCTTCCACAAGTTGGAAGTAGTCTAGTCCCCTTGTTACTAACAAGAGATTTGAACTATAATCAAACTGATTACAATTGCTCAACCACAAAGGAAGAGACTTCCAGTTGCTCAAACACCTAGTAAGAAACTTCTAATGCTCAAGACACTAAGTCAAGAGACTTCCAATGCTCAGAACACCAAGTAATGAGGCTTCACTGCTCAGAACACAAAGTAATGAGACTTCTAATTGCTCAGAACACTAAGTAATGAGACTTCTGTTTTGCTCAGCACGCAGACTGAGACTTGACCAAACTGATTTACAAATAAAACAAGTTTGAGTTGAACACTTGATCAAATATCAGAGGTGTTCACTTAATACAACACAGGTTCAGACTCTGTACTTAAGGAATTCTAAGATATACAAGATTGAAAGAATTCCTAAGAGTTTTTGGTGACTATCGTGTT
The DNA here is from genome assembly GCA_018208015.1 of Medicago ruthenica. Lineage (NCBI taxonomy): Eukaryota > Viridiplantae > Streptophyta > Magnoliopsida > Fabales > Fabaceae > Medicago > Medicago ruthenica. The sequence goes on from CM031376.1 coordinate 17,326,879, forward strand.
TTAACAGCAAAACAGAGCACAATAACAGTCAGTTGTTTCTCAGAGTCTTCGCAATTTTCTACTTCAATTCTTAATCCTTATATAGAGGAAAATAGAGCTGTTGAAGATTGCAAGGAATTAAGCAAAGAGCCGTTGCAAATCTTGAGCTAAGCCAGGCTGAAATTGTGAGCTAAATTCAGTAGAAAACAGAGCAGCAGCCATTTTTGAATTTGCTTTCCTTAAAAGCTGGGGAATGTTCAGGTTAGGGAGACAACTGTTCCATTGGAGTTGTTCTGACATTGCAGGCATTAAATGCGCACAGTAACAGTTGCTTTTCCATCCACGTCAGACTTCAGAAGCTTCTTCAGGAACAGTACTTCATAAGCTCTCTTCAGAAGCAAGACTTCAGAAGCACACTTCAGAAGCACTGTTCATCAGACGCTCCCTTCAGACGTTGACTTTTGTTGACCTTCAGACTCAGTCTTCAGACATTGACTTTCGTTGACCCTCAGAGTCAGCCTTCAGTCGTTGACCAACGTTGACCTTTAGACTCAGCCTTCAGACGCTACCTTCAAACGCAGTCTTCAGACTCTGCCTTCAGAAGCACCCTTCAGACTCAGTCTTCAGACTCAGCCTTCAGACCCAGTTTTCCTTCAAACTTGCAACATAGCTTCTAAGCTTTCCTTCTTGCTCTTAGCTTGTTCTTCCATAACCAATATTAATTAACCAACATTAAGAACATGGTTCTGCACAACTTAGAACAAAGCATTAACAATTACCAATTTTTTTTAACACTTTGTTATCATCAAAACATTAAAGAGAGTTGTTCATACATATTGTTCCAACAATCTCCCTCTATTCAAAGAGAGTTGTTCATACATTTTGTTCCAACAATCTCCCCCTTTTTGATGATGACAAACATAAGTATTAATCAGAAAATTGTTGTTAATTTAATTAACAAGTTGACTGCAGGGTATGAGGTTTGTAAGCTCCCCCTGAGTCTGATCCAGGTTAATTAAGTTCAGTTAAAATCACAACAGGTGAAAATTTCAGAATTGTTGTTAAGTTTAATTAACAAGCTGACTTCAGAAGAGGTTTGCAAGCTCCCCCTAGGTCTGATAATCCTCAAGGTGAGGTTTGCAAGCTCCTCTTGATTCTTATCCAAGTTAGTTAAATTCAACTTAAAAACAATAAAGTGAAATTAACACTCAGAATTATAAATAACAAGCTGACTTCAGGTTCTGAGGTTTGTAAGCTCTCCCCCTAAGTCTGATAATCCACACGATGAGTTTTGTAAGCTCCCTGAGTCTTATCCTTGTTATTTTAAATTCATTTGAACTCACTAAGAGTAATATATCATCTCACAAAAAATAAATTCAGAACTTTTACTCCCCCATTTCAGAGATTAAAAGTTGTTCTCATATGTTAACTGACAGAAATTAACTTATGTTCTGAGCTCAGGCCTTAATACCTTTTACTCCATCTCATAAGTTAATTAACTGACAAAAATTAACTTATATTCAGAGCTCAGGAGCCTTAATACTTGTTTCCTTTTTCTCTCCCTTTTGTCATCAACAAAAAGAAAATTTCAGAAAAGAAAAATTTCAGAAATTTAAGAGAGTTTGAAAAAAAAAACATGTGAGATAATCATGCAATCATATAAGTAATCAAGCAGCAAAGATGAGAATCAGAGCATGCTTGATCATTCATGAAGTATATGACATTGCATTTTAAAATATGATGTTCAGAAGCATAAAAAAATAGTTCAGAGCTTCTGATCAGAGCATTCTTTGTTCAGACACAGGTGTTCATTGTATCTTGTTCAGTATCACCAAACTATTTTAAACAAAATTGTTCAGATCATATACCGACTGAAGGTTTTAGCACTACTGAACATGTCTGATTTAATTTAAGCATTTGAAAAATGTCTCTGTGTTTGTTAAAATATTTCAAAACTGAAAACAGAAAAACACATTTTCAAATTGATGACTTTGGGAGGGACAAGGTATAACTTTCAAAGCCTTAAATCATCATTGCCCAGGGTTATACTTATCAGATTCTGACCAATAATTAGAAAACTATACAGATTCTGTAGTCTGAAATCCAGATTCTGAAGCTTCAGACTCTGAAGTTTTTCAGATGCTTGACTTTCTTCAGACTCTCAAAATGAGTGACTGATAAGTCTTAGCTTCTGATAAACTCAGGATCTTAGTTTTCATTCAGATTCAAGCATATTTTCAAGAGATGAAATGCATGTTCAGATTATTTTTAATAAAATTGAATCTTTCTTCTGTGAGGGGTTTTGTGAATATGTCAGCCCATTGATGATCAGTATCAATGAACTGAATATCCAAAACTCCCTTCTGAACATAATCTCTTATAAAATGATGTTTTATTTCTATATGCTTGGCTCTAGAATGCAGAATTAGATTTTTAGACAAACATATTGCAGCAGTATTATCACAATAGATAGGAATGTTGTTTTCATGAATCTGATAATCCTCTAATTGATGTTTCATCTAGAGCAGTTGTGTGCTACAACTTGCAGCTGAGATGTATTCTGTTTCTGCTGTTGACAAAGCAATAGTTGCTTGTCTTTTGCTGGCCCAGGATATCAGATTCTCACCAAGAAACTGACAGTTTCCACTGGTGGATTTTCTTTCAATCCTGTCCCCAGCATAATCAGCATCACAGAATCCAACTAGCTTGTAATTCAAGGATTTCTTATACAGAAGTCCCAAATTAGTTGTTCCTTTCAGATACCTAAAGATTCTCTTGATAGCAGTCATATGAGATTCTCTAGGATCTGACTGGAATATAGCACACAGACAGACACTAAACAAAATATGTGGCCTAGAAGCAGTTAAGTATAACAGAGAACCTATCATACCTCTGTACAGCTTCTGATCTACTTTTGAGCCATTGTCCTCTTTGCTTAAGGTGCAGGTTGGATGCATAGGTGTGGTCATCAGCTTACAGTCATCAAGCTGGAACTTCTTCAGAAGCTCCTTTGTGTATTTGGACTGATGAACATACACCCCATCGTTGCATTGGTTGATTTGAATTCCAAGAAAGAACTTCAATTCTCCCATCATGCTCATCTCAAATTCATCCTGCATTAACTTAGAAAACTTTTTACAAAGAGAGGCATTAGTAGAACCAAATATGATATCATCAACATATATTTGTACAATTAAGATATCTTTCTTAAGAGTTTTTCTAAAGAGTGTATTATCAACTTGACCTCTTACAAAATCATTTTTAAGTAAGAAATTGTTTAGCCTTTCATACCAAGCTCTGGGAGCTTGTTTCAGACCATACAAAGATTTATTGAGTTTAAAAACAAAATCTGGATTTTTAACATCTTCAAAACCAGGAGGTTGTTTAACATACACTTCTTCAGAAATTACACCATTTAAGAAAGCACTCTTAACATCCATTTGGTATAAGATGATATCATGATTAATAGCATAGGAAAGAAATAACCTGATTGCTTCCAGTCTTGCAACTGGAGCAAATGTCTCAGTGTAGTCTATTCCTTCCTGCTGGCTGTAGCCTTGAGCAACCAGTCTTGCTTTGTTTCTGATCACTTCTCCTTGTTCATTAAGCTTGTTTCTGAACACCCATTTTGTTCCAATGATGTTCTTGTTATCTGGTCTTGCAACTAGATCCCAGACATCATTCCTTTGAAACTGGTTCAGTTTTTCTTGCATAGCTACAATCCATCCATCATCTTCAAGTGCTTCATCAGCTGTTGTGGGCTCAATCATTGATAGCAGTCCAATCATAGAATCATTCTGACTGAATGCTGATCTTGTTTTCCTTGGACTGTCCTTGTTCCCAATAATCAGCTCCTCAGGATGTGAAGACTTGTACTTGAATGAGGTTCTGGGTGGATTAGCTTCTGAAAAACCATCAGGGGCTTGTTCAGAACCATGCTGGTCTTGATTTGCATCAGGAGTAGTGTCATCATTTCAGAGTTTCTTCAGTGTTTTCAGCTTCTGAACTTTCTTCAGACTCTGAACTCAGTTCAGGTTCTGAAGGTTCATCTGAGAGTCTGACATCTGCAAAACTCTCAACCAGCTCTGGTATTTCATTACCAGGCTTCTTATCATCAAATCTTATATGTATAGCTTCTTCAACAACATGTGTTTCAGAATTATACACCCTGTATGCTTTAGATCTCTCTGAGTATCCTAAAAAGGTACCCTATTGAGCAGTAGCATCAAATTTCTTTAGGTAGATCTTATTGTTCAGTATGTAGCAAGTACAACCAAACTGATGAAAATAAGAAATACTTGGTTTTCTTCCTTTAAAAAGTTCATATGTTGTTTTATTCAGAATAGGTCTGATATAGATCCTGTTCTGAATATAACGTGCTGTGTTAACAGCTTCTGCCCAAAAGTACTTTACAATTTTGGATTCATGGATCATGGTTCTGGCCATTTCTTGCAAAGATCTGTTCTTTCTCTCTACAACTCCATTTTGTTGTGGAGTTCTAGGAGATGAGAACTCATGGAGAATTCCATGATCTTCACAAAAATTTTCAAAAGGTTCATTTTCAAATTCCCCACCATGATCACTTCTGACTTTTAAAATTTTCAGGTCAGTTTCATTTTGTACTTGTTTGCAGAATTTGTAAAACACATCATATGTTTCATTTTTAGTTCTAAGGAATTCAACCCAAGTCCACCTACTATAATCATCAACAATTACAAGTCCATACTTCTTCCCATTGATTGAAGCTGTTCCAACAGGACCAAACAAATCAATGTGAAGCAGTTCTAAAGGTTTTGAGGTGGAAACAATGTTTTTGGATTTAAAAGAAGTTTTAGAAAACTTTCCAATTTGGCATGCTCCACAAAGAGCATCTGAGTGATAGTCAATGTTTGGCAGGCCTCTGACCTGCTGCAACTTGCTAAGCTTAGAGATGAGTCTCCAGTTAGCATGTCCCAGCCTTTTGTGCCAAACCCATTTCTCATCACTCACAGACAGAAGGCAAACTACCTTCTACTCAACCAGTTCAGAAAAATTGATTTTATAAACATTGTTTTTCCTATTACCTTTGAACACTACAGATTTATCTTTGTTGTTAATTACAGTGCAAGTGTTCTTATTAAACAAGACTTCATAATTACTATCACATAATTGACTTATGCTAAGTAAATTATGTCTAAGTCCATCTACCAGCCAAACATCATCAATGTACAGGGAAAAATTATCTATCTTACCAGTACCAATGATCTTTCTTTTCTGACTTCCTCCAAACCCCACAGTTCCTCCCTCTTTCAGAGTCAGGGTTTGGAACATAGACTCGTCTCCTGTCATATAATGCGAGCATCCACTGTCCAGGTACCAGGACCTTTCCTTTTCTTTGGATGACAAGCATATCTGCAACAGAAATTATCTCAGACTTAGGTACCCAGATTTTCATGGGTCTTTTATGGTTAGTCCTGAAGGGTTTAGTCTTTTGCATCTTGTATTTGGAGTTATAGAACTCAGAATTGTTCAGATATCTAGGATATGAATCCTTAAATCTTGAATAAGTCTGGGTTTTAGAATCTGAGTTTTTCAGAACCTGAGTTCTCAATGGTTTTGACTCAGATTTCTTCAGAACATGAGACTTGACAGTCTTTGGTTCTGAGTTGTTTAGAGTCTGAACCATTGAATACCTTGGTTCTGATTTCTTCAGAACTCAAATTTTGTTAACTCTTGACACAAGGCAAACTTCAGTTTGACCTTTCTTAAAACAATCAGACACAGGTGACAGATTAGCATTCTTTTGCTTGCTTTGCCTAACATTCTGAGATTGAAAATGTTTTGTATTGACTGGTTTAGTAGTTTTTGAAGTTTTCATAACCCCAGTCTTAGTAAATTTTGAGTTTGAATTCTTCAGACTCTGAGACTTACTAGTTTCAGGTTCTGAACCCTTCAGACTCTGAACATTTTCAGGTTTAGAGTCTGATTTTCTCCTACTCTTAGGCTTAGGACCTTTTGGTTGAGACTTTGGCAAGGTTTTAACATCTGCCATCATCTTTCCCTTAAGCTCAAAAGCTTTAGAGTCTGAGCAGTTCATAACTTCAACTTCTGCAGTCTCAGTATCTGTTATTTTCAATTTCTCAGAACTGTCAGAAGCAGGCACAAAGCATATCTCATTGCCTTTCATAATATTTTCAGAACAATAAGGTGTGTATGATTCATTTGAAAGATTGAATGAATCAATGTTAAATCCAATACCTTCACCTTTGTTTCTGTAAATACTATAAATCATAGAAGCAACCTTACTTCTATTAATTCCAGTTAAAATAAAGTCCTGAAGAGCAATTTCATGTTCATTAGGAATCTCTTCAGGTTTCTTATGAGCCTCATCTCTGAGTTCTCTAACTTCTTCATCAAACTCAATGATTTGATTCTGAAGTTTGAGATTTTCCTCAGACAGCAAGTTAGTTTTATTTTTCAAGGATTTTATTTCTCCTAACTTGCTTTTGAGGTGGCTCATAAGATCTTTAACTGTTTCAATTAATTCAGATCTAGTGAGTTCAGAATATACCTCATCTTCATCATCTGAGTCTGAACATGATTCTGCATCAGAAAATGCAGTTGCCATTAAAGCCAGATTTGCTTCCTCTTCATCAGACTCAGACTCATTGTCAAGATCATCCCATGTTGCCATGAGACTCTTCTTAAGTTTGTTTCTGAAGCTGCTGGACTTGGAGCTGGTCTTCTTTACTTTTTCCTTTGACTTGCCCTTCTGAAGTTCAGGACATTCAGCAATGAAGTGACCAGGTTTCTTGCAGTTGTAGCAGTCCTTCTGATTTTCCCTATTTGAACCAGATCCTTTAAAGTTACTGCTTCTGTTAGAGAATTTCTTCTTTCTATTCATTAAGTACTGAATTCTTTTGGAAAGCATTTCAAGCTCTTCAGCATCTGAATCTTCTTCAGAATTTCCCTTAGGAAATTCTTCTTCAGATTCAATAGCTTTCAGAGCCTTTACAGACTTTCTTTTGGATTTCAGTGCTATTGATTCAGACTCTCTAACAGAATCATCTTCATTAAGTCCCAGTTCATGCACTTTGAGGGAGCTTATAAGATCTTCAATACTTAAAGTATTTAGATCCTTAGCTTCCTCAATAGCAGTTACTTTGGGTCTCCATTTAGATGGCAGACTTCTTAGGATTTTGTTCACATGATCAGCTGAGGTATAACTCTTCTTTAGAATCTGAAGTCCAGAAACCAGAGTTTGAAATCTTGAGAACATTGTCTCAATATTTTCATCCTCTTTCATTCTGAACAGCTCATATTGCTGAACAAGAATATTAGCCTTAGCTTCTCTAACTTTTTTGTTACCTTCATAGTTAGAGCAGAGGGATTTGAAGATGGCTTTTGCTGTTGATTTGTCACTCAGCTTCTGGTACTCAATGTGAGGTAGGGAATCCACAATGATTCCTCTCACATTGTGATGCTTTCTGTATATCTTTCTTTCTGCATCACTCAAGCCTCTTCTGTTGACAATAACACCTTCTTCATCAACTGGAATAGTGATTCCATCTTCTACTATGTCCCATAATGAATCATCAATACCAATGATATGGCTGTACATTTTGCTCTTCCACCATGAGAACTTTTCTGGGTCACCAGTAAACATTGGAGGTTTATTATGTAACCTCGATTTTCTTTCCTCAGTGCCATAATCATATGAAAAAGAGTTACCAGTACCTCTTTGATTTCAGGGAGAGGGTGGAGGGGAATCACTAGTTGAGGCCATGTTTTTCTCAGGATCTCACTGACACACTGTTAAGTGTTAATATCAGAACCAGAGCTCTGATACCAACTGAAGGTGAGAAAAACACACAAGAAGGAGGGGTTGAATTGTGTGGACACTTTTTCCTTTCTTTAAAAATTATGTTAAGTTCAGAATCAGGTTCTGAACTTTTATCAAAGTTATTATGCAGCGGATTCAAATGAAAAGAGAGAGGGAAAGAGAGACACAAGATGTTTTTATACTAGTTCCTTCCACAAGTTGGAAGTAGTCTAGTCCCCTTGTTACTAACAAGAGATTTGAACTATAATCAAACTGATTACAATTGCTCAACCACAAAGGAAGAGACTTCCAGTTGCTCAAACACCTAGTAAGAGACTTCTAATGCTCAAGACACTAAGTCAAGAGACTTCCAATGCTCAGAACACCAAGTAATGAGACATCATTGCTCAGAACACAAAGTAATGAGACTTCTAATTGCTCAGAACACTAAGTAATGAGACTTCTGTTTTGCTCAGCACGCAGACTGAGACTTGACCAAACTGATTTACAAATAAAACAAGTTTGAGTTGAACACTTGATCAAATATCAGAGGTGTTCACTTAATACAACACAGGTTCAGACTCTGTACTTAAGGAATTCTAAGATATACAAGATTGAAAGAATTCCTAAGAGTTTTTGGTGACTATCGTGTTTTAACAGCAAAACAGAGCACAATAACAGTCAGTTGTTTCTCAGAGTCTTCGCAATTTTCTACTTCAATTCTTAATCCTTATATAGAGGAAAATAGAGCTGTTGAAGATTGCCAGGAATTAAGCAAAGAGCCGTTGCAAATCTTGAGCTAGGCCAGGCTGAAATTGTGAGCTAAATTCAGTAGAAAACAGAGCAGCATCCATTTTTGAATTTGCTTTCCTTAAAAGCTGGGGAATGTTCAGGTTAGGGAGACAACTGTTCCATTGGAGTTGTTCTGACATTGCAGGCATTAAATGCGCACAGTAACAGTTGCTTTTCCATCCACGTCAGACTTCAGAAGCTTCTTCAGGAACAGTACTTCAGAAGCTCTCTTCAGAAGCACTGTTCATCAGACGCACTGTTCATCAGACGCTCCCTTCAGACGTTGACTTTTGTTGACCTTCAGACTCAGTCTTCAGTCGTTGACTTTCGTTGACCCTCAGACACAGCCTTCAGTCGTTGACCAACGTTGACCTTCAGACTAAGCCTTCAGACGCTACCTTCAGACGCAGTCTTCAGACTCTGCCTTCAGAAGCACCCTTCAGACTCAATCTTCAGACTCAGCCTTCAGACCCAGTTTTCCTTCAAACTTGCAACATAGCTTCTAAGCTTTCCTTCTTGCTCTTAGCTTGTTCTTCCATAACCAATATTAATTAACCAACATTAAGAACATGGTTCTGCACAACTTAGAACAAAGCATTAGCAATTACCAATTTTCTTTTTAACACTTTGTTATCATCAAAACCTTAAAGAGAGTTGTTCATACATATTGTTCCAACAATCTCCCTCTATTCAAAGAGAGTTGTTCATACATTTTGTTCCAACAAACTGAAGGTGAGAAAAAACACAAAAAGGGGGTTGGCTTTTTCTTTCTCAAAATCTAAGAGTTAATTCAGCTTTTGATGTATGATCAGAATCTGAAACTAAGTTCAGAGTTCAGGTGGAGCGGATTAAAAGTAAATGAGAGAGAGAGAGAGAGAGAGAGAGAGAGAGAGAGAGAGAGAGAGAGAGAGAGAGAAAGAGGACATAAGCAATTATCCTGGTTCCTTCCACAATCCGGAAGTAATCCAGTCCCCTTGTCACTTACAAGAGATTTTTCACTATAATCCAATGATTACAAATTGCTCAAGCATAAAGCAAGAGACTTCCTATGCTCAAACACACAGTAAGAGACTTCTGATTTCTCAAGCACAAAAACAAGAGACATCTAATTGCTCAAGCACAAAAGCAAGAGACTTCTCAACAAACAGAATTACAAAGAAATATGTTTGGTTTGAACACTTGATATACTATCAGTGATGTTCACAAAATACAACACAGTTTTCAGACTCTAGACTTAAGAAATTCTAAGATGAGAAAGTTTGTAAGAATTTCTAAGTGTTTGATGCGTATAGAGTTTAGCAGAGTATTGGCACTTTTCAAATTTTCAGAGTCTTGTATATGCATAACCTTTCTTCAAGTTTTCAGTCCTTTATATAGAGGAGTAGAGAGACGTTGAGAAGATGCCAAATCATCAATATAGTTGTTTTATTTGAAGCATGATCCAACGTTGATTTGTTCCTTGATTTGGACTACGTACCATGAAGAATATTGTTTGAATCCTTTCCTTAAAATGGATTGGATGTCTTGTTCAAGGAGACAAAGTTGCAGACAACGTTTCTGACTCTGAGAAGTTTGCAGAGGTCGTTGATGTATTATGTCCTTGATGACAGTGACACCAGTTGACTTCTGATACTTCAGAGTCTGGGTCTTCAGCTTCTGATCCTACAGCTTCTGATCCTTTAGACTTCAGTGACTGAGTCTTTAGCTTCTGATCCTTCAGCTTCTAATCCTTCAGACTTCAGAATCTGAGTCTTCAACTTCTGATCCTTCAGCTTCTAAGACTTCAACTTCTGACTTGCAACACAAGCTTCTAACAATATTTCCTTGCTCTTAAACTTGTTCCTTCATAACTAAACTTGATTGATACTTAAATAATTTTTAGTCTATGGTCCTGCACACTTGAAACAAGCATTAGCATATCCAATTTTATTTTTAATACCTTGTTATCATCAAAACTCAAAAGAGACATTGTTTATATATTTTGTTCCAACTGATTTTACAACCAAGTGATCTCTCAAAATCTGGCAATAATTTCTTCATATAATAATTTGTTACTTTTGAATGACTGTGGTAACGGTGAATGTCTTTTTTGATGATTTAAAAATTCTTATGTGATAACCTATTTAAAACAAATAGTCCACCCCCTGCAATCCCACTCAAATTGTGCTAAGTGATTACGTCATCAATATCAAATAAAATGTAGTCAATTCAACTATGATATTTTATTTTATTAATCCTCCTGTTTTAAAGGGAGAGACTTTGGTAATTCACGGTTTAGCCGGTAAATAAAACCTAACAAAAAAAAATCAAACTCATGTTCTCATCAACAATATGTTATTTGATGGAGTTTATTAATCATTTAAGTTCTATTGTTTGATTAAATTCAACAAGGATTATGAACATCAATTATTTTCATACAATCATTCAACACATCGTTTTTCTGTCTCTTTTTCCATCATGTCATTAATATATCACATCATCCTCTCTATATTTTTCCTATTTTAAGGTTAAGGTGTCAATAGGATGATGAGTGTCACGGAATGTTTTTCAGTCAAATTTGTCGTCTCTAGAATATAAAATATTACTATAGCAAGAAAATGTATGCAGGGAATTTAGAAAGTAACATGGATAGTTGGCTACGTGAAGATAATCAATAGCACATAAGCATTTTAATAATAAGGGGGTTGAATAGCTCAACTAGTTTGAGCTTAGAGTAAATGAGTTGGAGGTCCTGATTCAAAGACAAACGAATGAATAAATATTAATCCAGCAACTAACTATTAATATGTCATTAAAACGAAAAAACTTTAATATCATAGACGTATATATATATATATATATATATATTAGAGATAGAAGAAAGAAGGAAACGTAGTTCTAAAACAAGATCATGGGAAGCCAAGATGTGAAGTTGGTGAGCTTATGGTCGAGTCCAAATGCTATTAGGGTTGAGTGGGCCTTAAATCTCAAAGGTGTTGATTATGAGTATGTAGAAGAAGATGAAAATTGTTTTTCCCACTTCAAAGAAAGTTAAAACACACCAGTAATTTACGTTTTTATCCCGGCGGCAGTTAACTGCCGATGGGAAGGATCCGGCGGCAACTAACTGCCGATGGGAAGGAAACCAGCGGCAGTTAGTTGCCGCAGGGTCCATCGGCAGCTAACTGCCGCTGCGATCCGTACTTATGAAGCTCAGCAACCAGAACCTGCATCTTCAACTCTTCAATCTCTAAAAACTCTCTCAAATCTTCCAAAAATCTCAAATTTTTCAACTTCAAATCAACCAACACTCCAATAACAATTAAGTTTTCATAATCAAGTTCATTGTCATTTTATGGTTATATGTTATATTTATTATCTTAAATTATTTTTTTTTTTAGTTTTAGACTTTGTTTAATTTTTTATTTTTTGGCAAGAAATGATAGAATGTTACATGGAAATGACTTATGTTGCTTAAATGTTTAGATCTTTGCATGTTTATGTTGTAATTTTTAGCTTTAGGGTTTATGTATAATTTGCACTACAAGTGTTTGATGAAATGTTTGAATGAGTTTTTAATTGGATTGTTTTTAATTTCTTATGTTGTAGATCTGAAAAAATGGCTCAAGTATACTTTCATGTATCCTTCAACGGTGGTAACCAACATTTTTTCAAGGTTCGCGACGATGTGACGTTAAAAGAATTGAAGGATCTACTTCATGAAATCAACCAACGAATCAACCACGTAGACGCGAGGAGGGTGGAATACGTTTGGTATCACCGTCCATCGTTCGACTTAGACGGGAATTTGTCGTTCACTTGGTCGGAGTTAACGAACGACGACGACGTGAGGAGAATGTTCTCGATATTCGCTGAGCCGAATATGATCCCCCTCGAGATGGATGTTAAGTTGCTGAGGTCGCCTGAAGATATTCTCAAGAGTTTGATTCGGCTGGATGAAGATGTTTAGGTAGTATTATTATGTTGTGTCGTTGTTTTGTTGGATTTTTTTTTTAATTCTTGAAAGTTTGCGGAAAATCTTGGCATTGAAGTGTCTTATACTTAGTGTAAATGTTTGCAAGTCTTTTCCGCAAACTTTCAAGAATTAAATTTAAATCCAACATCATGATGATACAACATATTTAGGGATAATGTAATGTAATGTAACGCTTATTTTGTGAATTTTTAGTTATGATTTAGTTCGGATCATGAATGAATTGTTGTTATTGTTGTTTCGAAGTAATCAAAATAATCAAAATAAAGCAAAATAAACCTGAAATCATGTTAAAATTGTACCAAAAAAACTACGATAATGTGCCATAAATTTACAAAAAAAAAATCTAACAAATGTCAACAAAAAAAACTAACAAAAGTCCTAAAATAAATGCCCTACTCCTGATCCCGGTCCTGGTCATGTTGTTGCTGCCTCCTCGACCTCCTATGTCTCCTGGACATTATCGGTGTCATCCTGTCCCTGATATCTCGCAAGGCCTGATACAGCTGCTCAGTGTTCATCGCCTCCTGACACAAGTACTCATCAGCTTGACTAATAACGCCACCAACCATGTTAATGGTATCAGGCGAGTCTCTCCCCTGGTGCCGCTGTTGATGGTGTGCAATGATCTGCTCCTCATTTGATGGCCTCGGAGGAGATCCATGTATAGGTGGCATAATCTTTGGGTGAGACACATGTCCGTACCACCTCATGTATCCCTCCTCGTACTCCCATGTAACACAATTTAACAACATAAACTAACTAAAAATCTAAACAATTCTCATTTAGGCATTTTATCAAACACGTTGAGTGCAAAGTATGAAACAACTCATCATTGCGTTAATTCAACTTCTACACATTCACATTGCACTTAAACATAATCTAAACTACATTTACAACAACAACATTCATCTATAACATTATAAACTAACAAAAAAATCAATTTTTACATAAACCCTAACCACATAAATCTACCAAAATTAACAAAAATAAACCTACACAAACTAACATTAACATTATAAATGATTAATACTACTTACTTGTGGCTTTGTGGAGATGATTTGCTTGATTTTCGTGAAAATGGAATTGGAGAGGATTGGAAGAAATTTGAAGAATTTTGAAGTTTTAGAAACTGTGATGCAGGTTCTGTTTGCTGTTCTGCATATGTTCAGATCGTAGCGGCAGTTAACTGCCGATCGGGACGGCGGCAATTAACTGCCGATGCATCCGGCGGCAGTTAACTGCCGATGCATCCCAGTGTTGAAGTAGTATTTCAATCAACAAAAGTAAGTATTTTCAATTATCGTCTCCTCAGGGATTAGGTGCGTTACTTCGAACCGTTCAACAATCGGTATTGTTTTGAGTTAAGGGTTTCGTAACTTGTGTGCATAAACTAATGGAACTAAAAGCAGAATTAAAACGACGAATAATAGGGTATCAAAGCGTTGGAATCGGAGTTCATCAATCTTGCAAAGAATATAATCTATAAATCATGCATATGAAATTAGCGTTTTAGCGAAAATATCACGTATCGCTCGACAACGTCATTGATTTCCCAAATGATGTCGTGAGATCGATCGTATCGTTTAATCGACGATTTCCCGATCAATCAAACGATCCGAAAGCATTACGATCCGAAACTTTGTGCTATTATCAAAACCCAAATCCATTTCTAGATTTTCTTATTTTGATAGAAGATTATTCTTAAACATAGATTCAAAAGTATTTGTCAATATCAATTGAATCAAGCATGAGAGTGAAAAGCAAGAATAACTTCATAAACACATAAATTGCCAAAATCATATATTCACATAATCATGTTTTACATCAAAGCTAGAAAGATTACCTCCAATCCCAACAAAGGGAAGTTAGTTGTTCATTTTCATGACAACTATACAAAAGTTAAAAGAAAAGGTGAAGATCATAACCCAAGTTCTTGATTTCGCAAAGACCTTTGGTTGATTCCATAATTCAATCCTTTTGCTCCTTGAAGATCATAGCTTCTAGCCCTAAAACTAAGTCCTAACTATTACTAAATTGAATTAAAAAGCAATCCCTAAAATGGAAGTAGTCAATGATCCAGTCCATCTGAAAATAGAGCTAAAAATGCTTTTATAAAACTGAATTTTTGCACGCTCGCTACAAGCGATGAGCTGGTCGCTTGTAGCGATGAAGTTTGTTGGCCAATGGGAGAGCTCCACGTCAGCATGGAACCTTAAATCGCCCTTGGTCGCTTGAAGCGACCGGTCCATCGCTTGTAGCGATGGACTCTCCAATTTCCCTGCCTAAGCTCGCTTGAAGCGTGGCATCTGGCGCTTGAAGCGATGAAGTCTCCAAATTCCCTGCCTATCCTCGCTTATAGCGAGGAAGCGTGCGCTTCTAGCGATGGCTTTGATCAAAACTTCAATTTCTTTGCTCAGCATGTTCAAGCATGAATTTCCTGCAATAATAACATGGGGTAAGGCATAGGATCAAAATTTTGATATTTAATGATAAATTAAGAGCTTATCCTATGGTAACTTGTGAAATAAGTAACATAAGTGCCTAAATTACATGAGCATTTTAACCACTTTAAGGCACTTAACACACTCCCCAACTTAAATCTTTGTTTGTCCTCAAACAAAGGACGCTACAAAAAAGGAAACAAGCTTTAACCAAAGTTTTGAGCAAGAATGCAAAAGAATCAAAAGTTTGAAGCAAATAAGTGTCAGATGAATGATTCAGACGTGACTGCGCAAGCTAGGGTTAAGTTTCTCATTAAACGAGATACATACTATGAATGTGAACTAGTTCTAAACACAAAGAATCAAATCACACAATCCTAAACAAGCAACATGTTTAAATTTGAACCAAACCTAACACACTTCTATATAAAGTATATGAACATATTGAAATCTATTGTGAGGGTATGAACACTCATCCGACAAACATAATAACATTCCAATTAAATTATGTGTCCATCTAATTATCATTTCTAAAAGCATAAAAGGCATTGGTCATAAGGTCTTTAAGGGTTGTAATTGGGCTAGGTTACAAAAGAATTGTCATATGTGGGATATTTGAATTCAAATGGCCAAGCAAGAGGAACATTCAATCTATTTACAAACTTCCTCCTTATTCCAATACAACTCTTGGTGAACTACATATTTTTCTTTTCTTGATTGATCTTGACAACTTTTTCTTTGAATTATTGCAAACCTTTTCATTTTTCTCTTTTCTTTTTCTTGGTTTGCTTTTCTTTCATTTTTTTTCTTTCTTTTTTTCTTTTTCTTTTTCTTGTTGTCAAGATCAATTATCAACATTCACCATTACATTGACATAAACACAACCTCCCTTTCTCCCCAACTTAGTTCAATGACACCCTAATCGAATGTTCCTTTATCATTATGGCAAAGGTCAATAAAAACGATGGATAAGGGTTCAAAAGAAAACAACTATCAGAATTCAATAAAGAGTTAACTATGAACTGAAATTTTTTTTACAAACTCCGACAATTTAAATAAGCAATTGAGCTTATTAAAATTGACAGTTCACAGTTAACAATTCTGATTCAATAGGCTCAGAGGGGTTAACAGATACTCACACTTCTCACAGGGTAGGTTTATTTGGTCAAGTATTTCACTCTGGTTTCAAAAAAATTGCCTTGATCATTTCAATGCTTTTAAACTTGTAATAACCAAAATATAATAACATAAAAGCATAAAGTAACATCATCCATGGTACAAAAGCATAACCATAATAAAGTACAAAGCATGAAAAATGTTATAAAGTACAAAGCATAATAAATAAAACGAAAGAAATGATAGAACAAAAATCTGCAGCTTGCATCAAGATCTGTCGCGTCGAATTTCGGATATCAAGCTATGGGGAAGCATTGAATCACTAATTCTAAATTACGACTGAACTTTTAATTTTTCGGGGAAAAAAGGAAAAAAGTTCTAAATTACCTTGAGAAAAGATTTTAGGTTCGAAAGTCGATTATGCGAGGGGAAGGTATTAGCACCCCTCACATTCGTTGTACTCAACGGGAACCTCTTAGTCGGCTTAGGCTTAAAATGCTTCGATGTTTTACTTACGTGTTTATACATGTATAAAAGGAAATATATAAAAACATAATGCGAGATGAAGAAAGAGATAAAAACAAACGAAAAGGGAAAAACAAGTTTTTTATTAATGGGCTTGACAAGATGTCGATCTTGCTCCTACGTATCTCCCGGTAGTCGGAGAATTCAAAGCGTACGTAGTTCTTTGGTAGAAAACGTTTGTATGTTGGTTCGTTTTAGTTAAAAAAAGGTTTGATCGCGTCCGAGCGAAAAAAGTTTGAAAAAAAAGAAAATAAAGTGATGAAAGTAAATGTCAACTGTTCGGGTTGCTGCCGAACTGGCCATTGACGACGAGAAAGTAAAAGTCAGCTGCTCGGGTTGTTGCCGAACTGGCCACTGATGACAATGCATAAAAGTAAATGATTTTGATGAAAAAGTTTTCCACTCGGACTTGAGCAAAAGTTTTAAAAACGTACGAAGACGTACAAAGTTTTAAAATGGTGAAAGATGGACGCTAGGCGATAAGCTCGCGCAAGGCGTAAATGTTTTAAAAGAAATAAACAAAAGACAAACGCACTGAGGCGAAAAATTCGCGCAAGGCGTAAAAAGGTAAAAAATAAACGCGCAAGGCGCGAAAGGTTCGGATTGACCACGAGGGCCAAGAAAAGGGTAAAAATGGCCACAAGGGGGGCCAAGGGAAGGTTTAGCGTGCTAGACGCGTCAAGGGTGGAATGACGATTGCCCGAGCGACGAGACATACGTCACGCATTCGTGCAACCGAGGTTTGGGGAGACATACGTCAAGCCATTCCCGTTTCATTCAAGTTTGGTTTTGTCACTCGGAGAAACCTCAAAGGGAACCAAAGCTTTTAAAAGGAAAGTTAAAGAAAAGAAAACACGAACAAATTTGTTGTTCGATCTTATTAAAAATCATGAACATTACTTGTTGCTTAAGTTATTGAAACTTAAGAACGAGTTTGGTTCAAGTTTGAATGGTAAACACAATTATAAAACATGCACGAATTGGAAAGTTTCACAAGTTCGGCTCAATGCGAGCTTGGTTTTTTTAAAAAAGAATGAGCAAACTCGGCTTAAGTTCGCGTTTGGATTGAAAATCATGAACAACATGGTTGTTCAAGTTTGTTTTGAAAATAGACGAACTCAGCTTGTTGCTCAAACTTGGTTTTGAAAATATTAAAGAACATAACTTGTTTCACAAGTTATTCAAAATTTGTCGCACGAACTTGTGAAATCTTCAAAGTTGTGCATGATTATGAATTGGGTTTGGACCAAAATGGTTTTAACCCTCTTTAGGTTCTGAATCAAGGGCTAGAATCCCAAAAATTTTGACATTTGAATGCCTGATTCATGTTCTGAATTTCACATACTTCGTAGAGCAACCAGAACTTGGCTCTGCGAAGTCAGGTTCTGGTGTGTTCGCAGTGCGAGCAATACTTTGCTCTGCGAAGTATGCGAATTTTCAAACTCAGAAGCTGTTTCTGAACAGAAGTTCAGAAACTGCTTCTAAGCAAGATTCAGAACCTAAAGGAGGTTAAAAAGCTTGACAAAATGGAAGAAAAAAGGGTGGAAAATCACAGTTTTAAAGCTTGGCCCCTTTGAGGTCCTTTTTGAGGTTCAAAAGAGGTTTTTGTTCACAAAGCAAAATTGGACAAAACAATGATATGCAAACAGCAAACACAATAGAAAAGAAAGATTATAGGAGACTTACAGAACTCCTAGCAATGCTTGAACAAGATTGGAAGTGGCTTGCTTGCTTGATGAGAGGTTATGAACAAAGTTCTAAGTGTTTGTGATGGACTGATTTTTGTGCTGCAATGCAAGGGATTTTTGTGTGGATTTCGTGTGTGTTGGCTCTCTGAATTGGTCTGTTTTTAACTGGTTTTTAATGTGTGTGATCCTTGGGCCTTGGCATTCCTTTTATAGGCATAAATTCAAATCTTTGTAATGATGAACAATGATGAATAAAATCCTAAAACACTAGCTGATTTGGGCTAAATTCAGGCTAGAACACTTTGCATTTAATGCTAATGGATAGAACTTGCTTTGCCTTGTGCCAAGGGGCAAGGTCTTGATTGATCTCAGCCACAAATGCCATTGATTCTAGAAGGTAATGATGGTAAAAAACTGTAAAACAGGGCAGCTGCAAAAGGGATGATTCTTGGGATCAATCCTTGCAATCTTGGAGGGTCAAACAATCAAAACGTGTACTGCCATGTACAGGGAGATTGGGGGAAGCAAAATGAGCATGTGGGCTTATGTGTGGGAGGAGAAATTCAAGTCAAAACAGGGCACATCAAACAGCTTTTTTGCAACAAAAACCACTTGTGATTGACTGGTTTTGGCAGGGAAAAAGGGAAGGAAATGGATCAAGCAGCTGGCTGGCAAGTTTAGGTTGGGTGAGGGGTCAATTTGGGGGGACAAAAGCTGACCAAGGATAGCCAATTTGTTTGATCACATGAGAGGTTGGAAGAAAATCCTTCTTTCCTTTTACCTTTAATGTCACATATTAAATATTGCCTTGCTGCACCAAATCAGTCACAAAACAGCAATAATACAAGTAATAATGCTACTAATAACAATTGTAGTTGAAAGCAAAAAGGATAGATCAAAGTATGAAAATCTGCAAAAATTTTCGCAGAGGTCGCAGTGCGAAGGTGATTTCGCACTGCGAACTCCACTCTTTTTTGATTTTTGTATTAAAAAATAAAAGGTGAAAAATGAGTAAATAAATAATAATGATAATGATAAATGCATAAATGTAATTGATAATGAAAATAAATAAAATGGCAAATGACAATAATAATAATAAAATGATAATAACTTAATAATATATTAATTAAAAATAAAAACCTAATAGTAGTAAAATAATAATGATATTATTAAAGAAAAAATATTAAGGATAATGATGATGATAATAGTAAATGCTTAATAATGAAAATGATAAAATGCAAATAAAAATACTATAGCCATAATAAAATAATAAAAGGTAAAAAATAAATAATGAGATAAACACAAAAAATACAAGTCAAAAAATGGGGTATGACAGATGCCCCTATTTAAGTTTCTTCGTCCCGGAGATTGAAAATGTGATTTGAAATGGACGGGCCGAAGAGACTTAAATATAGAGTACGCCATTTTTTGACTAAATATTTTCTGAGTTATAAATGCTATAAATGCATGTATGCAAATGTTATGAATGCTTGTAATGTAAACACGGATGCAAAAGATGATAAAAAGAAGACCATACCGGGGATAAGCGTCAGCTATTCGGGTTGTCGCCGAACTGCCACTGACAACAAAGAATGAAAAGGTAAAATGCCAGCTGTTCGGGTTGTTGCCGAACTGGCCACTGGCGACAAAAGAATGGAAAGAATGTCAACTGTTCGGATGTTGCCGAACTTGCCATTGACGACAGAAGATAAAATGTCAACTGTTCGGATGTTGCCGAACTTGCCATTGACGACAGGAAAATAAATGTCAACTGTTCGGATGTTGCCGAACTTGCCATTGACGACAGGAAAATAAATGTCAACTGTTCGGATGTTGCCGAACTTGCCATTGACGACAGGAAAATAAATGTCAACTGTTCGGATGTTGCCGAACTTGCCATTGACGACAGGAAAATAGAAATGAAAGATGTCAGCTGTTCGGATGGTTACCGAACTTGCCACTGTTGATACTGGGGATGCGGCTGACAAGCCGCTCCTTACAGAAAAAAATGCCCCTTCAATCAGGGAGAAAGAATGCACAAGCTGTTCATTGAAGAACTTGCCACTTGGCACAACACTGGGGAGTACGCACAAGCTGTTCATCAAAGAACTGCCACTTGGCGTAAAGACTTGACAAAAAGACGCGCAAGCTGTTCGTTTGAACTGCCACTTGGCGGAAAAGGATGACATCTCTGAACCAGACAGACTGGGGATGACACTTGGAAAAAAGAATTCACGAATTGGTCGCGATTGTTTGGTGAGACTCATGATGGTTAGAAATAACCATGTATGATACGTTGTATGCATATGCATGAATGTATGAATGCATGACTGTCACTGAGGACGTCATGTGAGGGATGGACTTGTACTGGGGATACCCAACATGTTTGTTAAGGAATTGCCCCTGGCTACAATGAAAAACTTGCACAAGCTATTCATTAAAGAACTATCGCTTGGCGAAAATGAGGATGACATCCCTAGACCGGATAGACTGGGGATGACACTCGACTGTTTGTTGTGGGAAATGCATGATATGAATATGAGATGCATGCTAATGAATGATTATGATATGATGCATGAATTATGCTGACCTGGGGGATGACAGACGTCACGTGGGACGCTGGGGGATTATGATTTGAATGCCGAGCAAAGTCGGGCTTGGATGATGTAAGACTCCACTGGGGGTATGCCAATAAGATTGGGCTTCGCTTGTGAATTCACTGGGGATATAAGGATCATTTTGGACGCATGATCGATATCCAGCCTTCGATGCCAATGGTGGTTGGGCTTTTTGTGGGTAGGTGCCAAGGACAATTGGACTTTCGATTGATTGGACAAAGATTGACTTCCTGGGGAGTTTGTTTGACCGATGAACAAAGGTTGTTCAAAGAAAGAAAATGTTTTATTGATTTTTGTTTGTTTGGTTTGGAAGGACAAGGTCCTTTGCCTACATACCCGAATGGGATCAAAACCGATGTAGTTCGGGCGTTAAAGCCTTACACGACCGATAAACTTGATGAGACAAGATTAGACCGGTAGGATGAAAAGTGGACCGACGTCGCATTGCAAACACTCGGTAATCTTCAATGGATGATGTCACAGGGGATACATCCAAATGTTGACGGGGTAAAGCCGCAACTATTGATGAGGAACACATACCTCATGGGGAGATTGTTTTAATCCACTGGGGGATATGATTGGATGCCGAGCGAGGTCGGGCTTTGGTTGGTTGCCGAGCGAGGTCGGGCTTTTTGATTGGTTGCCGAGCGAGGTCGGGCTTTGGTTGGTTGCCGAGCGAGGTCGGGCTTTTTGATTGGTTGCCGAGCGAGGTCGGGCTTTGGTTGGTTGCCGACCGAGGTCGGGCTTTTTGTGATTGGTTGCCGAGCTTTGTCGGGCTTTGGTTGTAATTGGTTGCCGAGCGAGGTCGGGCTTTGGTTATTGGTTGCCGAGCAAGGTCGGGCTTTGATTGTGATTGTGTTTGTAAGGGCCAATGAAAATTTGGCTTTTGTTGGTAATGAGGTTTGTGAGTGCCAATGGGAATTGGGCTTTATGGTAATGTAGGTGCCAATGATGATTGGGCTTTGGATGGAAATTGTATTTGTGTGTGCCAATGAGAATTGGGCTTTTTGTAGGAAATTGTGAGGAATGCCAATGACGATTGGGCTTAATGTGAAATTGTAGTTGTGATTGCCAATGACAATTGGGCTTTGCTTGTGATTAGGTGCCAAGCATGGTTGGGCTTTGTTTGGTTAGGTGCCAATGAAAATTGGGCTTAGGGTTTGCCAATGAATATTGGGCTTTGGGTCGCCAATGAATATTGGGCTTTGGGTTGCCAATGAATATTGGGCCTTGGTTTGCCAATGAATATTGGGCTTTTTGATTGGTTGCCGAGCGAGGTCGGGCTTTGTTTTGGGTTGGCAATTTTAATGCTCCAAGGTTGCACTAAACACAAAGTTTATATCATACAGCTTAAGTTAAAAACATGTTTATCGATGAACCATGCCTATCACACATTTAAGTAAAAAAAAAAAAAACAAATTGAATATTAATTGTGAGGGTAATGAACACTCATCCGGCAAGTTTGCCAACATTCCGATCAAGTTATGTGTCCATCTAATCATCGTTTTTAAAAGCATAAAAGCATTGATCACAAGGTCTTTGAGGGTTGTAATTTGGCTTGGTTACAAAAGAAATGTCATATGTGGGGAAATTGAATTCAAAAGGTCAAGCAAAGGAACATTCTTTCTAATTACACGCCTCCTCCTTATTTCACACAACTTTTTGGTGATTTGCAAATACTTTTGTTTGATCTTGACAAACTTTTGATTTACTAATTTTTTCTCTTTTTTTCTTTCTCTTTTGAGATTTCTTGATTTGTTTTTCTTTCTTTTTTTCTTTTTTTTTTGTTGTCAAGATCAAATAAGAAATTCACCAATTGCTTGATACACACAACCTCCCTTTTTCAACTTAATTCAAGATGATACCCTAATTGAATGTTCCTTCCTCCTTCGGCAAGGGACAATAATCATGAAGGCTAAGGGTTCAAAATGGAAGAAAAATATCAGAATTCAAAATGATTTAACTATGAACTGAATTTTTTTACAAACTTCGGCAATTTCAATAAGCAATTGAGCTTATGAAAGCTGGCAGTTCATAGTTAATGATTCTAATTCATTAGGCTCAAAGGGGTTTAACAAATACTCACTGCTCACAGGGTGGGCTATTTGTGGTCAAGTGTTTTCACTCGTTTTCAAAAAATGCCTTGATCCTATCAATGCTTTCATACAATCTAAAACAACGTTCAGATTTAACATAACAAAATCGAGTTAGACAAAAAATGCCGGTCTCCATGCATATGTATAATGATGATTTTGAGGATTCCTCACATTTTGGCTGGTTCTAAATGGTTCACAGAATAAACACATCAAAAACACAAACTGTATGATATGACTTATGTATTAAGTACACGTGGTGCCAATGAGAATTGGGCTTTGTTTGATTGAATGCCGAGCGAGGTCGGGCTTTGGATGGAAATGTGGGTAAAAAGGCTGCAGTAGCCCGGGGGAAGGTAACCTCGGGTTGAGGTACCGGAATCTTTTGATGAGTAATGGGAATATGGATGAATTCCTCAACAAAGTCGAATGGCATGCCCCATGTACAACTGGGGAGCCTAGTGTTATATGTGTAGGCTGCTCTGGGACGACGATCCACTTTTCTTGACGGGTTGACACATAGTGTTGCGAACGAAATGCGAACACCGAAGACTCAATGCGGATTGTAAGAAATCCTTGAGGTAAGAAGGGGAACGAGTTTTGGACTCGAAGACAAATGTATGCATGTCATGCATGATGTATGTATGCAATGTATATGACAAAATATGCCCCTTTTTTTTTTTTTGAAAATGCATATGCAAAAATCAATTTTATGAATGTAAATGTATGGCATGCATATGGTATGGTATGTATGATCAAAATTTCCCCCATCCTCACGTGTAGGCTCTAAAGGTAAGATTTCCTAAGAAGAGGTCCCTAGAGTCATCAACCTCATATGGAATTAGGGTTGTCTATGGACATACGTCGACATGACTTCAATTAATTCCATTTGAAAATCTCCTCTAAGCGGGGTTGGGCATCCTACCTCACGGACATACGTCAACGCGAGCTCCCGCACACAACCTCCTTCTAACTTAGTTTCTCTCGAGCTCGGGTAGAGAGCCTCACACGTCCGGCATTAACCCGAACAATGTGGAGTAACATCGCTCAAGTAACCCCCACAATCGAGATATATATGAATATGAAGCACAAATGATATATATATATATATATATGTAGAGCATAAAGGATAAACAAGTAAATGACAAGAAAATATAAACACGTAAGTAAAAATGAAGTAAATTAGCCTAAAAGTCGACTGAGATAGGCTTGACTCGTTTATGCACAAACAAAGTGTTTAATGCATGGTTATACTCCCCAGTGAAGTCGCCATTTCTGTCGCGTCGAATTTCGGATATCAAGCTATGGGGAAGCATTGAATCACTAATTCTAAATTACGACTGAACTTTTAATTTTTCGGGGAAAAAAGGAAAAAAGTTCTAAATTACCTTGAGAAAAGATTTTAGGTTCGAAAGTCGATTATGCGAGGGGAAGGTATTAGCACCCCTCACATTCGTTGTACTCAACGGGAACCTCTTAGTCGGCTTATGCTTAAAATGCTTCGATGTTTTACTTACGTGTTTATACATGTATAAAAGGAAATATATAAAAACATAATGCGAGATGAAGAAAGAGATAAAAACAAACGAAAAGGGAAAAACAAGTTTTTTATTAATGGGCTTGACAAGATGTCGATCTTGCTCCTACGTATCTCCCGGTAGTCGGAGAATTCAAAGCGTACGTAGTTCTTTGGTAGAAAACGTTTGTATGTTGGTTCGTTTTAGTTAAAAAAAGGTTTGATCGCGTCCGAGCGAAAAAAGTTTGAAAAAAAAGAAAATAAAGTGATGAAAGTAAATGTCAACTGTTCGGGTTGCTGCCGAACTGGCCATTGACGACGAGAAAGTAAAAGTCAGCTGCTCGGGTTGTTGCCGAACTGGCCACTGATGACAATGCATAAAAGTAAATGATTTTGATGAAAAAGTTTTCCACTCGGACTTGAGCAAAAGTTTTAAAAACGTACGAAGACGTACAAAGTTTTAAAATGGTGAAAGATGGACGCTAGGCGATAAGCTCGCGCAAGGCGTAAATGTTTTAAAAGAAATAAACAAAAGACAAACGCACTGAGGCGAAAAATTCGCGCAAGGCGTAAAAAGGTAAAAAATAAACGCGCAAGGCGCGAAAGGTTCGGATTGACCACGAGGGCCAAGAAAAGGGTAAAAATGGCCACAAGGGGGGGCCAAGGGAAGGTTTAACGTGCTAGACGCGTCAAGGGTGGAATGACGATTGCCCGAGCGACGAGACATACGTCACGCATTCGTGCAACCGAGGTTTGGGGAGACATACGTCAAGCCATTCCCGTTTCATTCAAGTTTGGTTTTGTCACTCGGAGAAACCTCAAAGGGAACCAAAGCTTTTAAAAGGAAAGTTAAAGAAAAGAAAACACAAACAAATTTGTTGTTCGATCTTATTAAAAATCATGAACATTACTTGTTGCTTAAGTTATTGAAACTTAAGAACGAGTTTGGTTCAAGTTTGAATGGTAAACACAATTATAAAACATGCACGAATTGGAAAGTTTCACAAGTTTGGCTCAATGCGAGCTTGGTTTTTAAAAAGAATGAGCAAACTCAGCTTAAGTTCGCGTTTGGATTGAAAATCATGAACAACATGGTTGTTCAAGTTTGTTTTGAAAATAGACGAACTCAGCTTGTTGCTCAAACTTGGTTTTGAAAATATTAAAGAACATAACTTGTTTCACAAGTTATTCAAAATTTGTCGCACGAACTTGTGAAATCTTCAAAGTTGTGCATGATTATGAATTGGGTTTGGACCAAAATGGTTTTAACCCTCTTTAGGTTCTGAATCAAGGGCTAGAATCCCAAAAATTTTGACATTTGAATGCCTGATTCATGTTCTGAATTTCACATACTTCGCAGAGCAACCAGAACTTGGCTCTGCGAAGTCAGGTTCTGGTGTGTTCGCAGTGCGAGCAATACTTTGCTCTGCGAAGTATGCGAATTTTCAAACTCAGAAGCTGTTTCTGAACAGAAGTTCAGAAACTGCTTCTAAGCAAGATTCAGAACCTAAAGGAGGTTAAAAAGCTTGACAAAATGGAAGAAAAAAGGGTGGAAAATCACAGTTTTAAAGCTTGGCCCCTTTGAGGTCCTTTTTGAGGTTCAAAAGAGGTTTTTGTTCACAAAGCAAAATTGGACAAAACAATGATATGCAAACAGCAAACACAATAGAAAAGAAAGATTATAGGAGACTTACAGAACTCCTAGCAATGCTTGAACAAGATTGGAAGTGGCTTGCTTGCTTGATGAGAGGTTATGAACAAAGTTCTAAGTGTTTGTGATGGACTGATTTTTGTGCTGCAATGCAAGGGATTTTTGTGTGGATTTCGTGTGTGTTGGCTCTCTGAATTGGTCTGTTTTTAACTGGTTTTTAATGTGTGTGATCCTCGGGCCTTGGCATTCCTTTTATAGGCATAAATTCAAATCTTTGTAATGATGAACAATGATGAATAAAATCCTAAAACACTAGCTGATTTGGGCTAAATTCAGGCTAGAACACTTTGCATTTAATGCTAATGGATAGAACTTGCTTTGCCTTGTGCCAAGGGGCAAGGTCTTGATTGATCTCAGCCACAAATGCCATTGATTCTAGAAGGTAATGATGGTAAAAAACTGTAAAACAGGGCAGCTGCAAAAGGGATGATTCTTGGGATCAATCCTTGCAATCTTGGAGGGTCAAACAATCAAAACGTGTACTGCCATGTACAGGGAGATTGGGGGAAGCAAAATGAGCATGTGGGCTTATGTGTGGGAGGAGAAATTCAAGTCAAAACAGGGCACATCAAACAGCTTTTTTGCAACAAAAACCACTTGTGATTGACTGGTTTTGGCAGGGAAAAAGGGAAGGAAATGGATCAAGCAGCTGGCTGGCAAGTTTAGGTTGGGTGAGGGGTCAATTTGGGGGGACAAAAGCTGACCAAGGATAGCCAATTTGTTTGATCACATGAGAGGTTGGAAGAAAATCCTTCTTTCCTTTTACCTTTAATGTCACATATTAAATATTGCCTTGCTGCACCAAATCAGTCACAAAACAGCAATAATACAAGTAATAATGCTACTAATAACAATTGTAGTTGAAAGCAAAAAGGATAGATCAAAGTATGAACATCTGCAAAAATTTTCGCAGAGGTCGCAGTGCGAAGGTGATTTCGCACTGCGAACTCCACTTTTTTTTGATTTTTGTATTAAAAAATAAAAGGTGAAAAATGAGTAAATAAATAATAATGATAATGATAAATGCATAAATGTAATTGATAATGAAAATAAATAAAATGGCAAATGACAATAATAATAATAAAATGATAATAACTTAATAATATATTAATTAAAAATAAAAACCTAATAGTAGTAAAATAATAATGATATTATTAAAGAAAAAATATTAAGGATAATGATGATGATAATAGTAAATGCTTAATAATGAAAATGATAAAATGCAAATAAAAATACTATAGCCATAATAAAATAATAAAAGGTAAAAAATAAATAACGAGATAAACACAAAAAATACAAGTCAAAAAATGGGGTATGACAAGATCTCAATCTGAATCCATGTCGTCCGAATCCATCAAGTCTGCAGCCGCATGGTCAATGCTCCGAGTCGCCACTGAGGAGTCATCGCAAAGGTCATCATCAACATCAGCATCATCATCACCATCATCTGCAGCATCATCATCTCCAGCATCTGCAGCAGCTGCCCCTCCAGGAAAGAAAGGCCTGTCCCCAGGCCAAGCAATATGCTCGCTGAAAAAGGCTGGCGTCCAAGTGCTGTAGCCGCTCTCATGCAAGTGACTCTGAATGGTCGTGAGAGCACGATGATTAGACGCATTCTGCGCCATGAGAAATGAGCCAACTAGAGATGGGTCCCAACTAGAGAAATCCAATGGTGGATAGGTTGGGGCCTGTGGGTGGCTAGGGTCATGTGGTGCTGGTGGTGGTACTGTAGAAGGTCCAGCTGATGTGGAAGGTCCGGCAGAGGAAGAAGGGGGAGCAGTAGGAGAGGGGGTAGAACAATACCTATTGATGTACCTGTCATCAATAGGGTTTTTTATCTCTTCATCCACTTGGTTAGGCATGTGTACCCTAGCCTTTCTACACAATCCCATTATCAAACCAGGGAAGGTCAATGGGCATTTAGGTTTGCCTGGAGGCAGGATGCCACTCTCTGCCACAACCCTCATCTCGTTAGCTATAATCCTTGCAACGTCAACCTGACGGTTGCTAAGGATATAGTGGAGAAGGGGTGTAACATCGAGGGTAGTGGATGAAGTGTGAGACTTTGGCCTAATATTATAAAGGATGAGGGTAAGAATTACCTGAGCAGGTGTGGTCATATGGTCCCTGAATGGTCTAAAAGGCTTACCCGAAGCCTTGCTCACATCATAAGTTCTTCCCTCTTGGAAGATTTCCCGTGCTATTAGATCATGATCCCAATTCCCCGCTCTTTGATGCTCATGATAAGCACACAACCGCTTATAATCAATTAGGTCATCCGGGAAAGTAAGGTACAGGGGATTACCTAAGTATTCGCTGATTGCATCCCTATGAAACATGATAGTACGGCCTCGGACAAATGTTGTCCAGGTGAAGTCATCCGATGGGTCTGCTGGAATCGCGTTAGCATAAAACTCCCGCACGATATCGTAATTAATCTTTCGTGGAGGAGTGCACAATATTCCTCATTTTCTCTCGTTAAGCATGTGTGCAATTCCTCCATATTCTCCTTCCTCCGAAATCTGGAACCGTTTCTCGGACCATATCCTTCTGGTCTTGAGCTCTGCGTAACGCTCTTGGTTACGCAAGCTTAGGAATCTGTTGGAATCATGTCGTGGAGGGTTTGATTTAGGTCTGGATGATGAACCCTCAACATTCCTTTGTCTCTTTGATGAAGATTTTGGTGCCATTCCTACACAATAAGATTTAACAGACAAAAACAAGTAGGAAACAAGTCAGCATTAGATCAAAAGAAAAATAAAACTGCATCTGGGTCTCGTCGCTACAGCGACAGGTTGGTCGCTTGTAGCGAGCGAGCCCAGAATTTTCTGGATTCCTGCGCTACAAGCGCTGTCTAGCGAGGGACAACCCATTTTCAAAAATCTGATTTTTCTTGATTCTAACCTACTTGTGGCATGCGAAAATAACCCTAAAGCTAATATAAATGAATAACAATCACTAAAACTCCCTCATCATCAAAAACCCTAAATTTATTTTGAATTTTTACATTTAGGTTTTTCAAAATACGATTTGAATGAACAAGAGGATGAAAGACAAGTTTATGGAGTGATTCTAGTTCATTTGCTATAGCTTTAACTACAAATAATCATGGGTATACAAAAGGGCGTATCCTAAAGTAAAAAAAAAAATTTTGAAAACCCTAAACCCTAAGTTCTAAATACGCATGCAGGCACATTCTAACATGTATTAAGCTACAAACATGGACAGAAAGTTACGAAGAACATACCTGATTTGGAGATTGAGTGCAGATTACAGAAGTATAGAATCAATTTGCAAGATTTGCAGAAAAGTTGTAGAAAAATAAAGTGGAAATGCAGAAATAAAATGCAAGATGGAATGGAGGGTGGTTATGTGTTATGGGATTCGAAAGTGATAAGGTATAACGGATATGGTAATAATGAGGTGGTTGGGGGGTAGGGGAAAGGTTATAGTGTCCTGGGAAATTGCAATGGCCGTTTTCTGCTACGAGCGCTACAAGCACGCGACCCGTCGCTACAGCGATAGGTTGTTAAGCCCATCGCTACAAGCGTTGATGTTACGCTACAGCGCAAAGTTTTGAAAGTCATCGCTACAAGCGACCGGAACGTCGCTACAGCGACGAAGTGTAAAGCTAGTCGCTATAGCGATGAGATCCATCGCTGTAGCGACCATGACAGGAAACAGAAAAATTAATTTTTCAGTCTCTGCCACTATCCCAAAATGCATGAATGGATGTTAAAAACTAAAATGCTAATTAAAAACAACAATCCTACAAAGTTGGGTTGCCTCCCAACAAGCGCTTGGTTAACGTCATTAGCTCGACGCCTGATTCGTTAGGGTGGCCAAAACGAGACGGAAAGCACATCAGCTTTAGCACTCCTTTGCTGTGGGAGGAATTCCATGAACTTGCAGAATAGCTGATGTGGAGTCCATAACCTCCCTATCCAGAATAAGCTGAGCAAGGAACAAAAGCAATCTTGTACATGTTCAAGTTCTGCCTTGCTCACTTTCATCCCCTCTTCCTTAGAAGTTTCTTCCTTGTTAAGAAACTGTCCCATCTTCTCATTATCCATCACTTCTTCACTATCAACAACGCTGGCCTCTTCATAATTTGACCTTTCTTGAGGAAGTTCATCCCTGTGTGGTATCTCTAATTCTTCCATTAATGTCCTTATACCACATCCTTCAAACATCGTCTCTTCCTCACTCTCATCAACATCGTCTTCAACAATCTCTCCGAATTCCAAAACGGATTGATTGTTGGTCTGAACATCCATGATTCTTGGTAGAAAATTGAATTGGACTTGCAAAATCTCCAATTGGCATGACAAGGCTCTCAATCTATGGTTGGTATTTTGCATGTTGATCATGGATTGTTGCATGAACATCTTCAAAATATTTTCCGTTCTTGCCATTTGTTCTTCGTCAGACGGATATTGTTGAAATTGTTGATAGGTATCATACTCGAATGGATCATAGAAGTTGAAATAATCATGATGATCAGCCATGATTTGTTCCAATGTTGAGAATCTAAAACAAGTATAACTAACAAGAAAGTTTTCTTTGCTTTGCAAAGAGGGTTAACGCACAAACAGTTGATAATGTACAATAATATTAACAAGATATATACAAAAGCTCAAAACACTATCAATTATTGCGATGCTCAAAATAACAAAACACTAATCCCCGGCAACGGCGCCATTTTGTTGAAGTGGTATTAGTATTTCAACAAACGAGGTAAGTATTTTTGTGTTATCGTCTCCACAGGGATTAGTGCGCTACTTCGAACCATTCAACAATCGCTATCGTTTTGAGCTAAAAGGGTTTTGTACGAATATTTGTACATAAACTATTGGAAGCTAAAAAGTGAAAATAAAGACGACAAAAAGTAGGGAATAAAAGCGTTGAGATAGGATTTCCTCAATCGGGCGTCGAATATAATCTAAAGATCGTGCATATGAGTTTTAGCGTTTTAGCGAAATTACCACGTATCCCTCGACAACGTCATTGATTTCCCAAATGACATCGTGAGATCGATCGTATCGTTTAATCGACGATTTCCCAATCAATCAAACGATCCGAAAGCATTACGTTCCGAAACTTTGTGCAATTATCAAAACCCAAATCCATGTCTAGATTTTCTTATTTTGATAGAGATTATTCTCACCAAAGATTTAAAAGTATTCTTCAATAGCATTTTAAATCAAAACATGACAATGAATGGCAAGAACAACTCAAATTCACATAAATTGCTAAAACCATATATATTGCATAATCGATTATTACATACTAAGCTAGAAAGAGTGCATCCAATCCCAACTAGGGGAAGTTTAGCTGTTCATTTTCATGATAGCTTTACAAAAGAGAAGAGAAAAGATGAAAATACAAACCCAAGTCTTGATTTCCCAAAGCCTTTGGTTGATTCCACAATCCAATCACCTTTGCTCCTTGAAGATCAAAGCTCTTAGCCCTTATTTTATGTCTAAAAAGCTAACCTAAAATATTATAAAAAAGAACTCTGGAACTACTGTACAAAACTGTGCTGAAAAGCTATATAAGTTCTGAATTTTAACACGCTCGCTACAAGCGACGAGCCTGTCGCTGTAGCGACGGCCGACTTCTTGGCCAATGGGAAAGCTCCACGTCAGCATAGAGCATTAAACCGCCCTTGGTCGCTTGAAGCGACCGATCCATCGCTTGTAGCGATGAACTTTCCAATTTCCCTGCCTAAGCTCGCTTGAAGCGTGGCATCTGGCGCTTGAAGCGATGAAGTCTCCAAATTCCCTGCCTATCCTCGCTTGTAGCGAGGAAGCGTGCGCTTCTAGCGATGGCTTTGATCAAAACTTCAATTTCTTTGCTCAGCATGTTCAAGCATGAATTTCCTGCAATAATAACATGAGGTAAGGCATAGGATCAAAATTTTGATATTTAATGATAAATTAAGAGCTTATCCTATGGTAACTTGTGAAATAAGTAACATAAGTGCCTAAATTACATGAGCATTTTAACCACTTTAAGGCACTTAACACCCAGCGGCACTTAACTACCGACAGGGTAAAAAAGTCATTTTCTTGTGTGTTTTAGCTTTGTTTTAAGTGGGAAAAGCAATTTTCGAAGATGTCTTCAACAAAAGCATTCTCCTTTTGGAATTGAACCCGGTTTATAAAAAAGTTCCAGTTCTTGTTCATGGTCAGAAATCAATTGCAGAGTCATTCATTATCCTTGAATACATTGATGAAACATGGAAGCAGTCTCCACTTTTGCCTCACCATCCTTATCAAAGAGCTCTTGCTCGCTTTTGGGCTAATTTTGCTGAACAAAAGGTATTGTAGTTTTTTTTTTCAAGTAGTACTATAGTTGTTAGAAATTCACATTTTTCAAGGTAAATAAGTGAGGTTTTTGAGGTTCGAATTCTGACACTTGCATATATTATGCATTGTCTCTATCAACTGAGTTAAGCTAACGGGGACAGTTTATATATACCAAATCCTTTTCTTTATCCATTTGGTTTTAAAAAATAAAGTGGAAGTACCTTACTGCACTGTTTTTTACCATAGAATGATAGTATCACACTCTTAATCAGGGTTGGCCCTGAGCATGGATGGGAGAGGTGAACAGTCAAGAGTATCATTTTTTTAGGGTACCAAAATTATTATTTTTATTTAGTAGTTAGTATTACATAAGTATATTCTTTTTAACCGGCTTCCAAAAAAAATTATTTAGTAAATCAATATATCCTTTCAAAAAAATATATATATTCTTTTAAACTTGCTTTCATTAATTTTATTGAAAATACTTTTTTTGAAAATCTTATTTATGAATGAATCTTTTGCAACAAAAACTATAAGATCTTTTTTTAAAAGGACACAGCTTTATTGATTCATCTAAGTCAGCAAAAGTCTTAGGATCTGCCCTCCTCTCAATGTCTCTTTTAAGTTGATTTTTCTGTGCTTTTAGATATTAAAATGAGCTTCCATAAAAAAATAAAATATCTTAAGAAAGAATTTTAATGCCTATGTTGTGCATATGTCATAGCTTTTGGAAGCCTTGGTTGCAAAGCTGGAAGAAAACTGGGTCTGAAAAGTGCTCCTAAAGAGGTGCTTCTGAAGTGAGTCTGAAGGCAGCTTCTGATGGGTGCGTCTGAAGAACTCAACAGAAGTCAACGTCTGAAGACCAGCTTCTGATCCGTACAACTGAAGCAGCTTCTGATGCACTATTCACGCAGAAGCTTCTGAAGTCTGATGTGGAAGAAAAGCAGCTGGTACTGTGCGTATTTAATGCCTGGATGTGTCAGAGCAACCCAATGGAACAGTTGTCTCCCTGACTCAAACATTCCCCAGCTTTTAAGGAAAGCAAATTCAAAAATGGCTGCTGCTCTGTTTTCTAGAAATGTTCAGCACACATTTTCAGCTATCCTAGCTCACCAATTGCAACGGCTCTTTCCTCAAATCCTGCAATTCTTCAACAGCTCTAATTCCCTCTTTATAAGGAAGAAGATTTGAAGAAGAAAATTGTCTAAGACTCTTGAAACAAAACTGCTGAACATGTGCTCTGTTTTTGCTGTCAAAACTCATAAGTTCACAAAACTGTTAGAAATTCTTTTAGTTTCTGTAACTTAGAATTTCTTAAGGTTAAAAGTCTTAACCTGTGTTGTATTAAGAGAACACCTCTGATATTTTATCAAGTGTTCAACCCAAACTCATTTCCTTGTAATTCAGTTTGGTCCTTAAGTCTCAGTCTGTATACTGAGCATTTGTAAACTCATTCCTTAGTGGTCTGAGCTGTGTTAGTCACATTCCTGGGTGGTCTGTGCAGGAAGCCTCTTGACTTA
This sequence comes from Medicago ruthenica, assembly GCA_018208015.1. Classification (NCBI taxonomy): domain Eukaryota; kingdom Viridiplantae; phylum Streptophyta; class Magnoliopsida; order Fabales; family Fabaceae; genus Medicago; species Medicago ruthenica. Next base: position 17,360,966 of record CM031376.1, read on the forward strand.
GTGTCTTGAGCAATTGGAAGCCTCTTCCTTTGTGGTTGAGCAACTGGAAGTCTCTTCCTTAGTGGTTGAGCAATTGTAATCAATTAATTATAGTGGAACTCTCTTGTTGGATAACAAGGGGACTGGACTACTTCCTACATTGGGAAGGAACCAGTATAAACTTTGTGTGTCTCTCTTCCCTCTCTCTTTTCATTTTATATCCTCTGCAATACTCTTTGAGAAATAGTTCAGAACTGATTCATATCAGCTTCTGAACTTGACTTAAGTTTGTGAAAAGAAAGAAACCAAGTTTTTGAGTCACACAATTCAACCCCCCTTCTTGTGTGTTTTTCTCACCTTGAGAGGAAACAAGTACTCCTTTGTTGATACTCCATGCAAAGCCAGCCAACCCAGATGTCAAAGTTGTGGAAGAGGATGCGGATTTCGGCGAGATCAAGAAGGTTGAGGAAACAAGTACTCCTTTGTTGATACTCCATGCAGAACTAGCCAAATGCGGTTTGATTAAAGAGCTGAACACAGAGCAGGAAGAAACTCGCCACAACAATTCAAAGGCGAGCTAAAGGGTCAACAATGCCACTTTAATTTTTACTGTCTTTATCTTATGTATTGCGACATCTTTGTACAGCCTTGTAGAGAAGGAGTAAGGGGCACTCTTTTCCCCCGTAGTAATGGGGGTTTTTAATGAGGCCCCGCTTTTTTATTATTATCCTATATATCACTTGTTTATCAAACTTTCATTGCCTGTAGCAGATCACCAACACCGAATCTTAGATGAGTTCGCCATTTGACGCGTGAACCCCAGCGAGGGTTGCCACCTAATTCCTTAACCCCTAAGAGGGCTCTAAGACGTCGTGAGCTTAAAATGAAATCGCCGCCTAATTCCTTAACCCAAAAGAGGGCTCTAAGACGTCGCGAGCCGAAAATGAGATCGCCGCCTAATTCCTTAACCCCAATGAGGGCTCTAAGACGTCGCGAGCCGAAAATGAGATCGCCGCCTAATTCCTTAACCCCAATGAGGGCTATAAGACGTCGCGAGCCGAAAATGAGATCGCTGCCTAATTCCTTAACCCCAAAGAGGGCTCTAAGACGTCGCGAGCCGAAAATGAGATCGCCGCCTAATTCCTTAACCCCAAAGAGGGCTCTAAGACGTCGCGAGCCGAAAATGAGATCGCCGCCTAATTCCTTAACCCCAATGAGGGCTCTAAGACGTCGCGAGCCAAAAATGAGATCGCCGCCTAATTCCTTAACCCAAAAGAGGGCTCTAAGACGTCGCGAGCCGAAAACGAGATCGTCGCCTAGTTCCTCAACCCTTTAAAAGGGACCCTAAAGCATCAGGCGCTAAAAGAAACAAAACCACAATTCTCAACATTATTATGAAACAAACGTGTCACCGCCCAGAAGGGGCCTTCCAAAATGCATAAATTTGAAGAGAAAAGGAACAAACGAAAAGCTTAAAAGGGAACGATGCATCATTGATACAAATTCAAGAAGAGTACTGAGTTTAAAGGAAATTAAATTACAACAAACGAAATTAGGGTTCGTCCACTAGGACACCATCTATAATAATTTTAATAGGATCAAGGGCGGAAATATCGACGCCAGGATGGAGAAGGGCGACTTGAGCCTTGGCCCTTTCAATGCCAGCATCGAAGTTTAGAGCCAGCTCGCCCTTCGCTTCGGAAACCTCAGCCTTAAGCTGATCCTCCCTTTCTGCTCCAGCCGCGACATCGTTTTGCAGCTTAGCAATGACCCCGTCCTTTCCATCAAGATCCGCTGCATAACCAACCTTCAGATCGGAGATGCGTTTATCACATTCAAGCTTCACCGCCTCCCTGGCTTCTTGCACTTCTTTCTCCCTCGCATTCCTGGCTTCCTCCACCTCTTTCTCCAACGCCCTTACCGTAGCTTGGAGAGCCTCCTCATTCTGCACCACTTCCTCATACTTTCGATCCACCGCGTCTAAAAGCATTATAGTCCGCAAACAATGAACTCCCATATCCCTCGTCATAAAGGGCACAGAGCCCTGGTTTCCCGCCTCCGTGTCTTCTGGACTGAAAACCAGCCTCTCCTTGACGTAGGCGCCGTAGTCAAAGCCTTTATCCCAGAAAGATGGCACTGACCTGCTGGTTTTGATGGCGTTAATTGAGGAAGGAGAAGGCGTTTTCTTTCCTTTTTTCTCCGCCGCTGCCTTTCCTTTATCATCTTTCCCGGGCGACGCTTTATCATGCGTAGCTGCTGTGAGGCACTCAGCTTGAAACTCAGGCGGATGATCAGCTTTTCTCTTCGGCTTGCGGGTAATAAGTCCCGCGGGATCAGTGGCCGCCATCCGCTCAACAACCTTTTTAGCCTTCATTTCTTCGAGATATCTTTTCCTCTCCGCCGCAGTCATGGGCGCCATATCCTCTACAGAAAATAAAGCAGAAAGTTAAGAGGACAAGAAAATAGAAAAGCAAAATATAGGCATAAATAAATGAATTTGACTCACGTAGGTACTCATCTAAGCTATCTACATCCCCTTCCCTATTCAACAACTCCCGGATGTTCATAGGCAACATTTTGTCCAAAAAACAGACGACGCCCTGGTCGTATGCATCCAGCTTCTCATAGTCAAATCCCATGATAGACGCCGGAGCACTCGTCCAACATACGGGAAACCTCAGCTTACCATCAACCCACACAGCAGCTGCCTCACAATCCTTTTGTCCCCAGACCCGGAGGAACGTTTGTCTCCAATTCTTGTAATGAGAGGCGTAGGGCGGGAACAACCTCTTACCAAGATGCTCGCTGATGGACACCCAAGACTGCTTATTTACCCCCTTCGTGCCGTAAAACGTAAAGAAGGATCCAACTGAGGGCTGGAAACCCAACCCCTCGCATAAAATCTCAAAAGCACGTATAAACGCCCAGCTGTTCGGCTGCAGCTGAGAAGGCGCCACATTTAGACAACTGAGTACGTCAACTTCAAAGGGCGTGAAGGGATACTTCACCCCCAGATCCTCAAAAACTGCCGTGTACATATGAAACATCTCACTCTTCATGCTCTTCGGCCTTTGTGTGCACACTTTCTCACCTGGGCGACAAGGTTCCAAGACCACGTCCTCCTCAAATCCCGTAGAGGACACGTGCAGCTTACTCCGAAAAAATGCCACCCGCTGGGGGTCCATGTACACGGACTCTGAACGAAGCACCTCGTCGGCGAAACTCTCTTGTTCTGAACCACTAGAAGACGCCATGTAACAAATTCCTTTCCTAGAGAACGGACCTGGTTGAACAGAATGAATAATAGAGTCAGATGAATTCCCACTACCACTCCCTCCTTCACCCTCGTCCGAATCACTCGAAAACTCCGTCAAAAGGGAGTGGCCGTAGTAGGCCTTATCAAACACCACCCAATCAATGGTTCCATCTGACCGTTTCGCATGCCTAACACTCTCCCTCCACAACCTACACCTCTCCTCCGAATTAGCTGGGGATAGCTCCCCACCCGCCTCATCGCACTCCCTAATTACCACCATACTACTGATTTAAAATAAAAAAGAACGAGATCGAATAGGGTTACCTGGATTTAGACAAGTGAAGGGCTTGAGAACGAACACGGGCTCTGATCCGTAAACAGCAGGCGCAGCGATCCACAAAGACTGTAACCGTTTGAACGATTAAAAACGATTTGGAAGAGAAAGACGGAGGTAAAGGAGGGAGAAAGGATAAAAGAAATCTGAAAATAGGAGGAAAAGTAGATCCGTTTCAGTTTAAAGTAAAAAAGCATTGGAAAACGCGCAGATGACGTCACTTAAGTTGACACGATTTCCGAGAGCCGTTGCGATGCGAACACGTCAGCGAGAGCGAACGTCGCTTCACGTCAGCCGTCGGATCCCACTAAGGCGCGCCCTCAACCTGAAGATTCAAAGGGACCACGCCCACAATGGGCCAGTCCCGGCGCGGCGATCTAATCTACTCAAAGGAGCCGTTTCTACACACAGTTTAATCACTTTGCCTTGTACCAAAACTCCTGCTTGTTGGGCTAATATGATTAATATGAATACTCTCGTTGGGCTAGTGCCCATTAAAGCACTCAAAACAGAAACATGGAGCTAGTACCCAGGTTGGGCTAGTACCCACGTTGGGTTAGTATCCGTGTTGGGCTAGTACCCACGCAGGGTTAAACACCCGTGTTGGGCTAGCACTCATCGTGGGCGAGCACCCATGATTGGGCAAGCATACATGTTGGGCTAGGACTCATAAATTTTTTTCATATAGCTTCGTGACTAGTAAGCCCCACTTGCTGGGTAAAAGGTCATATGCAAATCCCCCCGTAAACAGTTTAATCACTTCGCCTTGTACCAAGACTCGTGCTTGTTGGGCTGTGGACCGTAGATCTCACCATCTAGGATTTGAGATCCTAAAGACAAGGGTGTAAACCCTTGGAATAAGGCTGGGTGCCCTCCAGAAGGGCGCAGGGCCCACTTTCCAGTCATAAATAACCCTAGGTGACCTTCCTAAAGGGCACCCTCTGGGGGCGCCCTCAGCAGCTTACAAGGGCGCCCTAGTCATGGTTTTGGCCCTTTACGATTTAGGCCCAAAACCATGACCGGGTAGGCCCAAGAGAGGCTACAAATAGTAACCTTGGGATCATTCCCAAGGGAGGACCTAAACAGAGCACAGAAACCCTAGTTTCCATACATTGTACTCACTGCGAGTACAAGCATCTAAGGCTTAAAGGAACTAAACATTAAAATTCAAATTAAAAAAACGGTTAATTAAACAAGGTTTTTAGCAGATGTTGCAGCCACAAACAACAGTGACTTAGATGCTATAGTGGGCACTACAGCAAACTGCTCCACTACCGACTTTCAATAGCAGCCATGCATCCTTCTGCTTTGCTATGCTGCTACAGATGTGCTATGTCACGCTATTGATAACCTTTTGGGGTCCAAAGGAAGGTTGAGAGGACAAGACAAACCATCCATTCGCTGGGTCATTGTGAGGTGAAAAAGGTGGCGATGCTAACTGCTTCGAACAAGTGCTAGTGTTTGAATCAGAGAAGGATGACCAAGTTTTGGCAACTAGCCCATTGGATTGGTGTGCTGGGAAGGAAAGAAACAGAACCAGAATCAGTTTGGCTAGTTGAGTCGATGCTGGAAAAACACGAAACAAAATCAATGGTGACTGTGTTTACATGATCAAGCTGAAATCTGAGTCAAGATGGAGCAACAATGGATGACCCAATTATAGTGAACCATAAGGTAACTTTATAGCCAAATCACATGGCCTTCAGATTATACCACTAAAGAAACTACACCGGTGGATGACTCAAACTCACAGAATATGCTGCTCAGTCAGCATCCAAAAGAGTTAGAGTACTCCTCATTTCAAATTGAGTGTAAAAAGTACAAAATTCACCTACACACCTGTGTTTTGTAAAGGTTCTCATATATGATATATGAGTCTCAAATAATAATTTGAAGAGAAATGCAGAAAATGACAGAACACAATCAATCGGCTACATTATACAACACCACAATTGTCTTCGAAATTCAAAATAACCAATTATATAATGAGAAATCGTCTTACCTAGTATTACTCAATAGGCCTCTAGCAATCATTTTCCGAAGAAGTTTCGCTGCCTTTTTATTCTCGTCTTTATGAAAGAGTGCGCGGATAATAATTTCATAAGTTACAACATCAGGAATGATACCATTGTCTTCCATTTTTGACAACACCGCCTCTGCTTCATCAAACAAGCCCTCTTTACAAAGTCCATTGATCATGATATTATACGTTCGGATATTTAGACTATAACCCTTAATCAAAAGATCCTGAAAAGCATCTCGTGCATTCTTAAGTCGTCCTTGTTTGCATAGTCCATCAATAAGTATACTGTATGTGTACATATTTGGTTGAATCCCTTGATCTTTAATTTTCTTGAATAATGCAATAGCCTTGTCAACATGATGGTTTTTGCATAAAGCATCTAATAATGAATTGTAAGTGATTATATCAGCTGATTGACCATTATCACGCATCTCATCAACAAGCTCCCAAGCATAGGGGATTCTCCCTGATTTGCATAAACCATCAATGAGAGAATTATAAGTTACCGTATTAGGAGCAATTCCTCTGCAACACATTTCATCAAAGAGACTCAAGGCTTCATCGACCATTTTAATCTTACAGAATCCATTAATCGTGATAGTATAACTATGAGCATCAGGAGTCACTCCCATTCGAGAAATAGTGTTTAACACATGTTTGGCGTTGTTCACTTCATTAACAAGGCAATATCCATCTATTAATGAATTGTAGGTAACAACATTTGGCATCACAACTTCTTTCATCATAACGGCTAACATATTCTTAGCTCCTTTCACATTTCCTTCCTTACAAAGACAATCAACCAATATATTAAAAGTATAAACATTTGGGTTGATGTTTTCCAATACCATTTGATGGAACAAACCAAATCCATCTTTCAATTGACCAACAATGCAAAATCCATAGATTAGAGAACTGAAAGTGACAACATCAGGAGAAAATCTCTTTGCAATCATTTTAGAGTATAACTCATAGGCATCAGTTACAACTCTATCTTTACACAAACTATTGATGATTGTGTTATACATTACCACATTGGTGTTGACCAATTTCCCATCGATTTGTTTCAACATCTGCAAGGCGGCTCTTGTTTCTCCCATTTTACAGAACCCGTTGATCAAGGTCCCGTAGCTAACCTGATCCATGAAAACTCCATGTGCAACCACACGGTCATGAAAGTGAAGAGCTTACTTCACCTTACCGGTAAGACACAAACCTTTTATAAGAGTGGTCAAGGCTATGGTGTCAGGATGATAACCTATCTTGAGAATCTTTCCGAACAAAGAAAATGCAAAATTGATTTCCCGTAGATGGCAGTAACAATTGATGACGATGCCCATAGTAACAATATTTGGCACAATTCCGTTGAATTTCATTTGTCGAAAAAAGGAAATAACAGTGTTGTAATGGGTCATAGTCTTAACAAGAGAAGTTAAAATCTTGTTAAATTCAATAATGGATGGAGTTTGATGCATTTGTAGCATATGATGGAATGAGGAAATGACATTATCAACATCATCATGATTGGGATTGAATCTATGTGTGAAAATTTTGCAAATTGTCGACTCTCGTTTCCTTGACGAATCTGTCTTATTGATATGGAAAGATTCTTAGATTTGGCTTAGCAACATGTGTGACAAACAACGGCTCTGCAACACCCACCTCTATATAAAGGGAACTCTCTGCAATCCCCAAGGTTAGATTCTTTCCATTCTCTCAAGCCCTTTTCTGACTCAATACTGACTTGAGCGTCGAAGTGTCTGCAGGTACACACCCCCGCCGTTCCAGCAACCGCATACAGCACTCAACCACCACATTCAAACTGTACTGGTAATCCATATCTTATCAGGTACAATCAGCATGTATGGAATCTATTTGATCCATTGACGATTTTATTGTGTAATTGATATATTTATAGTTGAATGAATTGGATGGATGATGGATCAGTGGATTAATTTGCACCCCTACTCAATTGTAACAAAAAACCAATTAATTCAACATCTTTTGATAACTACGAACAAGGATTCAAAGGCTCTTTTTACTTCATATCTGACGAAGAATTAGAGGAAAAAGTTGCAGCTGACTACTAGAATCAATTCTTACAACAAAAGTTCTAAGAGTGAACACAAGCGTGATTGAGCGGTTCCATTTTCCTTTAGGGTTATTTCTCCTTGATGTTTTTCTTTTTTACTTGCTTTTGGCCTTTTTTTAGGGTTTTAGCTCCCCCGTGTACATATTCTTTTTTAACAATATTATAGAGTGGACGACAATGAATAATGGTTTTTAGAGGTCCTAATTGAGTTGACGACAGATAATAATAGTTTTTTGATGTCCTAATTGAGTTGAGATGTTTAATTCTCTTAGATGTTTCAACTCTCTCTTAGCCTATAAAAAAAAATCAATTCAAAAATCTTGGCCTATAAAAAAAACCAATTCAAAAATCTTGAAAATTGTATAAAACCAAATTTGATTTGATATTTTCAAGTATTTTTTTTTTACGTAAAAATCGGTTGGGTCTTGTTATTTTTTAATTATATTTTTAAAACTAAATAAAATCAAATTCAACAACATATTATTAATCAAACTCCTCCTTAAAAAAAAATAAACTCCCCTAAAAAAACATATAAATCAAACTCAAAAATATTAAAAACAAAGAAAAACTCAACATACATAGATTTTGACATTTGTTTTCTTATAGTTAGCGTTCAAATGGTCACTTCGTACCCGTCTGTCCACTCTTTTTTATTGCGCTAACGCGTGTAAATTATAAACAATTTTTTTATGAAATTTTGGTTAAACTTATTTTAATTTTGATTAAAATTATAGGTATAGATAGATAATAGATATTTTCCATTTTTATTGTAACAAACTATTGTAGTACCCCAATTTTGTCCTAAGCCTTTTAAAACAAAAAATCAAAAAAAAATCAAAGAGAGGAAAAAAAAAAGTCAAAGTCAACAAAAGTCAACAGAAAAGTCAACATTTCAAAAATGATGACTTCGCACTGCGAAGGTCACTTCGCACTGCGAAGTCTGCGATTTTTCTGCAGATTTTTGGTTTCTTTGATTTAATTCCAGAATTTGTTGCACATCATTTGCATAATTATTTTAGTCAGCATTCATGGCTAATTGGGCCAAGCAAAACCAGAATTGAGAGACTTGCCATTAATGCTAAGGTAGGAAGCTTTTTCTTCCAACCTAGCATGTGACAAGCAAGTGGGCTTGCCCTTGGGCAGCTCTTGTCCCTCCCAAGTGACCTGTTAACCACCCCAAGGTTGCCAGCCACCTGCTTGAAGACTTTCTTCCTGCTTGCTCCCCCAAAACCAGTCAAACCCAGCTGGGTTTTTCACTTGAAAAGCCATGATTGCCTACCCTGTTTTTGCAGCAGCTTTTCACCTCTCACACCAGCCACATATAGCCTTTTGCATCCCCAAATCTCTGCACATCACAGTGCACGTTTTTATTGATCAACCATTGAGATTGCAAGGATTGATCCCCAAGCTTAGCCAATTGCAATCCAGCCATGTTCATCATCATTTCTATCCCAAAGACCATTGAATTTGTGGCTGAAATCAATCAAACCTTTAACCCTTGGCACAAGGCAGGGTTGCCTCTATCCATTAGCATTAAATGCAAAGCCAAATAGCCTGAATTTAGACCACAAATCAGCTAGGTCCTATGGATTTTCATCATTACTTGAGATTGCATTTTGGCCTATAAATAGGGATGCAAGGCAAGAGGAAATGCAGAATAAGATAGAGCAGTTAATACAACATTCAAAGAGCATAAGATAGAGCAGTTAATACAGCATTCAAAGAGCAATTACACACAAAGAAACACTACTCAAACAACCAGAGAAAACCAGCCAAAGCACTAGCAAAAAACCAATCAAACACAAAGTATCACAAGTTCAAAAAACCATCTCCAATATTCAAAAACCTTTGCAAGAACCTTCAACCAATCCAAGTTCATTGCAGCTGGAGCTTTGCTAAGAATCTCTGTAAGTGTTATAAGCCTTTGTCTTGCATTTTCAATTGTGCTTGCTTAGCAATTTTGGTCCAAAACCTTTTTGTTCTAAAAAACCCCTTTTGAATTTCAAAAGAAATCCCAAGGTTTTCAAAACATCAAAACTGGTTTGTCCAGCCCTTTTCATTTCAAAAACTCAAATCTTTTCACTCTCCTAAAAGGTCCTGAGTGTGTTCAGAAGTTGTTTCTGAACAACAGTTCAGAAACAGCTTCTGAACTCAAAAATTTGCATTGTTCGCAGTGCGAAGTCATGGTCGCAGAGCGACCATGACAGAACTCAGAATCTGAGTTTAGGCTCCCAAATGGCCAATTTTTGAGGTTCTAGCCCAGGAGCTCAGAACCTAGGAGGTTTAAAACTCATTTTATCCAAACCATTTCAAGGATTTTGCATAATATTGGAAAATTCGCAAGTTCGGGTAACACTTTTGTGGATAACTTGCAAAACAAGTTATGTCCCCAAACTTTCAAAACAACTTGAACAAACAAGCTATGTTCATCACTTCAAATTCAAACTTGAACAAATAACATTGTTCATGATTTTCAAAACCCAAACGTGAACATACGCCGAATTTGTTCGCTTTTCAAAACCGTTTGCAAAATGAGCCGAACTTGTGCGTTTTCTAACAAAATTGTCAAAACCTCTTCATTTTGGGTTTCAAACCAAATGTTTTGATATACTTTGGGATTTCTAAAGAAATTCAACCAAAAACTTGAATGAAAAAAGGGATGGTGTGACGTATGTCTCTCCATTGCCCCGATTGTACGAATGCGTGACGTATGTCTCGTCGTTCGGACAATCGTCATTCCATTTTCAACGTATCCGACCATACCAAACCAAATCTTGGCCCCTTGCGGTCAATCCGAACCTTTTGGTCCCCCGTGGCCATTAGATTCAATCCCCCGACTCGTTAGAGTCACCTCGGTCAATGATCGACTCAATTGAGTCCATTGCACCTCTTTTGGTCCCAACGCGACCAAATCAAACCCTCTTACCCAACGGACATGTTTTACCTATTCTAAGCGCGATTCGTAAACAAACGCTTAAGTCTCCCATGCGCGAGCATACAAGCTATACGCTTAAGTCTCCCATCCGCGAGCATACAACCTACGTTTAATCGCAAGAATTCGGTTAAAACATCGTCCATATAAAATTAACCAACATATGTACGTTTTTTCTACAAAGAACTACGTACGCTTTGAATTCTCCGACTACCGGGAGATACGTAGGAGCAAGATCGACATCTTGTCAAGCGCAATAATAAAAAAACTTTCTTTTTTCCTTTCGTTTGTTTTCATCTCTTTCTTCCCTCCTTTGTTATATTTTCTTTTGACATAGATAAGCATGCGCGCAAAACATTTTAAAAACATTCTAAGCTTTAGCCAAATAGAAGGTTCCCGTTGAGTACAACGGACGTGAGGGGTGCTAATACCTTCCCCTTGCGTAATCGACTCCCGAACCCGACAATGGTTGCGATGACCAGTCCTTTTCCTCATCGTCAAGGGTTTTATTATCGTTTCCCTTCAAACAAAAAACTTAAGGGTTTATCAACGTTCCCTTTACACAAAAACTTTGGTGGCGACTTCACAAGGCCCTCCGAGCGTTCGCGGACGTCCTCGGAGGATTGCGCGTTTTTTAAAAAAACGAGGTGCGCACAACTATAATTATTATTTTTCAATGATACCAACAACAACAAATATAATATCTTTCAAAAAAATATAACAATTTTTTTTTTAATGACACCAAAAAAATAGCATTCTTATAGTCAAATTTGCTTAAAGGTATAATTGAAATAAGAAAAATCTGGCCCTAAACACCATATTTTCTTTATATATAGTATTGATACTTAAATATGTCATTGATGCTTGCACTTTCACAAATTTTTTTTTGTCTGGTTTAAATCTCTGCACTTTGTAGAAAAATTGTTATCGGCACCTCTAATCTGACATTAAAATTAAAAACAAAACCAACAGAGTGGCATCATACTAACTCTGTTCATATCCACGCCATCGTCTTTTAGTCAACAAAGATACGAGGCAAATGTTCGAGCTTTTTTTGTCATGAAAAGAGGTAACCGCTTTGAGTTGATTGCAACCATTCTAACTTTTTTGGCATCATAGGTTTTGATGTATCAACTTGAAGTGGTATTGTAATAAATGGATATTGCATGGATTATTGGATAAGCTAACAAACTATAAACATATCAAATACAAGCAGGGGTGGCCCTGAGCATGGCCGAGGGGCAGCCCAAGGACAACATATTTTTAGGGGTACCAAAATTTTATTTTTTTATCTATATATATATATATATATATATTAATAGTCAGATTTTTAGCTCTTATATATTAACACTCAAAAAGTCATATTATTTTACTCGAATTTATGTGTATCATTTCTTTTCAATTCTTAATCTCTAACCTCTCCATCTCAATTTTGTTATCACAAGTCATTGACATTTGACAATAGCAAAAACATAAGTGTTGGTGATGTATAAATATAATATAGTCTCTTAAGAGTAGGTACCAAACGATTCATTTATCTATTTAACAATCATACAAATTTTTTTTATAGATATAATAGTAAAAAATCAAACGAATTCTTGGAGGAGAAGGAGGAAGAAGTCTCTTTATAGTGGTTTATGAATATAAACATTGAATTATGATCCATGTGTGCTTTTGTGTAAAACATGCTCTCTTTAGTTAATAAATTCTTAAGTGTTGAGTGTAGACTTTGAAGCATGACCCTAGTTTAGAACCAGTTGGTTCATATTTCAAACATTCATACTCGTGTTTTTTTTGCACAATGTCAAATGAAAATGTGCAATAATCTTTCCGGTTTATTTCTTTTATCCTTTTGTATTTTTTGTTAAAAAATTTATAGGGGCACTATCTCATGATTCGCTCAAGGCATCCAAATTCATAGAACCGGCCCCGAATACAGGTGTTACCATGATTTACAATGTTTAATCCTTTGAAGTCATTAACTTGACTATTATTGGATATTGCATGGATACACTTTACAAATATATGTTTTGAAATTGGCTTAAGGAATATGTGCATCAGTTAATCAACAAACCTCTTTATTATAATAACAAAAAAAAAATGTTGAAAGTAAAAACCCAAAAATTCATCTCATAAGTCATCTCTCAAAAAAAAAAAAAAGTATCTCATAAGTCATATACTAAGCTTGGTATTAACAATCAAGCAACACGGGCAGGCTCAATACTCAAATCATATCATTCAACAACTGAACAGTGATTCAATCAAATTCATGATTTGAAGGGTTATTTTGAAAATCAAATTAGAAATCAACTCAAAGTAGATCACTGGAATTGTATGTTACATATGGTTCAGTTTGCTAAATTAAGTGGAATTCATCAAAATATATATTGATTACACCAATTCATAAAAATACCAGATTCAAGATAGCACCAGAGCAAGACAGTGTATCTGACCTAACCTAATAACATCAGAGAAGTTGTAATATCCCGCTTAAATGTAACAGTTATAAGTGTTAGAAGCTTAATGTGCAAGCAATGGCAAAGTAGTAATATGAGGGAATGGCAAAGTTGTAAATTGAGGGAAATGATCAATTGGATAAATATGAAATTATCATGTTTATCTTTCACTCTCTCTTGCAAGCAAAATCAGAATTTTACTCCCCCTTTCTCCCTCATTTTCGCCCTCCATCACCACCATCATCCTCTCATCAATCATCACCCCTTAATTCATTAAACTCCTTCCTAGACTCTTGTGTTGTAAGCAAGCTTATTTTGGGGGAATTTGGAGCAAGAAGAAGCTAGGAAAGCCAAGGAATAGAAGTTTTCTTGAGTAGAGGCTTTGGGCTTGAAGCTAGGGTTGGATTTCTGAACTTAGCAAGCATCTTTTGAGGTTAAGGTGAGCTCCTAGAGGGTTTTAGAACCCACTTTGTATAAGCTTTGATGTTAATAGTATTGAGAGCTAGTTTTGCAAATTTTATGCGCTAGTTCCCTTTGGTTGGTAATTTCTTGTTCACATATGTTATAAGCTGTCATATGCCTTAGAATTATGCCTTAAGCTGTTGTGATGTTTGGGTAAGATTGGATAAGCTAAAATGGTGGAAAATTATGTTTTGAACTTGCCTTATGCTGTCCAACTGCAGGTAAAATTGTGTCACGATTTTACAACCGTGTCACAATTTTATAGGCAGATCATAGCACGTTTTCTGGGTAGAAAATCGTGACACGATTTCCAAATCGTGTCACGATTCCACAGCATACAGGGGAGACTTTGTTTTTCATCAGCTCTTGCACCATTTTTGCCGTTCAATACTACTTCAAACTCCTTAAGCATCGTGCAATGGCTAGGTATCACTTCTAAGTATTAGATGACTTATTCCTTAGGGAATGTATGAATTACAAAGGAGAGGTTATAGCTTGATAAGTTGAGAACCTAAATAGGTGAATAAGGTTATAGAAGTATTCCTTTGGAATACATAGGTAATGAGAATGCTTCGGCAATTATAGTTACAGATAGGTTTATAGTGTTGGTTCTCCAACAATCATAGGTGGCTTATGAGAACGATAAGCCAAGAATCATAGGTTATAGATTATATGTTACAGGAATGTTATACGATTACAGTAACAGATTATATGTTCATATGTTAAACTTAAAGAATTATATCAAAGATAATAGCGTGTTCGCACGTTTCACAGTCATAGGGCGTGTTCAACAGACTCCGGGATCCGCCGGATGGGACTTCTCCGAGAGGGTTGTCCACACGTTTCATAGGGACTCCGGTGTTAGCCTGATTGTCAGGAGTTTCATCGGGTCATAGGGAGATGTACTTCGGGGTTACTCCACCCGGATGCACTCCGTAAAATGAACTCAGATTAATTGTTTGTTCAACGCTAACAGCTAACATAAAACACTTTATTGTATTATGTTTTACAGTTATAGTTAAAGTTATAGTCACAGGAAGGTTACAGTTACAGGCAGGTTATAGTTAAAGTTATAGGCTGGTTTATAAGACTTGGCAATTCTAGAATTCCCCTAAATTGCCAAGGTAGGCATGGCGACCCTAGGTTCCCTGTGGTTGCCAACAGTAGGTTGGGTAGAGCTCACTGAGACATTATGTCTCATCCCATTCCTTCTGGTGCAGGTTCACAGGCAGGATCGCAATCAGCACGCAACAAGGGTAAGGAGAAGGCTACGGACTGATCGTGCTGTTGTTATATGTTATAGTTGATTGTATTATATGTCGTTGTATTATTGATGTACATGTATCAAAGAAGGGTTGTATAAACTTTGGATTGTAATATTACAATGTGATGTAATGTTTTGAATGAACTTTTATATTGTAAATTAATGTATCCAGTACGAAATTTTAATACTCGTATAAGATCCTAGACAATCTTATTATGGGTGTTACAGAAGTACCCCGTAAAGAACGAATTCTAAGGGGTATTCTAACTCAAACACAATTTGAGAACAAGGACAAGCCAAAAAGAATAAAACTATAGCACGAGGAGTACAAAAGTGTCCTAGTCACAAACACTTCAGAGTACAAAATTCCAAATGCTAGAACATGAACCAACTAGCATATTAAATGACACATCCAAACAACTGAGAGCATAGCATGAAACTAAATAGTGCATATGCTATATTATAACTTTGTATCATGTCATGTGTAGTCCACGACCTTATGTGATATTGCAAGAGCAATTACAATCTAGGAGCATATGCCACCAAACTTCTGAAGTATCAAGCATTTGCCACTGCAATTTAAGACTTGTGACCATCACAAAAGCAATAGCCAGCATTGCGTTTTCATCTATATGAGAAGTTTGGTATGTTTCTTTGTTTTCTCTATTTTGTGAACCATGGGATATACCTAGAATTTATGTACTCCCAGTATTGTCGATCGTGAATTGTGAAAAAATAGTGGTGTTCAAATTATGCTATGCTGCAATGCTATATTGCAGCTATAGCCTCTATTTGACAACAATTTGTAGTAAACAGTGTACCACAGAACCATAGCAATTTATTCAATTTCTGCTACATAATAGCATTATAGCACCGCTATAGCCACTATTTGACAACAATGTGTACACCTGCAGAAAGATGACCCGGAAACACACGTGAATGGAGAAAAGGTTTGAAGAGTTTATGTTCACCTTTCCAAAAGTTAAATTACAATTTCAACGGCTCATGAAAAACAGTTCTAGTTTTGGTCAACAAAAAAAACACTTCTCGACCTAAACCCATTGCTCTTCTGTTCTCTGCCTAAGTGTCGAGTAATATACCTAACCTGAATAAACTTGCAATCTTATATCTAGCCATTTATACTCTGTCCAACCATTGAAAACAAGTTGCTCCACCTGTCGCTAGTTATGCATACAAAATTTCTAATTACTTATTCCAAATGAATATTTTTTAGCAGCAAATTGCAACCTAGTTTCTAGACAGCAAAACTGTCCATATTACCGAAAACCATAAAACATGTCAAACCTTCCTATTTTTATTTTACAGGAACGCAGTCCCAAAAACTGATAACAAAGAACAATGTGTTATAATTCATTATGCAAAACTAGTGAGAAGTCTAACTGACAATAGTTAAATAAGTTCGATTCTAGTTCCCACTCTTTTATATAGTCTCTTATCCAATTTCTTACTAACATCATAACACAAAAAATTGTTGAACTCAATCTTACTCTTACAATTCTAGCTCTACCTCTTTTCTGAACCTCTTCATCAATCTCAACTGAAACAGTCAGCTCCCACTCTACATCTTCCTTTTCTCTGCTCCCAATCCTCAGCCTTTCTCAACCTATTTAATTCCAATGTCCATCCATACCAACACTCAGACTGCTCATTTTTGCAGGGAATTACTTGTGCTCGTACTCGTTGTGGGTATTTGAAGCCTTCAAACAGGAAAGGTCGTCAAAACATGTAAACTAGCCTGAAAGGTATCAAGCACAAATAAACCCTTCTAGATGCCAAATAGATGCGAAGTTCACAAACCTTCATCTTAACTCTTCAGCACATATCAATTCAAGAAGATTGAGGTGTAATTAAATCAAAGCGACGCTGAAATTCGCAGCAGTTGTGTCATACCCCATTTTTTGACCCAATTTCAATTCGTTTTTCTCGCATTTTAAGCAAGAAATTTTCGTCGTTTCAGACGAAATTTCGGCAGGGAGGTATTTTAAAATACCTCATTTTTTTTTCCGAAGGCGACCGTTTTTTTATTTTATTATTTTTTTTATTATTATTATTATTTATTTCTTTTTTTAATTTCTTTTTATTATTATTAGTGTTTTCTTTTTTTTATTTATTATTTTCGTTTTCTTATTATTATGGTTTTTATTTTACTTATTCTTTTTCAGTCAGTTTTTAAGTCCAAATTCTATCCAGGCCCAGAGGGGCGTTTCTGTCATTTTCTTTGTTTTACCCTAATTTCTTTTACTATTTATACAGCATTTAATGCAAGTACAGAGTCAGTCAGATAGTGCACAGTACCAAACAGTCAGATCATACAAACCACCACTAGCCACCTTCTACCACCACCAGAAAAATTCACGCGGCCAGATTAATAAAACCACCACAAAACAGAAATCACAAAATTTCCTCTTTCTTTCTTTCACAAACCCATACTAACAGAAACCATTCCAGTTCAAATCAGAAAACGAAAATCCATTAAATCACAACCCAAAACCTCACAAATCAAAACACAAACCAAATCGAAAAAGCATAAACAAGAGCCAAAATCGACCACAGATCCGAAGCCAAAACAATCCTCAAAACCGTACACGAAACCGCAAATCAACCCCAAATCCGAACCCAAAGGCAACTGTGAACCAAAGCCTCGCATCCAAACACAAAAGGGTACGATTTTTCTCATGTCTTGAACCTAGATCTAGTTTTTCTTTGAGTTTATTTCGGATTCATGTGAAGAAGAAGAAAGGAAGAGAGGACATGAGGGGACTTGAGAGAAAAGGAGAGGATGAGAAAAAAATAGAGAGGACGTGAGGGGACTTGAGAGAAAAGGAGAGGATGAGAAAAAAAGTGGTGAGAACCGTGTGGTACAGAGAGAAAACGTGAGGTCTGTGAGAGCAAGAGAGAAGATAAGTAAAGAAGAAAGAGAAAGAAAGATGAAAAATGAATTAAAAAACCAGGTTTAGACTTATGTAGACTGCTGAACCGGTCTGGTTCTTTCGGACCGAACCAGACCGGTTCTCCCTGGACTCAGCATTTTGGACTTGGCCCATTCTCCTCTTTCCTTTTCTTTTTCTGATTTCTACTCTTTTACTTTCTGCACTCCCCCTATTACTTCTGCACCCCTTTTCTTCCTCTCTATTCTTTTATTTTCTTTATTTATTTCTTGCACTTTTTTTATTTCTTTTATTTTTATGCACTTTATTTATTGCTTTTAATTTCCAGTACCATGCATTTTTTTATTTTTATTTTATTGCATCATATTTATTTTTGTCTTGCATTTTCTATTTTCTTTTATTTTATGCATCATATTTAATTTTATGCCTTGCATTTTTTATTTTCTTTATTTATTTTCCAGCACCATATTTAATATTCAGTCTTGCATTTTATTTTCCAGCTCCATATTTATTTTTTTGCCTTGCATTTTTTATTATTTTCTTTTATTTTATGCATCATATTTATTTTATTGTCTTGCATTTTTATTTTCTTTTAGCATCATGTTTATTTTTATTGTCTTGCATTTTTATTTTATTTTCAGCATCATATTTACTTATGCCTTGCATTTTTATTTTTTTATTTACTTTAAGCACCATATTTATTTATTGTTTTGCATTTCATGCATTTTTTATTTCTTTTTAGCATATTTACTTTAATGCAATTACAATTTTTATTTTATTTTTGTCATTTATTTTCTTGCCATTAGAATGTATCTAGGTCCAATGTAAATGAAATATAAATGAGAATATGCACCGACACCACATTTATTTTTCTTATGCTTTATGTCGAGGACGATATCGTAATTTTGGACCGTATCCGAGGAAAAGGACCCTCACTTGATCCAACGTCATTTCGAGGGATCCGGTACGTTAGATATCTCAGCATAACTTAGTCTCAGGACACTAGGACTTAATCAAAATTTTCATAAAAAAGTCAAAAAAAGTCAAAAATCCAAAAATATTTTATAATCAAAATTTTCAAAAAAAAGTCAATCTTATCTTTCTTTTCTTAATCAAATTTTTAATCAACCTTTAATCAATCAAAACTTGCTTTCTTCAAATTAAAACCAATCAAACTCACTTTCTTTTATCCTTCTATGCCTTTACGGCCTCTCATCTTCTTTCTTAAAACCTTTTTCAAACTTTAAAATCAATCAAAACCAATCACTTATCTTTTTACCCCGAACTACGAGATTTTGATCCCGCTCGGGTACGTAGGCAAAAGACTCTGTCTTTCCAAATCAATAAAAATAACCAAAACATTTTCTTTCTTTCACTTTCATCACTTTAATCTTTTCACACTTAAGCATTTATTTTACAAACAAATAATCATTTTAGCATAAAGATAAAAATAAGCAAGAGGTTCCTATAGAGTACTATAGACGTTTAGGGTGCTAATACCTTCCCTTTGCGTAACCAACCCCCGGACCTTTGATCTCTCTTTTAAAATAGGGTTTTCGAACTTTCTCCCTTTTCCTCGGAAAAATAAAAGATCGGTGGTGGACTTAAATTGCGAGTCAACGCTAATTAATAGCTTGATATCCAAAAATCACCGCGACAGAAAAATGGCGACTTCACTGGGGACCAAAATCCTAAGTGGGTTAAACCTATCTTGCTTTTCTTTACCTTTATGCTTTATTATTGTTTGTAATTGTAAATACATGCTTAAGTGTTTATCTTTTTACGTGAGTGGTGAGATAAGTCCTACACCCGGACTTGAGGGAACATAAGATAGGATGGTGGTATAATCATAGTGGCTTTCCGAGAGTAAGTTTCGGATGTGGCACATGTGATAACCCCACTCAATGGAGGAATCTTGGAAGTATTATTATGTTGGCATGAGTAGTCGTGTTTGGCATTGATATTTTCAAGTGACCTATGAAGTTGAGGACCTTTAGTTACCTTTAACCCATCTTGGCCTTTTAGGACGTAGTGCGGTGGCTAATCAAGAGTAGTCTTGAATTGGTTGATACGCGATACTACACTCAAACGAGACTTTCCTACGGACGTTGTTGGACCGGGAGTCAGTCCCGTAATCCGACAATATTCGGAAGTGGTCAATGACTTTGGGAACTTGGTAGAACCCGTGATACAGGTACACATGAAACCATAGTCCTTACCAAATGGCGTTTACCCTTGACTCCAACATTATGGACTTAACCTCACCATGTTTTCTCCGTTCTTTAGCATTATCATGCATACATGCATTCATTCATAAACATCTTTTTTCATCAAGTATCGAAGGACTTAGACAAGTTTTGTTGTAAACATCGTAGGAATGAACTTCACAAAGAGAAACACTCAGAAATACAATTTCAAAAGCTCGGATTTGACAAACTTAAGGAGGTTGGGATCTTTAAAGACTAGTCCGAAGAATTTTCTCGAACTCGTTATGGGAGATCATTCGGCATCCTCAAGTTTGAAATATCGGGACTTTTTCAAGATTTCTCCTGATGAACTTCTGAGCATATCCCTTGGCTTTGTTCCTAAAAAGGGGATTGTTTGTAGTATTTTAAATGAAACATTCAAAACTACGATGTTTACAATTACTTCGACAAGCCCTTCGATAACGAATCTTTCTCTTTTTTGCATAAGCATAATCATGCATCATACCGCATTCATAGTCTCCAAACCGAGTCTTACATTTTGTTCACCAATAAAAGGTTAATCTGCCGCCGTCAAAGAAAGTGACCCGGCGTGTTCATTGCAAGCCTACTCGCATTCACAACACTCGAGCACATCAAAGAAAAAGAATGGATCTATTAGAGCAAGAAAACCAAAACCTCCGGGAAGAGGTAGCTAGTCTCAGGGAGGGGATGGAGAAGTTGACCTCCATGATGAATGCTTTGTTAGCTTCCCAAGCCCAGGCGTCAGTTCCTCAGCCTTTCGTCACTACTATTGAACAGCCACTTTACCATTGCTTCACCTTTCCTAATTCAGCTCCTCTTATCCCCACTGCTCAGCAAGAGGCAGAGCCTGTCTTTCATGCCGAAAGGGTTGGAGCCTTCGATAAGATAGATGAGCTTCAAGAGAAATTTGATGGGATGCAACAAGAAATTGAAACCCTCCGTGAAAAAGACTTGTTTGGCAAAGATGTTCGAGAACTCTGTTTGGTTCCTGACGTTGTAGTACCGCCTAAGTTCAAGGTCCCTGACTTTGAAAAATACAAGGGGAATTCGTGTCCACGTAGCCATCTGGTGATGTACGTGAGGAAGATGTCTATGCACACTGATAATCACAAGCTTCTTATCCATTTCTTTCAGGACAGTCTGACTGGTGCTGCTTTGAAATGGTACATGAACCTGGACAGTGCTAGCATCCGCACTTTCAATGATCTTGGTGAGGTTTTCATTCGCCAATATAAGTATAATCTGGACATGGCCCCAGATCGTGACCAACTTCGTGCTATGACTCAGAAGGACAAGGAAACATTCAAGGAGTATGCCCAACGCTGGAGGGAAGTGGCAGCTCAGGTTGTTCCGCCTTTAGAAGAAAAAGAGATGACCAAAATCTTCTTGAAGACCCTTGATCAATTTTATTATGAGAGGATGGTTGCCAGCGCGCCGACAGATTTCATCGAGATGGTTAACATGGGAATGCGTCTGGAAGAAGGAGTCCGAGAAGGACGTTTAGTCATGGAAAGTGCTTTTGCTGCCAACAGTACAAAGGGGCTTGGGAATGACTTTTCAGGAAAGAAAGAGCAAGAGGTAGGTATGGTGGCCCATAAGCAGCCTCAGAAACAGTATCAACGACAGCCTCGACAACAGAATCAGGTTCAGCGGATATCCCAGTTTGATCCAATCCCCATGGCATATGCAGAGTTGCTGCCCGCTTTGCTTGATAAAAATCTTGTTCAAACTAAGGCACCTCCGAAGGTACCTGAAAAATTGCCAAGGGGGTATAAACCTCATCTTTCTTGTGCTTTCCATCAAGGGGCACCCGGTCATGACGTTGAGCATTGTTATGCCTTGAAAGCTGAAGTCCAGAAGTTGATCCAGGCTAACATCTTGTCCTTCAAAGAGTCGAACTCCAGTGTGCAAGCTAATCTACTACCTGGCCATGGGACTCCATCTGTTAATTGGATGCAAGATTGTTCAGAAGCTCACCCTGTTGAAGAAGATGACAGTTAATTTTTGTAACACATGGCATAGTTTACCGCAACTAGGTCGCTGTTGACATTCCCTCAAGTTACTCATAGGTCCAAGTAATGTGTTTTGTTGTCTTGTCTTTTCAAAAAAAATCCTTTCGTTCCTCCCGAGACGAAAATGAACTTTAAGGGCTTTTGTTTCATGCATTCCCATCATCAAATAAGAAGTCGTTTTGTTCCCGACTATGTTTTATTATTCTTAGCTTTTCTGGAAAATGGTAACACAAAAAACCCAAAAATATTTTATTTTTATTTTCTGTTTTCAATCAATTTCAAAAAAGTCTGCATTGTTCACTCATCTTCTAAAATCAATCATCAATCATATGCAGACTAAGCATCAATAAACCCGTTGAACACTGTAACCCTATGCTCTCTCCCGACTTTGAGTTCCCTGTTTACGAAGCTGAAGAGGAGGAGGACGAAGGGATTCTCAAAAAGATCTCTCTGTTACTAGAATATGAAAAGAACATCATTCAGCCTCCTGAAAGAAGCACTGGAAGTGATTAACTTGGACAATACAGTATTCCTGATCAAATCCCAGATGAATGGTGCCATCTAGGCTGCATAAAAGAAAAACAAACAAAAAACAATAGCAAAAGCAAAAAAAAAAAATCAAAAGCAAAAATCAAAAGCAAAAGAAATCAAACAAAGATCAAAAGAAAAAGAAAACAAAAAGAAAAAATATCAAAAGATGGTGCAGAAGATGGTAACCACCTACAAGGACGTGCATGAGATGCTACTGTATGCTTTACATGGATATCGCACTTCAGTACGTACCTCAACAGGGGCAACACCTTTCCTTGGTATACAGTATGAAGGTCTTAATGGAAGCCAAGTTGTCAGAGGCTGAATGATGTCAAAACAAATATGATCAGTTGAACTTGCTTGAAAAGAAACGCATGAAGGTCTTGTGCCATGAGCAGTTATATCAAAAGAGGATGAAGCAAGCTTTTGACAAAAAGTTCGTCCCCGCGAATTCAAAGAAAGAGATCTTGTGCTCAAGAAGGTTTTATCTTTCCAACCCGATTCCAGGGGCAAGTGGACGCCTAATTACGAAGGCCCACACGTCGTCAAGAGAGCTTTCTCCGGTGGTGCTTCGACTCTTACGACTATGGATGGAGATGAGCTCCCTCGTCCTGTGAATGCTGATGCAGTCAAGTAATACTTTGTCTAAAAAATAAAAGAACAGCTCGGTAAGTCGAAAACCCGAAAGGGCGGCTTAGGCAAAAAAGAGCGTCTCGGTGGATCGAAAACCCGAAAGGGCGGTCCAGGCAAAAATTAGAGACATAAAACAGAAAAATAATCATCCTGATAGGTCGAAAACCCGAAAGGGCGATCTATGCAAAAGTTAAGGATCAAAAGACAAAGTAACTGCATTGAGCTGATCTCTACTCACTTGGGGCACAATCAAATGTCAAAGAAGCTCTGAATCTGAAGCATCCAAACAGTGGAATTCTAAGTTGTCAGGGAAAATAGTGGTTATTGTGTTCAATGTACCTTCAATTTATATTTACCATTTTCCAAACTTTGTAAGATCTGTGGAGCCATGCCATTGGCGGGTCACCACTCTTTCAAATAAATTTGAGCCAGTTGCCTTTCATTTGGAATTCTCATCTATTCGGCTTATAAAACCCTTTTTATTTTTGATGGTAGCATTTGAAACAAAACATTTTTTCAAAATCATAAATATTTTTCATGTCTTTTTGAAAAGCACAAACAACAAAACACATTTTCTTTGAACTCATGAATAAGTGAAAGGTGTGTCAACAGCTATCCTGAGAACGGATAAACTTTACAGGCTGAACGTGGTCAATTGCTTTAAAAAAAAAAAAAAAGAATACAAAAGAAATATATGAAAAAAGAGAAAAGAAAAGAGCTCGGTAAGTCGAAAACCCGAAAGGGCGGCTTAGGCAAAAATGAGCGTCCCGGTGGATCGAAAACCTGAAAGGGCGGTCCAGGCAAAAATTAGGGGCATACAAAAGAATAATATTCCCGGTGGGCTGAAAACCTAAAAGGGCGGTCCAGGCAAAAATTAGGGGCATACAAAAGAATAATATTCCCGGTGGGCTGAAAACCTGAAAAGGCGGTCCAGGCAAAAACTAGGGACTCAAAAAAAACAAACAACAAGAAAACAAAACAAAATAAGCATGACCATAGAAGCACCAGTTCTTCTACCAGGTTTTTGGATTAGCACGCTCTCCCCAGGAATTTTTACTCCCCATCAGTTGTTGCATACGCCGGGCTTTACCCCGTCAATGCTTTGACATGTCCCCAGTGGCATCATCCCCATTGAAGATTACCGAGTGTTTGTGATGCGACGTCGGGTCACTTTCCATCTTATCCGTCCAATCTTGTCTCATCAAGTCAATCCTTCATACAATCATACAAGTCAGTCTTTCATACAATCATACAAGTCAATTCCCCATACAATCACAAGTTAATCAGTCACACGGTCATACAAGTCGTGTCGTCATTCATTGCACTCATGCATTCATGCATACACACAGTCATGCATATACAATCAAAGCAAACAACATCATGGTTGCATTAGCCACCCTGAGTCTTGCCTCAATTATCTTTTCCATATCAATCAATCTTGAAAATTTGTAGCTTTCTCTTTCCCCAAGTGTCATCCCCAGTGTGTCTGGTCTCGAGATGTCACTCTTTTCTTGTCGTCAATGGCAGTTCGGCAATAACCCGGACATTTGACATTTACCTTTCTCTCTTGTCGTCAATGGCAGTTCGGCAATAACCCGAACAGTTGGCATTTACCTTTGTTTCTCGTCGTCAGTGGCAGTTCGGCAACATCCCGAACAGCTGACATCTACATTCTACCTTCTTTAAGCTACCCTCACAATGGTAGTAGGTAAAAAATTTTTGTCTGCCTTTTTTAAGCTATCCGCATACCGATAGTAGGCAAGGTCAATGTCCTTTTATATTACCTTTTTCAAGCTATCAGTTCACGATAGTAGGTAATACATGTCATCTGTCTTTTTCAAGCTATCCATACAACGATAGTAGACGATGTCTCCTTTTATATTACCTTTTTCAAGCTATCAGTTCACGATAGTAGGTAATACATGTCATCTGTCTTTTTCAAGCTATCCATACAACGATAGTAGACGATGTCTCCTTTTATATTACCTTTTTCAAGCTATCAGTTCACGATAGTAGGTAATACATGTCATCTGTCTTTTTCAAGCTATCCATACAACGATAGTAGACGATGTCTCCTTTTATATTACCTTTTTCAAGCTATCAGTTCACGATAGTAGGTAATACATGTCATCTGTCTTTTTCAAGCTATCCATACAACGATAGTAGACGATGTCTCCTTTTATATTACCTTTTTCAAGCTATCAGTTCACGATAGTAGGTAATACATGTCATCCGTCTTTTTCAGGCTATCCATACAACGATAGTAGACGATGTCTCCTTTTATATTACCTTTTTCAAGCTATCAGTTCACGATAGTAGGTAATACATGTCATCTGTCTTTTTCAAGCTATCCATACAACGATAGTAGACGATGTCTCCTTTTATATTACCTTTTTCAAGCTATCAGTTCACGATAGTAGGTAATACATGTCATCTGTCTTTTTCAAGCTATCCATACAACGATAGTAGACGATGTCTCCTTTTATATTACCTTTTTCAAGCTATCAGTTCACGATAGTAGGTAATACATGTCATCCGTCTTTTTCAGTCTATCCATACAACGATAGTAGACGATGTCTCCTTTTATATTACCTTTTTCAAGCTATCAGTTCACGATAGTAGGTAATACATGTCATCTGTCTTTTTCAAGCTATCCATACAACGATAGTAGACGATGTCTCCTTTTATATTACCTTTTTCAAGCTATCAATACACGATAGTAGATAATACATGTCATATTCCCATGTGATGTCATCTGTCTTCTTTAAGCTATTATCTTTGTTGATAGTAGACAATGTCTCTTTCTATTACCTTTTTTAAGCTATCATTTACATGATAGTAGGTAACATCAGTCTTTGTCTTTGTTAGGCTATCGTTCTGAATTAGTGCGATAGTAGACAACTTACATCTATCCCCAGTGAAACCATGTTATCCCCAGTGGAGTCGAACCCCGTTTCTTTAACAGACTCGGGTATCCTTTTGCTTTGTTATCCCCAGTCGAGCCATCTTTGCCGTCTTGCATTCATACTTGCATCGCGAGTATTCGCAACATTACATGCATAGCATCACATGCATATCATTGCATTCATGGCATTTTGCAGTTGAAATTGGTCAAAAATGGTGTACTCGGTATTTAAGTCTCTTCGACCCGTCGATCTAAAAATTTCACTTTTAAATCTCCGTAACGAAGAAACTTAAATAGGGGCATCTGTCATACCCCATTTTTTGACCCAATTTCAATTCGTTTTTCTCGCATTTTAAGCAAGAAATTTTCGTCGTTTCAGACGAAATTTCGGCAGGGAGGTATTTTAAAATACCTCATTTTTTTTTCCGAAGGCGACCGTTTTTTTATTTTATTATTTTTTTTATTATTATTATTATTTATTTCTTTTTTTAATTTCTTTTTTATTATTATTAGTGTTTTCTTTTTTTTATTTATTATTTTCGTTTTCTTATTATTATGGTTTTTATTTTACTGTTTCATTTATTCTTTTTCAGTCAGTTTTTAAGTCCAAATTCTATCCAGGCCCAGAGGGGCGTTTCTGTCATTTTCTTTGTTTTACCCTAATTTCTTTTACTATTTATACAGCATTTAATGCAAGTACAGAGTCAGTCAGATAGTGCACAGTACCAAACAGTCAGATCATACAAACCACCACTAGCCACCTTCTACCACCACCAGAAAAATTCACGCGGCCAGATTAATAAAACCACCACAAAACAGAAATCACAAAATTTCCTCTTTCTTTCTTTCACAAACCCATACTAACAGAAACCATTCCAGTTCAAATCAGAAAACGAAAATCCATTAAATCACAACCCAAAACCTCACAAATCAAAACACAAACCAAATCGAAAAAGCATAAACAAGAGCCAAAATCGACCACAGATCCGAAGCCAAAACAATCCTCAAAACCGTACACGAAACCGCAAATCAACCCCAAATCCGAACCCAAAGGCAACTGCGAACCAAAGCCTCGCATCCAAACACAAAAGGGTACGATTTTTCTCATGTCTTGAACCTAGATCTAGTTTTTCTTTGAGTTTTTTTCGGATTCATGTGAAGAAGAAGAAAGGAAGAGAGGACATGAGGGGACTTGATAGAAAAGGAGAGGATGAGAAAAAAATAGAGAGGACGTGAGGGGACTTGAGAGAAAAGGAGAGGATGAGAAAAAAAGTGGTGAGAACCGTGTGGTACAGAGAGAAAACGTGAGGTCTGTGAGAGCAAGAGAGAAGATAAGTAAAGAAGAAAGAGAAAGAAAGATGAAAAATGAATTAAAAAACCAGGTTTAGACTTATGTAGACTGCTGAACCGGTCTGGTTCTTTCGGACCGAACCAGACCGGTTCTCCCTGGACTCAGCATTTTGGACTTGGCCCATTCTCCTCTTTCCTTTTCTTTTTCTGATTTCTACTCTTTTACTTTCTGCACTCCCCCTATTACTTCTGCACCCCTTTTCTTCCTCTCTATTCTTTTATTTTCTTTATTTATTTCTTGCACTTTTTTTTATTTCTTTTATTTTTATGCACTTTATTTATTGCTTTTAATTTCCAGTACCATGCATTTTTTTATTTTTATTTTATTGCATCATATTTATTTTTTGTCTTGCATTTTCTATTTTCTTTTATTTTATGCATCATATTTAATTTTATGCCTTGCATTTTTTATTTTCTTTATTTATTTTCCAGCACCATATTTAATATTCAGTCTTGCATTTTATTTTCCAGCTCCATATTTATTTTTTTGCCTTGCATTTTTTATTATTTTCTTTTATTTTATGCATCATATTTATTTTATTGTCTTGCATTTTTATTTTCTTTTAGCATCATGTTTATTTTTATTGTCTTGCATTTTTATTTTATTTTCAGCATCATATTTACTTATGCCTTGCATTTTTATTTTTTTATTTACTTTAAGCACCATATTTATTTATTGTTTTGCATTTCATGCATTTTTTATTTCTTTTTAGCATATTTACTTTAATGCAATTACAATTTTTATTTTATTTTTGTCATTTATTTTCTTGCCATTAGAATGTATCTAGGTCCAATGTAAATGAAATATAAATGAGAATATGCACCGACACCACATTTATTTTTCTTATGCTTTATGTCGAGGACGATATCGTAATTTTGGACCGTATCCGAGGAAAAGGACCCTCACTTGATCCAACGTCATTTCGAGGGATCCGGTACGTTAGATATCTCAGCATAACTTAGTCTCAGGACACTAGGACTTAATCAAAATTTTCATAAAAAAGTCAAAAAAAGTCAAAAATCCAAAAATATTTTATAATCAAAATTTTCAAAAAAAAGTCAATCTTATCTTTCTTTTCTTAATCAAATTTTTAATCAACCTTTAATCAATCAAAACTTGCTTTCTTCAAATTAAAACCAATCAAACTCACTTTCTTTTATCCTTCTATGCCTTTACGGCCTCTCATCTTTCTTAAAACCTTTTTCAAACTTTAAAATCAATCAAAACCAATCACTTATCTTTTTACCCCGAACTACGAGATTTTGATCCCGCTCGGGTACGTAGGCAAAAGACTCTGTCTTTCCAAATCAATAAAAATAACCAAAACATTTTCTTTCTTTCACTTTCATCACTTTAATCTTTTCACACTTAAGCATTTATTTTACAAACAAATAATCATTTTAGCATAAAGATAAAAATAAGCAAGAGGTTCCTATAGAGTACTATAGACGTTTAGGGTGCTAATACCTTCCCTTTGCGTAACCAACCCCCGGACTTTGATCTCTCTTTTAAAATAGGGTTTTCGAACTTTCTCCCTTTTCCTCGGAAAAATAAAAGATCGGTGGTGGACTTAAATTGCGAGTCAACGCTAATTAATAGCTTGATATCCAAAAATCACCGCGACAGAAAAATGGCGACTTCACTGGGGACCAAAATCCTAAGTGGGTTAAACCTATCTTGCTTTTCTTTACCTTTATGCTTTATTATTGTTTGTAATTGTAAATACATGCTTAAGTGTTTATCTTTTTACGTGAGTGGTGAGATAAGTCCTACACCCGGACTTGAGGGAAACATAAGATAGGATGGTGGTATAATCATAGTGGCTTTCCGAGAGTAAGTTTCGGATGTGGCACATGTGATAACCCCACTCAATGGAGGAATCTTGGAAGTATTATTATGTTGGCATGAGTAGTCGTGTTTGGCATTGATATTTTCAAGTGACCTATGAAGTTGAGGACCTTTAGTTACCTTTAACCCATCTTGGCCTTTTAGGACGTAGTGCGGTGGCTAATCAAGAGTAGTCTTGAATTGGTTGATACGCGATACTACACTCAAACGAGACTTTCCTACGGACGTTGTTGGACCGGGAGTCAGTCCCGTAATCCGACAATATTCGGAAGTGGTCAATGACTTTGGGAACTTGGTAGAACCCGTGATACAGGTACACATGAAACCATAGTCCTTACCAAATGGCGTTTACCCTTGACTCCAACATTATGGACTTAACCTCACCATGTTTTCTCCGTTCTTTAGCATTATCATGCATACATGCATTCATTCATAAACATCTTTTTTCATCAAGTATCGAAGGACTTAGACAAGTTTTGTTGTAAACATCGTAGGAATGAACTTCACAAAGAGAAACACTCAGAAATACAATTTCAAAAGCTCGGATTTGACAAACTTAAGGAGGTTGGGATCTTTAAAGACTAGTCCGAAGAATTTTCTCGAACTCGTTATGGGAGATCATTCGGCATCCTCAAGTTTGAAATATCGGGACTTTTTCAAGATTTCTCCTGATGAACTTCTGAGCATATCCCTTGGCTTTGTTCCTAAAAAGGGGATTGTTTGTAGTATTTTAAATGAAACATTCAAAACTACGATGTTTACAATTACTTCGACAAGCCCTTCGATAACGAATCTTTCTCTTTTTTGCATAAGCATAATCATGCATCATACCGCATTCATAGTCTCCAAACCGAGTCTTACATTTTGTTCACCAATAAAAGGTTAATCTGCCGCCGTCAAAGAAAGTGACCCGGCGTGTTCATTGCAAGCCTACTCGCATTCACAACACTCGAGCACATCAAAGAAAAAGAATGGATCTGTTAGAGCAAGAAAACCAAAACCTCCGGGAAGAGGTAGCTAGTCTCAGGGAGGGGATGGAGAAGTTGACCTCCATGATGAATGCTTTGTTAGCTTCCCAAGCCCAGGCGTCAGTTCCTCAGCCTTTCGTCACTACTATTGAACAGCCACTTTACCATTGCTTCACCTTTCCTAATTCAGCTCCTCTTATCCCCACTGCTCAGCAAGAGGCAGAGCCTGTCTTTCATGCCGAAAGGGTTGGAGCCTTCGATAAGATAGATGAGCTTCAAGAGAAATTTGATGGGATGCAACAAGAAATTGAAACCCTCCGTGAAAAAGACTTGTTTGGCAAAGATGTTCGAGAACTCTGTTTGGTTCCTGACGTTGTAGTACCGCCTAAGTTCAAGGTCCCTGACTTTGAAAAATACAAGGGGAATTCGTGTCCACGTAGCCATCTGGTGATGTACGTGAGGAAGATGTCTATGCACACTGATAATCACAAGCTTCTTATCCATTTCTTTCAGGACAGTCTGACTGGTGCTGCTTTGAAATGGTACATGAACCTGGACAGTGCTAGCATCCGCACTTTCAATGATCTTGGTGAGGTTTTCATTCGCCAATATAAGTATAATCTGGACATGGCCCCAGATCGTGACCAACTTCGTGCTATGACTCAGAAGGACAAGGAAACATTCAAGGAGTATGCCCAACGCTGGAGGGAAGTGGCAGCTCAGGTTGTTCCGCCTTTAGAAGAAAAAGAGATGACCAAAATCTTCTTGAAGACCCTTGATCAATTTTATTATGAGAGGATGGTTGCCAGCGCGCCGACAGATTTCATCGAGATGGTTAACATGGGAATGCGTCTGGAAGAAGGAGTCCGAGAAGGACGTTTAGTCATGGAAAGTGCTTTTGCTGCCAACAGTACAAAGGGGCTTGGGAATGGCTTTTCAGGAAAGAAAGAGCAAGAGGTAGGTATGGTGGCCCATAAGCAGCCTCAGAAACAGTATCAACGACAGCCTCGACAACAGAATCAGGTTCAGCGGATATCCCAGTTTGATCCAATCCCCATGGCATATGCAGAGTTGCTGCCCGCTTTGCTTGATAAAAATCTTGTTCAAACTAAGGCACCTCCGAAGGTACCTGAAAAATTGCCAAGGGGGTATAAACCTCATCTTTCTTGTGCTTTCCATCAAGGGGCACCCGGTCATGACGTTGAGCATTGTTATGCCTTGAAAGCTGAAGTCCAGAAGTTGATCCAGGCTAACATCTTGTCCTTCAAAGAGTCGAACTCCAGTGTGCAAGCTAATCTACTACCTGGCCATGGGACTCCATCTGTTAATTGGATGCAAGATTGTTCAGAAGCTCACCCTGTTGAAGAAGATGACAGTTAATTTTTGTAACACATGGCATAGTTTACCGCAACTAGGTCGCTGTTGACATTCCATCAAGTTACTCATAGGTCCAAGTAATGTGTTTTGTTGTCTTGTCTTTTCAAAAAAAAATCCTTTCGTTCCTCCCGAGACGAAAATGAACTTTAAGGGCTTTTGTTTCATGCATTCCCATCATCAAATAAGAAGTCGTTTTGTTCCCGACTATGTTTTATTATTCTTAGCTTTTCTGGAAAATGGTAACACAAAAAACCCAAAAATATTTTATTTTTATTTTCTGTTTTCAATCAATTTCAAAAAAGTCTGCATTGTTCACTCATCTTCTAAAATCAATCATCAATCATATGCAGACTAAGCATCAATAAACCCGTTGAACACTGTAACCCTATGCTCTCTCCCGACTTTGAGTTCCCTGTTTACGAAGCTGAAGAGGAGGAGGACGAAGGGATTCTCAAAAAGATCTCTCTGTTACTAGAATATGAAAAGAACATCATTCAGCCTCCTGAAAGAAGCACTGGAAGTGATTAACTTGGACAATACAGTATTCCTGATCAAATCCCAGATGAATGGTGCCATCTAGGCTGCATAAAAGAAAAACAAACAAAAAACAATAGCAAAAGCAAAAAAAAAAAAATCAAAAGCAAAAATCAAAAGCAAAAGAAATCAAACAAAGATCAAAAGAAAAAGAAAACAAAAAGAAAAAATATCAAAAGATGGTGCAGAAGATGGTAACCACCTACAAGGACGTGCATGAGATGCTACTGTATGCTTTACATGGATATCGCACTTCAGTACGTACCTCAACAGGGGCAACACCTTTCCTTGGTATACAGTATGAAGGTCTTAATGGAAGCCAAGTTGTCAGAGGCTGAATGATGTCAAAACAAATATGATCAGTTGAACTTGCTTGAAAAGAAACGCATGAAGGTCTTGTGCCATGAGCAGTTATATCAAAAGAGGATGAAGCAAGCTTTTGACAAAAAGTTCGTCCCCGCGAATTCAAAGAAAGAGATCTTGTGCTCAAGAAGGTTTTATCTTTCCAACCCGATTCCAGGGGCAAGTGGACGCCTAATTACGAAGGCCCACACGTCGTCAAGAGAGCTTTCTCCGGTGGTGCTTCGACTCTTACGACTATGGATGGAGATGAGCTCCCTCGTCCTGTGAATGCTGATGCAGTCAAGTAATACTTTGTCTAAAAAATAAAAGAACAGCTCGGTAAGTCGAAAACCCGAAAGGGCGGCTTAGGCAAAAAAGAGCGTCTCGGTGGATCGAAAACCCGAAAGGGCGGTCCAGGCAAAAATTAGAGACATAAAACAGAAAAATAATCATCCTGATAGGTCGAAAACCCGAAAGGGCGATCTATGCAAAAGTTAAGGATCAAAAGACAAAGTAACTGCATTGAGCTGATCTCTACTCACTTGGGGCACAATCAAATGTCAAAGAAGCTCTGAATCTGAAGCATCCAAACAGTGGAATTCTAAGTTGTCAGGGAAAATAGTGGTTATTGTGTTCAATGTACCTTCAATTTATATTTACCATTTTCCAAACTTTGTAAGATCTGTGGAGCCATGCCATTGGCGGGTCACCACTCTTTCAAATAAATTTGAGCCAGTTGCCTTTCATTTGGAATTCTCATCTATTCGGCTTATAAAACCCTTTTTATTTTTGATGGTAGCATTTGAAACAAAACATTTTTTCAAAATCATAAATATTTTTCATGTCTTTTTGAAAAGCACAAACAACAAAACACATTTTCTTTGAACTCATGAATAAGTGAAAGGTGTGTCAACAGCTATCCTGAGAACGGATAAACTTTACAGGCTGAACGTGGTCAATTGCTTAAAAAAAAAAAAAAAAAAGAATACAAAAGAAATATATGAAAAAAGAGAAAAGAAAAGAGCTCGGTAAGTCGAAAACCCGAAAGGGCGGCTTAGGCAAAAAAGAGCGTCTCGGTGGATCGAAAACCCGAAAGGGCGGTCCAGGCAAAAATTAGAGACATAAAACAGAAAAATAATCATCCTGATAGGTCGAAAACCCGAAAGGGCGATCCATGCAAAAGTTAAGGATCAAAAGACAAAGTAACTGCATTGAGCTGATCTCTACTCACTTGGGGCACAATCAAATGTCAAAGAAGCTCTGAATCTGAAGCATCCAAACAGTGGAATTCTAAGTTGTCAGGGAAAATAGTGGTTATTGTGTTCAATGTACCTTCAATTTATATTTACCATTTTCCAAACTTTGTAAGATCTGTGGAGCCATGCCATTGGCGGGTCACCACTCTTTCAAATAAATTTGAGCCAGTTGCCTTTCATTTGGAATTCTCATCTATTCGGCTTATAAAACCCTTTTTATTTTTGATGGTAGCATTTGAAACAAAACATTTTTTCAAAATCATAAATATTTTTCATGTCTTTTTGAAAAGCACAAACAACAAAACACATTTTCTTTGAACTCATGAATAAGTGAAAGGTGTGTCAACAGCTATCCTGAGAACGGATAAACTTTACAGGCTGAACGTGGTCAATTGCTTAAAAAAAAAAAAAAAGAATACAAAAGAAATATATGAAAAAAGAGAAAAGAAAAGAGCTCGGTAAGTCGAAAACCCGAAAGGGCGGCTTAGGCAAAAATGAGCGTCCCGGTGGATCGAAAACCTGAAAGGGCGGTCCAGGCAAAAATTAGGGGCATACAAAAGAATAATATTCCCCGTGGGCTGAAAACCTGAAAGGGCGGTCCAGGCAAAAATTAGGGGCATACAAAAGAATAATATTCCCGGTGGGCTGAAAACCTGAAAAGGCGGTCCAGGCAAAAACTAGGGACTCAAAAAAAACAAACAACAAGAAAACAAAACAAAATAAGCATGACCATAGAAGCACCAGTTCTTCTACCAGGTTTTTGGATTAGCACGCTCTCCCCAGGAATTTTTACTCCCCATCAGTTGTTGCATACGCCGGGCTTTACCCCGTCAATGCTTTGACATGTCCCCAGTGGCATCATCCCCATTGAAGATTACCGAGTGTTTGTGATGCGACGTCGGGTCACTTTCCATCTTATCCGTCCAATCTTGTCTCATCAAGTCAATCCTTCATACAATCATACAAGTCAGTCTTTCATACAATCATACAAGTCAATTCCCCATACAATCACAAGTTAATCAGTCACACGGTCATACAAGTCGTGTCGTCATTCATTGCACTCATGCATTCATGCATACACACAGTCATGCATATACAATCAAAGCAAACAACATCATGGTTGCATTAGCCACCCTGAGTCTTGCCTCAATTATCTTTTCCATATCAATCAATCTTGAAAATTTGTAGCTTTCTCTTTCCCCAAGTGTCATCCCCAGTGTGTCTGGTCTCGAGATGTCACTCTTTTCTTGTCGTCAATGGCAGTTCGGCAATAACCCGGACAGTTGACATTTACCTTTCTCTCTTGTCGTCAATGGCAGTTCGGCAATAACCCGAACAGTTGGCATTTACCTTTGTTTCTCGTCGTCAGTGGCAGTTCGGCAACATCCCGAACAGCTGACATCTACATTCTACCTTCTTTAAGCTACCCTCACAATGGTAGTAGGTAAAAATTTTTTGTCTGCCTTTTTTAAGCTATCCGCATACCGATAGTAGGCAAGGTCAATGTCCTTTTATATTACCTTTTTCAAGCTATCAGTTCACGATAGTAGGTAATACATGTCATCTGTCTTTTTCAAGCTATCCATACAACGATAGTAGACGATGTCTCCTTTTATATTACCTTTTTCAAGCTATCAGTTCACGATAGTAGGTAATACATGTCATCTGTCTTTTTCAAGCTATCCATACAACGATAGTAGACGATGTCTCCTTTTATATTACCTTTTTCAAGCTATCAGTTCACGATAGTAGGTAATACATGTCATCTGTCTTTTTCAAGCTATCCATATAACGATAGTAGACGATGTCTCCTTTTATATTACCTTTTTCAAGCTATCAGTTCACGATAGTAGGTAATACATGTCATCCTTCTTTTTCAGGCTATCCATACAACGATAGTAGACGATGTCTCCTTTTATATTACCTTTTTCAAGCTATCTGTAACATCCGGGATTTGGATCCGGGATTTGGCAACTAACGGCCCCCGCGATCCCCCGCGATGTACTCATGGACTTCTCCACCCCCCAAGTGGAGTTTCATGCCTTCCGTGGGAATCGAACCACGTACCCTGGAGGCTATAAGTACATGGCCAATGCATTCCCACTACCAATTGAGCTACTAGCTCAATTGGTAGTGGGAATGCATTGAACTTGTACTTAGGCCCCAGGTACAGAGTTCGATTCCCACGGAAGGCAAAAACTCCACATGGGGGGTGGAGAAGACCATGAGTACATCTCGGCCCTTGAAAGATAGGGAGGCCAGCCCATTGGGAGCCACCGGATGTTACACTATCAGTTCACGATAGTAGGTAATACATGTCATCCGTCTTTTTCAAGCTATCCATACAACGATAGTAGACGATGTCTCCTTTTATATTACCTTTTTCAAGCTATCAGTTCACGATAGTAGGTAATACATGTCATCTGTCTTTTTCAAGCTATCCATACAACGATAGTAGACGATGTCTCCTTTTATATTACCTTTTTCAAGCTATCAGTTCACGATAGTAGGTAATACATGTCATCCGTCTTTTTCAGGCTATCCATACAACGATAGTAGACGATGTCTCCTTTTATATTACCTTTTTCAAGCTATCAGTTCACGATAGTAGGTAATACATGTCATCTGTCTTTTTCAAGCTATCCATACAACGATAGTAGACGATGTCTCCTTTTATATTACCTTTTTCAAGCTATCAATACACGATAGTAGGTAATACATGTCATATTCCCCTGTGATGTCATCTGTCTTCTTTAAGCTATTATCTTTGTTGATAGTAGACAATGTCTCTTTCTATTACCTTTTTTAAGCTATCATTTACATGATAGTAGGTAACATCAGTCTTTGTCTTTGTTAGGCTATCGTTCTGAATTAGTGCGATAGTAGACAACTTACATCTATCCCCAGTGAAACCATGTTATCCCCAGTGGAGTCGAACCCCGTTTCTTTAACAGACTCGGGTATCCTTTTGCTTTGTTATCCCCAGTCGAGCCATCTTTGCCGTCTTGCATTCATACTTGCATCGCGAGTATTCGCAACATTACATGCATAGCATCACATGCATATCATTGCATTCATGGCATTTTGCAGTTGAAATTGGTCAAAAATGGTGTACTCGGTATTTAAGTCTCTTCGACCCGTCGATCTAAAAATTTCACTTTTAAATCTCCGTAACGAAGAAACTTAAATAGGGGCATCTGTCATACCCCATTTTTTGACCCAATTTCAATTCGTTTTTCTCGCATTTTAAGCAAGAAATTTTCGTCGTTTCAGACGAAATTTCGGCAGGGAGGTATTTTAAAATACCTCATTTTTTTTTCCGAAGGCGACCGTTTTTTTATTTTATTATTTTTTTTTTTATTATTATTATTTATTTCTTTTTTTAATTTCTTTTTTATTATTATTAGTGTTTTCTTTTTTTTATTTATTATTTTCGTTTTCTTATTATTATGGTTTTTATTTTACTGTTTCATTTATTCTTTTTCAGTCAGTTTTTAAGTCCAAATTCTATCCAGGCCCAGAGGGGCGTTTCTGTCATTTTCTTTGTTTTACCCTAATTTCTTTTACTATTTATACAGCATTTAATGCAAGTACAGAGTCAGTCAGATAGTGCACAGTACCAAACAGTCAGATCATACAAACCACCACTAGCCACCTTCTACCACCACCAGAAAAATTCACGCGGCCAGATTAATAAAACCACCACAAAACAGAAATCACAAAATTTCCTCTTTCTTTCTTTCACAAACCCATACTAACAGAAACCATTCCAGTTCAAATCAGAAAACGAAAATCCATTAAATCACAACCCAAAACCTCACAAATCAAAACACAAACCAAATCGAAAAAGCATAAACAAGAGCCAAAATCGACCACAGATCCGAAGCCAAAACAATCCTCAAAACCGTACACGAAACCGCAAATCAACCCCAAATCCGAACCCAAAGGCAACTGCGAACCAAAGCCTCGCATCCAAACACAAAAGGGTACGATTTTTCTCATGTCTTGAACCTAGATCTAGTTTTTCTTTGAGTTTTTTTCGGATTCATGTGAAGAAGAAGAAAGGAAGAGAGGACATGAGGGGACTTGAGAGAAAAGGAGAGGATGAGAAAAAAATAGAGAGGACATGAGGGGACTTGAGAGAAAAGGAGAGGATGAGAAAAAAAGTGGTGAGAACCGTGTGGTACAGAGAGAAAACGTGAGGTCTGTGAGAGCAAGAGAGAAGATAAGTAAAGAAGAAAGAGAAAGAAGATGAAAAATGAATTAAAAAACCAGGTTTAGACTTATGTAGACTGCTGAACCGGTCTGGTTCTTTCGGACCGAACCAGACCGGTTCTCCCTCGACTCAGCATTTTGGACTTGGCCCATTCTCCTCTTTCCTTTTCTTTTTCTGATTTCTACTCTTTTACTTTCTGCACTCCCCCTATTACTTCTGCACCCCTTTTCTTCCTCTCTATTCTTTTATTTTCTTTATTTATTTCTTGCACTTTTTTTATTTCTTTTATTTTTATGCACTTTATTTATTGCTTTTAATTTCCAGTACCATGCATTTTTTTATTTTTATTTTATTGCATCATATTTATTTTTTGTCTTGCATTTTCTATTTTCTTTTATTTTATGCATCATATTTAATTTTATGCCTTGCATTTTTTATTTTCTTTATTTATTTTCCAGCACCATATTTAATATTCAGTCTTGCATTTTATTTTCCAGCTCCATATTTATTTTTTTGCCTTGCATTTTTTATTATTTTCTTTTATTTTATGCATCATATTTATTTTATTGTCTTGCATTTTTATTTTCTTTTAGCATCATGTTTATTTTTATTGTCTTGCATTTTTATTTTATTTTCAGCATCATATTTACTTATGCCTTGCATTTTTATTTTTTTATTTACTTTAAGCACCATATTTATTTATTGTTTTGCATTTCATGCATTTTTTATTTCTTTTTAGCATATTTACTTTAATGCAATTACAATTTTTATTTTATTTTTGTCATTTATTTTCTTGCCATTAGAATGTATCTAGGTCCAATGTAAATGAAATATAAATGAGAATATGCACCGACACCACATTTATTTTTCTTATGCTTTATGTCGAGGACGATATCGTAATTTTGGACCGTATCCGAGGAAAAGGACCCTCACTTGATCCAACGTCATTTCGAGGGATCCGGTACGTTAGATATCTCAGCATAACTTAGTCTCAGGACACTAGGACTTAATCAAAATTTTCATAAAAAAGTCAAAAAAAGTCAAAAATCCAAAAATATTTATAATCAAAATTTTCAAAAAAAAGTCAATCTTATCTTTCTTTTCTTAATCAAATTTTTAATCAACCTTTAATCAATCAAA
Source organism: Medicago ruthenica (assembly GCA_018208015.1). Taxonomy (NCBI): domain Eukaryota; kingdom Viridiplantae; phylum Streptophyta; class Magnoliopsida; order Fabales; family Fabaceae; genus Medicago; species Medicago ruthenica. The sequence continues at coordinate 17,400,014 of CM031376.1, forward strand.
ACTTGCTTTCTTCAAATTAAAACCAATCAAACTCACTTTCTTTTATCCTTCTATGCCTTTACGGCCTCTCATCTTTCTTAAAACCTTTTTCAAACTTTAAAATCAATCAAAACCAATCACTTATCTTTTTACCCCGAACTACGAGATTTTGATCCCGCTCGGGTACGTAGGCAAAAGACTCTGTCTTTCCAAATCAATAAAAATAACCAAAACATTTTCTTTCTTTCACTTTCATCACTTTAATCTTTTCACACTTAAGCATTTATTTTACAAACAAATAATCATTTTAGCATAAAGATAAAAATAAGCAAGAGGTTCCTATAGAGTACTATAGACGTTTAGGGTGCTAATACCTTCCCTTTGCGTAACCAACCCCCGGACCTTTGATCTCTCTTTTAAAATAGGGTTTTCGAACTTTCTCCCTTTTCCTCGGAAAAATAAAAGATCGGTGGTGGACTTAAATTGCGAGTCAACGCTAATTAATAGCTTGATATCCAAAAATCACCGCGACAAGTTGATTTATATCTCACATTCTACAATTCAGTTTAACAATATATTATAAGACATAAAGAAATAGTCATAAAGAAGGCTTGTTAATTAATAAGCTACTTCTTTTTGGTTTATTTTTAGAAACCTCAAAATAAAAAACAAATTCCCATTCCAGTATTATTAAAGTTACATTCAGACTTGCTCGACTAACATAAAATAATGAAGTGTCAACTCATCTACAAAGACAAAAACATGGTACTGCTATTACCTCTAAGCTTGTTGGTAACCTTTCAAAACTCTAAAAGCCTTAAGTTAACCTCTTTGTCACTCTTACCTGTATTAACCAGCTGCCACTGTATTTAATCTTCCTAAGCCTTCTTCAGCATCTTTAATTCAAAGGTCCATCCACCCCACGCAAATTCAACCAACTTTTATCGTTCAAGATACCGTAGTCAAATTGAAGCAACCTAAAATAAAAATTAAGAAAATAAAAATTAATTTATACTAGATATAAGGAGTCCATCAGTTAACTTAGTATGATGTAATGAAGCCAATTGCAGGACTTTCATCATAAAAAATTAAGATACTCAGTTGAGAGCGAAGCAATATTCCAACTGAAAGTCACATATTGAAAAATCAATCAGGTAACTTATCACCAATTAAATAATAGTATTAGAAAAAAACTTGTATCAATGTTCTAGTTTTTGTAAAATAGAATCTAATTTAAGGTCAGCATATCCCTATTACTGAACAATAGTTTTTGTCTTCTAATGCAGATAAAGGAGTCCTATCAGCAAACAAAAAGAATTGGGGTGAACACACCACGCGGTGCCCCTCCCAATTCATCAAGCAGCTCCTATATTACTGATGTTAGAACTTTGTTAGGTACTGCAACACAATTAAGGACTTTCTAATCAACACAAAAGCACCAATACTTACCAATGGAGAACGGAATTTTCTCTATAATTTTTACCAAGTAAATAAAAGGCATGTTTTGCAAGTCCTTTTGGTGTATGCGAAGTAAGCATTAAAACTATTTCCTTCTACCGCCATAATTCACTCTGTTTTGTCCATTCATCATATCTTTATTCATCAGGTTTTGTTATCATTAAGCATCTCAAGGATTTTCATGCGCATTATCTCAAGTAACTAGATCTTTGTAAGTTATGTTTGTTTAGGAACAAAGTAAACATGTTGTTTTCATCCTTGAGACATTCCTGGAGATAAATCTTCCAACATAGAGGGAATTGTGACAACAGGATAAGTTCACAGGTACCCAAAATTCTAAATGTGTAAAAAAAAGAAAGATAATTGATCAAGAAAAAAGGTACCCAAAATTCCCACACATGTTCCTATTTCTTATATATGTTTCCTTCACTCTTTATAAAACTATGTTCAATTTAACACCATAACACAATTAATTGTGCAGCTCTGGCTTCAAAAGAAAATATTAGCATTGAGCAATGGTTTTTAATCCCAAAGACAACTCAAATGATACAAATAAACAAGGCTATGTTTTTAACACTAGTCATTATGAAAGCAAAAGCTTCTTCCCTACAATCAAAATGAGGTCGGCTCTGTGCACCGAAAAACATAATTTACATGATATAGAATGCTAAATAAAAGGTTGAATCTAAATCATTATTTGATTTATTTATAAATCCTTCCATCATAATGTTCTATCATAAATGTTTCTATGGACTATCCCAATCTTTGGGTATTGGACTATCTTCTAGTTGATCTATAATTACCACAGGATAACAATTACTACAGACATACAAGGTATTATCCAATGATAGCATAACCAACAACCATATGCAGAAACATTAAACCATGCTAGATTATATTCTTTGAAAACACGTTGGTCCACCTGTCACGAGTTACCTCCCCTGTTATTATCATAACTGACCTCTAACTATATTGAAATCCAAAGAACCCTGCAGAATTTAAAGTCGGGGTGAGAGAGTGGTGAGAAACCATAAATCTTAACTGCCATCCACATCCAAGTTCTGACGTAGGCTTTTACAACTACTTACGCGAACTGACTACTTTTTCTGCAAATTGCATCTAGTTGCCAGACAACCAGATTGTCCATATTCAGCATAACTAAATCTTTAAGTTGATTCAGCTGACATAAATCTATATCCACAACTTAGTAGTTGACAGTTAGTGTTACTTGTTACAACTGGCACTTCCAATTCAGCGTAACTAAATCTGTAAGTTAATTCAGTTATGGTTAACTAATTTTAAAACATTCTAGAGTCTATTCGGCTAGTTTATTAGTCTACGTGTAACCCGCATTATCGGAGCTATCAAGGTAATGAAATTAGATTTTTTTTTTCTTTCAATTTTCACATATATTAGGAAATTTCGGTGATATATATAATGTGTCCATTTTGTGTATGGGTGTTCCTATAATATTCTTTTGTAAATGGATGTGCTAAATTTGACTTCTTGTCTCTCAAGACACTTAATAGTATTAATTAGTGGTGTATTTGAAGTAATGTTTCTAATAATTTGAAATGAGACTAAGAACAAAATTCTTTTTCAAATGGGCTTAAATTTAGGGACAAAGGTAGTAGCTTCAAATCGAAGCTCCATGGAAGAAAAGGTTGTCATGGTGGATGGTCACATGGAAGGGGTGGTCGATCAAACTCGAACAACTTCTACTGCACTATTTGCAGCCAATGATGCCTTGGTGTACTATGAAACAGGTTTGACAGAATGAACCAAAGAGATTCTAATTAAGGGTCAGTATATCCCTAAAAGTAAATGATTGAATGAAAAAAATCCTTAAAAGTAATGAAGGTGGTCGACATACATTTCAAAGGTAACGGATAACTACGTTAAGACAAAAAAGAACCAACCATTGACACCATTCTAATATTGAAATGAACATAACAACAACACATGACTCTTGATTAAAATTTAAGTGATACTGAGAACATCGAGTAGTCCACCTTATTTTGTATATGCAACTATCAACAAAAATAAATAAATAAATCATAATGATTATATAGTTTTCGTCATGGTAAAAAATTATAAAATTAGAAATTATCTTACCTAGAGTTACTCTTCAAGTAGACCTCTAGCAATCATTTCCCGAAGAAGTTTCTCTGCCTTTCTATTCTCGTCTTTATGAAAGAGTGCGCGGATAATAGTTTCATAAGTACGGCATCAGGAATGATACCATTGTCTTCCATTTTTGACAACAACGCCTCTGCTTCATCAAACAAGCCCTCTTTACAAAGTCCATTGATCATAATAGTATACGTTCGGATATTTAGACTATAACCCTTAATCAAAAGATCCTGAAAAACATCTCGTGCATTCTTAAGTTGTCCATGTTTGCATAGTCCATCAATAAGTATATTGTATGTGTCAATATCTAGTTGAATGCCTTGGTCTTTAATTTTTTTGACCAATGCAATTGCCTTGTCAACTTGATGGTTTTTACATAAATCATGTAAGAAGGAATTGTAAGTGATTACATTTGCAGGTTGACCTCTATCATGCATCTGATCAAGAAGCTCCCATGCATGAGAAACCCTCCCAGATTTGCACAAACCATCAATGAGAGAATTGTAAGTGATTACATTTGCAGGTTGACCTCTATCATGCATCTGATCAAGAAGCTCCCATGCATGAGAAACCCTCCCAGATTTGCACAAACCATCAATGAGAGAATTGTAAGTTACCGTATCGGGAGAAATTCCTCGACAACGCATTTCATTAAAGAGACTCAAGGCTTCATTGACCAGTTTAATCTTACAAAATCCATCAATGATTGTGTTGTACATTACCACATCGGCGTTGACCAATTTCCCATCAATCTTTCTCAACATTTGCAAGGCAGCTCTTGTTTCTCCCATTTTACACAATCCATTGATCAAGGTCCCGTAGCTAACTTGATCCATGAAAAATCCATGTGCAACCAAACGGTCATGAAAGTGAAGAGCTTCCTTCACCTCACCGGTAAGACACAAACCTTTGATAAGAGTATTCAAGGTTATGGTGTCAGGATGATAACCTATCTTGAGAATCTTTCCGAACAAAGAAAATGCAAAATTGATTTCCCGTAGATGGAAGTAACAATTGACCAGTTTAATCTTACAAAATCCATTAATCATGATATTATAGCTATGATCATCAGGAGCCACTCCTATACGAGAAATAATGCTTAACACATGTTTGGCCTTATTAACTTCGTTAACTAGGCAATATCCATCCATTAATGAATTGTAGGTAACAACATCTGGTATCACGCCTTCTTTCATCATCATGGCTAACAGAGTCTTAGCTCCTTTCACATTTCCTTCCTTACAAAGAGCATCAACCAATATATTAAAAGTATACACGCTCAGGTTAGTGTTTTTCAATACCATTTGATGGAACAAACCAAATGCATCTTTCAATTGACCAACAATGCAAAATCCATAAATTAGAGAATTGAAAGTGACAACATCAGGAGAAATTCTCTTTGCAATCATTTCAGAATATAACTCATAAGCATCAATTACAAGTTTATCTTTACACAAACTATCAATAATTATGCTATACATTACCACATTGGTGTTGACCAATTTCCCATCAATCTTTCTCAACATTTGCAAGGCAGCTCTTGTTTCTCCCATTTTACACAATCCATTGATCAAGGTCCCATAGCTAACTTCATTCATGAAAAATCCATGTGCAACCACACGGTCATGAAAGTGAAGAGCTTCCTTCACCTCACCAGTAAGACACAAACCTTTGATAAGAGTGGTCAAGGTTATGGTGTCAGGATGATAACCTATCTTGAGAATCTTTCCGAACAAAGAAAATGCAAAATTGATTTCCCGTAGATGGCAGTAACAATTGATGACGATACCCAGAGTAACAATACTTGACACAATTCCGTGGAACTGCATTTGTCGGAAAAAGGAAATAACAGTGTTGTAAAGGGTCTTAGTCTTGACAAGAGAAGTTAAAATCTTGTTAAATTCAACAATGGATGGAGTATCACGCATTTGTAGCATGTGATGAAATGAGGAAATTGCATTATCAACATCATCATGATAGGGATTGAATCGATGGGAAGAATGAGAGTGAGAGTGTAAAAAGGGTAAAAATGGAATACGCAAAGAGGGGTTATTATAGAGAGAACCTAACCTTCTCATTGATCTCAACATTTGAACGAAAATGACGTTTGGTGCAAAGGCTTTCAATGTGCGGCGTCGATTTGTTCAGTTCATGCTGCATCGCCGGAAAGAAGGAGTCTCAACTATTTTCTGGATGTAACCGGTTCTTTATTGCTAACCTCATTTCACCATTTTATAAATATTATAAGGTTTGCTCTTTTTTTTAAAATATCCCTCGAATTTTAAACTATCAAACCCCTCTAGACAATGAGGTTATATTTATACCAAAAAATCATTATATATATATATATATATATATATATATATCAAAAATGTTAAATTTATATATTTACACAGTTTACCTAATGATATAGATTTCAATTAATGATATATATTTAATCTAATCCGTCCCAAGATCTTTGATAACATCATCAAGATTAAAGCTTCCATCATTTTCAATCTTCACACCATCTTCAATTATATCTAATTGATAATCACAAAATAACATAACTTCAAGAAAGTTACAAAATATTTATTACAAGGCATATACCTACTTTTTCAAAAAATTACACATTTTCAATAATGCTTCTTTTCTAAAAATAATTTGCCTTTGTTTTTCTTTATCTTTTTTTTAGTCAAAAGAAAAATTATATTAAATAAAAAAATAGATAAAGAGACTGGGGGCATTAGACCTGACTCAGATACAAATCAAAACGAGGATACAACATTATAAATCAGACCAAGTGGATCGACCCTAATCTATCCTTTTTTTTACTAATCTATCCTTTTTTTTTACTAATCACGGGCGCACCTAGGGAACCCGTAGGTGTGAAACCAGGTTACAAAAAAATAGGAAAAGTGAACATCTGTGAAGAACAATTAATGGATTGACTGTCAACACAATATCAAAATCCAAGTGTGAACTGCTCCCTAAACAAATCACCAAGATAAAAGCTCTTTTGTGCTTGAAGAACTAAAGTGTAGGCAAACAAGACACCTTGAAACCTGCAGATCTCAACATATTTGAAAATAACAGAGAAGTCGCTCATAGCTTTGCTAGGGTGGCTTTGCGTCATGCTAGTTTACATATTCATATTAAAAGTTTACATATTCATATTAAGATTTCATCTTGTATCTCTACTATTATTTTAAATGAAATGCAATAAGTTTCTTCTTGTAAAAAAAAACAGAGAATCAAAGAAGTTAGGCTACCATGTCATATTATAAAATATTTTTTTTTATTGTTGTAGATTATTAATTATTATATCTTTTAGAAATATGACTATAAAAAACATTGAAAAAATGATAAATGAGTCACTAAATAATATAGTTTTACAATTCATACACGAGACTCATAACAACATCTTTATCAATAATGAAATCTTTATTATTTTTAATATTTTTACATATTTTTAGTTTACCACTTCATAATATTTAATAACAACTATTTCAATGATTTTATTATGGGCAAACTACTCTTTAAAAAAATTATGTGCAAATTAAACTAACATCTCCTAAGGTCTTCTTAAATAACACAAACACCCGCTCTATTTTTTTAACTAAATACTAATCTCTTTTATTTTTTTTATCAAATTGGCAAGCACTTCCCTTATAATATAACACGGTTTAAACTTTCTTAATTGCATTTTATTAGCAATTAACTTATTCATATGAGTATGAACTCGCTTAATTTTCGACCATTTTTTCTTTCATTTTTCACTTAGGTGATTTTTCCCAACTAATTATTCCTCAGTCAAGGTGGTTTAATTTTTAAACTCTAATGTAATAAAACGGATATATCGAAGATTATTTCCTTTTCATTGATCAATCACAATGTCCATCCACCAAAATTCTTCTCATTTTTATATTCTCGTTTGATCTCTTATGTGATTGCTGATGTTTGATTATATTTGGTGATAAAAACAAATGTTGTTATTGTTTCTCCATTAGGAGAAGAAAACCTCATTTAACTTAATTGTGAAAAGAGAAAACAGATACAAACAAACCAAAATAATTGAAATCAAACTGTATATTTACAAAGTTATTGAAATTGATAAAATGAAGGAAGATTGATGTGTTTGGAAAATTAGAAGGGGTGATTGTGTAATTTAAGAAAATCTCAATGGAAGTCAATGTAATTTGCCCTTTTATCATTGACGTCGGCTTTACATTAGTTTTTTTTTTCTTGTTTTCTAAATTTATATAGCATTGCAATGCGCTTTGATGCATAACCCCCCGCTTCGAATTAGCCCGTGCGAAACACGGAACCATGCTTAGCACGGGTTTGTTGCTAGTTCTCCTTAAAAATTGAATTCCAAGCACCAGATTACTTAAAAAAAAACTATTACATTCATGACATAGAATTTTATTATTTGTAGAGTTCCATTTGACAAGGAGGCGATTGGATGAAGATCTTGAGTGTGGTTGACTCTCGTCCTTTGAAAAAGTAAGTTAAGCGAAACTAGAAAACCTCCTTGAAGAGTTATCATGTTCTTGAGAACAACCTCACTGCAAGTATTAAAACAACATGGTGAAATAGAGTAATGGAATCACGACTTGCATATACTTATGGTTAGTTACTAACAAAAGGGGAATGAATAGCTCAAACAAAGTATCTTATTTTTAATTAAAACATTTCATTTTTAAGTGCATGATTTTAGAAGATGTTCTCTATTTACAAGGAACTTACCTGGTGATCATAATTGAGACTATTAATCTTTTATAATAAGAACCGGAAGGAGTATTATATAAATGGAGTGGTTTTGAAACATCAAATAATGGATAGTGTAATATTTTCTTCAATTCTTATTATAAGAAAAATAAAAAACATCAAAATCAATACAATTATTAATCACTGTAACTTTTTTAAATATTTTTACAAATTTACCTTATAGAAAGTTGTAAAACATTAAATACATTCAATAATATTTAAAAAAAATCATTAACGTTATTGGGAACTCAAGAAAATTTATGGAGAGCTAAAAACATCATTAATGACTTGTTTTCAATATCTAAAAATTGTTTAATAAGTTAATGGAAATTGACAATTATGGCCATGAAATTAGAAAGATTAGGAGATTAAGTAAGGTTAATTATGGAAAAATGGTGGTAATTAACGTTTGTATAGTATATAGTAAAAGACCGTGTTTTCGCACGGGTCACGTAACATTGTGATAATTATATAAAAAATAATTACATTATTAATATTGTAGAATGTTTATAGATATTACATGAAAATTATGAATATTAATGTAATGTTTCTATTAAATATTTTACTCTTATGTATACAAAAATTTGTTAAATAGTTGAGTCACACCAGTTATGAATTTTATTTGTTTATATATGAGTAAACACATTTTTATGTAGATATATGAGAAAGTTGATATGATATAATTTTGAAAATTCATTACTATTTTCAAAATCAAAATTAATAGTGTTTCTATTAAATAAATTTTTATTTTATATGCAAAAGACTGTTCAATGTTTGCACCGCTCCCATTGCAGATTTTATATACTTATATCTGCATAAACAAATTTTTATATACATATATGAGAAAGACGATATGATAAAATTTTGAAAAATCATGACTATTTTCAAAATCAAAATTAATGTTGTGTTTTTATTAAGTAACTTTTTATTTTATATGCAAAAGACCGTTCAATGTTTGCACCGTACCCGTTGCAGATTTTATGTACTTATATCTGCATAAACAAATTTTTATGTACATAAATGAGAAAATCGATATGATAAATTTTGAAAACTCACGACTACTTTCAAAATCAAAATTAATGTAGTGTTTTTATTAAGTAACTTTTTATTTTATATGCAAAAGACCGTTCAATGTTTGCATCGTACCCGTTGCAAATTTTATGTACTTATATCTGCATAAACAAATTTTTATGTACATAAATGAGAAAATCGATATGATAAATTTTGAAAACTCATGACTATTTTCAAAATCAAAATTAATGTAGTGTTTTTATTAAGTAACTTTTTATTTTATATGCAAAAGACCGTTCAATGTTTGCATCGTACCCGTTGCAGATTTTATGTACTTATATCTGAATAAACAAATTTTTATGTACATAAATGAGAAAATCGATATGATAAAATTTTGAAAACTCATGACTATTTTCAAAATCAAAATTAATGTAGTGTTTCTAATAAGTAACTTTTTATTTTATATGCAAAATATCATTCAATGTTTGCACCGCTGCCGTTGCATATTTTAAATATTTATATCTGCAGAAACAAATATTATATACATATGTGAGAAAGTCAATATGATAACATTTTAGAAACTCGTGAATATTTTCCAAATATCAACATTAATGTAGTGTGTCTATTAAATAAATTTCTATTTTATATTTTGGATTATCAATCTTATCATTTTGGGCACAAAGCCCTCCAGAAGGGCTTGGCGCCCTTAAGAAAGGGCTTAACGCCCTCCATAAGGGCCAGAAGGGCCTTAGGCGAGCCCGCCAGGGGGCGCCGCCTCATAGAGCTTCTAGAACCCTCTAGAACGCTCTAAACGTGGCTTTGGGCCCAAGTTACTTGGGGTCAAAGCCACGGGAAACCAAACCCAAATAAGGCTATAAATACCCACTTGAGAGACATTCTCAAGGCATCACTAAAACAGACTAAACCCTAGTTTTAGATATTGTACTCACTGCAAGTACAATTGGCGCCCACCATGGGCCCGGTAAAACTGACCCGAGCCGCACCCTTTCAATCTTTTAACCTGCCGCCAAGGAATATGGCAAAGGCGGCCTTGTCGTCTGATCGCCCAAGCGTCATCGGAGAGTTTGTGATATCATGTCAGGTTGTACCTTTCTAACTCTGTTATTCTTCGATTAATCCTTCTATCAAAATTCTTAAAGGAATAAAGATTACAATTCGTTTTTAATTCATATTATTTGCTACGTAACGGAGTTTTGAATTCTGCCTTCGATTCCGGTTGGGGGAATCTAAACCCGACCCAATTTTTGCTTCACAAATTTTGTCCTTTTGTGCTCTAATTCACGAAAATAAATTTAGTTTTCGGCATGAATTCAGTTTCGGCTATTCCTATATCATTATTATTATTATTTATTTTCCAGATCTTGTCACCGGTTACTATAAGCCTGAGAGTATTAAGGATACCAATGCCGCTGATTTACGTGCTAAGCTTCTCCGCAAAAAATTCAACAACTAATTTCAACCCATTCAAGAAATATTGTTTTTTAAATATATTGATTTATGTATTTTGGGTTTGTTATTTCAACGGTGGATCTCGTGAGCTTTTGGGGTCGATTTTAGATGGCTTATTAAAGCCTTGATTGATTCTGTTAATTGCGAAGATCCTACTCTGTTGGTTTATTCCTCTGTTTATTTACTTTGTTAGTTTTTGGGAACTAGAAGAATGATGATTATTTACTGATCATAAGTGTAATGGTGTTTTGTAGTATAATTCAATGCAATTTATTTTATTTTTAATAATGGGTTTTAGTGTTTGCTTCATCATTCTGGATTGCAGCCGCAGACACCAGAATTCTATATAACACAACACATCATTCAAATAAGAGAGAAGTAACGATCAGGTTTCATCCTTCCGATCTTTATATGTAGAACTATTATGCATCAAACAACATGACAAAATATTAGATACATTCAGAATAGCTATATTATACATTTAAGGCATCTCAAAAGTAACTAGTAACAACTTAATTCCTCGTATTTGGTGAAAAAATTCGGTTGTAGAATTTAATCGATATTAGTTTTTTTTCAACTATTCTTTGGTGCATATATACATAATATGTGGATAATCAACTTTACATAATCAGTTTTGCATGATGTGTGGACAATTAGTTCCAACTTAATCTATATAATGGAGTGCCTTTTATCTCTCATCAGCCCATAATTTCAACAACAACATATTGAACTTGATCTGATGAGCAAGTTAGAAGAACATTAAAATAGGCGACTTAGTTCCAATTTAATAGAAAAAGGAAGAGAACGATGCAGTTGTAATTTTTAAGCACCCTGTCGCGGTGATTTTCGGATATCAAGCTATTAATTAGCGTTGACTCACAAATTAATTTCACCACCGATCTTTTATTTTTTCCAAGGAAAAGGGGAAAAGTTCGAATAAACCCTAAATTTTTAGAGATCAAGGTCCGGGGGTTGGTTACGCAAAGGGAAGGTATTAGCACCCTAAACGTCTATAATATTCTATAGGAACCTCTTGTTTTTATTTTTATCTTTATGCTAAATTAATTATTTGTTTGTAAATAAATGCTTAAGTGTGAGAAAGGATTAAAGTGATGAGTTTAAAAGAAAGAAAATGTTTTTGTTATTTTTATTGATTTGGAAAGACAAAGTCTTTTGCCTACGTACCCGAGCGGGATCAAAATCACGTAGTTCGGGGTAAAAAAAAAACCCGAGTGATTTGTTTGATTGATTTTAAAGCTTTGAAAATGTTTTTGAGAAGATAAGAGGCCGAAAAGGCATAGAAGGATAAAGTTGTGAGTTTGATCGATTTTAATTGAAGAAAAAAGTTTGAAATAATTAAAATTGATTGAAATTGTTTTTTTTGAAGAAATTGTAGGAATTAATTGACTTGAAAATGAAATTTGATTGAGAAGAGATTTTTTTTTGACTTTTGTTATTTGAAATGTTTTTGATTTTTGATTAAGCTAATTAACAAAAAAACTAAGTGGTAGTCGAAATAAACTAAGCGCGAGGGTTTTCTCACAAAGACGTTAAATCAAAGTGAGAGCCCCTTTTCCTCGGATACGTTCGTTATTTTTGCATTTTATCATTTTTTGACATAAAGCGGAATAAATAAATGTGTGTGTCGGTGCAATATTCTCATTTATATTTACATTGTCCCTAAATACATTCAAAAGTATAAATAAAATAAAAACGACAAAGCAATAAATAAAAATAAAACTGTAAATGCATAAAAATAAATAGATATGCCAAAATAAATAATAAAGATGCATGAGATGATTTTGCATTAAAATAAATATGTTGCATAAAGTGATAAAAAAAGAATAAAAATGCATGATATGCAAAACATTAAATAAATATGTTGCGCAAAATAAAATAAAAGAAAATAAAAATGCATGAAATGTTGGATATAAAGTAAATATGTTGCATGAAGTAAAATAAAAGATAAAAATGCATGAAGTGCTGAACATTAACATAAACTAAAAGAAAAAAACTAAATAAAGCAAAAAAAAAAAAACATAAGAATAAACTAAACTAAATAAGAGGGTAGTAAAGAGAAAGATAAAAGGCTATAAATTAAAATAAATAAAAAATAAAAATAAAGCCAATAAAAATAAAAGGGAATGCAGTAAAAATAAAAAAAGAGTAGGGAAATAAAAATGCATAAGAATAAATAAATGCAAGAAGATAAAAGAAAATGAATGAAAATAAATAAAAAGAAAAGGGAGGGGGGTGCAGGAAGTGAAAAACAAATTTGATTAAAAGAAATAGGCCCAAACTGCATTGGGCCAACGTAATTTGATCTGGGCCGTCTGATTAATCAGAGGGCCCTGATCTGATCACAAGGGGAAAAGGCCAAAGCCATACGATCTAAATCAGATGGTCTGAGGAGCGAGGGTGTACGCTAACGCGTACACCCACGCACACTGAATTAGGGAGGGGTATATATACCCTTTCCCTTCATTCTTTCTCTCATTTCACAAACTCTTTCTCTCTCCTTCTCCTCTTCTCTCTTAACCGAACTCTCTTCTCTCTCCCCTCTCTCCTCTTTGCTCGGCCGGTAAGGTATTCCGGCGTGGTGGCCGCCGGCCTAAGCGGCGGCGCCACCGCGCCGGAAGGGAAAAATTCTTCCTTTTTTTAAAAAAAAAACCGTTTTTCACAAATCCTTTTCTTTCCTCTTCCCTAATCCAAGCTTATTTTTCCCAAAATCCTTCTAAAAATCCCTAGATCTAGGTTTCAAAAACAACACAAAAAAACTACCTTTCTCCTTGTTTTGGTGTACGGTTTTGCTGTGCTGTTCTTGTGCGTGTTTGTGTGTGTTTAGTGTGTTGCTGTGCGCGTTTGTGTGTGTTTAGGGGGCTGTTTTGCGGTTTGTGTGTTGCTGCGTGTGTTGGGTAGTTTGGCCGTGTGGTTTGGGCTGGGACGTGGGTGTGTGTTCTGTTTGGGCTGGGACGTGGGTGTGTGTTCTGTTTGGGCGTGGGTTTGTGCTTGGCTTGGTGTTGTTTTTGTGTTGGTGATGCTGGGACGTGAGTGGTGTGCGCGTGTTTGTTGTGTGGGTGAGTTTTGCTGGAAATGTTTGTGTTATGTTGAGTTTGGGTTATTGTGTTTTGCCTTGCTAAAAATCTGTTTTCGTTCAAAATTTCTTCCTTTTGCTGATCAATTTTTTCCTCATTATATAGGCAGACTGAAATTTTTGTGATGATTAAAAGTGGGAAGGGAGTCTTTTCCTTCTGAATTCTGTGAAGGATTGTGTGAAGCAATGAACAAAAGGAACAGTGAACTGGTGAAGGCAGGAAGAGGATGGGCGCAGGCTGAACAGTGTACAGTGTACACTGTACACTGTAATGACTTTGACCAGAAACAAAAAAAATAATTAAAAAAGAATTTTAAAAAAGATAATAATAAAAAGGAAATAATTAAATGGTAATAATAATGATAATAATAATAATAATAAAATGGAATAAATGAACAATAAATAAAAACTTAGACTAAAAGTAAAGATGAAAAATAAACACACAAAAAAAAGATAACAAGTGGCCCTAAAACGAACCAAAAAATGAGGTATTTTAAAATACCTCCCTGCCGAAATTTCGTCTGAAACGACGAGAATTTCTGGCTTAAAAGGACGAGAAAAACAAAAACGAAAATTGGTCAAAAAATGGGGTATGACACACCCTTTAACTACTCTAGGTACCCCGTGATAGAAGTAAAGTGTAGTATTATTAAAAGGCCGCATAGGAGGGAGTATGGCAAGGAAAGCCTTGGTATTTAAGTGGTCCAAATGACCCACATCTCTTTCCTGGGAACCCCTTTCATGTACCATCTACTTTACGAACTGAACTAACTGCTTAGTAAAAATATAAATAATGGAGTAATAACGTCATAGGAGAAATAAAGACATGGGAGATAATATAACAATCGAGTTAGAAAGGGAAAAAGAATGAATATAACATCAAAGAATGAAGAGGGTGAGTTAGTTCAGGTTTAAGAAGGGATGCAGTGAATTCTGATTTAAGAGAAGTGATATGATCAAATAAAGGATTTAATTTCAATCTAATAGAAGAAAGAGAAGGATTAAAAGCACAAGGTACTTAAGTAAGAAAGTTATTTCGAATCTAGTAAAATAATGAAAAAGAATAGGAAGAGGAGTAGAAAATATGGGCGAGTTAATAAGAGAAGACGAAGACTAGTTAGTTCCCATTGAAAATGATTGCATATGATTAAAGACTCCTTTATTTATGTTGGTTACTTTGAAGTTCGGAAGTAATGTTATTTTTCAGAAAAATAACAGACAGGATGCAGACAAGCTCGCCAAGGACGAAATAAAAAAAAAGATCTCACCAAACAATACTAGACTTAATCCATATCACCGACTATCATACTTGATTTTCTTACTAATCACCATTATTTTTTCGTGTTTTGACACAAATTGTTATTCTTAATGTATGGGATCGGCTATATCTCCTAATTCCGGGATTACTTGCCAACCAGAGATAAAGAGGGCATCGTGGTTCCATCAACGAAAATTAGTAATCATCACTAAATTTGTGACTCGATTACCATATTCACTAATATAGAAATTGCTTCAATCGATGAGCATATCATCGTTCAATAGTTGGTAACCAAGGATCATGCTAACCATAAATCATGTCAGCAACATAAGCTTCTTGGGCTACATAAAAGTTTTTTGGTTTAAATATGTAAAAGGTCCCTGTAAGTTAGCATGTTTTTGGTTTTTGTCCCTATAAGTTTTTTTGTTGCGAAACAACCCTTGTATTTTGTTAAATTTTTGGAATTGGTCCCTGCCGTCAGATTCCGTCAAAAAAAAGCCTAGCTGGCTAACAGACGCTTACGTGTTAGTTGCTGAGATGGACAAACATGCTTGTGTGACATTAAAGCTGAATAGTGGTGTTATAAGAGGGACTAAAACCAAAAACGAATATTTACATAGGGACTAAAACCAAAAAACGTAATCACCAAAATTTGAAATTAAAAACCCAATCTTTTCACCTTCTTCATCACTCTGTTCTTTCTTTCTTCTTCACCTTCCTTGCCCAGCTTCTCATATATTGTGCCCTAAGAGGAAAGCCTAAAAGGTTTTGACCATAATGCTTTGACATGTTTACAGAGAAAGCCTAAAAGGATACAGACTCAATCTACACAGCCTGCAACTGCAACTGCATCTGCACAACCTGCTCAAACTCCAGAACCTGCAACTGCATCTGCAACTGTTAATGGTCCAAGTACTAAAAAATTGCATTAATAAAAACATTTATGATTGTTTCAAATCTTTGCTCACTCTGCTATTGAAATAACGTAATGATGTTACCACAATTACAAGAGTTGATAACATGGCGATAAGAAATGTAACGGCAGAGACAAGTTCAGAATGTGCCTTTCTTCCAGATGGTATTCTCCAAACAAGACCAGAATCATACAGATTCGCATCATCATTTTTCAATTTGAACAAGCAATTGCTATTTTCCACCTTTTCCTCTGTGCTGTGTTGGAACAAAATGTGTTTAACAAGTCTCTTATGAATTAAGAGGGAGATTGTTGAAACATTATGTGTAAACATATCTCTCTTTATGGTTTTGATGATAACAAAGTGTTAAATAGAAAATTGGTTATTTGCTAATGCTTTGTTCTAGTGTTTTCAGAACCATGTGCTTTATGATTAGTAATTAAGAATGGTTATGAAAAAACAAGCTTAGAGCAAGAAAGGAAAGCTAAGAAGCAAGGTTGCAAAGCTAGAAGTGCTCCTGAAGTGGTGCCTCTGAAGTGGTCCTGAAGTGGAGCTTCTGAAGTGGTCCTGAAGTGGTGCTCCTGAAGTGCAGCTTCTGAGTCTGAAGGCAGCTTCTGAAGTCTGGGTGCTTCTGAAGAAGTCAACACAAAGACCAGCTTCTGATGCACTGTTCACACAGAAGCTTCTGAAGCTGATGTGGCTTGGAAAGTGACCAGTACTGTGCGCATTTAATGCCTGGATGTGTCAGAACAACTCAATGGAACAGTTGTCTCCCTGACCCAAACATTCTCCAGCTTTTAAGGTAGGCCATTTCAAAAATGGCTGCTGCTCTGTTTTGTTTGAAAAAGTGCAGCACACATTTGCAGTAATCCTAGCTCAACTTGCAACGGCTCTTTCCTCAAATCAAGCAAATCTTCAACAGCTATATTTCATCTATAAAAGGAAGAAGATTTGAAGAAGAAATTTGTCTAAGACTCTTGAAACTACATTGCTGAACCTGTGCTCTGTTTTCTGTGTAAAAACTGTCAAGTTCAAAAACTCTTAGAAATTCTTCAGTCTTGTAACTTAGAATTTCTTAAGGTTAAGAGTCTTAACCTGTGTTGTATTAAGAGAACACCTCTGATATTTTATCAAGTGTTCATCCCAAACTCATTTACTTGTAAACCAGTTTGGTCCCTAAAGTCTCAGTCTGTATACTGAGCAATTGTAACCTCATTCCTTTGTGGTCTGAGTCAGAAGTCTCTTGACTTAGTGTCTTGAGCATTGGGAAGTCTCTTGTCTTAATGACTTGAGCATTGGAAGCCTCTTCCTTGGTGGTTGAGCATTGGAAGCCTCTTTCTTTGTGATTGAGCAACTGGAAGTCTCTTCCTTAGTGGTTGAGCAAAGTGTAATCTTCTGATTATAGAGGAACTCTCTTGTTGGAAAACAAGGGGACTGGACTACTTCTCACATTGAGAAGGAACCAGTATAAATTCTGTGTGTCTCCCTTTACCTTTGTCTTTTCATAATTTGAACCGCTGCATAACTCTTGATAATTGTTCAGAACTGATTCATATCAGCTTCTGAACTTAACCTTAAGTTTTGAAAAGAAAAGACTTTAGTTTTTGAGCCACACAATTCAACCCCCCCTTCTTGTGTGTGTTTTTCTCACCTTCAGTTGGTATCAGAGCTCCGGTTCTGATATTAACACTTAACAGTGTGTCAGTCTTGATCCTGAGAAAAACATGTCTGATAATGAAGATTCACCTCCTCCTCCTCCACCTCCTCCTAGACATACATCTGTACAATATGATTATGGCACTGATGAGAGAAAATCTAGGTCACACAATAAACCTCCAATGTTTACTGGTGATCCTGAGAAGTTCTCATGGTGGAAAAGCAAAATGTACAGCCATATCATTGGTATAGATGATACTCTATGGGATATTATTGAAGATGGGATCTCAATACCAGTGGATGAAGAAGGTGTTGATGTCAACAGAAGAGCTCTGAGTGATGCAGAAAGAAAGATCTATAGGAAGCATCACAATGTGAGAGGAATCATTGTGGATTCACTACCTCACTCAGAGTATCAGAAGCTGAGTGACAAGTCAACTGCTAAAGCCATATTCACATCCCTCCGCTCTAACTATGAAGGTAATAAGAAGGTTAGAGAAGCTAAGGCAAACATACTTGTTCAGCAATATGAATTGTTCAGAATGAAAGAGGATGAAAATATTGAGACAATGTTCTCAAGATTTCAGACTCTGGTTTCTGGACTTCAGATTCTGAAGAAGAGTTATACCACAGCTGATCATGTGAATAAAATCCTTAGAAGTCTGCCATCTAAATGGAGACCTAAAGTGACTGCCATTGAGGAAGCTAAGGATCTGAATACCTTAAGTATTGAAGATCTTATAAGCTCCCTCAAGGTGCATGAACTGGGACTCAATGAGGATGAGTCTGTTAGAGAACCAAAAACATTAGCTCAGAAGTCTAAGAGAAAGCCTGCTAAAGCTTTGAAAGCTATTGAATCTGAAGAAGAATTTCCTGAGGGAAATTCTGATGAAGATTCAGATGCTGATGAGCTTGCAATGCTTTCTAAAAGGCTTCAGTATCTAATGAATAGAAAGAAAAAATTCTCTAACAGAAGCAGTAACTTTAGAGGATCTGGTTCTGGTTCAAAGAGGGATATCCAAAAGGAAAGCTGTTACAACTGCAAGAAGCCTGGGCACTTCATTGCTGATTGTCCTGATCTTCAGAAGGAAAAATCAAAGGAAAAAGCAAAGAAGTCCAGCTCAAAGTCCAGCAGTTTCAGAAACAAGCTTAAAAAGAGTCTCATGGCAACATGGGATGATCTGGATAATGAGTCAGAATCTGATGAGGAAGAAGCAAACCTGGACCTGATGGCAACTGCATCTTCTGATACAGAATCATGCTCAGATTCTGATGAAGAAGATGAGGTATACTCTGAACTCTCTAGATCTGAATTGATTGAAACAGTTAATGATCTTATGAGTCATCTTAAAAGCAAGTTAAAAGAAATTAAATCTTTGAAAAATCAAACTAACTTGCTGTCTGAGGAAAATCTTAAACTTCAGAATCAAATTTTTGAATATGATGAAGAAGTTGAAGAACTCAGAAAAGAGGCTCATAAGAAATCTGAAGAGGTTCCTAATAAACAGGAAATAGCTCTTCAGGATTTCATGTTAACTGGATTCAACAGAACTAAAATTGCCTCTATGATGTATAATATGATCAGAAACAAAGGTGAAGGCATTGGCTATGAGTCATGTAAACCTTCAAATTAATTAAACTCACCTTCATGTTCTGAAAATAATTTTAAAGGCAATGGTATATGCTTTGTGCCTGCTTCTGATAACTCTGAGAAGTTGAAAATGTCAGAATCTGAGACTGTGTCTGAAGTTCTGAACAACTCAGACTCTGAAGCTTCTGAACCTAAGGGTAAGATGAAGGCAGATGTTAAAACCTTGCCTAAATCTAAGCCAAAAGGTCCTAAGCCTAAGAGTAAGAGAAAATCAGACTCTGAACCTGAAAATGTTCAGAATCTGATGAGTTCAGAACCTGGGACTAGTAAGTCTCAGAATCTGAATAAATCAAATTCTTCAAAGACTGAGTTTATTAAAACTTCAAAACCTTTTAAACCAGTCAATATAAAACATTCTCAATCTCAGAATGTTAAGCAAAGCAAGCAAAAGCAAACCAATCAGTTTTCTGCTTCTAACTGTTTTAAGAAAGGCAAAACTGAAGCTTGTCTTGTGCCTGAAGCAAACAAAGTTAGAATTCTGAGGAGATCAGAACCAAAGTACTCAAAAGGTCAGAATCTAAACAAATCAGAACCAAAGACCTTCAAGTCTCAGGTTCTGAAGAAATCTGAGTCCAAACCTTTAAGAATTCAGGTTCTGAAGCACTCAGGTTCTAGAACTCAGACTTATTCAAGATACAAGGATTCATATCCAAAGTATCAGAACAAGTCTGAATATCATAACTTCAGACACAAGAAGCCAAAACCTTTCAGGACTAACCCCAAAGGACCCATGAAAATCTGGGTACCTAAGTCTGAGATTATTTCAATTGCAGATATGCTTGTCATCCAAAGAAAAGGAAAGGTCCTGGTACCTGGACAGTGGATGCTCGCATCATATGACAGGGGACAAGTCTATGTTCCAAACCCTGACTCTGAAAGAGGGAGGAACTGTGGGATTTGGAGGAAGGCAGAAAGGAAAGATCATTGGTACTGGTAAGATAGGTAATTCTTCCCTGTACATTGATAATGTTTGGCTGGTAGATGGACTTAGACATAATTTACTTAGCATAAGTCAATTATGTGATAGTAATTATGAAGTCATGTTCAATAAGAACACATGTACTGTAATCAGTAGCAAAGATAAATCTGTAGTGTTCAAAGGCAGCAGGAAAAACAATGTTTACAAAATAAACTTTTCTGAATTGGTTCAGCAGAAGGTAGTTTGCCTTCTGTCTGTGAGTGATGAGAAATGGGTATGGCACAAAAGGCTGGGACATGCTAACTGGAGACTCATCTTTAAGCTTAGCAAGTTACAGCTGGTCAGAGGCTTACCCAGTATTGATTATCACTCAGATGCTCTGTGTTCAGCATGCCAAATTGGAAAATTTTCTAAAACTTCTTTTAAATCAAAGAACATTGTTTCTACCTCAAAACCTTTAGAACTCCTTCACATTGATTTGTTTGGCCCTGTTGGGACAGCTTCAATCAATGGGAAGAAGTATGGACTTGTAATTGTTGATGATTACAGTAGGTGGACTTGGGTTAAATTCCTCAGAACCAAAAATGAAACATATGATGTGTTTTACAAATTCTTCAAACAAGTACAAACTGAAACTGATTTGAAAATTTTAAAAATCAGAAGTGATCATGGTGGGGAATTTGAAAATGAACCTTTTGAAAACTTTTATGAAGACCATGGAATTCTCCATGAGTTCTCATCTCCTAGAACTCCACAACAAAATGGAGTTGTAGAGAGAAAGAACAGGTCTTTACAAGAAATGGCCAGAACCATGATCCATAAATCTAAAATTGCTAAGTACTTTTGGGCAGAAGCTGTAAACACATCATGTTATATTCAGAACAGGATCTATATCAGACCCATTCTGAAATTGTTTAAAGGAAGAAAACCAAGCATTTCTTATTTTCATCAGTTTGGTTGTACATGTTACATACTAAACAATAAAATCTACCTAAAGAAATTTGGTGCCAAGGCTCAAAAGGGTACCTTTTTAGGATACTCAGAGAGATCTAAGGCATACAGGGTGTATAATTCTGAAACACATGTTGTTGAAGAAGCCATACACATTAGGTTTGATGATAAAAAGCCTGGTAATGAAATACCAGAGCTGGTTGAGAGTTTTGCAGATGTCAGAATCTCAGAAGAACCTTCAGAAGCTGAACCCAGTTCAGGTTCTGATGATGGTTCAAAAGCTGAAAACAATGAAGACTCTGAGAAAATCTCTGAGAATGATGCTCCTGAAGCAAACCAAGACCAGCATGGCTCTGAGCAAATCCCTGATGGTTCTTCAGAAGCTAATCCACCCAGAACCTCATTCAAGTACAAGTCTTCACATCCTGAGGAGTTGATCATTGGAAACAAGAACAGTCCAAGAAAGACAAGATCAGCATTCACTCAGAATGAGTCTATGCTTGGCCTGCTATCCATGATTGAACCCACAACTGCTGATGAAGCACTTGCTGATGATGGCTGGATTGTAGCAATGCAAGAAGAGCTGAACCAGTTTCAAAGGAATGATGTCTGGGATCTAGTTGCAAAACCTGATCAGAAGAACATCATTGGAACAAAATGGGTGTTCAGGAACAAGCTCAATGAACAAGGAGAAGTGATCAGAAACATGGCTAGATTAGTAGCTCAAGGGTACAGCCAGCAAGAAGGAATTGATTACACAGAAACTTTTGCTCCAGTAGCAAGACTGGAAGCAATCAGGTTACTTCTTTCTTATGCTGTTAATCATGATATCATCTTATATCAAATGGATATTAAGAGTGCTTTCCTAAATGGTGTAATTTCTGAAGAAGTGTATGTAAAACAACCTCCTGGCTTTGAAGATGTTAAATATCCAAATCATGTTTTTAAACTTAAGAAGTCTTTGTATGGTCTGAAACAAGCTCCCAGAGCTTGGTATGAAAGGCTGAGCAACTTCTTAATCAAAAATGATTTTGTAAGAGGTCAAGTTGACAATACACTCTTTAGGAAAACTGTTAAGAAAGAAATCTTAATTGTACAAATCTATGTTGATGATATCATATTTGGTTCTACTAATGCCTCCCTTTGCAAGGAATTTTCAAAGTTAATGCAGGATGAATTTGAAATGAGCATGATGGGTGAGCTGAAATTCTTCTTGGGAATTCAAATCAACGAATGCAAAGATGGTGTTTATTTTCATCAGTCAAAATACACCAAGGAGCTTCTGAAGAAGTTCCAGCTGGATGATTGCAAGCTGATGACAACACCAATGCATCCCACCTGCACCTTAAGCAAAGAGGACAATTAGGGCTGGACAGAAATGCCGTGTCCGACCGAAACCGGCTAATCCAGTCCATTCAAAACCGAAACGGGCGGGCTCATACGGGTGGTCGGGTTGCACGGGTCACAAAAATGGATTGGAGTGGATAAGCATGGGCCGGTTCGGTTCAAATTTAATGGCCCAACGGTAGCCTAAACCGACCGGCCCAGACTCATGTCTATAACTATATTGGCCCAACTAGCCCAAAGACTACTAAGTGACAAATTTTATTGGCTCAATCCAAACAACTACCCAAATAACAA
The DNA here is from genome assembly GCA_018208015.1 of Medicago ruthenica. Taxonomy (NCBI): domain Eukaryota; kingdom Viridiplantae; phylum Streptophyta; class Magnoliopsida; order Fabales; family Fabaceae; genus Medicago; species Medicago ruthenica. The sequence continues at coordinate 17,422,898 of CM031376.1, forward strand.
TAGTCTTATTCTCTCTCACTCAAGTTCTCTCCTTCTCTAACCTAAATCAGTAGCCGCCTATATCCCAACCCAAATCAATTTCTGGATTCTTCCAATCCCAATCACTTCACCTCCTTCCTTAGTATTTTATCATGAACTTTGTGTGCTCATGTTCCAGCGTCTCTCCATAACTCAATCTGTTGTTCTTCTTCATCTCACCTTGTCTATCTCAACCGCTCATCTTCTCTCGCAAGAGATCCCTTACACAGTACAAAGAAATGGCATTAAGAATCAAGAATAAAGACTATGTTTGTTCTATTTTTTAAATTTATCGAAGGTTGTTGTTGTTGTTGTGATTTTTCTGGGTTTGATACTGTTTTAGATTTTGTTTCAGATTTTTTTTCTTCCCTTCTAAGTTCTAACTTTTTATGGATTTAGAAACCGCTTGAAACCACCCGTCGAAACCGTTACCCGATCAAACCGTTAGCCGACATAACCGTTGACACTTACGGACGGGAATGGGCTGTGTTCTTCCACCCGTAGAACCGATCGGATTGACGATTTTCAGCCCGAAACCGTCCGAGTCCGACCGTTGTCCACCCCTAAGGACAATGGCTCTAAAGTAGATCAGAAGCTGTACTGAGGTATGATAGGTTCTCTCCTATACTTAACTGCTTCTAGGCCAGATATTTTGTTTAGTGTATGTCTGTGTGCTAGAATCCAGTCAGATCCTAGAGAATCTCATATGACTGCTGTCAAGAGAATCTTTAGGTATCTGAAGGGAACAACTAATTTGGGACTTCTGTACAAGAAATCTCTAAATTATAAGCTAGTTGGATTCTGTGATGCTGACTATGCTGGGGACAGGATTGAAAGAAAATCCACCAGTGGAAACTGTCAGTTTCTTGGTGAGAATCTGATATCCTGGGCCAGCAAGAGACAAGCAACCATTGCTTTGTCAACAGCAGAAGCAGAATACATCTCAGCTGCAAGTTGTAGCACACAACTGCTCTGGATGAAACATCAATTAGAGGATTATCAAATTCATGCAGACAATATTCCTATTTATTGTGATAATACTGCTGCTATATGTCTGTCTAAAAATCCAATTCTGCATTCTAGAGCCAAGCACATAGAAATAAAACATCATTTTATAAGAGATTATGTTCAGAAGGGTGTTTTGGATATTCAATTCATTGATACTGATCATCAATGGGCTGACATATTCACAAAACCCCTAACAGAAGAAAGATTCAATTTTATTAAAAAGAATCTGAACATGCATTTTATCTCTTGAAAATGTGCTTGAACCTGAATGAAATCCTTGATTCTAAGTTTATCATAAGCTAAGACTTATCAGACACTCACCTTCTAAGAGTCTGAATAAAAGTTAAGCCTGAAAAACTTCAGAGTCTGAAGGATCAGAACCTGGATTTTCTGACTTCTGAATCTGATAAAAATCTAATGTTGGTCAGAATCTGATAAGTGTAACTATGGGCAATGATGATTAAAGCTTTGAAAGTTTATACTCTAATCCTCCCAAAGTCATCAATTTAAAAATGTGATTTTTCTGCTCTGATATTCAATGATAAAATTGCTTGGCAAACAATTTTCAGTTGGTATCAGTCTGTCTTCAAACTGTTTAGCACAGACACATTTTTCAAATGCCAAAGTATTTCAGACAAATGTTCACTGGTTTAAAAAATGTTAATTTAGTATCAGACTTTGAGATAAACCTTCATATTTTGAAATCAGGTTCTGATACAAGTTCAGCAGTATTAAAACTGTATTTTGGTATCAGACTCTGAGATAAAATCCTCAATTGGTATCAAGCTTTGATATATCTTTTCAGTTGGTATATAATCTGAACTATTTTGTTTTAAAAATGAGTTAGACCTGCTCTGATCTGAACTATTTTCTTTAAACCAGCTCAGATCTGCTATGATACCTTCTTGTATGTTTTGCTCTGATACTGAATAAATTCATACTGAACAAACCATGTCTGAACACAGAATGATCTGATCAGAAGCTCTAAACTTTTCCTGCTTCTGAACAGCATTCTATTTTTTAATGCAAGTCATATACTCATTGAAAATCAAATATGCTCTGATGCTCATCTTTGCTGCTTGATTATCCATATGATTGCATAAATATCTCACAAATTTTTGTTCAACCCCCCCCCCCCCCCCCCCCAAATTCTGAATCCTTTTGAAATATTTTCAAACTCTTTAAAAAAGGGGGAAATTGAACTGCTCTGATACATGTTTTCAAACTCTTTTAAAATCCTTTTCTGCTCTGATACAGATGTTTTCAAACTCTCTTGACAAAGGGGGAGAAATTTTCTGTGTTGGGGGAGTAAGTAAAATTTTTTGTTGATGACAAAAGGGGGAGAAAGTAAAACAAGTATTAAAGCACCTGAGCTCAAAAATAAGTTAAATTATGTCAGTATATTAACTTATGAAAGGGAAGTAAAAAGTATTAAAGCCTGAGGCTCTGAACATAAGTTAAAGCTCTGATACTGATTAGTTAGTTCTGATACTGATTGAATCTAACTTATGAGAACTGCTTTTTAACTCTTAGCCTCTGAATTGAAAGTCTGGCTCTGATACCACTCTGTGAGATACATTACTCTTAGTGAGTAAATTGAATTTAAAATAACTTGGATAAGACTCAGGGAGCTTACAAAACTCATCCTGTGGATTATCAGACTTAGGGGGAGAGCTTACAAACCTCAGAACCTGAAGTCAGCAAGTTATTTAAAATTCTGAGTGATAATTTCACTATATTGTTTTAAGTTAAATTAACATGGATAAGAATCAAGGGGAGCTTACAAACCTCTCCTGAAGTCAGATTGTTAATAAAACTTAACAACAATTCTGAAATTTTCACATTTGTGTTTTTAACTGAACTTAATTAACTTGGATCAGACTCAGGGGGAGCTTACAAACCTCACACACTGTAGTTAACTTGTTAATTAAGTTAACAACAATTTTCTGATTTAATACTTATTTTGTCATCATCAAAAAGGGGGAGATTGTTGGAACAAAATGTGTTTAACAAGTCTCTTATGAATTAAGAGAGAGATTGTTGAAACATTATGTGTAAACATATCTCTCTTTATGGTTTTAATGATAACAAAGTGTTAAATAGAAAATTGGTTATTTGCTAATGCTTTGTTCTAGTGTTTTCAGAACCATGTGCTTTATGATTAGTAATTAAGAATGGTTATGAAAGAACAAGCTTAGAGCAAGAAAGGAAAGCTAAGAAGCAAGGTTGCAAAGCTAGAAGTACTCCTGAAGTGGTCCTGAAGTGGAGCTTCTGAAGTGGTCCTGAAGTGGTGCTCCTGAAGTGCAGCTTCTGAGTCTGAAGGCAGCTTCTGAAGTCTGGGTGCTTCTGAAGAAGTCAACACAAGTCAACGTTTGAAGACCAACTTCTGATCCTGAAGCCAGCTTCTGATCCGTACAAGGCAGCTTTTGATGCACTGTTCACACAGAAGCTTCTGAAGCTGATGTGGCTTGGAAAGTGACCAGTACTATGCGCATTTAATGCCTGGATGTGTCAGAACAACTCAATGGAACAGTTGTCTCCCTGACCCAAACATTCTCCAGCTTTTAAGGTAGGCCATTTCAAAAATGGCTGCTGCTCTGTTTTGTTTGAAAAAGTGCAGCACACATTTGCAGTAATCCTAGCTCAACTTGCAACGGCTCTTTCCTCAAATCAAGCAAATCTTCAACAGCTATATTTCATCTATAAAAGGAAGAAGATTTGAAGAAGAAATTTGTCTAAGACTCTTGAAACTACATTGCTGAACCTGTGCTCTGTTTTCTGTGTAAAAACTGTCAAGTTCAAAAACTCTTAGAAATTCTTCAGTCTTGTAACTTAGAATTTCTTAAGGTTAAGAGTCTTAACCTGTGTTGTATTAAGAGAACACCTCTGATATTTTATCAAGTGTTCATCCCAAACTCATTTACTTGTAAACCAGTTTGGTCCCTAAAGTCTCAGTCTGTATACTGAGCAATTGTAACCTCATTCCTTTGTGGTCTGAGTCAGAAGTCTCTTGACTTAGTGTCTTGAGCATTGGGAAGTCTCTTGTCTTAATGACTTGAGCATTGGAAGCCTCTTCCTTGGTGGTTGAGCATTGGAAGCCTCTTTCTTTGTGATTGAGCAACTGGAAGTCTCTTCCTTAGTGGTTGAGCAAAGTGTAATCTTCTGATTATAGTGGAACTCTCTTGTTGGAAAACAAGGGGACTGGACTACTTCTCACATTGAGAAGGAAGCAGTATAAATTCTGTGTGTCTCCCTTTACCTTTGTCTTTTCATAATTTGAACCGCTGCATAACTCTTGATAATTGTTCAGAACTGATTCATATCAGCTTCTGAACTTAACCTTAAGTTTTGAAAAGAAAAGACTTTAGTTTTTGAGCCACACAATTCAACCCCCCCTTCTTGTGTGTGTTTTTCTCACCTTCATGCTGCAGCGCAGTAACATATCCGGTGCGCCAAATTCAACTATCGAGTAGCCACTTTCATTCAGAGGATGCAAAAAAGAAGAGGGGGAAAATGTAAGACGAGGCAATACTGCAATTTACCTGGTAAGGCACAACGATACTAGTATAGTACTTTGTTCATGACAACTTTTTTATTCTTGAAACAGGACAAAATTTAGCAATAGTAGTATATAATTAAAACATATAGTACTAAATAACGGATATAAAACTAATTTAATACGGTTCAAGTTACAGAGAATCATATCATGATCTTCAGATGAAGCAATTAAATATAAGTTGGTGAGTTGGTCCCTGAAATTATAAGTGTTGTGTAATTTGGTCTTTGAAAATTTCAAAATGGTCTCTAAAATGAAGAATCCTTAATCATATTAGCCTACTCGTGACAAATTTAGGGATAAAATTAACCGGCCTAAAAGGACTGATGTTCCTGAAGATTTTCAATTTCATAGGTCATTCAAATTTTTTTGTTGATTTCATGGACCAAATTGTCCAACCCTTACAACTTTAGAGACTAAAATGGTGATTCTTTCTGAGTGATAGAACTCCACAACTGCAGGTTCTGGAGTTTGAGCAGGTTGTGCAGATGCAGTTGCAGTTGCAGGCTATGTAGATTGAGTATGTATCCTTTTAGGCTTTCTCTGTAAACATGTCAAAACATTATGGTCAAAACCTTTTAGGCTTTCCTCTTAGGGCACAATATATGAGAAGCTGGGCAAGGAATGTGCAGAAGAAAGAAAAAACAGAGTGATGAAGAAGGTGAAAAGATTGGGTTTTTAATTTCAAATTTTGGTGATTACGTTTTTTGGTTTTAGTCCCTATGTAAATATTCGTTTTTTGTTTTAGTCCCTCTTATAACACCACTGTCCAGCTTTAATGCCACATAAGCGTGTTTGTCCATCTCATCAACTGACACGTAAGCTTCCGTTAGCCAGCTAGGCTTTTTTTTACGGAATCTGACGGCAGGGACCAATTCCAAAAAGTTAAAAAGATACAAGGGTTGTTTCGCAACAAAAAAACTTACATGGACGAAAACCAAAAACACGCTAACTTACATGGACCTTTTACATATTTAAGCCAAGTTTTTTTCATCTTTAAAATAATAGACAAAAAATTCATGAATTGAGCCATGTAAGATTACTTTAAAATTCATATACTTCTAAAAGTAAACCACCATCCTTTTAGAGGCGTTAACAAAAACACATGTACTTAATCTTCTTGATACAATCTAAATATAAATAGGGGAAACTCTTAAATTAATTAACCCCAAAAAGCTTGTATAGAACAAAGTATGATTGCAATCAATTTCAATTATATGAGATTTTTAATATTGTGCCAAATTATTTTTGTGAAAACATCTATCTTAAAGTCTTTATCTTGTCATAATTATTTTAATCAACTAACATTCAATTGAACATACCTTTTCCCTTTTTGAATAGCCAATCACTATGAAGCAATTGATGTGTTCAATAGGTAACAGTTGATGTACATTCCAATTCTACACATCCGAAAAATGCATTAGAATTTAAATATGAAGAATTAGAGCAGCAAAAAGTATGATACTAGTGGAATTTGTGAAACTAACAGGGGATCACAAAACTATTAAAAATACTCATTTGAGTACACCAATGAGGAAAATTCACCCTATACCCTAGTACCGATAGATAAGAGACAGTGTATCAAACCCACCAACACCAAAGAAGAAAAAAGGAGCACCACATACAATATTCCCCATGACTCAACAACAGCAATGTGTAATAGTCTAAAACAGGACTATGTATCACATAGCATGATTTCTTCCAATACATTTTGTTTTTCAAAACGAATTTTAAAAAAAATGGACTATAAGGAGTACTCTAACCCAAATACAAAGTAAGAACAAATGAAAAAGTACTATAACACGAGGAATACAAAAATATCCTTTTTTTTAAGAAGCTAAACTAGTCCACCTAAACTAGTACCAAGAGAGAATCGAATCTAAGACCTTGAGGAGGAGCATACTCCAAGCTCCAAGCTCCAAGCTCCCAGGCTAACACCACCAGGTCAACCCAAGTGGGTTTAATACAAAAATATCCTAGACACGAACACTGGTGATTTCTTCCAATACATGTAACACGACAAAATTCCAAAAGCTAGAACATGAACATGCTGAGAGCATCGCTTCAAACCAAACAGTGAATATGCTATACTATAATTTTGTGCCATTTCATGTATAGTGGATAACCATATGTCATTCTGCAAGAGTAATTACATGCTAGAAGCATATGCCACCAAATTTCTGAAGCGTCAAGAATTTGCCAATGCAATTTAAGACTACCCTTTTCATTTTCATATATATGATAAGTTTGAACCAGGGCACATACCTATGGTTTATGTACACCACAGAAAAGCTGATCCCAATACACAAGACGTGTATGGAGCAAAGGTTTAAAGAAATGGTAGTAAGCAATATTACGATGTCTGCTTAAACTGAAATAAAACACTTAGGATAGTAAATGACCATTTTGTGAATCTTGTCTCTGACTTATCAAACCAGTTACAACCTTAATAAACATTCGGAAACTATTTATAGCAATTTATTTTATTAATAATCAATTTTATTCAAAACAACTTGGTCCAGCAGCACAAGTGACCCCTCTCCCCACTTTTTAGGAAGGATTGACGAGGGAACTCAATGACGCACTAGAGCTAGATGAGGAAAAAATATTACACCAAATTCAACCTACTAAAAACTTGTAAGACACCAAGTATTACGAAGCCCTTAAGCCACCTAATGTTAAACTAGAAAGTAACCAAAACCAAGATTAAAGATACATTATCTTAACTATGTGGACCGTAGATCTCACCATCTAGGACTTGAGATCCTAAAGACAAGGGTGTGAACCCTTGGAATAAGGCTGGACGCCCTCTAGGAGGGCGCAGGACCCACTTTACAGTCACAAAAAGTCCTAGGTGACCTTCCTAAAGGGCACCCTCTGGGGACGCCCTCAGCAGTTTACGAGGGCGCCCTAGTCATGGTTTTGGCCCTTTACTATTTGGGCCCAAAACCATGACCGGGTAGGCACAAAAGAGGCTACAAATAGTAACCTTGGGATCATTCCCAAGGCATGACCTAAACAGAGCTCAGAAACCCTAGTTTCCATACATTGTACTCACAACTAGTACAGTTGGCGCCCACCGTGGGGCTACGGTAAAACTGACCTAGCCACCGTCTCCGAAAGAAAAGCAGTTGATCCACGGCCCCTGAAAGTCATCAGAACGCCGTGAATCCACCGTATTTCTTAGGAGCAACCCTGAAGCTTCCGAATCCACCGCGATTCAACCCTAACCCTAACCAAACGTTCAACCCAGTCCGTTCTTCATTGAAAAGCCAACTCTCTCTTGAAGCATTCAGCGTCGGGGTTTGAGTTTTGGCACAAAGGAGGGCGCACTTCGTCATCCACCTCTGAACCAGAGGTAAGCCGAGGTGTGGAACACCTCTCTCTTCTGTCATTTTAGCCCCTAACCGCTAATCTTCAACCACCAACCTCAGTCTTCATAACCGACCCAAACAACCATCATCGTCGCCGTCGATGGCGGACCCAGCAGCCCTAGAAGCCTTACAGCAACAAATCCAGCAGCTTCGCGACCACAACGAAGCTTTGCAAGCGACAATGGAAACAATACAGCAGCAACAACACGCCGAGGGGAACAGATCCCAGCAGGACGAGTCGGTAGATCCAGATCCACAACCTCTCTCCGCTGAAATCTGGAACGCGCCGGTCCCAGAAAACTTCAAGCCGCCCTCACTTTCGTCTTTCGACGGAAAGAGCGATCCGGTAGAACACGTAACGGCTTTCAACACCCAGATGGCCATCATCGGCGCTGCTGACTCCCTAAAATGTAAGCTGCTGGCAGGGACCCTCAAAGACGCCGCCCTCAGGTGGTATATGAACTTGCCTCGTTTCTCAGTCGTCAGTTACCAGGACATGACGCGCAAATTAACACACCAGTTTTCCGCCAGTCGCCACCGCAAGGTATCATCCACCAGCCTGTTTAACGTGCGCCAAGGGCCGAATGAGACCCTTCGTGAGTATCTCGCAAGATATAATGACGCCACAATTAAAGTTGTGAACCCGAACCAGGAGCTGTTTGTAGGAGCTTTCCAAAACGGCCTCCGTGCTGGACAATTCAACGAATCGCTGGCGCAGAAGCCGGCTGATTCCATGGAAGAAATCATGTCTAGGGCAGAGTGTTATATAAAAGGAGAAGAGAGCAACGCCGAAAAGAAAGCAAGGGATTCCAGAGAACGTGCTCCCTACAGATACGATCATCGCCGCAGTTATTACCCATCCAGCAATAGAGACAGAGCGCCATACAAGCGCCACACCCAGGATAGGCGCGTGTAGTTCAGAAGGTTGCCAACAGTAGGTTGGGCTGGAGCTCACTGAGACATTATGTCTCATCCCAATCCTTCTGGTGCAGGTTTTCAGGTTAGCAAGGGATGTTCATGATGATATTCTCCAAGAAGACGCTGGATAGAGTGCAGTTGCTCGATGTGGACAAGCTCAGGAGGTTGTCAGATTATGTATATTTGTATATGAAAGTGTAATTTATGATATTTGGATAACTGAATTTACGAGCCAACTTGTACTCATTCAGATGTATGTATTATTATTATTATAGAAAATTTTAATGTACCCAGTATCAGATTAATACAAATGCTAAATATTCTAGATAATTTAGTATGGGTGTTACAGGAGGATAGAGAGTTCTTGGAGAGTTTAAACACAGAGGTTTGAGAGCAGAAAACCAGTGCAAATTCGAGTGAATTGCTGCACATTTTCCTCACCAAAACAGAGTTTGGTTTTGGGTAAGTTTAGAGGAAATCTCCAATCCTTTCTTACACAAATCATCCTAAAACCAACACAAAGCAACCAAGCCAGCAAAACAGCCTCTAAACCTCACACAAGGAGGGAGAAACAAAGGCAGATTATCATTGATTAAGGGTTGTTCATCAAACTTGTCCAGCTTTGCAAAAAATCATAAACATCCAAAGCCTCTTCCATTTCCTTGCAACACAAGCCTTGGGCTAGGAGCAGGTAAGTCATTCTAACTTATTTACACTCCATTTGCATACTGCTTTCATTTGTTTTGTTTTCAATTTGGGTTCAATTTCAGTTTTGCATTTTTGAGTCTTTACTCGTTTTGGATTTAAAACACTTTTGAACACAAAAGAAATCCCAAAGTTTGCAAAACCTTTAAACTAAGTTGTTGCACTCTTTTCAAAAGATTTTCACTCCTCCTAAGGTTCTGAGGCTAGTTCAGAAGTTGCTTCTGAACAGAAGTTCAGAATCAGCTTCTGAACTCAAAATTTCGCATACTTCGCAGTGCGAAGGTCTGGTCGCAGTGCGACCATGACAGAATTCAGAACATGAATTCAAAAGCCAATTTTTGAGGTTCTAACCCAAAGCTCAGAACCTAAGAGGTTTGAAACTCATTTTATTCAAACCATAACAAGGATTTTGCATAATATTGACAAATTCACAAGTTCGTGCAACGCTTTTTGGAATAACTTGCAAAACAAGTTATGTCCACAAACTTTCAAAACAAACTTGAGCAATGAGCTATGTTCACCATTTTCAAAGCCAAACTTGAACAGAAACCTTGTTCATGATTTTCAATAAAACGTGAACTTAAGCCGAACTTGTTCACTTTTAAAACTGTTTTCAAAATTGAGCCGAACTTGTGCATTATTCACAAACTTGTGCTTTTCCATAAACTTGAACAACCTTTGTTCATAGGTTGCAACAACCAAGTGTTTTGTTCACTTTGGGATTTCTCGAGTTTCATACAAAAACTCGAATGAAAAAGGGATGGTTTGACGTATGGCTCTCCATTTCCCCGGTTGTACGAATGCGTGACGTATGTCTCGTCGTTCGGACAATCGTCATTCTATTTTCAAAACATAAAACAAACCCAACACACTAATTTTGGCCCCCGTGGTCAATCCGAACCTTTCTTGGTCCTTCGGGACCAATTGAACCCTCTCTTGACTCCGTTGAGTCAATCGAAACCCTTTCGGTCCGCCGTGACCATTTTATTCAATGCTCGATCCCGTTGGATCCATTGAACCTTTTTTGGTCCGCCGCGACCATTTTAATCAATGCTCGACTCCGTTGAGTCCATTGACAATCTTTTTCCTTGCGAGCGTTCATACACGTCTCGCAATCTTTCGACCTTTCGAGCGTTCATACACGTCTCGGCGGTCTTTTTTCCTTTCGAGCGTTCATACACGTCTCGGAAATCTTTTACCTTTCGAGCGTTCATACACGTCTCGGCGGTCTTTTTCCTTTCGAGCGTTCATACACGTCTCGGAGATCTTTTACCTTTCGAGCGTTCATACACGTCTCGGCGGTCTTTTTCCTTGCGAGCGTTCATACACGTCTAGCAATCTTTCGACCTTTCGAGCATTCATACACGTCTCGGCGGTCCTTTTTCCTTTCGAGCGTTCATACACTTCTCGGAAATCTTTTTCCTTGCGAGCGTTCATACACGTCTCGCAATCTTTCGACCTTTCGAGCGTTCATACACGTCTCGACGGTCTTTTTCCTTTCGAGCGTTCATACACGTCTCGGAAATCTTTTTCCTTGTGAGCGTTCATACACGTCTCGCAATCTTTCGACTTTTCGAGCGTTCATACACGTCTCGGCGGTCTTTTTCCTTTCGAGCGTTCATACACGTCTCGCAATCTTTCGACCTTTCGAGCGTTCATACACGTCTCGGCGGTCTTTTTCCTTTCGAGCGTTCATACACGTCTCGGAAATCTTTCGACCTTTTGAGCGTTCATACACGTCTCGGCGGTCTTTTTTTTTTCTTCCTTTCGAGCGTTCATACACGTCTCGGAAATCTTTTTCCTTGCGAGCGTTCATACACGTCTCGCAATCTTTCGACCTTTCGAGCGTTCATACACGTCTCGGCGGTCTTTTTTCCTTTTGAGCGTTCATACACGTCTCGGAAATCTTTTTCCTTGCGAGCGTTCATACACGTCTCGCAATCTTTACCTTTCGAGCGTTCATACACGTCTCACAATCTTTACCTTTCGAGCATTCATACACGTCTCAAAAATCTTTTCCTTTCGAGCGTTCATACACGTCTCGGAGATCAAAATCACCTGATTAGGTGACAATCTTTTCTTGGTCCGCCGTGACCAAATGCACCCCTTTTGGTCCCAACGCGACCAAATCAAACCCTCTTACCCAACGGACATGTTTTATCTATTCTAAGCGCGATTCGTAAACAAACGCTTAAGCCTCCCATGCGCGAGCATACAAGCTATACGCTTAAGTCTCCCATCCGCGAGCATACAAGCTACGTTTAATCGCAAGAATACGGTCAAAACATCGTCCATTTAAAATTAACCAACATATGTACGTTTTTCTACCAAAGAACTACGTACGCTTTGAATTCTCCGACTACCGGAAGATACGTAGGAGCAAGATCGACATCTTGTCAAGCGCAATAATAAAAAACTTTCTTTTTCCCTTTCGTTTGTTTTCATCTCTTTTTCCCCCTTTTATTATATTTTCTTTTGACATAGATAAGCATGCGCGCAAAACATTTAAAAACATTTTAAGCTTTAGCCAAATAGAAGGTTCCCGTTGAGTACAATGGACGTGAGGGGTGCTAATACCTTCCCCTTGCGTAATCGACTCCCGAACCCGACAATGGTTGCGATGACCAGTCCTTTTCCTCATCGTCAAGGGTTTTATTATCGTTTCCCTTTCAAACAAAAAACTTAAGGGTTTATCAACGTTCCCTTTACACAAAAACTTTGGTGGCGACTTCACAAGGCCTTCCGAGCGTTCGCACACGTCCCGGGGGATTGCGCGTTTTTTAACGAGAGCGCACAGCTGGCGACTTCACTGGGGAATCTTTTTCCCACTAGCGAGTCAAGCCTATCCTATTTGGCTTTTAAGCTAAATGTTTTTTATCTTCTTTGCGCGCATGCTTTTATTTTTTATTTATCTATGTCATTTTCTTGCTTTATGTTTATAATTGCTTTATATTGCTCTATATTCATATCATATATATCAATTGCTGGGATGTTACTTGAGCGATGTTACTCCACATTGTTCGGGTTAATGCCGGACGTGTGAGGCTCTCTACCCGAGCTCGAGAGAAAACTAAGTTAGAATGGTGGTTGTGAGCGGAAGCCCGCGTTGACGTATGTCCGTGAGGTAGGATGCCCAGCCCCGCTTAGAGGAGATTTTCACGTGGAATGAATTGAAGTCATGTTGACGTATGTCCATCGACGACCTAAATTCCATGTGAGATCTATGACTCTAGGGACCTTTTTAGGAAATCTCATCTTTAGAGCCTACACGTGAGGATGAGGGGAAGTTCCGAACCTTCATAAACCATACCATTGCATAACATTTGCATTCATTTTCGCATAAACAAAATAAAGGGGCATATTTTTTGCATACTCATTGCATTCATACATTCACATGCATTTTCATGCGTTTCAAAGAGGAACCCTCACATTTATTCCCTCGCAAAAAAAAAAAAGGAAGTACCCGACCTGGTGTACAGTAGCGTTTCGGATGAGATCCGAGCAACCGGAAGGCCATCGAAATTCCAGAAATCATTTTTCTTTGTCCAAGTATTTTATCTTGCTTTTAAAAAGGAAAATCATCATTTTGCTCTTCCCAAGGCAAATGATTAATTTTATGGGACCCCCATATTTCAAATCATTTCCGTCATTAATAAATTTGCAGTTTATGTTCAAAGAGTTCGTTTTTCTTTCGTTCTCAAATAAATTTTCGTAAACCCTACAAAAAAAAATCATCATAAATACACCACCAAAAATAACACTGCTACAATCCCTTTTGACTTCAATCTTCAAATTAACCAAACGGAAGATGATAATAAGGACGATTTTGAACCTCCTGAAGGATTGTCCAGACTTGGGGATCAAGAGGATAGGGTAATACAACCTCACCAAGAGAACCCTAAAAAAAAAATAGCACCACAGTTCTCCCTCTGCCGGGGCACACTCTATAAGAGAAATCATAGTCTCACTCAGACGTGTGGATAAACATGAAGCAGTCATGCTCACCAAAGAAATCCATGAGGAGTCCTTCCAAGCCCATGCCATTGGACATGCAAAAAATACATAAGTGAATACCCTAAGGGTGGGTTGTTATTGGCTAACTATGAAGGCCGACTGCTCTCCCCATGCCAAGACATACCACAAGCGTCAAATTAACGCCGACAAGGGGCACGTCCCACCAACACCTCTGAATGTCATGACAGCACCCTGACCATTCTCTATGTGGGGCATAGACATGTTTGGAATGATTGAGCCAAAGGCTTCAAAAGGGCACCAGTTCATACTAGTTGCCATCAACTGTTTCACCAAATGGGTCGAAGCAGCTTCATATGCATACATGACCAAACAGGTGGTCGCCCAATTCAAAAAAAAAAAGAGAAACCATTTGCCGTTACGGCACTCCCCACAATCCCCAAACACAAAAAGCCAAGTCGTCATTGGCATTCCTCACATTTCCAACAAAAGCCCAATTTTCATGGGCACACACACATCCCAATCAAAAGCCCGACCTTGCTCGGAAGCCAAACAAAAAGCCCGACCTTGCTCGGCATCCAAAAAACAAAAGCCCGACCTCGCTCGGCATCCCATCATAAAAGCCCGACCTTGCTCGGCATCCAATCACAACAAAAGCCCGACTTTGATCGGCATCCAAACACCCAAAACCCAATTTTCATTGGCACTCAAAAAAAAAAAAAACCAACCATGCTTGTCAATCTTCATTGGCAATCCTTATCACAATTGAAGCCCAATTTTCATTGGCATTCACAAACACAAACAAGGTTCGACCAACTGAACCTCATAAAAGAGAAACACCTCACAACATTGTGGCATGGACAGCTCGACAAGAAAGTTCATTCTCGAGAATTTAGAGAAGGAGACTTAATGCTTGGAAAAAAGGTATTACCCATCCACAAGGATCCCCCTATCAATAAACTCCGGCGCAGTCAAAAAATATATATGCCAAAAAGAAGAAAGAGCTCGCTAAATCGAAAACCCGAAAGGGCGGTTTAGGCAATAGAGAGCGTCCTGGTAGATCGAAAACCTGAAAAGGCGGTCTAGGCAAAAATTAAGGACATCAAAAAAGGAAATACACCCCGGTGGACTGAAAACTCGAAAGAGCGGTCCAGGCAAAAGTTAGGGGTTTCAAAAAAAAAGAGGAAGCCAAAAGACTGCGGCACGTGAGGTCCGGACAGAATTCAAGAGGGAAAGAGTCAACCTCATTATCATCTTTCAAAAGCGAGTTATTTCGAAGTCATAGGGAAAGTAGCACGTGAAACCCAAGCAAATCTTCATTTGCCTTTTTGTTTCTTCCTTTTTCTCTATCTCAGTAATCACCTCTTATAGGGATTACATTTTCACGAATAGTTACCCATACAAGGGACTAAGTTTCGTTGATAAAAAATCATTTTTAAACCTTTTCATTGTTATGCGTCCTTACTTGCTCATAAAATGTGTTTTTATTCATGATAGATAATGCATTGAAATATGGGAAATAAAAAAAAACTTGCAAAAAATGTGTGTGTTTTTTACTTGGACGTTAAATGTCGAAAGAATTTCGTTGGTCCCCGGTATTGCATCAGAGGACTCAAAACTTGAAGCTCTGCATCAGTCATTTTAAGACTCATGCTCTTCAGCAGAAATAAGTGCGTAGCTCACGATACGTGAAACGCAAAGATCCCGGGTGTCGGAGGAACAAAATTCCCCAGTCAAAACACCCCAAACATCTCTTCCATCAAACAAGGCTGGATATCGATCATGCTTCCAAAATGATCCTTATATCCCCAGTGAGATCACCAAAACCAAAAAGCCCGACCTCGCTCGGCAACCAAAACAAAAAGCCCGACCTCGCTCGGCAACCAAAACCAAAAAGCCCGACCTCGCTTGGCAACCAAAACCAAAAGCCCGACCTCGCTCGGCAACCAAAACCAAAAGCCCGACCTCGCTCGGCAACCAAAACCAAAAAGCCCGACCTCGCTCGGCAACCAAAACAAAAAGCCCGACCTCGCTCGGCAACCAAAACCAAAAAGCCCGACCTCGCTCGGCAACCAAAACCAAAAGCCCGACCTCGCTCGGCAACCAAAACCAAAAAGCCCGACCTCGCTCGGCAACCAAAACCAAAAAGCCCGACCTCGCTCGGCAACCAAAACCAAAAAGCCCGACCTCGCTCGGCAACCAAAACCAAAAAGCCCGACCTCGCTCGGCCACCAAAATCAAAAAGCCCGACCTCGCTCGGCAACAAAATCAAAGTCTAATAATCATTGGCAAACCAAAGTCCAATAATTATTGGCAAACCAAAGTCCAATAATCATTGGCAAACCAAAGTCCAATCTTCATTGGCAAACCACAAAGCCCAATATTCATTGGTACCCGACCACAAAGCCCAATATTCATTGGCACCCAGCCATAAAGCCCAATTTTCATTGGCATTTCCCCAGTAAAGTCAACCCCAAAGCCCAATCATTATTGGCACTCACAAACATAATTTCCAAATAAAGCCCAATCATCATTGGCACAATCGCAACCAAGCCCGAC
This sequence comes from Medicago ruthenica, assembly GCA_018208015.1. Classification (NCBI taxonomy): domain Eukaryota; kingdom Viridiplantae; phylum Streptophyta; class Magnoliopsida; order Fabales; family Fabaceae; genus Medicago; species Medicago ruthenica. The sequence goes on from CM031376.1 coordinate 17,439,008, forward strand.
CTTGCTCGACATCATATCATAACCCCAGTGTACAATATGACGTCTGTCATCCCACATGTCATTCATATACATGCATTCATATCAAAATCATTCATGCATTATACCAAATCATTCATATATGCATCTTACATTCATAATATATGCATCATGTCAAACTCATTCATGCATGCATTATACCAAATCATTCATATACATGCATCTCATATTCATGTCATGCATCATTAACCAGGATTCCCAAGTGAGTATCACATATTCACCCACATCCATCAATCATCTCTAGTGTTCCCCAGTGAACCTCATTCAAGAGCTTCCCCTGTAAGTTCTTCTAGAGAAAAACTCCATCCATAGGTGTCCGCCTCTAGTGTAAGCAGCTGGATAAGATCACCTTTATCCCAGAGAAGTCTAAGCACCTGTTTAGGCGACGATCTTTTTATCTTTTCAGTCTAAGCACCTTTCGAGGCGACGACTTTGTCAGATATTGGCCACCTGTTTAGGTGACGATCCTTTATCTTTTCAGATCTAAGCACCTGTTTAGGCGACGATCTTTTTATCTTTTCAGTCTAAGCACCTTTCGAGGCGACGACTTTGTCAGATATTGGCCACCTGTTTAGGTGACGATCCTTTATCTTATCAGATCTAAGCACCTGTTTAGGCGACGATCTTTTTATCTTTTCAGTCTAAGCACCTTTCGAGGCGACGACTTTGTCAGATATTGGCCACCTGTTTAGGTGACGATCCTTTATCTTTGTCAGATATTGGCCACCTGTTTAGGTGACGATCCTTTATCTTTTCAGATCTAAGCACCTGTTTAGGCGACAATCTTTTTATCTTTTCAGTCTAAGCACCTTTCGAGGCGACGACTTTGTCAGATATTGGCCACCTGTTTAGGTGACGATCATTTATCTTTGTCAGATATTGGCCACCTGTTTAGGTGACAATCCTTTATCTTGTCAGATCCAATCACCGGATTAGGTGACGATCTTTTACCTTAGTTTATGCATCAGTAGCCCGACCAGGTGACCTTGCATTTACTTATTTTACTATTTACTGCAATCTTTTCGTACCGCGAAGGACAAAATTCGGGTCCTTCTTTTACTTAATTGATCTTCGCAAAGAGTTCATGAGATGCCCTTGGCACTCACATACTCTATGCAAAGACACAATTAAGTAGAGGCAACTGTAGTACCCCTATTTAATCCTAAGCCTTTTCAAAAAAAAAAAGAGAAAAAAAAAAGAGAAAAGTCAAAAAGTCAACAAAAAGTCAACATTGCTGAAATGAGGACTTTGCAGAGCAAAGTCCCCTTCGCAGAGCGAAGTCTTTCAGAAATGAGGACTTCGCAGAGCAAAGTCTACTTCGCAGAGCGAAGTCTGCGAATTTTTTGCAGATTTTCAGATTTTTTATTTTTCTGTTTTCCTTTTCTTTTATTGCTATTCTAGTCATTATCTATTATTATTATCATCTATTATTATTATGATTAATGCTGGATTTGACCAAGAAATTAGAGAAAACATGTGACATTTGAAAAGCAAAAGGGAAAGGAAGAGGAAGCAAAATTGATCAAGTAACCCAGCCACTTGCTGACTTTGGGCAGTCATTTCCCCTCCCACTTGACCTGCAACTGACCCTGCTATATGCCAGCAACCACCTTGCCATAGGCTTTACCAAAACCATTCAAGGTTTGAGGCAAAGGTGCTGCCCCTGTTTTGCAAACAGCTTTGCTTTCATCATTTCCATAATTTTTCTGTCAGAATTCAGCTGCTTTGGGAGCTGAATTCGTCCAAGGTCTTGACCCTTGCAGCAAGGCAAGGTCACCTCTTATCCTTCGCATTAAATGCAAAGCAAATCAGTCATGATCATAGCCAAAAAACAGCCCTGCTGCAGATTTTGTCATCATGACCATTTGATCTCATTTTGGCCTATAAAAGCAAGGCATTGCTGCTGAATCAGAGGCAGTTCAGAGGGGGGAGGTGTAATATCCTGCTTATAAGTATCAGTTATTAGTGTTAGAAACTTGTGAAGCAAGCATGGCGATTCTGTAATTAAGAGGCAATGGCAATTTAGTAAATAATTGGAATGGGGAGATTGTTTTAATTTAGAGGTAAGATATTCTTACCATCTTTTCTTCATTCTTCTACACACTTCCAAAACCATCATCCTCTACCTCTTTCTCTCTACTCTCACGCCTCCTCTCCCTCTCCATCAACCCATCAAACTTCATTCCAATTCATGTGAGAGAGTACATGCTAGCAAGCTTGTGTTGGAAAGTTAAAGCAAGAGAAGGAAATAAGAAGAATCAAGAGAAGAGGTATATTCAAGCTTGAGTTTGGTGATTAGAAGCTTGGCAAGGATCAAAGCTAGCAATCAAGGTGAGCTCCCTAGGGTTTTAGAACCCACTTGAGTAAGTTTAAGAGTAATTTTACGATTTGAGCCAAGATTAGAGATTTTACCCTCATCTCATATGCTTGCCAATTCCTTGAATAGTCATGTTTTAAACTATCAAATTGTGTTAGAAATTCATTCCTTATACTGTTGGGATGCCAGGGTATGATTAGTTGTGTCAAAATGGTGGAAAAATCACATTTTAAACATGTTTTGAACTGTCAGTTTCGCCCGGCGAACTCGAGGCGAGAAAACGGCGATTTCCAGCATTTTTCCCTGCCTTGTTTCGCCAACCTTTCGCCAAGCTTTCGCTCGGCGAAATCAGACATTTCGCCAACCTCTAGCTCATCGAAATCAGGCAGACAGCTCAGGTCTGTTCTGGTTCGTTCTGGGTGCTGTAAACGCGTTCGGCGAGGCTTTTAATAACCGTTTTCAATGAGAACTTTAATTTCTAAGAAAAACACCATTCTTGACATAGCCGGAAGGTGGTTTCAACATATAAGGAATGGATGAATTAAGGATTGGACAAAGCATTAGAAATGTAAGAATAAGGTTATTTAAGTTATGGAATGTTTCCAATAACCAAGCAATGGCTTATGAGAACGATGAGCCTAAGACTATAAGTTTCTAAGTTAAGTATTGGGAGGTTATCTTCCTTAAGAATGCATTGATTATGCCAATTTATAGTGAAGTGATAGAAGTACTCAAAAGTACCTAAGATGGGAATGATTTAATGTTCTAAGTTAAGAACCTTTTTAGGTTATGTATTCAAGACTTATTTCAAAGAATTATTAAGATATTAAGCCGTGGCCTTCGTCGTTCACGTCAGTGGGACACGAATGGTTCATGCAAAGTAAAGACTAAGATTAATATTTTTAAGTCGTGACTTTCACCGTTCACGCCAGTGGAACACGAAAGGTTCACGCATAAGTTTAAAGAATATTAATTCGCGTCTTCCGTCGTTCACGCCAGTGGGACATGGGAGGTGTTGAGTCTTTTGGTGTTGGCTGCATATTTTGGCAAAACCAAGGTATTGAATAGAAGCATCTCCATGATTAGAACATTTCTTCAGTTGCAAGTTTTGTGGTTTGAAGCCATTCAGAAGCTGAAAATGTCATCAGAAGCTGAATGCACTGTAGCACTTCAGAAGCTAAATTCAGGTTCTGATGCCAGCGTTGACTTATGTTGACTCCATCAGAAGCTGGTTTTTTTTTCAAGGTTTTTCTATACGAATCTTTGCAAGATTTATTGAAGATTTATCCACGCATATGGCTTCTAGAATGCTGGTTTAATTGGAGAAGATATCTTTGAAGATTTGGTTTAAAGTTATGAAAATTCGTAATTTTTGTTTTAAATCTTTCAAAGATACAAAACAGTTTTATTTGTTACTTGATTGGACCAATCTTATTTCAGTAACAAATCTATTCGGAAGATTAGTTTTATTTTGCAAGACTGAAGGCTATATAAGGAGGAGGGCTGCTGCTATTCAAGAGAAGATTTCAAGAGTATTATTCAGAGAAAATTGAGTCTTAGTATTTTAAGCTTTTAGCTTTATTGTGCACCACTCTGTTAGAGTTGGTTTAGAATTGTTATTGAGTTGTAATTCATTCTAAGCCTCTAGGTACGAATGAAGTTGTGTTTTTAAAGTTTTCTGAAAAACAGAGTGTTTTTGTTTAAGGGTAGTTCAAGTGGCTGGGTTGCAGTTACTTGAATAGGAAGTTAGAGGTTTTTCTAATACTCAACGTGTTGGGTAGAATTCAAGACTAGGAGGAAGTTAATTGCTTAGGCTGGGAACTGGGAGTCAGTGTCTTGAGTCATAAGGATTAATTCCTATAGTGGAATTCCTTCCTGGATTGGTATCCCCCAGAGTAGGAGGTGTTTACTCCGAACTGGGTTAACAAACCTTGTGCCTTTTACTTTCCTGCACTTTATTTTCTTGCTTTGCATTGTGTGAGTGTGTGCTCTGTTTTAAGCAAACTATTGTGCCCTGCGTATAGTTCAGAACCTGCTGGTTCAGAACCTGGTACTCTCTTATTATTGCCTGGCCAGAATTTCAATTGGCATCAGAGCAGGCACCCTGCCTGTATTTTGGGTGAGATCCAGAGGGATTAATTTCTGGCAAGCATGGATAGAGAAGGAGGCTATGTCAATAGACCACCCCTACTAGATGGCACAAACTATGAGTATTGGAAGTCAAGGATGTGTGCTTTTCTAAAGTCTATTGACAGCAGGACTTGGAAAGCTGTGATCAAAGGCTGGGACCATCCTGTGTATACAGACAAAGATGGTAACAAGACTGAGGTTCTGAAGCCTGAGGAGGAATGGACCAAAGCTGAAGATGACTTGTCTCTGGGAAATTCAAAAGCTTTGAATGCTATCTTTAATGGTGTTGATCAGAATATGTTCAGACTTATCAAACAATGTACTGTGGCTAAGGATGCTTGGGAAATTCTGAAAACCACTCATGAAGGAACTTCTAAGGTGAAGATGTCCAGATTACAGCTGCTGACTACTAAGTTTGAGAATCTGAAGATGAAGGAAGATGAGAATATCCAGGATTTCTATATGAATGTACTTGATATGGCTAATTCCTTTGATTCTCTTGGGGAGAAGATGTCAGATGAGAAGCTAGTAAGAAAAATCCTCAGGTCCCTGCCCAGAAGATTTGATATGAAGGTGACAGCAATTGAAGAGGCTCATGATATTACCACTATGAAGCTTGAGGAGCTGATTGGGTCTTTGCTCAATTTTGAAACTGCATTCTGCAAACAGCCTGATAAGAAAGGAAAAGGTGTAGCTTTTACTGTGAACTCTGAAGCTGATGATCAACAAGAGTCTGAGGAGGATGACTTATCAGAAGCTCTAGTGTTGCTGGGAAAACAATTCAACAAGATTCTGAAGAATGTTAACAGAAAAGCCAAAGCCAAAGGTCAGAACTTCAGATTCAATAACAAGAAGCAACAAACTGATGAGAAAAAGACCAAGTCTGAGGAGAAAAGTAATCAAGCTAAAGGTGTGCAGTGCTATGAGTGTGAGGGTTTTGGACATATCAAATCTGAATGTCCTACTTTTCTGAAGAAACAGAAGAAGAGCCTAGCTGTTGCATGGTCTGATGATGGTTCTGAAGATGATGATGTTAGTGAATCTGATATGTGTGATACTGGTCTGGTTGTGAGGTCAGGAGCTATCTTGAAGGAGGAAGCTGTTTTAGAGTCTGAGACTTTTTCAGAATCTGACACAGAATCTGAAGCCTCATCTGTGTCTGAGGCTGCTAAAACCTCATATGATGAACTAGCTGATAACTACAAGAAGCTGTATACCAGAAGTGCTGAGGTCTGCAAACAAGTTTTGGATCAGAAGGAGACTATTCTACAACTGGAGGCTGAAAAAGGTGAACTGTTAGTGCAGAATTCAGATTTAAAAGAAGAAGTGAATCAACTGAACTCCCAACTTGATCAATTGAAGAAGCAAGTGAAGATGTTGAACTCTGCTACTGATAAGTTGGAGGACATTTTGGGGAATCAGCAACAAGGAAAAACTGGCTTAGGTTTTGTTGATCAGACTCAGATTCCTAAACAGATGAGTTTTGTTCCTGCTACTCAAACTCATGATTCTATGGCTGGAACATCAAAGAAGAGACCTCAGAAGCAAGCCCAGATGCAAGGTCAGAAGCATATTCAGATGAGACCTCAAAAACTAGCTCAGAAGAGACCTCAGATGCAAGGTCAGAAGCATGTTCAGATGCTACCTCAGAAGCAACCCCAGAAGTACAACAGAAGGAGGAATCATACATGGACCTGTCATCATTGTGGTAAGAAGGGACATATCAAACCTTTTTGCTTTAAACTGTATGGCTATCCTGAACACTTTCAATATAGAAGAGTGCAACCAGCTGCACCCAGACACAGTGTTCAGAAGGTGTGGAAACCTAAGGTTCAGAATGTAGGCCTGATTGCTCATACTTCATTAAGAGCCACCTCAAAAGAAGACTGGTATTTTGATAGTGGGTGTTCAAGGCACATGATTGGTGTGAAGAAGCTACTGAGCAATATCAGATCATACTCCAGAAGTTATGTGACATTTGGAGATGGTGTAAAAGGTCAGATTCTGGGAATTGGTGATTTGATCAGAGAAGGTCTGCCCAAACTTAATGATGTGCTACTGGTGGAAGGATTAACCTCTAATCTGATCAGTATTAGCCAGCTATGTGATCAGGATTTAAAAGTGAATTTCAACAAGCAGGAGTGTATTGTTACTGATCAGGATGGTAAAATTCAAATGAGGGGCTGCACATCCAAAGACAACTGTTATCTGTGGGTTTCTGAAGTAGAAAGAAGTCTGACTTCTTGTCTAATGAGCTCAGAAGAGGAAGTCAAACTCTGGCACCAGAAATTGGGACATCTGAATCTGAAAGGCATGAAGAAAATCCTAAGTACTGAAGCTATCAGAGGTGTGCCTAATCTGAAGATCAATGAGGACAGTGTTTGTGGTGATTGTCAGATTGGTAAACAAACAAGAAAGTCTCATCCCAGATTAGTTCACCAGGTAACTACCAAAGTACTAGAACTTGTTCATATGGATTTAATGGGGCCTATGCAAGTAGAAAGTATTGGAGGAAAAAGATATGCCTTTGTAATGGTAGATGACTACTCAAGATATACTTGGGTCAGCTTTGTTAGAGAAAAGTCTGACACTTTTGAAGTTTTCAAAGAGATGTGCATTCAACTACAAAGAGAAAAGGACTGTGGCATAGTCAGAATCCGAAGTGATCATGGAAAAGAATTTGAAAACAAGAGTTTTTCAGAATTCTGTGCTTCTGAAGGTATAAAACATGAGTTTTCTGCACCTATCACACCTCAGCAAAATGGTGTAGTTGAAAGAAAGAACATGACTTTAGCAGAATGTGCAAGGGTTATGCTGCATGCTAAGAAGCTGCCATATATGTTTTGGGCTGAAGCAATGAACACAGCATGTTACATACACAATAGAGTCACTTTGAAGAAGGGTACTACATCAACTTTGTATGAATTGTGGAAAGGGAGAAAGCCTACAGTCAAATATTTCCATGTTTTTGGGAGCAGATGCTACATTTTGGCTGACAGGGAAAATAGAAGAAAACTGGATCCTAAGTCTGATGAGGGTATATTTTTGGGATATTCAGTGAACAGCAGAGCTTATAGGGTGTTTAATTCAAGAACTAAAGTTGTGATGGAGTCCATTAATGTGGTAATAGATGATCTGACTGCTGAGAAAGATAGAAGTGAGTCTGAAGTTGTTCCAGAGTCTGAAACATCAGAAGAACAAACTTCAGAAGCAGAAATTCATCCAGAATCTGAAGAAGCAGATGTACATCCAGAACATGATCCTACCAATAAAGGGCCATCTATTAGAATTCAGAAGGATCATCCTAAGGAGCTTATCATTGGGAGTTTGGATCAAGGGGTCAGAACCAGGAGATCAGAACCAGCTGCTACTGATTCATGCTTTGTGTCAAAGGTTGAGCCTAAAAATGTGAAAGAAGCCCTGACTGATGAATTTTGGATTGAAGCAATGCAAGATGAGTTGAATCAATTCAAAAGGAGTGAAGTGTGGGATCTGGTTCCAAGACCTGAAGGGTTGAATGTGATTGGCACTAAGTGGATATTCAAGAATAAAACAGATGAAAATGGTACTGTAGTCAGAAACAAAGCAAGGTTGGTTGCTCAAGGTTATACACAAGTTGAGGGACTTGATTTTGATGAGACCTTTGCACCTGTGGCCAGACTAGAATCCATAAGACTACTGTTGGGTGTATCCTGCATTCTCAAGTTCAAGCTATTTCAGATGGATGTGAAGAGTGCATTTTTGAATGGGTATCTGCAAGAGGAAGTATATGTTGAACAGCCTAAGGGTTTTGTGGATCCTAAATTTCCAGATCATGTTTACAAACTGAAGAAAGCTTTATATGGATTGAAACAAGCACCAAGAGCATGGTATGACAGACTGACTCAATTTCTTGTGGCTCAAGGTTACAGAAAAGGAGGTTCTGATAAGACCTTGTTTGTGAAAGATGAAAATGGGAGTCTGATGATTGCTCAGATTTATGTGGATGATATAGTGTTTGGAGGGATGTCTCAGAAGATGGTCAAACTGTTTGTTCAGCAAATGCAATCAGAGTTTGAAATGAGTTTGGTTGGAGAGCTAACTGACTTTCTTGGGTTACAAGTCAAACAAATGGAAGATACAATCTTCATTTCTCAAAGTAAGTATGCCAAGAACATAGTGAAGAAGTTTGGAATGGAATCTGCTGCTCACAAGAGGACACCAGCTGCTACTCACCTGAAGTTAACTAAGGATGAAGATGGAGTTTCAGTAGACCAAAGTCAGTATAGAAGCATGATTGGGAGCCTATTGTACTTAACTGCAAGCAGGCCTGATATCACATTTGCTGTAGGAGTTTGTGCAAGATATCAAGCTGATCCTAAGATGAGTCATCTGACACAAGTTAAAAGGATCCTGAAGTATGTGAATAGCACAAGTGACTATGGAATCATGTATTCTCATAGTTCAAGTTCTGAACTGATGGGATATTGTGATGCTGACTGGGCTGGAAGTGCTGATGACAGGAAGAGCACCTCAGGAGGTTGTTTCTTTTTGGGAAATAACTTAATTTCATGGTTTAGCAAGAAGCAAAACTGTGTGTCATTGTCAACTGCTGAAGCTGAGTACATTGCTGCTGGGAGTAGTTGCTCACAATTGGTGTGGATGAAGCAGATGCTGGAGGAGTACAACATTGAACAAGGAACTATGACAGTGTTTTGTGACAATTTGAGTGCCATCAACATCTCTAAGAATCCAATTCAGCACAGCAGAACCAAACACATAGACATTAGACATCATTTTATCAGAAACCTTGTGGAGGACAAGATTATTCAGCTGGAGCATGTAGCTACTGAAGAACAAGTTGCTGACATTTTCACAAAGGCTTTGGATGCTAAGCAGTTTGAAAACTTAAGGAGCAAGTTAGGTGTGTGTTTACATGAAGACTTATAGCAATCACTGCAAACTGGATGTGAGGAAGATAGAGTACCTGCCAGTTATGCTTATGCTGAGTGTGATCCTGAACCAGAGTCAGAGTCTGATATGTTTTCCAAGATCTGTGTTACCTGTTCTGATTTTATTCCCTATATGAAGACTATGTTTTGTCAGAATTTTGTGGCTAAAAAGGGGGAGAAAATCTTATGCAATGTGTTGACTCTGTTGGCTCTGATACCAAAAATTAGAAGATGTATTGCTGCATTTCAGATGTGTGTGTCTTTGATTCAGAAGGTGACTAATTTTGTTCTGATACCAAGCATTATATGTCCAGATATGATCAAGGGGGAATATGTGTCTCAGGGGGAGTACAAGCTTGTTATATACCTGAGTGATGATGTGGTCCTGAAGTGTAGAAGTGTAGTGGTCCTGAAGAACATTAGTGTTCAACTCCTGAAGTGTGGTTCTGAAGAACAACTGTACTTTGGTTTGTACTCTGATACCATTTATCACTGCAGTTCAGTAGTAAGGGGGAGTTTGTATGAGAAGCTGAGTTGCAGGGGGAGTGTTGTGAAGCTGGAGTGTTTGGTTATATGGTTGTGAAGCTTCAGGGGGAGTTGATTAATAGCTCTGATACCATGTTTGTGAAGGTCAGAAGTTGATCAGTAGCATGTGTGTGCTTCAGTAGCTGTTATGTTTTGTAGAACTGAAGCTGGTTTGTGTTAATCATAGCTGTGTCCGCTGCTTATGTTTATGCTATGATATATTTGTGTGGAGTTCTTCATTGCTGAGTTGCTTTTAAGGGAGATTGAAGAACTTGGATGGTTTTAGCCAAAAATTTGCCAAAGGGGGAGATTGTTGAGTCTTTTGGTGTTGGCTGCATATTTTGGCAAAACCAAGGTATTGAATAGAAGCATCTCCATGATTAGAACATTTCTTCAGTTGCAAGTTTTGTGGTTTGAAGCCATTCAGAAGCTGAAAATGTCATCAGAAGCTGAATGCACTGTAGCACTTCAGAAGCTAAATTCAGGTTCTGATGCCAGCGTTGACTTATGTTGACTCCATCAGAAGCTGGTTTTTTTTTCAAGGTTTTTCTATACGAATCTTTGCAAGATTTATTGAAGATTTATCCACGCATATGGCTTCTAGAATGCTGGTTTAATTGGAGAAGATATCTTTGAAGATTTGGTTTAAAGTTATGAAAATTCGTAATTTTTGTTTTAAATCTTTCAAAGATACAAAACAGTTTTATTTGTTACTTGATTGGACCAATCTTATTTCAGTAACAAATCTATTCGGAAGATTAGTTTTATTTTGCAAGACTGAAGGCTATATAAGGAGGAGGGCTGCTGCTATTCAAGAGAAGATTTCAAGAGTATTATTCAGAGAAAATTGAGTCTTAGTATTTTAAGCTTTTAGCTTTATTGTGCACCACTCTGTTAGAGTTGGTTTAGAATTGTTATTGAGTTGTAATTCATTCTAAGCCTCTAGGTACGAATGAAGTTGTGTTTTTAAAGTTTTCTGAAAAACAGAGTGTTTTTGTTTAAGGGTAGTTCAAGTGGCTGGGTTGCAGTTACTTGAATAGGAAGTTAGAGGTTTTTCTAATACTCAACGTGTTGGGTAGAATTCAAGACTAGGAGGAAGTTAATTGCTTAGGCTGGGAACTGGGAGTCAGTGTCTTGAGTCATAAGGATTAATTCCTATAGTGGAATTCCTTCCTGGATTGGTATCCCCCAGAGTAGGAGGTGTTTACTCCGAACTGGGTTAACAAACCTTGTGCCTTTTACTTTCCTGCACTTTATTTTCTTGCTTTGCATTGTGTGAGTGTGTGCTCTGTTTTAAGCAAACTATTGTGCCCTGCGTATAGTTCAGAACCTGCTGGTTCAGAACCTGGTACTCTCTTATTATTGCCTGGCCAGAATTTCAGGAGGTATACGCGTAAGTTAAGACTAATATTAAGTCGTTTCTTCTGTTGTCCACGCCAGTGGGACACAGGAGGTTCACGCCAGTGGGACGCGTTATTCCGCAAGGATGACCGCACGACGACAAGAGGAGTCCGGTGTTAGCCTGATATGATAGGAATTTTCACCGGTTATCAGGGGAATGTGCTTCAGGGTTACTCCACCCGGGGGCATTCCGTAAAATGAACTCAGATAATAATGCTTGTTCAACGCTAACAGCTAACACAAAGACATGTATCAGTTAATATTTCATTATGTTATCAGACAGAGAACAGTTATCAGACAAGTATCAGATATCAGGTATCAGTTATCCGGCGGTGATCCTAGGGTTCCCCTCGATCACCTAATTATCAGGTTATAGTCTAGAATTCATGGATATTCAATATCAGGTTCAGGCAGTGATCCTAGGTTCCCCTTGATCACTAGATTAGCAGGATGTAGTCTAGTCATGACTACCCAGTTTAGCAGAAAACAGTCAGGTAGCCCTCTACGGGTACGGATAAGACTTGGCGATCATAGGTATCCCCAAGATTGCCGAGAGTAGGCACGGCGACCCTAGGTCTCCCCCGTGGTTGCCAACAGTAGGTTGGGCTGGAGCTCACTGAGACATTATGTCTCATCCCAATCCTTCTGCTGCAGGTTTTCAGGTTAGCAAGGGATGTTCATGATGATATTCTCCAAGAAGACGCTGGATAGAGTGCAGTTGCTCGATGTGGACAAGCTCAGGAGGTTGTCAGATTATGTATATTTGTATATGAAAGTGTAATTTATGATATTTGGATAACTGTATTAACGAGCCAACTTGTACTCATTCAGATGTATGCATTATTATTATTATTGAAAATTTTAATGTACCCAGTATCAGATTAATACACATGCTAAATATTCTAGATAATATAGTATGGGTGTTACAATTGGTATCAGAGCAGGTCGATTTAGACCGTGCCTTGGGTCATTAAAGTTTCAATAAAAGTAGTGGGACCATTGGGTTCCGGATATTGTTCTAAAGGTCACATCTAGTTGAGCCTGATCAACTCAATCTAGTATATGACAGTTAGGATAAATGTCTGAGAGCTGAATGTGACCAAGGAGGAATGAAGTGTATGAAGGGCGAAGATTAAGGTGACAGAATTTTAAGACGAAATTGGCGAAGAAGTATTCATGCCAATGGTGGCCATCAAACCCTAAAGTGACAAAGCCTGATAGTGGCAAGGTCTTAGAGACATAAGGGATATTTAACAGTGAGGTGAAGCGCCTCAACCCAGTTGGACGCATCGTTGGACGATGCCTTGTATGCGGAAGACATAAGGATTAAGGAATCATGAAATGCTCTAGGGAATGACGTCGAACCTTGACGGAAACCGCAGTCTAAGAAGTTGAAGTGAAGTGTGAACTAAGTAACGATTCTGTGTACAGAGTTGAGAAATTGCAGTACCAAACCTAGAGACTAGAATGAGGAATTATCGGTCGGTTTTGAAACCTCTGGATTCTCAGCAAAGATAGAGTGCGGAAGAATCGAACTCCAATCTGAAGGGATTTTAATGCCCAAACGGTTAAGAGAATTAAATTATGGATTGAGTGAATCATCTGGACAAATGAAACTAACCACTCAAGTGTGGTCATTGAGCGTGAATCGTAAGTAATTTTAACCCCATCAGATCGGCCGCACCTCCCGAACCATAAATGTTAAGATTGTGATTAATGTGAAGGCGTTATATGTTTTCAACCGAAGAGTTTTCTTCCGCGAATATTCTAGAAGCTTAAAGAGGTCACCCCGTGTGGATAAGTTCCGAGGGCGATAATAAAGTATAGAATTCGGGTTGTTCAACTATATGTAGAATTACTCAGATGTTAAGAATCGAGATTTGAATTGTGAATCCAGTAACAAGTTACTGGAGCAATCCAATAGATAATGATAAGTGCAGAAGTTTAAGGTCGATTAATCGGGTGCACGAAGAGACGTAACCTATGTTTGGCGTTCGAGAGGACCAATAAGAGTTTAAATCTTATTCAGGATAGATTGTTCCGTAGAAACTCGAAGGGATAACTTAAGGGACATGATAGAGTTATGGAGACCGAAGTTGTCTCGGAAAGATTATGGATATGAAATCCTTACGGATAAAGATAGAACGAATAGTAACAAGACTCAAATGAAAGATGTGAACCTTCAGAAGCCATAAGTTGTTTTAGAAGTTGCCACTAATGAATGTGCGTGAATTTAAGTTATCTCAGACATACTTTCAGTCGGGTGTCTGCAATGTTTAATGATTATACATGAAGAGCTGACCAAGAAATGGTTACGGAATTCAGGATATGGAAAGTAAAGTTGGAACCAGAATATAAGTCGTTTGACAGGAGCATTATTAGGCTCGTAACAGTTGCTAAAGACCGTTTACAGGTTTTGGTATATTCCCATGAAAGTAAGAATATGGCCCTTGTACGAAAGGAAAGGTAAAGTCAGGTGATTACCAATCCGTAAGTTAAGCAGATGGTTTAAGCCATAAGAGGAACAATAACGTTAGATGGTCTTGATTATAGAAACTGCAACATGATAAAGTAAGAAGATTAGTCGGGGAAATTTTAATTGGCAGTAGTGATGTATTGCTCCAATTCTAACTCGAGTTGTTAAGAATCAGAGTGGCGCAGCGGAGTAGTAATCCAAAAATGAAATAATGAACGATGCTAAGCTGAGGCTTAGAGAATGAGAAGATGTTAAGTGCTTAATTCTTATTATACGGAATAGCAGTAAGTATAAGCGACCTGAACATATCACAAGTTCTAATGGAAAATTTTGGAAGTTATCGCTAAAACGGTAGCTTAGCTAATTTAGCTCAACAACATTAAGTATACTTGAATAGTCAGTTAATCTAAAGGGAATTAAGCATGAGTCAACAACGGTACAGGTTGCGCTTGCAAGATAAAATATTTGAATTGAGGCCTTGATTAGAAACGACAATGCAGAGGCGAATGAGTTTAATTGTATGTTGTACCCATGTCATGTTAACCTATATTAACCGAAGAGTTCGGGAAGTCTCGAACTTAATGTTCACCAGTAAAGGAAGAAGGACTTTTATGCAGATTAAAAGTCACTCGTAGTCTACAATAAAGGGCTACGTAAGTTCAGGTTTTGATTAAAGGATTAAAGATTGAGTGTGCTATTTTGGGTAGCAATCAAGTAGAACTTTCTTTTGAAAATAAGGACTTTGGACTCGATGTTCAGGATTGAGAAATGAGTTCACTATATCGATAAGTGTAATCATGATCTATGTTATGTGATAATGTATGTTCAAGAAATAAACATGAGTAGCATTGGCGGGGCAAACCTGGCAAGCCAGTAGAAAGGCAAATCCCGAATGTTACAAAATGAGTTAAGAGTAAGAAAAGATTTCCAATTGATGTGGTAGGGTCTCAAATATGTTTAGATCAAGAACAATGTCCCGTTAGTCGGACAAGGATGATGTGATGTACTATGTACCCGTTAGTAGAGTACACGTACTCAGTCATGTATGTAAAAATTATATGCTATGAATTGTATTATATGATAATATGTGAGACGACTTATACCACTCATCATTTGGACTAAACTCCTATGAGTTTTGGATTTATCGGTATAGAAAATGGTTACGCTATGGCTAGAATACCAGAATAAGTTGTGACGTAAATTGTGGGAGATCATCAAACTTCTAGTAAAGAAGAATGATTTCTAAGTTATTAAGATAAGTAACGTCGTAGATCAATTGAAGCAGAACGCGAGTAATCTGTGAGATTCCGCGAACTCTTGAGAAATTCCATAGTGGAAGCAATGATTAGGATTATGGAAAGTAACACCAGGATACCAGAAAGCAAGAGTAGGTACCATAATGATGCCTCCTCCTTGTAAACGTATAATGGAGGTAGTGCAGTAGTTTTACTTCCATTAGAGAATGCGCAATATCGGATGTTTCAGAGTAAGGATAATAAGAAACGATCCAATGTCGTTAAAGTAAGATTACGCGGACTATGACGAGATTTATAAGATTCAGTACAAGTGTTAGGATTGGATAACTCTAGTTTGGGTTTGTAAGTAGTGTATGAACAAGGAGTATAGTCAGCGAGTTGGTTACGATGGTTTGGATAACCTCACATCCCACTACGTAAGAGTTATGCAATTCACCACAGGCATTTCAGTTAAAGGAAAAGTTGTCGACTATATTCGATATATAGAGTTGGAAGTCCAAGGAATTCCGATAAGCAAGACGAACTGGGGTTTTGGCTAGTGGAGGAAGTGGTATGAGAGATTCATTCGTATATGTGATTTCAAGATGGATTCTAAATTTCGAGGACGAAATTTCTTTAAGGGGGGTAGATTGTAATATCCTGCTTATAAGTATCAGTTATTAGTGTTAGAAACTTGTGAAGCAAGCATGGCGATTCTGTAATTAAGAGGCAATGGCAATTTAGTAAATAATTGGAATGGGGAGATTGTTTTAATTTAGAGGTAAGATATTCTTACCATCTTTTCTTCATTCTTCTACACACTTCCAAAACCATCATCCTCTCCCTCTTTCTCTCTACTCTCACGCCTCCTCTCCCTCTCCATCAACCCATCAAACTTCATTCCAATTCATGTGAGAGAGTACATGCTAGCAAGCTTGTGTTGGAAAGTTAGAGCAAGAGAAGGAAATAAGAAGAATCAAGAGAAGAGGTATATTCAAGCTTGGGTTTGGTGATTAGAAGCTTGGCAAGGATCAAAGCTAGCAATCAAGGTGAGCTCCCTAGGGTTTTAGAACCCACTTGAGTAAGTTTAAGAGTAATTTTACGATTTGAGCCAAGATTAGAGATTTTACCCTAATCTCATATGCTTGCAAATTCCATGAATAGTCATGTTTTAAACTATCAAATTGTGTTAGAAATTCATTCCTTATACTGTTGGGATGCCTGGGTATGATTAGTTGTGTCAAAATGGTGGAAAAATCACATTTTTAACATGTTTTGAACTGTCAATTTCGCCCGGCAAACTCGGGGCGAGAAAACGGCGATTTCCAGCATTTTTCCCTGCCTTGTTTCGCCAACCTTTCGCCAAGCTTTCGCTCGGCGAAATCAGACATTTCGCCAACCTCTAGCTCAGCGAAATCAGGCAGACAGCTCAGGTCTGTTCTGGTTCGTTCTGGGTGCTGTAAACACGTTCGGCGAGGCTTTTAATAACCGTTTTCAATGAGAACTTTAATTTCTAAGAAAAACACCATTCTTGACATAGCCGGAAGGTGGTTTCAACATATAAGGAATGGATGAATTAAGGATTGGACAAAGCATTAGAAATGTAAGAATAAGGTTATTTAAGTTATGGAATGTTTCCAATAACCAAGCAATGGCTTATGAGAACGATGAGCCTAAGACTATAAGTTTCTAAGTTAAGTATTGGGAGGTTATCTTCCTTAAGAATGCATTGATTATGCCAATTTATAGTGAAGTGATAGAAGTACTCAAAAGTACCTAAGATGGGAATGATTTAATGTTCTAAGTTAAGAACCTTTTTAGGTTATGTATTCAAGACTTATTTCAAAGAATTATTAAGATATTAAGCCGTGGCCTTCCTCGTTCACGTCAGTGGGACACGAATGGTTCATGCAAAGTAAAGACTAAGATTAATATTTTTAAGTCGTGACTTTCACCGTTCACGCCAGTGGAACACGAAAGGTTCACGCATAAGTTTAAAGAATATTAATTTGCGTCTTCCGTCGTTCACGCCAGTGGGACATGGGAGGTATACGCGTAAGTTAAGACTAATATTAAGTCGTGTCTTCTGTTGTCCACGCCAGTGGGACACAGGAGGTTCACGCCAGTGGGACGCGTTATTCCGCAAGGATGACCGCACGACGACAAGAGGAGTCCGGTGTTAGCCTGATATGATAGGAATTTTCACCGGTTATCAGGGGAATGTGCTTCGGGGTTACTCCACCCGGGGGCATTCCGTAAAATGAACTCAGATAATAATGCTTGTTCAACGCTAACAGCTAACACAAAGACATGTATCAGTTAATATTTCATTATGTTATCAGACAGAGAACAGTTATCAGACAAGTATCAGATATCAGGTATCAGTTATCCGGCGGTGATCCTAGGGTTCCCCTCGATCACCTAATTATCAGGTTATAGTCTAGAATTCATGGATATTCAATATCAGGTTCAGGCAGTGATCCTAGTTTCCCCTTGATCACTAGATTAGCAGGATGTAGTCTAGTCATGACTACCCAGTTTAGCAGAAAACAGTCAGGTAGCCCTCTACGGGTACGGATAAGACTTGGCGATCATAGGTATCCCCAAGATTGCCGAGAGTAGGCACGGCGACCCTAGGTCTCCCCCGTGGTTGCCAACAGTAGGTTGGGCTGGAGCTCACTGAGACATTATGTCTCATCCCAATCCTTCTGGTGCAGGTTTTCAGGTTAGCAAGGGATGTTCATGATGATATTCTCCAAGAAGACGCTGGATAGAGTGCAGTTGCTCGATGTGGACAAGCTCAGGAGGTTGTCAGATTATGTATATTTGTATATGAAAGTGTAATTTATGATATTTGGATAACTGTATTAACGAGCCAACTTGTACTCATTCAGATGTATGTATTATTATTATTATAGAAAATTTTAATGTACCCAGTATCAGATTAATACACATGCTAAATATTCTAGATAATTTAGTATGGGTGTTACAGGAGGATAGAGAGTTCTTGGAGAGTTTAAACACAGAGGTTTGAGAGCAGAAAACCAGTGCAAATTCGAGTGAATTGCTGCACATTTTCCTCACTAAAACAGAGTTTGGTTTTGGGTAAGTTTAGAGGAAATCTCCAATCCTTTCTTACACAAATCATCCTAAAACCAACACAAAGCAACCAAGCCAGCAAAACAGCCTCTAAACCTCACACAAGGAGGGAGAAACAAAGGCAAATTATCATTGATTAAGGGTTGTTCATCAAACTTGTCCAGCTTTGCAAAAATTCATAAACATCCAAAGCCTCTTCCATTTCCTTGCAACACAAGCCTTGGGCTAGGAGAAGGTAAGTCATTCTAACTTATTTACACTCCATTTGCATACTGCTTTCATTTGTTTTGTTTTCAATTTGGGTTCAATTTCAGTTTTGCATTTTTGAGTCTTTACTCGTTTTGGATTTAAAACACTTTTGAACACAAAAGAAATCCCAAAGTTTGCAAAACCTTTAAACTAAGTTGTTGCACTCTTTTCAAAAGCTTTTCACTCCTCCTAAGGTTCTGAGGCTAGTTCAGAAGTTGCTTCTGAACAGAAGTTCAGAAGCAGCTTCTGAACTCAAAATTTCGCATACTTCGCAGTGCGAAGGTCTGGCCGCAGTGCGACCATGACAGAATTCAGAACATGAATTCAAAAGCCAATTTTTGAGGTTCTAACCCAAAGCTCAGAACCTAAGAGGTTTGAAACTCATTTTATTCAAACCATAACAAGGATTTTGCATAATATTGACAAATTCACAAGTTCGTGCAACGCTTTTTGGAATAACTTGCAAAACAAGTTATGTCCACAAACTTTCAAAACAAACTTGAGCAATGAGCTATGTTCACCATTTTCAAAGCCAAACTTGAACAGAAACCTTGTTCATGATTTTCAATCAAACGTGAACTTAAGCCGAACTTGTTCACTTTTAAAACCGTTTTCAAAATTGAGCCGAACTTGTGCATTATTCACAAACTTGTGCTTTTCCATAAACTTGAACAACCTTTGTTCATAGGTTGCAACAACCAAGTGTTTTGTTCACTTTGGGATTTCTCGAGTTTCATACAAAAACTCGAATGAAAAAGGGATGGTTTGACGTATGGCTCTCCATTTCCCCGGTTGTACGAATGCGTGACGTATGTCTCGTCGTTCGGACAATCGTCATTCTATTTTCAAAACATAAAACAAACCCAACACACTAATTTTGGCCCCCGTGGTCAATCCGAACCTTTCTTGGTCCTTCGGGACCAATTGAACCCTCTCTTGACTCCGTTGAGTCAATCGAAACCTTTTCGGTCCGCCGTGACCATTTTATTCAATGCTCGATCCCGTTGGATCCATTGAACATTTTTCGGTCCGCCGCGACCATTTTATTCAATGCTCGATCCCGTTGGATCCATTGAACCTTTTTCGGTCCGCCGCGACCATTTTAATCAATGCTCGACTCCGTTGAGTCCATTGACAATCTTTTTCCTTGCGAGCGTTCATACTCGTCTCGCAATCTTTCGACCTTTCGAGCGTTCATACACGTCTCGGCGGTCTTTTTTCCTTTCGAGCGTTCATACACGTCTCGGAAATATTTTACCTTTCGAGCGCTCATACACGTCTCGGCAGTCTTTTTCCTTTCGAGCGTTCATACACGTCTCGGAGATCTTTTACCTTTCGAGCGTTCATACACGTCTCGACGGTCTTTTCCCTTGCGAGCGTTCATACACGTCTCGCAATCTTTCGACCTTTCGAGCGTTCATACACGTCTCGGCGGTCCTTTTTCCTTTCGAGCGTTCATACACGTCTCAGAAATCTTTTTCCTTGCGAGCGTTCATACTCGTCTCGCAATCTTTCGACCTTTCGAGCGTTCATACACGTCTCCGCGGTCTTTTTCCTTTCGAGCGTTCATACACGTCTCGGAAATCTTTTTCCTTGAGAGCGTTCATACACGTCTCGCAATCTTTCGACCTTTCGAGCGTTCATACACGTCTCGGCGGTCTTTTTCCTTTCGAGCGTTCATACACGTCTCGCAATCTTTCGACCTTTCGAGCGTTCATACACGTCTCGGCGGTCTTTTTCCTTTCGAGCGTTCATACACGTCTTGGAAATCTTTCGACCTTTCGAGCGTTCATACACGTCTCGGCGGTCTCTTTTTTTTTTTCCTTTCGAGCGTTCATACACGTCTCGGAAATCTTTTTCCTTGCGAGCGTTCATACACGTCTCGCAATCTTTCGACCTTTCGAGCGTTCATACAAGTCTCGGCGGTCTTTTTTCCTTTCGAGCGTTCATACACGTCTCGGAAATCTTTTTCCTTGCGAGCGTTCATACACGTCTCGCAATCTTTACCTTTCGAGCGTTCATACACGTCTCGCAATCTTTACCTTTCGAGCGTTCATACACGTCTCGACAATCTTTTCCTTTCGAGCGTTCATACACGTCTCGGAGATCGAAATCACCTGATTAGGTGACAATCTTTTCTTGGTCCGCCGTGACCAAATGCACCCCTTTTGGTCCCAACGCGACCAAATCAAACCCTCTTACCCAACGGACATGTTTTATCTATTCTAAGCGCGATTCGTAAACAAACGCTTAAGCCTCCCATGCACGAGCATACAAGCTATACGCTTAAGTCTCCCATCCGCGAGCGTACAAGCTACGTTTAATCGCAAGAATACGGTCAAAACATCGTCCATTTAAAATTAACCAACATATGTACGTTTTTCTACCAAAGAACTACGTACGCTTTGAATTCTCCGACTACCGGGAGATACGTAGGAGCAAGATCGACATCTTGTCAAGCGCAATAATAAAAAACTTTCTTTTTCCCTTTCGTTTGTTTTCATCTCTTTTTCCCCCTTTTATTATATTTTCTTTTGACATAGATAAGCATGCGCGCAAAACATTTAAAAACATTTTAAGCTTTAGCCAAATAGAAGGTTCCCGTTGAGTACAACGGACGTGAGGGGTGCTAATACCTTCCCCTTGCGTAATCGACTCCCGAACCCGACAATGGTTGCGATGACCAGTCCTTTTCCTCATCGTCAAGGGTTTTATTATCGTTTCCCTTTCAAACAAAAAACTTAAGGGTTTATCAACGTTCCCTTTACACAAAAACTTTGGTGGCGACTTCACAAGGCCTTCCGAGCGTTCGCACACGTCCCGGGGGATTGCGCGTTTTTTAACGAGTGCGCACAGCGCGCACCCCTCCCAGAATCCTTCATGGCCCTCAACACCCGCCGTGAACAAACTGGAGAGATGTTTACCATTCTAGAATCATTCCTGAACCTCAACCACCGGGAGGAAACATCATGGGGAACGACAAGGAAGCCTGGTGTAAGTACCACCGCATCAAAGGACATACCACAAATGATTGCATCCACCAGAAAAGAGAGATTGAGAAGTTGATTCAGAATGGCAGGTTAAGAGGATATGTGAAGGAAGGTAGAGAGGGAGACAGGCGTCCCCCCGAAGACCCCCAGAGAGAGAAAGACGTGGCGAAGGACGGTGAACGCCACACCTTGAACACCATATCCGGCGGCTTCGCAGGAGGAGGGGAGTCCAGTACCTCTCGGAAGAAATATGTGAGGCAAGTAATGTTGCTCGATGACCACGCCAAGAAGGAGCCAGAACGCCAAACGGATATCACTTTCTCAAGTGAAGACCGCAGAGGAGTGATCCCCCACGATGACGATCCCATGGTCATTACTGTGCAAATCTTCAATTGGGATGTGAAGAGGGTGTTGATTGATCCCGGCAGCTCTGCAGACATCCTTTATTATTCTGCTTTTGAGAAAATGGGACTTGACAAGGACCAGTTGCAGCCCTTCAAAGGAATATTGGCCGGCTTCACAGGGGAGCAGGTGCACGTCCGGGGATACATCACATTGAAGACAACATTCGGTACAGGTAACAACGCCAAAACCATCAGGATTAGGTATTTGGTAGTCAACTCGCCCTGCTCTTACAACATCATCATAGGCCGCCCGATCTTCAACGTCCTTGATGCCTATCTTTCCACCAAATTCCTCATTATGAAATATCCGCTGGATGATGGACGGGTTGGCGCTATCAGAGCAGACCAGAAAGTGGCCCGAGAATGTTACCACAACAGTTTGAAGCTACAAAAAGAGAAGAAAGGAAACAGCAACCTGAAAGCACTTCGAGTGAACTTCATTGTCGCAAACCTAGAAGAAAAGTTTCATCAAGAGCACATAGGAACAGCAAGGGATCCAAAGGAAAGTGCGATGGACGAAGAAGTATTCAGTAACAAAAGCCTATCCTTCAAAGAAAAGGAGCCTGATGTGAAGAACAACCCGTTGCCGGGTTATAAAGACCCAAGTGTCAATGCTGTGGAAGAGGATGCGGAATTCGGCGAGATCAAGAAGGTTGAGGAAACAAGTACTCCTTTGTTGATACTCCATTCAAAGCCAGCCAACCCAAGTGTCAATACTGTGGAAGAAGATGCGGAATTCGGCGAGATCAAGAAGGTCGAGGAAATAAGTACTCCTTTGTTGATACTCCATTCAAAGCCAGCCAACCCAAGTGTCAATGATGTGGAAGAAGATGCGGAATCCGACGAGATCAAGAAGGTTGAGGAAACAAGTACTCCCTTGTTGATACTCCATGCAGAACTATCCAAATGCAGTTTGATTAAAAAGCTGAGCACAAAGCAGGAAGAAACTCGCCACAGCAATTCAAAGGCGAGCTAGAGGGAAAACAAAGCCACTTTAATTTTTACTGTCTTTACCTTATATATTTCGGCGTCTTTGTACAGCTTTGTAGTGAAGGAGTAGGGGGCACTCTTTTCCCCCCGCAGCAATGGGGGTTTTTAATGAGACCCCGCTTTTTTATTGATATCATATATATATATATATATATATATTGCTTATTTGTCTTACGTTCGTTGCCTGTAGCAGATCACCAACGCCGAATCTTAAATGAGTTCGCCATATGATCCATTAACCCCAAAGGGGTTGCCACCTAATTCCTTAACCCTAAGACAGGGCTCTAAGACGTCGTGTGCTTAAAAAGAAATCGCCACCTAATTCCTTAACCCTAAAAAGGGCTCTAAGACGTCGTGAGCCGAAAATGAGATCGCCGCCTGATTCCTTAACCCCAAAGAGGGCTCTAAGACGTCGCGAGCCGAAAATGAGATCGCCGCCTAATTCCTTAACCCCAAAGAGGGCTCTAAGACGTCGCGAGCCGAAAATATGATTGCCGCCTAATTCCTTAACCCCAAAGAGGGCTCTAAGACGTCGCGAGCCGAAAATAAGATCGCCGCCTAATTCCTTAACCCCAAAGAGGGCTCTAAGACGTCGCGAGCCGAAAATAAGATTGCCGCCTGATTCCTTAACCCCAAAGAGGGCTCTAAGACGTCGCGAGCCGAAAATAAGATCGCCGCCTAATTCCTTAACCCCAAAGAGGGCTCTAAGACGTCGCGAGCCAAAAATAAGATCGCCGCCTAACTCCTTAACCCCCAAAGAGGGCTCTAAGACGACGCGAGCCGAAAACGAGATCGTCGTCCAAGCGATAAAAGGGACCCTAAAGCATCAGGCGCTAAAAGAAACAAACCTACAATTTTCAACATTATTACGAAACAAACGTGATCACCGCTCAGGAGAGGCCTTCCGAAATACATAAATTCAAAGAAAAAGGAACAAAAGAAAAGCTTAAAAGAGAATGATGCATCATTAATACAAATTCGAGAAGAGTACTGAGTTTAAAAGGAAATTAAATTACAACAAACGAAATTAGGGTTCGTCCACTAGGACGCCATCTACAATAATTTAAAAGGATCAAGGGCGGAAATGTCGACGCCAGGATGGAGAAGTGCGACTTGAGCCTTGGCTATTTCAAAGCCAGCATCGAAGTTCAGAGCCAGCTCGCCCTTCGCTTCGGAAACCTCAGCCTTAAGCTGATCCTCCCTTTCTGCTCCAGCCGCGACATCATTTTGTAGCTTCGCAATGACCCCGTCCTTTCCAGCAAGATCTGCTGCATAACCAATCTTCAGACCGGAGATGCGTTTATCACATTCAAGCGTCACCGCCTCCCTGGCCTCTTGCACTTCTTTCTCCTTCGCATTCCTGGCTTCCTCCACCTCATTCTCCAACGCCCTCACCGTAGCTTGGAGGGCCTCCTCATTCTGCACCACTTCCTCATACTTCCGATCCACCGCGTCTAAAAGCATTATAGTCTGCAAACAATGAACTCCTATATCTTTCGTCATAAAGGGAGCAGCGCCCTGGTTTCTCGCCTCCGCGTCTTCTGGACTAAAAACCAGCCTCTCCTTCACGTAGGCGCCGTAGTCAAAGCCTTTATCCCAGAAGGATGGCACTGACCTGCTGGTTTTGATGGCGCCAATCGAGGAAGGAGAAGGCGTTTTCTTTCCTTTTTTCTCCGCCGCCGCCTTTCCTTTATCGTCTTTCCCGGGCGACACTTTATCACGCGTAGCCGCTGCGAGGCTCTCAGCTTGAACCTCGGGCGGATGATCAGCTTTTCTCTTCGGCTTGCGGGTAATAAGTCCCGCGGGATCAGTGGCCGCCGTCCCCTCAGCAGCCTTTTTAGCCTTCATTTCTTCGAGGTATCTTTTCCTCTCCGCCGCAGTCATGGGCGCCATATCCTCTACAGAAAACAAAGCAGAAAAGTTAAGAGGACAAGAAAATAGAAAAGTAAAATATAGGCATAAATAAATGAATTTGACTCACGTAGGTACTCGTCTAAGCTATCTACATCCCCTTCCCTATTCAACAACTCTCGGATGTTCATAGGCAACATTTTGTCCAAAAAGCAGACGACGCCCTGGTCATATGCGTCCAGCTTCTCATAATCAAAACCCATGATGGACGCTGGAGCACTCGTCCAACATGTGGGAAACCTCAGCCTACCATCCACCCATGCAGCAGCTGCTCCACAATCTTTTCGTCCCCGAACCCGGAGGATTGTTTGTCTCCAATTCTTGTAATGAGAGGCGTAGGGCGGGACACCCAAGACTGCTTATCTACCTTCTTCGTGCCGTAAAAAGTTAAGAAGGATCCAACTGAGGGCTGGAAACCCAACCCCTCGCATAGAATCTCAAAAGCGTGGATAAAAGCCCAGTTGTTCGGCTGCAGCTGAGAAGGTGCAACATTTAGACAGTTGAGTATGTCAACTTCAAAGGGCGTGAAGGGATACTTCACACCCAAATCTTCAAAAACTACCGTGTACATATGGAACATCTCACTCTTCACACTCTTCGGCCTCTGTGCGCACACTTTCTCACCTGGGCGACAAGATTCCAAAACCACGTCCTCCTCAAATCGCGTAGAGGATACGTGTAACTTACTCCTAAAAAACGCCACCCGTTGGGGATCCATGTACATGGACTCTGAACGAAGCACCTCGTCGGCGAAACTCTCTTGTTCTGAACCACTAGAAGACGCCATGTAACAAATTCCTTTCCTACAGAACAGACCTGGGCGAACATAACGAATAATAGAGTGAGATGAATTCCCACTACCACTTCTTCCTTCACCCTCATCCAAATCACTCGAAAACTCCGTCAAAAGGGAGTGGTCGTAGTAGGCCTTATCAAACACCATCCAATCAATGGTTCCATCTGACCGCTTCGCATGCCTAACACTTTCCCTCCACAACCTACACCTCTCCTCCGAACTAGCTGGGGATAACTCCCTACCCGCCTCATCGCACTCCCTAATTACCACCATACTACTGATTTAAAATAAAAAAGAACGAGATCGAATAGGGTTACCTGGATTTAGACAAGTGAAGGGCTTGAGAACGAACAAGGACTCCGAACGATCCGTAAACAGCAGGCGCAGAGATCCACAAAGATTGTAACCGATTGAACGATGAAGAACGAGTTGGAAGAAAAAGACGGAGGTAAAGGAGGGGGAAAGGATAAAAGAAATCTGAAGTAGGAGGAAAAGTAGATCCGTTTCAGTTTAAAGTAAAAAAGCCTGGGAAAACGCGCAGATGACGTCATCTAAGTTGACAGGACTTCCGAGAGCCGTTGCGATGCGAACACGTCAGCAAGAGCGAATAGTCGCCTCACGTCAGCCGTCGGATCCCACTAAGAGGCGTCCCCAACCAGGCGCGGCGATCTAATCTACTCAAAGGAGTCGTTTTTACACATAGTTTAATCACTTCGCCTTATATCAAGACTCGTGCTTGTTGGGCTAATATAATATGAATACTCTCGTTGGGCTAGCGTCCATACTCTCGATGGAATAGCGCCCGTTAAGGCACTCAAAGACAGAAACATGGAGCTAGTACCCAGGTTGGGCTAGTCCCCGTGTTGGGCTAGTACCCACGCAGGGTTTAAGCACACATGTTGGGCTAGCACTCATCGTGGACAAGCACCCATGTTGGGCTAGTACTCATAAATTTTTTTCATATAGCTTCGTGACTAGTAAGCCCCTCTTGCTGGGCAAAAGGTCATAGGCAAATCCCCCCATAAACAGTTTAATCACTTCGCCTTGTACCAAGACTCGTGCTTGTTGGGCTGTGGATCGTAGATCTCACCATCTAGGACTTGAGATCCTACAGACAAGGGTGTGAACCCTTGGAATAAGGCTGGACGCCCTCTAGGAGGGTGCAGGGCCCACTTTACAGTCACAAATAGCCCTAGGTGACCTTCCTAAAGGGCACCCTCTGGGGGCGCCCTCAGAAGTTTACGAGGGCGCCCTAGTCATGGTTTTGGCCCTTTACTATTTGGGCCCAAAACCATGACCGGGTAGGCCCAAAAGAGGCTACAAATAGTAACCTTGGGATCATTCCCAAGGCATGACCTAAACAGAGCTCAGAAACCCTAGTTTCCATACATTGTACTCACAGCTAGTACACTATGATAGTAAAGAAAAGAAAAATATCATTACTCTAACACTAAGCTGTGGTACTCCTAGACTAGCAAGATTCATGAACACTAAACTACATACACTATCAACACCAAGAGTAGCACTGGAGAACAGCAAATGCATCCTTCCATCCAATACCACTAGCAGCAACACACATCATAAAAAACAGGTTACCACTTTCTGATGTGCGTAACTATCTAGAGTGACAAACAATTGACCAAAATTGGAAGAAACAAAGAATTCCTTTGACTCCTCAGGGACACACTCCCCCATGCTCCATTATGCATCACAATAATGACTTCATCAATCGTCGTTATCAAAACATGAAAAAATCAGCCCAAAAGAATCTTGACAACAGATCAGCGTGTTGGAACAAAATGTGTTAAACAACTCTCATCTTAATTAAGGGGGAGATTGTTGAAACATTTATGTGTAAACATATCTCTCTTTATGGTTTTGATGATAACAAAGTATTAAAGAGAAAATTGGTTATTTGCTAATGCTTTGTTCAAGTGTTTCAGAACCACATGCTTAATAAGTATTGATTGATAATGGTTATGAAGAACAAGCTAAAGAGCAAGAAGGAAAGCCAAGAAGCAAGGTTGCAAGGCTAAGAAGAAACTGGTCCTGAAGAAGTGCTCCTGAAGTGAAGCCTCTGAAGTGGTCCTGAAGAAATGCTCCTGAAGTGCAGCTTCTGAAGACTGGGTGCTTCTGATGAAGTCAACGCAAAGTCAACATCTGAAGACCAGCTTCTGATCACTGTTCACTAAGAAGCTTCTGAAGGTGATGTGGCATGGAAAAGCAACCAGTACTGTGCGCATTTAATGCCTGGAGGTGTCAGAACAACTCAATGGAACAGTTGTCTCCCTGACCCAAACATTCTCCAGTTTTTAAGGTGGGCCAATTCAAAAATGGCACCTGCCCTGTTCTGACTGATAAAGTGCAGCACACAATTGCAGCAACCTAGTCCAATTGCAACGGCTAATTTCCTGATTTCCAGCAAATCTTCAACAGCTCTATTTTTATCTATAAAAGGAGGAAGATTTGAAGAAGAAAATGGTGAAGACTCTTTGAAACGCATTGCTGAAACTCTGCTCTGTTTTCTGTGTAAAAACTGTCAAAATTCAAAACTCTTAGAAATTCTTTAGTCGTGTAACTTAGAATTTCTTAAGGTTAAGAGTCTTAACCTGTGTTGTATTTAGAGAACACCTCTGATATTTGATCAAGTGTTCATCCCAAACTCCTTTACTTGTAAACCAGTTTGGTCCCTAAAGTCTTAGTCTGTATACTAAGCAATTGTAACCTCATTCCTTTGTGGTCTGAGTCAGAAGCCTCTTGTCTTAGTGACTTGAGCATTGGGAAGTCTCTTGTCTTAGTGACTTGAGCATTGGAAGCCTCTTCCTTGGTGGTTGAGCATAGAAGTCTCTTTCTTTGTGATTGAGCAACTGGAAGTCTCTTCCTTAGTGGTTGAGCACATTGTGTAATCTTCAGATTATAGTGAACTCTCTTGTTGGATACAAGGGGACAGGACTACTTCTCACATTGAGAAGGAACCTGTATAATTTCTGTGTGTCTCTCTATTCCCTTACTCCTTAACTTGTTTAAATCCACTGCATTTAACTTCTGATATTTGTTCAGAACTGATCATATCAGCTTCTGAACTGAACCTTAAGTTTTGAAAAGAAAAAGAACAAGTTTTTAGAATCACACAATTCACCCCCCCCCCTTCTTGTGTGTGTGTTTTTCTCACCTTCAGTTGGTATCAGAGCTCCGGTTCTGATATTAACACTTAACAGTGTGTCAGTAGGATCCTGAGAAAAACATGGCCTCAACTAGTGATTCACCTCCACCCTCTCCCAGAAATCCACCATCTCCCAGAAATCAAAGAAATGTACAATATGACTATAGTACTGAAGAAAAGAAGTCTAGGTCACACAATAAACCTCCTATGTTTACTGGTGACCCAGAGAAATTCTCTTGGTGGAAGAGTAAAATGTATAGTCACATTATTGGGATTGATGATACTCTATGGGACATCATAGAAGATGGAATCACCATTCCAGTTGATGAAGAAGGTGTTGCTGTCAACAGAAGAACTCTGAGTGATGCAGAAAGAAAGATCTATAGGAAGCATCATCATGTCAGAGGTATCATTGTGGACTCCTTGCCTCACACTGAGTATCAGAAGCTGAGTGACAAGTCCACTGCAAAGGCAATATTCACATCCCTCTGCTCTAACTATGAAGGTAATCAGAAAGTTAGAGAAGCTAAGGCAAACATACTTGTTCAGCAATATGAATTGTTCAGAATGAAAGAGGATGAAAATATTGAGACTATGTTCTCAAGATTTCAGACTCTGGTTTCTGGACTTCAGATTCTGAAGAAGAGTTATACCACAGCTGACCATGTGAATAAAATCCTTAGAAGTCTGCCATCCAAATGGAGACCTAAAGTGACTGCCATTGAGGAAGCTAAGGATCTGAATACCTTAAGTATTGAGGATCTTATAAGCTCCCTCAAAGTGCATGAACTGGGACTCAATGAGGATGATTCTGTTAGAGAACCAAAAACATTGGCTCTGAAGTCTAAAAGAAAACCTGCTAAAGCTTTGAAAGCAATTGAATCTGAAGAAGAGTTTCCTGAGGGAAATTCTGATGAAGATTCAGATGCTGATGAGCTTGCAATGATTTCTAAAAGACTTCAGTATCTGATGAACAGAAAGAAAAAGTTCTCTAACAGAAGCAGTAACTTCAGAGGATCTGGTTCAAATTCAAAAAGGGATATCCAGAAAGAAAGCTGCTACAACTGCAAAAAGCATGGCCACTTCATTGCTGATTGTCCTGATCTTCAGAAGGAAAAATCAAAGGAAAAAGCAAAGAAGTCCAGCTCAAAGTCCAGCAGTTTCAGAAATAAGCTCAAAAAGAGTCTCATGGCAACATGGGATGATCTGGATAATGAGTCAGAATCTGATGAGGAAGAAGCAAACCTGGCCCTGATGGCAATTGCATCTTCTGATGCAGAATCATGTTTAGATTCTGATGAAGAAGATGAGGTATATTCTGAACTCTCTAGATCTGATTTAATTGAAACAGTTAATGATCTTATGAGTCATCTTAAAAGCAAGTTAAAAGAAATTAAGTCTTTGAAAAATCAAACAAACTTGCTGTCTGAGGAAAACCTTTAACTTCAGAATCAACTTTTTGAATATGATGAGGAAGTTGAGGAACTCAGAAAAGAAGCTCATAAGAAATCTGAAGAGGTTCCTAATGATCAGGAAATAGCTCTTCAGGATTTCATGTTAACTGGATTCAATAGAACAAAAATTGCCTCCATGATGTATAATATGATCAGAAACAAAGGTGAAGGCATTGGCTATGATTTATTCAAACCTTCAAATGATTTAAATTCACCTTCATGTTCTGAAAACATTTTAAAAGGCAATGGTATATGCTTTGTGCCTGCTTCTGAAAATTCTGAGAAATTGAAAGTATCAGAATCTGAGACTAAGTCAGAAGTTCTGAACAACTCAGACTCTGAAGCTCCTGAGCCTAAGGGTAAGATGAAGGCAACTATTAAAACTTTGCCTAAATCTAAGCCAAAAGGTCCTAAGCCTAAGAGTAAGAGGAAATCAGACTCTGAACTTAAACCTGTTCAGAATCTGAAGTGTTCAGAACCTGGAACTAGCAAGTCTCAGAATCTGAATAAATCTGATTCAAATTTTTCTAAGACTGAGTTTATTAAAACTTCAAAATCTGTTAAACCAGTCAATGCAAAACATTTTCAATCTCAGAATGTTAGGCAAAGCAAGCCAAAGCAAACCAATCAGTTTTCTGCTTCAAACTGTTTTAAGAAAGGCAAAACTGAAGCTTGCCTTGTGCCTGAAGTAAACAAGGTTAGAATTCTGAAGAGATCAGAATCAAAGTACTCAAAAGGTCAAACTCTGAACAAATCAGAACCAAAGATTTTCAAGTCTCAGGTTCTGAAGAAGTCTGAGTCCAAACCTTTGAGAACTCAGGTTCTGAAGCACTCAGGTTCTGAAACTCAGACTTATTCTAAATACAAGGATTCATATCCAAAGTATCAGAACAAGTCTGAATATCAAAACTTCAGACACAAGAAGCCAAAACCTTTCAAGACTAACCCCAAAGGACCCATGAAAATCTGGGTACCTAAGTCTGAAATTATCTCAATTGCAGATATGCTTGTCATCCAAAGAAAAGGAAAGGTCCTGGTACCTGGACAGTGGATGCTCGCATCATATGACAGGGGACAAGTCTATGTTCCAAACCCTGACTCTGAAAGAGGGAGGAACTGTGGGATTTGGAGGAAGTCAGAAAGGAAAGATCATTGGTACTGGTAAGATAGGTAATTCTTCCCTGTACATTGATAATGTTTGGCTGGTAGATGGACTTAGACATAATTTACTTAGCATAAGTTAATTATGTGATAGTAATTATGAAGTCCTGTTTAATAAGAACACTTGCACTGTAATCAGTAGCAAAGACAAGTCTGTAGTGTTCAGAGGCAGCAGGAAAAACAATGTTTATAAAATTAATTTTTCTGAATTGGTTCAGCAGAAGGTAGTTTGCCTTCTGTCTGTGAGTGATGAGAAATGGGTGTGGCACAAAAGGCTGGGACATGCTAACTGGAGACTTATCTCTAAGCTTAGCAAGTTACAGCTGGTCAGAGGCTTACCCCAGATTGATTATCACTCAGATGCACTATGCAGTGCATGCCAAATTGGAAAGTTTTCTAAAACTTCTTTTAAACCAAAGAACATTGTTTCCACCTCTAAACCTCTAGAACTCCTTCACATTGATTTGTTTGGTCCTGTTGGAATAGCTTCAATCAATGGGAAGAAGTATGGACTTGTGATTGTTGATGATTATAGCAGGTGGACTTGGGTTAAATTCCTCAGAACCAAGAATGAAACATATGATGTGTTTTTCAAATTCTGCAAACAAGTACAAACAGAAACTGATTTGAAAATTTTTAAAATCAGAAGTGATCATGGTGGTGAATTTGAAAATGAACCTTTTGAAAACTTTTGTGAAGACCATGGAATTTTCCATGAGTTCTCATCTCCTAGAACTCCACAACAAAATGGAGTTGTAGAGAGAAAGAACAGGTCTTTACAAGAAATGGCCAGAACCATGATCCATGAATCAAAAATTGCTAAGTACTTCTGGGCAGAAGCTGTAAACACAGCATGTTATATTCAGAACAGGATCTATATCAGACCAATTCTGAATAAAACTTCATATGAATTATTTAAAGGAAGAAAACCAAGTATTTCTTATTTTCATCAGTTTGGTTGTACATGTTACATACTAAACAATAAGGTCTACCTAAAGAAATTTGATGCCAAGGCTCAAAAGGGTACCTTTTTAGGATACTCAGAGAGGTCTAAGGCATACAGAGTGTATAATTCTGAAACACATGTTGTTGAAGAAGCTATACACATTAGGTTTGATGATAAGAAGCCTGGTAGTGAAATACCAGAGCTGGTTGAGAGTTTTGCAGATGTCAGAATCTCAGAAGAACCTTCAGAAGCTGAACCCAGTTCAGGTTCTGATGAAGGTTCAGAAGCTGAAAACAATGAAGAATCTGAGAAACTCTCCAGCAATGACACTACTCCTGATGCTAATCAAGATCAGCATGGTTCTGAACAAACCCCTCATGGCCCTTAAGAAGCTAATCCACCCAGAACCTCATTCAAATACAAGTCTTCACATCCTGAGGAGTTGATCATTGGAAACAAGAACAGTCCAAGAAAGACAAGATCAGCATTCACTCAGAATGAGTCCATGCTTGGCCTATTATCCATGATTGAACCTACAACTGCTGATGAAGCACTTGCTGATGATGGTTGGATTGTAGCAATGCAAGAAGAGCTGAACCAGTTTCAAAGGAATGATGTATGGGATCTTGTGGCAAGACCTGATCAGAAGAACATCATTGGAACAAAATGGGTGTTCAGAAACAAGCTCAATGAGCAAGGAGAAGTGATCAGAAACAAGGCTAGATTAGTAGCTCAAGGGTACAGCCAGCAAGAAGGAATTGACTACACTGAGACATTTGCTCCAGTAGCAAGGCTGGAAGCAATCAGGTTACTTCTTTCTTATGCTATTAATCATGATATCATCTTATATCAAATGGATGTTAAGAGTGCTTTCTTAAATGGTGTGATTTCTGAAGAAGTATATGTCAAACAACCTCCTGGTTTTGAAGATATTAAATATCCAAATCATGTTTTTAAACTTAAGAAATCTTTGTATGGTCTGAAACAAGCTCCCAGAGCTTGGTATGAAAGGCTAAGCAACTTCTTAATTAAAAATGGTTTTGTAAGAGGTCAAGTTGACAATACACTCTTTAGAAAAACTGTTAAGAAAGAAATCTTAGTTGTACAAATCTATGTTGATGATATCATATTTGGTTCTACTAATGCCTCCCTTTGCAAGGAATTTTCTAAGTTAATGCAGGATGAATTTGAAATGAGCATGATGGGTGAGCTGAAATTCTTCTTGGGAATTCAAATCAACCAATGCAAAGAGGGTGTTTATGTTCATCAGTCCAAATACACCAAGGAGCTTCTGAAGAAGTTCCAGTTGGATGATTGCAAGCTGATGACAACTCCAATGCATCCCACCTGCACTTTAAGCAAAGAGGACAATGGCACTAAGGTAGATCAGAAGCTGTACAGAGGTATGATAGGTTCTCTCCTATACTTAACTGCTTCTAGACCAGATATTTTATTTAGTGTATGTTTGTGTGCTAGATTCCAATCAGATCCTAGAGAATCTCATATGACTGCTGTCAAGAGAATCTTCAGGTATCTGAAAGGAACAACTAATTTGGGACTTCTGTATAAGAAATCTCTAAATTATAAGCTAGTTGGATTCTGTGATGCTGACTATGCTGGGGACAGGATTGAAAGAAAATCCACCAGTGGAAACTGTCAGTTTCTTGGTGAGAATCTGATATCCTGGGCCAGCAAGAGACAAGCAACCATTGCTTTGTCAACAGCAGAAGCAGAACACATCTCAGCTGCAAGTTGTAGCACACAACTGCTCTGGATGAAACATCAATTAGAGGATTATCAGATTCATGCAGACAATATTCCTATTTACTGTGATAATACTGCTGCTATATGTCTGTCTAAAAATCCAATTCTGCATTCTAGAGCCAAGCACATAGAAATAAAACATCAATTTATAAGAGACTATGTTCAGAAGGGTGTTTTAGATATTCAGTTCATTGATACTGATCATCAATGGGCTGACATCTTCACAAAACCCCTAAGAGAAGAAAGATTCAATTTTATTAAAAAGAATCTGAACATGCATTTTGTCTCTTGAAAAATGTGCTTGAATCTAAATGTATTCCTTGATTCTGAGTTTATCATAAGCTAAGACTTATCAAACACTCACCTTCTGAGAGTTTGCATAAAGTTAAGCCTGAAAAACTTCAGAATCTGAAGGATCAGAACCTGGATTTTCTGACTTCTGAATCTGATAAAAGTCTAATGTTGGTCAGAATCTGATAAGTGTAGCTATGGGCAATGATGATTAAAGCTTTGAAAGTTTATACTCTAATCCTCCCAAAGTCATCAAGTAAAAATGTGATTTTATGCTCTGATACTCAGTGATTAAACTTGCTTGACAAACAATTTTCATTTGGTATCAGTTTGTTTTCAAAATGTTTAGCACAGACACATTTTAAAAGCCCAAAGTGTATCAGACAATGTTCAGTCTTTAGAAATGCTTTTATTTGGTATCAGACTCTGAATTAAAACTTTTAGCTGGTATCAGACTCTGAGATAAATCCTCAATTGGTATCAGATTATGATATATTTCTTTAAAGCAAACTCAGAATTGCTCTGATACTGAACACTTCTTGAGAAAGTTTTGCTCTGATACTGAACACAACTGGTTGTTTTGCTCTGATGCTGAACCAGTTTTACTGAACAAGTAATGTCTGAACACAGAATGACCTGATCAGAAGCTCCAAATTTTTTTTCTGTTTCTGAACAGCATTCTAATTTTTCTGCAAGTCATATACTAACTGAAAATCAAGTAGGCTCTGATGATTATCCTTGCTACTTGGTTATCCATATGATTGCACAAATATCTCACAATCTTGGTTAGTTCAACCCCTCCCATATTCTGAATCCTTTTGAAATCTCTTCAAACTTAATGTCAGAACTGCTTTCAAACTCTTTTAAAAAGGGGGAAACTGAACTGCCTTGATATATGCTTTCAAACTCTTTCAAAATTCTTTTCTGCTCTGATACGGATATTTTCAAACTCTCTTGAAAAAGGGGGAGAGATTTTCTGTATTGAGGGGAGAAAGTAAGACTTTTTGTTGATGACAAAAGGGGGAGAAAGTAAAACAAGTATTAAAGCACCTGAGCTCAAAAATAAGTTAAAATGTCAAAATTGTCAGAAGATAAGCTTATTGATAAGCCTATTAAAGCTCTGATACAATTTGTTAGGGTTAAGCTCTGATACAATTGTTAAGCTAGCTCTGATACTGATCAGTCAAGCTCTAATACAATTCTGACTATGTTTAACTTATGAGAACTGAAGTGAATTTCTGGCTCTGATATATATCTGTGAGATACATTACTCTTAGTGAGTAATTTGAATTTAAAATAACTTGGATAAGACTCAGGGAGCTTACAAAACTCATCCTGTGGATTATCAGACTTAGGGGGAGAGCTTACAAATCTCAGAACCTGAAGTCAACAAGTCATTTTGAATTCTGAGTGTAAATTTCACCATATTGTTTTAAGTTAAGATTAATTAACATG
Organism: Medicago ruthenica; assembly: GCA_018208015.1. Lineage (NCBI taxonomy): Eukaryota > Viridiplantae > Streptophyta > Magnoliopsida > Fabales > Fabaceae > Medicago > Medicago ruthenica. The sequence continues at coordinate 17,474,732 of CM031376.1, forward strand.
GATAAGAATCAAGGGGAGCTTACAAACCTAACCTTGAGAATTGTCAGACCTAAGGGGAGCTTACAAACCTCTCCTGAAGTCAGATTGTTAATTAAACTTAACAACAATTCTGAAATTTTCACATTTGTGTTTTTAACTGAACTTAATTAACTTGGATCAGACTCAGGGGGAGCTTACAAACCTCACACCCTGCAGTTAACTTGTTAATAAAGTTAACAACAATTTTCTGTCTTAATACTTATGTTTGTCATCATCAAAAAGGGGGAGATTGTTGGAACAAAATGTGTTAAACAACTCTCATCTTAATTAAGGGGGAGATTGTTGAAACATTTATGTGTAAACATATCTCTCTTTATGGTTTTGATGATAAAAAAGTATTAAAGAGAAAATTGGTTATTTGCTAATGCTTTGTTCAAGTGTTTCAGAACCACATGCTTAATAAGTATTGATTGATAATGGTTATGAAGAACAAGCTAAAGAGCAAGAAGGAAAGCCAAGAAGCAAGGTTGCAAGGCTAAGAAGAAACTGGTCCTGAAGAAGTGCTCCTGAAGTGAAGCCTCTGAAGTGGTCCTGAAGAAATGCTCCTGAAGTGCAGCTTCTGAAGACTGGGTGCTTCTGATGAAGTCAACGCAAAGTCAACATCTGAAGACCAGCTTCTGATCACTGTTCACTAAGAAGCTTCTGAAGGTGATGTGGCATGGAAAAGCAACCAGTACTGTGCGCATTTAATGCCTGGAGGTGTCAGAACAACTCAATGGAACAGTTGTCTCCCTGACCCAAACATTCTCCAGTTTTTAAGGTGGGCCAATTCAAAAATGGCACCTGCCCTGTTCTGACTGATAAAGTGCAGCACACAATTGCAGCAACCTAGTCCAATTGCAACGGCTAATTTCCTGATTTCCAGCAAATCTTCAACAGCTCTATTTTTATCTATAAAAGGAGGAAGATTTGAAGAAGAAAATGGTGAAGACTCTTTGAAACGCATTGCTGAAACTCTGCTCTGTTTTCTGTGTAAAAACTGTCAAAGTTCAAAACTCTTAGAAATTCTTTAGTCGTGTAACTTAGAATTTCTTAAGGTTAAGAGTCTTAACCTGTGTTGTATTTAGAGAACACCTCTGATATTTGATCAAGTGTTCATCCCAAACTCCTTTACTTGTAAACCAGTTTGGTCCCTAAAGTCTTAGTCTGTATACTAAGCAATTGTAACCTCATTCCTTTGTGGTCTGAGTCAGAAGCCTCTTGTCTTAGTGACTTGAGCATTGGGAAGTCTCTTGTCTTAGTGACTTGAGCATTGGAAGCCTCTTCCTTGGTGGTTGAGCATAGAAGTCTCTTTCTTTGTGATTGAGCAACTGGAAGTCTCTTCCTTAGTGGTTGAGCACATTGTGTAATCTTCAGATTATAGTGAACTCTCTTGTTGGATACAAGGGGACAGGACTACTTCTCACATTGAGAAGGAACCTGTATAATTTCTGTGTGTCTCTCTATTCCCTTACTCCTTAACTTGTTTAAATCCGCTGCATTTAACTTCTGATATTTGTTCAGAACTGATCATATCAGCTTCTGAACTGAACCTTAAGTTTTGAAAAGAAAAAGAACAAGTTTTTAGAATCACACAATTCAACCCCCCCTTCTTGTGTGTGTGTTTTTCTCACCTTCACAGCGGCCATTATCCCACCATTCTTTAGTATAACATCCCTCATGAAGATACAAGCAAAAAAAAACTCCATGTTCAGGTTGTAGCAATAAGAGCTCCCAAACTAGAAATTTACATCACATGACCAAATCAGCACATGCCACTTGAAGCTAAGGACTTATACATTGAAACAATAACAGGCCAATACCCTGTCATAAACACAGCCTTGCTTGAAATTCACTGCATGATAGTAGGTCAGCAGCAATTGTGCGCTCTCGTAAAAAAACACAAACCCCGAGACGTGTACGAACGCTCGAAAGGTTTATGTGAAGTCGCCACCAAAGTTTTTGTCTAAAGGGAACGTTGATAAACCCTTGAGTTTTTATTTTAAAGGGAAACGATAATAAAACCCTTGACGATGAGGAAAGGATGGTCATCGCAACCATTATCGGGTTCGGGAGTCGATTACGAAAGGGGAAGGTATTAGCACCCCTCACGTCCGTTGTACTCAACGGGAACCTCCTAGTTAGCTAAGGCTAAAAATGTTTTTAAAGTTTTGCTTGCATGCTTGAAAATATAAAGATATTAAAGAAAGGGGAAAAAGTTTATTTTTTTATTGTGCTTGACAAGATGATGATCTTGCTCCTACGTATCTCCTGGTGCGATGGAGAATTCAAAGCTACGTAGTTCTTTGGTAGAAAAACGTATTTGTTGGTTGTTTTTAAAGAATGATGTTTTAACCGTATTCTTGCGATTAAACGTTGCTTGTATGCTCACGTGTGGGAGACTTAAGCGTTTGTTTGAAATCGCGCTAGAATGTTAAAAGCATGTCCGTTGGGGAAAAAGGGGTCGAATTGGCCGCGAGGGGACCAAAAAAGATTAAAATGACTCAACCGAGTCGAGAAAGGTTCGATTGATCCGACGGGATCAAGAAAGGGTTCAATGGACTCAATGGAGTCGAACATTGAATTAAATGACTCAACCGAGTCGAGAAAAGGTTCGATTGATCCAACGAGATCAAGAAAGGGTTCAATGGACTCAACGGAGTCGAACATTGACCAAAATGACTCAACCGAGTCGAGAAAAGGTTTGATTGATCCGACGGGATCAAGAAAGGTTCAATGGATCCAACCGGATCGAGCATTGATTCGAAAGGTCACGGCGGACCGAGAAAAGGTTCAATGGATCCAACCGGATCGAGAATTGATTCAAAAGGTCACGGCGGACCGAGAAAAGGTTTCAATGGATCCAACCGGATCGAGCATTGATTAAAAAGGTCACGGCGGACTGAGAAAAGGTTTCAATGGATCCAACCGGATCGAGCATTGATTCAAAAGGTCACGACGGACCGAGAAAAGGTTTCAATGGATCCAACCGGATCGAGCATTGATTAAAAAGGTCACGGCGGACCGAGAAAAGGTTTCAATGGATCCAACCGGATCGAGCATTGATTAAAAAGGTCACGGCGGACCGAGAAAAGGTTTCAATGGATCCAACCGGATCGAGCATTGATTAAAAAGGTCACGGCGGACCGAGAAAAGGTTTCAATGGATCCAACCGGATCGAGCATTGATTCAAAAGGTCACGGCGGACTGAGAAAAGGTTTCAATGGATCCAACCGGATCGAGCATTGATTCAAAAGGTCACGGCGGACCGAGAAAAGGTTTCAATGGATCCAACCGGATCGAGCATTGATTAAAAAGGTCACGGCGGACCGAGAAAAGGTTTCAATGGATCCAACCAGATTGAGCATTGATTAAAAAGGTCACGGCGGACCGAGAAAAGGTTTCAATGGATCCAACCGGATCGAGCATTGATTAAAAAGGTCACGGCGGACCGAGAAAAGGTTTCAATGGATCCAACCGGATCGAGCATTGATTCAAAAGGTCACGGCGGACCGAGAAAAGGTTTCAATGGATCCAACCAGATCGAGCATTGATTCAAAAGGTCATGACGGACCGAGAAAAGGTTTCAATGGATCCAAACGGATCGAGCATTGATTAAAATTGACTCAACGGAGTCAAGAAAGGTTTGATTGATCAAACGGGATCAAGAAAGGGTTCAATGGACTTAACGAAGTCGAAAATTGAATTAAATGACTCAACGGAGTCGAGAGAGGTTCGATTGGTCACGAAGGACCAAGAAAGGTTCGGATTGACTACGGGGGTCAAAATTGGTCTGTTGGATTTGTTTATGTTTTGTTTTGAAAATAGAATGACGATTGCCCGAACAACGAGACATACGTCAAGCATTCGTTCAACCGGGGAAATGGAGAGACATACGTCAAACCATCCCTTTTTCATTCGAGTTTTGTTTGAAATTTAAGAAATCCCAAAGTTATCAAAACACTTGGTTGTTGAAACTCGATAAAAGTTTTAATGTTCAAAATAGTTGTTGCAACCTAATGAACAAGTTTGCTGGTTTATGTGTATGAAAAATACACAAGTTTTTTGGAAAAGCACAAGTTGAATTTTGAAAGCTTATGAACGTAACTTGTTTCGCAAGTTATCCAAAAAGATTGCTTAAACTTGTGAATTTTTCAATGACATGTGAAACCTTTGTCATGTTTTGAACAAGATGGGTTTTAATCCTCTAAAGTTCTGAGTTTTCAGGTTAGAACCCCAAAAATTGGCTTTTTAGGAGCCTGAACTCAGGTTCTGAGTTCTGTCATGGTCGCAAAGCGACCAGAGTTTCGCACTGCGAACTCTGCGAAATTTTGAGTTTAGAAGCTGCTTCTGAACTGCTGTTCAGAAGCAACTTCTGAACAATCTTCAGAACTTTAGGAGGAGTGAAAAGCTTTTGAAATTAGCAATAAAATGAGTGCAACAACTCAGTTTAAATGTTTTGTAAACCTTGGGATTTCTTTGAAGTTCAAAAGGGGTTTTAAATCAAAATGAGTTAACAAATGTAAAACTGAGATTGGATTAAGCAAGAACCAAAAACAAACGCAAGGAGTGATGTAAATGCAAGGTGATAAGTTCAGAATGACTTACAAAGCTCCTGGCAATGCTTGTGTTGCAAGAAAATGGAAAAGGCTTTGAATGTTTATGGTTTTGCAAAAGTTGGAATGTTGATGAATAAGAACAATGAGTTTGTGTAATTGCTCTGTGTTTGAACTGGTTTTTCTGCTCTTAAAGTTCTGTAATTCAATTCTCAAATTGATGTCTGAATCCCCTTCAAATCTCTATGCATTGCCTCCTTTTATAGGCAAAACCAAATCAAATGCAATGATGAAAATATCCTAAAACCAAGCTATTTTGTGTGCTAGAATCAGGCTAATTTGCTTTGCATTTAATGCAAAAGGGAAGAGGTGACATTGCCTTGCAACCTTGGTCAAGACTTTGGCTGATTTCAGTCATCAAAGCAACTGATTTTGGATAGCAATGATGATGAAAAAGTAGAAAAACAGGGCTGGTTTGCAATTGGGCTGTTCTTGGGATCGAACCTTGCAATCTTGAGAAGCCAAGCAAGGAAAACGTGGGCTGCAAGGTGCAGAGGTTGGGGGAAACAAAAGGAACATGTGGGCTGGTGTGAGGAAGGAGAAAAGGCTGCTGAAACAGGGCAGCAAAACCAACTCTTGGGCAAGCAAAAGCCTTTATGTTTGACTGGTTTTAGGGTGGAAAAGGAGGAAGAAAATGAGTAAGCTGCTTGCTGGCAAATGGGAGGGATGAGACCTGCCCAAGGGCAAGCCAACTTGCTTGGCACATGCTTGGTTGGAAGAAAAACCTTCTCACCTTGGCTTTAAAGGCACACGCTTCAATTCTTGCTTTGCTGAGTCCAAACAGCCACAATTGACAAATACAATGATAATAATAATGATAGGTGATAATAATAATAACTATAAATGAAAACAAATCAAAGAAATTAAAATCTGCAAAAAAAATCGCAGACTTCGCACTGCGAAGGGGACTTTGCTCTGCGAAGTCCTCAGGTTATGAAATGTTGACTTTTTGTTGACTTTTGTTGACTTTGACTTTTCTCCCCCTCTTTTTTTGTTTTTGAATTTTGTTTTGAAAAAGCTTTGGGACAAAATTAGGGTACAACAGCAACCATCGCACTTAACCTTTGCTTACCCCTCCTTAACAAAAATCTATCCCCCGAGTCCCTGGATAATCTTTAAATTCTTCGTAATCTTAGTGATCATCAAGGTTTTAATTATGTCAATGTCCCGTACTTCCTTCATGCTCCAGCAATCCAAAACCAGTATGCATGGATGTTGTTCCCTTCATACTGCTACACCTTCCATCAACAAGCTAGGATTACCACACACCCTAATATACTCCAATACAGCAAAAAATCACAAAATCTACAAAAAAGATAAGGTATCAATCAACCTATTGGGAAAAACCCAAGTCACACATTGGATAGATAAGACTCATGATAAGAGTTTATATAGAGAAGGCAATCCTCACCTTACAAGCCGGTTTTGTAAGGATGAGTTAGGCCCCAAATTTCAACATGGTATCAGAGCTTGTCGAATTCAAGGGCCACCTACCTATCCACGCACCAAGCCCAAAAAGAGTGCTGTGAGGGGGGTGTATTGGGAAAAACCCAAGTCCCACATCGGATAGATAATGAAATTCTAGCCAGGCAATACCTAAGAGAAACTAACAGGTTCTGAACCAACAGGTTCTGAACAGAACTTAGCACAACAGTTTGCAAAACAGAGCACAAACAAAAACACACACAGGCAGCAAATTAAAGTGCAGGAAAGTAAAAAGGCACAGAAGTTTGTTAACCCAGTTCGGAGTAAACACCTCCTACTCTGGGGGATACCAATCCAGGAAGGAAATCCACTATTGGATTTAATCCTTAAGACTCAGACACTGACTCCCAGTTCTTATCCCAAGCAATTAACCTCCACCTAGTAAGACTTCTACCCAACTCTGAGTAATAGAATCCACTATCTTCCTATTCAAGTAACCAAACCCAGTTACTGAAACCCTTAATCAAAAACACTCTGTTTTTCAGAAAACTTCAAAAAACACAAAGACTTCATTCGTACCTAAAGGCTTAGAATGAATTACAACTCAATAACAATCCTAAACCAACTCAAAACATATGAGTGGTGCACAAAACAAAGCTAACAGCTTAAAACTAACACAGACTCTATTCTCTGAATTATAACTCTAAAACGTATGTTTAATAGCAGCAGCACTCCTCTTTATATAGCCTTCAGTCTGGCAGCATAAATAACAATCTAATCTTCTGCACATGATTTGTTTCTGAAATAAGATTGGTCCAATAAGGAAACAAATAAAATCACCTTGTATCTTTTAAAGATAATATCAGAAAAATACGTGTTTCATATCTTTGAACCAAATCTTCAGTAAAATCTTCTTCAAATCAACCAGCAATCTAGAAGCTTTAATTCATAATAAAACCTTAGCATATCTTGCAAAGATTCGCGCAAGAATAACTTGAAAATATGCAGCTTCTGATGAAGTTAACAAAAGTCAATATGAGCATCAGAACCTGAATCAGCTTCTGAAGTGCTACAGTGCTTCTGATGAGCATTCAGCTTCTGATGTAAATTTCAGCTTCTGAACAGCTTCAAATGAGAAAACTTCCAACTGAAGAAATGTTCTAGATACGGAGATGCTTCTATTCAATACTTTGGTTTTGCCAAAAAATGCAGCCAACACCAAAAGACTCAACAATCTCCCCCTTTGGCAAATTTTTGGCTAAAACCATCCAAGTTCTTCAGTCTCCCATAAAACAGGCTTAGCAATGAAGAACTCCACAATGATCAATCATAACGTAGTGATAAGGCAGCGGATTCAGTTATGACTATCATGAAATACACAAAACAGCTTCAGTTTGATGGTATCAGAGCAAGTACTGATTAACAGCTTCAGTTTAAGGTATCAGAGCTACTGATCAACTCCTGATCATCACAAACACTCCCCCTGAAGCTACATAAACCAAACACTCCAGCTTTACAAACACTCCAGCTTCACAAAAAATCACACAAACTCCCCCTGACTTCTGAACTACAGAGAAATGTTATCAGAGCATATCAGAAGCACACTTTATGGTATCAGAGCATACTTCAGGATCACAAAAACACTCAGGATCATAACAATCTTGTACTCCCCCTGAGACACATATTCCCCCTTGATCATATCTGGTCATATATTGCTTGGTATCAGAGCAAAACTAGTCACCTTCTGAATTAATGACACACTTTCTGAACCACTCTGACAGCTTAACATCTGAAATGCAACAATACATCTTCTAATTCTTGGTATCAGAGCCAACACAGTGCATAAGATTTTCTCCCCCTTTTTAGCCACAAAATTCTGACAAATCTCAGACTTCAAATAGGGAAGGAAAACTGCACAAACATCTTCAACTACTGTCCCAGTTTGAACTTCAGACTTAGTATCAGAGACAGCATCACACTTAGCACTAACAAAGCTGGCAGGTACTCTATCTTCCTCACATCCAGTTTGCTTTAATTGCTAGAATTCTTCATATAAGCACACACCTAACTTGCTCCTTAAGTTTTCAAACTGCTTAGCATCCAAGGCCTTTGTGAAAATGTCAGCAACTTGTTCTTCAGTAGCTACATGTTCCAGCTGAATAACTTTATCCTCCACAAGGTTTCTGATAAAATGATGTCTGATGTCTATGTGTTTGGTTCTGCTGTGCTGAATTGGATTCTTAGAGATGTTGATGGCACTCAAATTGTCACAAAACAATGTCATAGTTCTTTGTTCAATGTTGTACTCCTCCAGCATCTGCTTCATCCACACCAATTGTGAGCAACAACTTCCAGCAGCAATATACTCAGCCTCAGCAGTTGATAATGACACACAGTTTTGTTTCTTGCTGAACCATGAAATCAAGTTATTTCCTAAGAAGAAACAACCTCCTGAAGTGCTCTTTCTGTCATCAGCACTTCCAGCCCAGTCAGCATCACAAAATCCCATCAATTCAGAACTTGAACTGTGTGAATACATGATTCCATAGTCACTTGTGCTATTCACATACTTCAGGATCCTTTTAACTTGTGTCAGATGACTCATCTTAGGATCAGCTTGATATCTTGCACATACTCCAACAACATAAGTGATATCAGGTCTGCTTGTAGTTAAATACAATAAGCTCCCAATCATGCTTCTGTATTGACTTTGATCAACTGATACTCCATGTTCATCTTTGGTTAGCTTCAGATGAGTAGCAGCTGGTGTCCTCTTAAGAGCAGCTGATTCCATTCCAAACTTCTTCACTATGTTCTTGGCATATTTACTCTGAGAAATGAAGATTGTATCTTCCATTTGCTTAACTTGTAGTCCAAGAAAGTAAGTAAGTTCACCAACTAAGCTCATTTCAAATTCTGATTGCATTTGCTGAACAAACAGTTTGACCATCTTCTGAGACATTCCTCCAAACACAATATCATCTACATAAATCTGAGCAATCATCAGACTCCCATTTTCATCTTTCACAAACAAAGTCTTATCAGAACCTCCTTTTCTGTAACCTTGAGCCAGAAGAAATTGAGTCAGTCTGTCATACCATGCTCTTGGTGCTTGTTTCAATCCATATAAAGCTTTCTTCAATTTGTACACATGATCTGGAAACTGAGGATCCACAAAACCCTTAGGTTGTTCAACATATACCTCTTCTTGTAAATATCCATTCAGAAATGCACTCTTCACATCCATCTGGAATAATTTGAACTTGAGAATACAGGATACACCCAACAGTAGTCTTATGGATTCTAGTCTGGCCACAGGTGCAAAGGTCTCATCAAAATCAAGTCCCTCAACTTGAGTATAACCCTGAGCAACCAACCTTGCCTTGTTTCTGACTACAGTACCATTTTCATCTGTTTTATTCTTGAATATCCACTTAGTTCCAATCACATTCAGCCCTTCAGGTCTTGGAACTAGATCCCACACTTCACTCCTTTTGAATTGATTCAACTCATCTTGCATTGCTTCAATCCAAAATTCATCAGATAGGGCTTCTTTCACATTTTTAGGCTCAACCTTTGACACAAAGCAAGAATCAGTAGCAGCTGGTTCTGATCTCCTGGTTCTGACCCCTTGATCCAAACTCCCAATGATAAGTTCCTTAGGATGATCCTTCTGAACTCTAATTGATGGCCCTTTATTGGTAGGATCATGTTCTGGATGCACATCTGCTTCTTCAGACTCTGGATGAATTTCTGCTTCTGAAGTTTGTTCTTCTGATGCTTCAGACTCTGGAACAACTTCAGACTCACTTCTATCTTTCTCAGCAGTCAGATCATCAATTATCACATTAATGGACTCCATCACAACCTTGGTTCTAGAATTAAACACCCTGTAAGCTTTGCTGTTCACTGAATAACCCAGGAATATGCCCTCATCAGACTTAGGATCCAGTTTTCTTCTATTCTCTCTGTCAGCCAAGATATAGCATCTGCTCCCAAAAACATGGAAATATTTCACAGTTGGCTTCCTCCCTTTCCACAATTCATACAGAGTAGATGTTGTTCCCTTTTTCAAAGTGACTCTATTGTGTATGTAACATGCTGTGTTCATTGCTTCAGCCCAAAACATATATGGCAGCTTCTTAGCATGCAGCATAACCCTTGCACATTCTGCTAAAGTCATGTTCTTCCTCTCAACTACACCATTTTGCTGAGGTGTGATAGGTGCAGAAAACTCATGCTTTATACCTTCAGAAGCACAGAATTCTGAAAAGCTCTTGTTTTCAAATTCTTTGCCATGATCACTTCTGATTCTGATAATCCCACTATCCTTCTCTCTTTGTAGTTGGATGCACATCTCTTTGAAAACTTCAAAAGTGTCAGACTTTTCTCTAACAAAGATGACCCATGTATATCTTGAGTAGTCATCTACCATTACAAAGGCATATCTTTTTCCTCCAATACTTTCTACTTGCATAGGCCCCATTAAATCCATATGAACAAGTTCTAGTACTTTGGTAGTTACCTGGTGAACTAATCTGGGATGAGACTTTCTTGTTTGTTTACCAATCTGACAATCACCACAAACACTGTCCTCATTGATCTTCAAATTAGGCACACCTCTGATAGCTTCAGTACTTAGGATTTTCTTCATGCCTTTCAAATGCAAATGTCCTAGTTTCTGGTGCCAGAGTTTGACTTCCTCTTCTGAGCTCATAAGACAAGAAGTCAGACTTCTTTCTTCTTCAGAAACCCACAAATAACAATTGTCTTTGGATCTGCAGCCCCTCATCTGAGTTTTTCCATCCTGATCAGTAACAATACACTCCTGCTTGTTGAAATTAACTTTCAAATCCTGATCACATAGCTGGCTAATACTGATCAGATTAGAGGTTAATCCTTCCACCAGTAGCACATCATTGAGTCTGGGCAAACCTTCTCTGATCAAATCTCCAATACCCAGAATCTGACCTTTTACACCATCTCCAAATGTCACATAACTTCTGGAGTATGATCTGATATTGCTCAGTAGCTTCTTCACACCAGTCATGTGCCTTGAACACCCACTATCAAAATACCAGTCTTCTTTTGAGGTGGCTCTTAATGAAGTATGAGCAATCAGGCCTACATTCTGAACCTTAGGTTTCCACACCTTCTGAACACTATGTCTGGGTGGAGTTGGTTGCACTCTTCTATATTGAAAGTGTTCAGGGTAACCATACAATTTAAAGCAGAATGGTTTGATATGCCCTTTCTTTCCACAATGATGACAGATCCATGGATGATTTCTCCTCCTTTTGTTTCTGAAAAATTTCTGGGATAGCTTCTGAGGTAGCATCTGAACATGCTTCTGACCTTGCATCTGAACATGCTTCTGACCTTGCATCTGAGGTCTCTTTTGAGATGTTCCAATCATAGGATCATCAGTCTTAGTGGCAGGAACAGACTTTTTAACAAGAATCTCCTGTTTGGGGTTCTGAGTCTGATCAACAAAACCTAAACCAGTTTTTCCTTGTTGCTGAGCACCCAAAATTTCATCCAACACATTAGTAGCAGTATTCATCATTCTAACCTGCTTTTTCATATGTTCAAGTTGGGAATTTAACTGGTTCACTTCTTCTTTTAAATCTGAATTATGCACAAGAAGTTCTCCTTTTCCAGCCTCCAGTTGAAAAATAGTCTCCTTCTGATCCAGAACTTGTTTGCAAACCTCAACACTTCTGGTATACAGCTTCCTATAGTTGACAGCTAGTTCATCATATGAGGTTTTAGCAGCTTCAGACACAGATGAGGCTTCAGACTCTGAGTCAGACTCTGAAAAGGTCTCAGATTCTAAAACAGCTTCCTTCTTCAAGATAGCTCCTGACCTCACTACCAGACCAGTATCACACATATCAGATTCACTAACATCATCATCTTTAGAACCATCATCAGACCATGCAACAGCTAGGCTCTTCTTCTGTTTCTTAAGGAAAGTAGGACATTCAGATTTGATGTGTCCATAACCCTCACACTCATAGCACTGCACACCTTTAGCTTGATTACTTTTCTCCTCAGACTTGGTCTTCTTCTCATCAGTTTGTTGCTTTTTGTTATTGAATCTGAAATTCTGACCTTTGGATTTGGCTTTTCTGTTAACATTCTTCAGAATCTTGTTGAATTGTTTTCCCAGCAACACTAGAGCTTCTGATAAGTCATCCTCCTCAGACTCTTGTTGATCATCAGCTTCAGCATTCACAGTAAAGCTATACCTTTCCCTTTCTTATCAGGCTGTTTGCAGAATGCAGTCTCAAAATTTAACAAAGAACCAATGAGCTCTTCAACCTTCATAGCAGAAATATCATGAGCCTCCTCAATTGCTGTCACCTTCATATCAAACCTTCTGAGCAGGGACCTGAGGATTTTTCTGACTAACTTCTCATCAGTCATCTTTTCTCCAAGTGAATCAAAAGAATTTGCCATGTCCAGCACATTCATGTAAAAATCTTGAATAGATTCATCCTCCTTCATCTTCAGGTTCTCAAACTTGGTGGTGAGCAGCTGCAATCTGGACATCTTGACTTTAGAAGTTCCTTCATGAGTTGTCTTTAAAATTTCCCAAGCATCCTTAGCCACAGTACATTGCTTGATAAGTCTGAACATGTTCTGATCAACACCATTAAAGATAGCATTCAAAGCTTTTGAATTTCCCAGTGACAGATCATCTTCAGCTTTGGTCCATTCCTCCTCAGGCTTCAGAACCTCAGTCTTGTTACCATCTTTGTCTGTATACACAGGATGATCCCAGCCTTTAATCACAGCTTTCCAAGTCCTGCTGTCAATAGACTTTAGAAAAGCACACATCCTTGACTTCCAATACTCATAGTTTGTGCCATCTAGTAGGGGTGGTCTATTGACATAGCCTCCTTCTCTATCCATGCTTGCCAGAAATAAACTCCTCTGGATCTCACCCAAATTACAGGCAGAGTGCCTGCTCTGATGCCAATTGAAATTCTAGCCAGGCAATACCTAAGAGAAACTAACAGGTTCTGAACCAACAGGTTCTGAACAGAACTTAGCACAACAGTTTGCAAAACAGAGCACAAACAAAAACACACACAGGCAGCAAATTAAAGTGCAGGAAAGTAAAAAGGCACAGAAGTTTGTTAACCCAGTTCGGAGTAAACACCTCCTACTCTTGGGGATACCAATCCAGGAAGGAAATCCACAATTGGATCTAATCCTTAAGACTCAGACACTGACTCCCAGTTCTTATCCCAAGCAATTAACCTCCACCTAGTAAGACTTCTACCCAACTCTGAGTAATAGAATCCACTATCTTCCTATTCAAGTAACCAAACCCAGTTACTGAAACCCTTAATCAAAAACACTCTGTTTTTCAGAAAACTTCAAAAAACACAAAGACTTCATTCGTACCTAAAGGCTTAGAATGAATTACAACTCAATAACAATCCTAAACCAACTCAAAACATATGAGTGGTGCACAAAACAAAGCTAACAGCTTAAAACTAACACAGACTCTATTCTCTGAATTATAACTCTAAAACGTATGTTTAATAGCAGCAGCACTCCTCTTTATATAGCCTTCAGTCTGGCAGCATAAATAACAATCTAATCTTCTGCACATGATTTGTTTCTGAAATAAGATTGGTCCAATAAGGAAACAAATAAAATCACCTTGTATCTTTTAAAGATAATATCAGAAAAATACGTGTTTCATATCTTTGAACCAAATCTTCAATAAAATCTTCTTCAAATCAACCAGCAATCTAGAAGCTTTAATTCATAATAAAACCTTAGCATATCTTGCAAAGATTCGCGCAAGAATAACTTGAAAATATGCAGCTTCTGATGAAGTCAACAAAAGTCAATATGAGCATCAGAACCTGAATCAGCTTCTGAAGTGCTACAGTGCTTCTGATGAGCATTCAGCTTCTGATGTAAATTTCAGCTTCTGAATAGCTTCAAATGAGAAAACTTCCAACTGAAGAAATGTTCTAGATACAGAGATGTTTCTATTCAATACTTTGGTTTTGCCAAAAAATGCAGCCAACACCAAAAGACTCAACAGATAAGACTCATGATAATAGTTTATATAGAGGAGGCAATCCTCACCTTACAAGCCGGTTTTGTAAGGATGAGTTAGACCCCAAATTTCAACACAACCAATTATAGCACAACCAACAAATCAGAAATACTCCTTCTAAATGTCCTTTGAAAAAAAGTTAATCCATATGTCGTTTGTTACCTCCCATGTTAACTATCAGAATTGACCTCTATTTTTTTTTTTTTGTGCAGGAGAATTGACCTTTAATTAGATTAAAATCCCAAGAACTTAGATGGATTCAAAGCCAGGGTGAGAGAGAGGTAACATTAGAAACCTATAACATCAACAACCATCCATTTCCAAGTTCTGACTCTCTCTTCTTTAATTACTCAGCCCAACTGAATAAGTTTTGCTACAAATTGCATCTAGTTTCTACACAGTCAAATCGTCCATATTACATTCCAAGAATATATTAAAAGTACCATACTCTTCTAGTTCCGACTTTTATTATATAGTCTCTCAGTCAATTTCAAGCTGATATCATAGCACATACACATTGTTCAACTTAATCTCACCCTCACAATTCTAAATCTTTCTCATTTCAAAACTCTCAAAGCCTTAAGTATACCTCTGCATCAGAGCAAACTCCCACTCAAACACATCTTGCTCTTCTCAGCCTTCCACGACCTTTTTGATTCCACCAGATATTACCATTCAAGTACCGATAATAAAATCTAATGACTGGTACATACCAAATATACCATAAAAAGTAATGACTGGTACATACCAAATATACCATAAAAAGAAAAAGTATGGGAAGATAAACTAATTTACTCAATAAATAAGGAGTTCATGCTAGTTTTAAATTTGCCAACAAAAAGGGAAGTTGTGACAATGTGATTAAGTTCCCAGGTACCTCAAAATTTCCATAAAAAAAGCTCACAGCTAGTTTTTATGTGTTGTTGGACTGCAAATATAACAACCTCAATTGCCATGTAACTCTACGTCTTTTTTTTTCTTTCTAATATCGCACGAATGAAACACGCAACTACGTCAAAAAAGTAGATGATTAACACAGCTGACAGGAATCTATGTCCATAACTGACAATAAGTATAGTGAGGATGAGTCAAATGTTAACCCAAAAATGATTTTGTCTAAATGATCCAATTCCTTATATATGTTTTCTTCATTCTTCTGTAAAAGCATATTCAAGATTATCAATAGAACACACATACCTGAAATGATTTCCAGCCTTTCAAAAAGCTCCAATTATTTGGCCAACAATGAATTCAAAGAGTATATCAACAATTGTAGCCCTACAGAAAACTCAGATGGTACAAACACAAAAGGTTGAATCCTTACATTTTCCCTTCATGTGAAAACAATGGAAGAAAATGCAATAAAAAACACAAATGCTTCTTCCATCTAAATGGGGTCGACTACATGAACCATTTAAAACTCAAGATTTGCATTTTGTTTTTTAATAGAAACACAAAGAATGACCGATGAAGGAAAAAAATCAATACAACTATATGAAGAAAATTGACTGCAAATTGGAAATAAAATATAGCTGCGTCAAAAATCAAAACAATCAACCATTCGTAACATTATAATAACAAAACAAACATGACAATACATGATTTTTAGTTAAAACTACAGCATTCTCATCACAAAAAGAACATAACTAAATCATGATTGTTAACAAAAAGAAATCATCTTAACTTTACTTTCTCTTACAATAGACCTCTAGCAATCATTTCACGTAGAAGTTTCTCTGCCATATCATTCTCATCATTTTTAAAAAGAGTACGAATAATGGTTTCATAAGTTACAACATCAGGAGTGCAACCATTGTCTTCCATTTTTTCCAGTAAGGTCATAGCTTCATCAAACAATCCCTCCAAACAAAGACCATTAATCATAATAGTATATGTCCAGACTGTTAGCTTATAGCCTTTAATCAAAAGATCTTGAAAAATCACTTGTGCATTCTCAAGTCTTCCTTCTTTGCATAGTCCATCAATAAGTACATTGTATGTGTCATATCTAGTTGAATGCCTTGGTCTTTAATTTTTTTGACCAATGCAATTGCCTTGTCAACTTGACGATTTTTACATAAATCATGTAAGAAGAAATTTTAAGTGATTACATCTGCAGGTTGACCTCTATCATGCATCTGATCAAGAAGCTCCCATGCATGAGAAACCCTTCCAGATTTGCACAAACCATCAATGAGAGAATTGTAAGTTACCGATCGGGAGAAATTCCTCGACAACGCATTTCATTAAAGAGACTCAAGGCTTCATTGACCAGTTTAATCTTACAAAATCCATTAATCATGATATTATAGCTATGATAATCAGGAGCCACTCCTATACGAGAAATAATGCTTAACACATGTTTGGCCTTATTAACTTCGTTAACTAGGCAATATCCATCCATTAATGAATTGTAGGTAACAATATCTGGTATCACGCCTTCTTTCATCATCATGGCTAACAGAGTCTTAGCTCCTTTCACATTTCCTTCCTTACAAAGAGCATCAACCAATATATTAAAAGTATACACGCTCAGGTTAGTGTTTTTCAATACCATTTGATGGAACAAACCAAATGCATCTTTCAATTGACCAACAATGCAAAATCCATAGATTAGAGAATTGAAAGTGACAACATTAGGAGAAATTCTCTTTGCAATCATTTCAGAATATAACTCATAAGCATCAATTACAAGTTTATCTTTACACAAACTATCAATAATTATGCTATACATTACCACATCGGTGTTGACCAATTTCCCATCAATCTTTCTCAACATTTGCAAGGCAGCTCTTGTTTCTCCCATTTTACACAATCCATTGATCAAGGTCCCGTAGCTAACTTGATCCATGAAAAATCCATGTGCAACC
Organism: Medicago ruthenica; assembly: GCA_018208015.1. Taxonomy (NCBI): domain Eukaryota; kingdom Viridiplantae; phylum Streptophyta; class Magnoliopsida; order Fabales; family Fabaceae; genus Medicago; species Medicago ruthenica. The sequence goes on from CM031376.1 coordinate 17,491,747, forward strand.
AAACGGTCATGAAAGTGAAGAGTTTCCTTCACCTCACCAGTAAGACACAAACCTTTGATAAGAGTATTCAAGGTTATGGTGTCAGGATGATAACCTATCTTGAGAATCTTTCCAAACAAAGAAAATGTAAAATTGATTTCCCGTAGATGGCAGTAACAATTGATGACGATACCCAGAGTAACAATACTTGGCACAATTCCGTGGAACTGCAATTGTCCGAAAAAAGAAATAACAGTGTTGTAATGGGTCTTAGTCTTAACAAGAGAAGTTAAAATCTTGTTAAATTCAACAATGGATGGAGTATCACGCATTTGTAGCATGTGATGAAATGAGGAAATTGCATTATCAACATCACAATGATTGGAATTGAATCGATGGGAAGAATGAGAGTGAGAGGATAGGGTTGTGAAGTGTGAGTGTAAAAAGGGTAAAAATGGAATACGAAAAAATGGGTTAGAGAGACAGCTTAACTTTCTCATTCTTAAGGATGACATTTGATTGTTGCTTCAATGTGACGGCGGCGATTTGTTCAGTTGAAGCTTTGCGGCGCCAGAAAAAAGAATCTCAAATGAGTGAGAAGAATTTGACCCAAACGAGTTCTTTATTGCTAACCTCATTTCACCATTTTACAAATAATAAAAAAACATGTTTAAAAAAGAAGATAATAATAAAAAAACGAAAGAGATAATAATTTTATTAAACTATTTATGTATTTTTATTAGGAGAAAACTTATATACAATACCCTAGCTATTGCTACTACCGTTCTCCAATCATAAAACGCCACATCAACTATTTTTACATGTCACCTCTTCAAAAATTAACATTGTTCTGTGCAAAAAGAAACTTCTTTTCAGCGAATATCATCCCGTTGGCGCCCCATTACCCATAGATGAACCAATCTTGTGAGAAAGCAGCGATGGCGTGGCGGTTCTTGTCCAGACAGCCCACGACAGCAGGACGAGCTTAACATATGTGCTTGAGACAGAGGAGTTCACATATTGTCTTTTGTTTTTCCCATTGTCTCTGTGTTTTTTTTTCTTATTGCTTCCAAATTAGAAAAAGAAATTAATTGATACTAGTGTCTTTTAATTTGGAATTTTGGATTGTGTTAGGTCTTGAAAATTTTGCAAATTGTCGACTCTCGTCTCCTTGTCGAATCTGTCTTATTGAAATGGAAAGATTCTTAGATTTGGCTTAGCCACACGTGTGCCAAACAACGACTCTGCAACACCCACCTCTATATAAATGAGACTCTTTGCAGTCTCCAAGGTTATATTATTTCCTTTCTCTCAACCCCTTTCTGACTCAATACTGACTTGAGCGTCAGAGTGTCTACAGGTACACACCCCCTGCCGTTCCAGCAACCGCATACAGCGCTCAACCACCACATTCAAACTGCACCGGTAGTTCATTTCTGATCAGGTACGATCAGTATGTATGGAATATATTCGATTCATTGACGATTTTATTGTGTAATTGATATATTTATAGTTGAATGAATTGGATAGATGATGGATCAGTGGATTAATTTGTTACCCCTACTCAAGTGTAACAAAAAACCAATTAATTTAACATCTTTTGATAACTACAAACAAGGATTCAAAGGCTCTTTTTACTTCATATCTGACGAAGAATTAGAGGAAAAAGTTGCAGCTGACTACTAGAATCAATTCTTACAACAAAAGTTCTAAGAGTGAACACAAGCGTGGTTGAGCAGTTTCATTTTCCTTTAGAGTTATTTCTCCTTGTTGTTTTTCTTTTTTACTTGTGTCATACCCCGTTTTTTACCCTTTTTTCAATTCGTTTGTCTCGTCTTTTAAGCCGGAATTTTTCGTCGTGTCAAACGAAATTTCGGCAGGGAAGTATTTTAAAATACCTCATATTTTGTTCCGAAGGCGACCGTTTTTTTTTATTTTATTATTTTATTATTATTATTATTTATTATTATTTATTATTATTTATTTTCTTTTTAAAATTCTTTTTATTAATATTCTTTTTTTATTTTCATTTTTTTATTTTATTATTTTTATTTTACTGTTTTTTTTATTTTTCAGTCATTTTGGGTCCAATATTTGTCCAGGGGCATTTTTGTTCGAAAATTTCACCAGAACCCTAATTTTTGCACTATAAATAGTGCATTAATTAGTACTGTTCATGGGAGTCAGAGCCAAGTACACCAAAGCAATCAGAAAATAGTCAGAGTCACAATACTCAAACCACCGTGAGCCACCAACACAGCCACCCTCAGGCCACCACCAACCACCAACACAGTAAGAAACCAAATCGTATTTTCTTCTCTCTTTTTCCAGAACCATCAATCCAAACATAACCATCACAAATCGAAATCCATCATGAACCACAAATCAAAACTAAACCAAAACAATCTGAATCAAAGCCATAAAACAGAACGAACAATCATCAACCAAAATCCATACAAATCAACCACAAAGAACCAACAACCAATCTGAAACCAAATCGTACAAAAACGAACAAAGCTGAATCGAATCAAAACCAGAAAGGTAGTTCTCATTTCATCCTTTTCAAACCTAGATCTTGACCTTTCAGAAAAGATTTTCAGAGAACTAATTTCGGATTCGAGTATAGCGTAGAAAAGGATCTTTGAAAAGCAAATTTTTTAAAAAAAACATTAAGTTTTCCGTTTCCGGCACGGTGGCACCGCCGTCTAGGCCGGCGGCCACCGCGCCAGAAAACTGTTCCTGGCCGCGTCTGTTAGAGAGAAGGGAGAGGTAGAGAGAAGAGGGATTGAAGAGAGAGGGAAGAAGAGTGAAAATGAATGAAATTACAAGAAAATGGGGATTTATAAACAGACCCAAAGCCAGGCCCAATTCGGCCTGCTTCTGTCTTCTTCTTGCTTCTTCTTTCAGTTTCTTCCTGCACCCCCCTCTCCCTGCTTCTACACCCCCTTTTATCTTTTAATTTTATTTTCTTCTTTTTTTTTATTATTTCTTGCTTTTATTTTTTAATTTCTATCCATTCTCATGCATTTTATTTTTACAGCTTTTTATATTTCAGTACTTCATGCATTTTATTATTATTTCTATTTTTCTTTTTATTTTATGCATTTTTATTCTTCTTATTTACTTTTATGCACCATATTTATTTTTGCTTTGCATTTCATGCATTTTTTTTATTTTCTCTATTTATTTTATGCAACATATTTATTTTATGTCTTGCATTTTTATTCTTTTTTATTTATTTTATGCACCATATTTATTTTATGTCTTGCATTACATGCATTTTATTTTCTTTATTTATTTTATGCAACATATTTATTTTATGTTTTGCATTTCATGCATTTTTTTATTTTTATGCATTTTGCAATTTTATTTTTATTTATTATTTTTGTCATTTTTGTTTTATTAGAATGTATTTAGGGACAATGTAAATATAAATGAGAATATGCACCGACACTCACATTTATTTATTCCGCTTTATGTCGAGGACGATAAAATGTAATAAGGACCGTATCCGAGGAAAAGGACCCTCACTTGATCCAACGCCATTTTGAGGGATCCGACGTGCTTTAGACTATCTCAGCTTACTTTAGTCTCTGGACCTTAGGAATTAATCAAAACTTTCTCAAAAAAAGTCAAATAGTCAAAATCAAAAACATTTCAAAAAAAAAAATCTCAAAAACATTCAATCTTGGATTTTAAACCAAGTGTCTTTTCTTTCTTAATCAAATTTTAATCAATCTTTGATCAATCAAACTTTTTCTTCAATTAAAATTGATCAACTCACATTTTTATTCTTCTATGCCTTTTCGGCCTCTTATCTTCTCAAAAACATTTTTCAAAACTTTAAAATCAATCAAAACAAATCACTCGGCTTTTTACCCCGAACTACATGATTTTGATCCCATTCGGGTATGTAGGCAAAAGACTTTGTCTTTCCAAATCAATAAAATAACAAAAACATTTTCTTTCTTTTTTAAACTCATCACTTTAATCTTTTTCACACTTAAGCATTTATTTACAAACAAATAAGTAATTTAGCGTAAAGATAAATAAAAACAAGAGGTTCTTATAGAGTACTATAGACGTTTAGGGTGTTAATACCTTCCTTTTGCGTAACCAACCCCCGGACCTTGATCTCTCAAAAAAATAGGGTTTTTTTTTCGAACTTTCTCCCTTTTCCTCAGAAAAATAAAAGATCGGTGGTGAATCTTAAAATTGCGAGTCAACGCTAATTAATAGCTTGATATCCAAAAATCATCGCGACAGAAAAATGGCGACTTCACTGGGGACCAAAATCCTAAGTGGGTTAAACCTATCTTGTTTTTCTTTATCTTTATGATTTATTTCTATTTGTAACTGTAAATACGTGCTTAAGTGTTTATCTTTTTACGTGAGTGGTGAGATAAGTCGTACACCCGGACTTGAGGGAAACATAAGATAGGATGGTGGTATAATCAAAGTGTCTTTCCGAGAGTGAGTTTCGGATGTGGCACATGTGATAACCCCGCTCAATTTAGGAATCTTGGAAGTATTACTATGTTGGCATGAGTAGTCGTGTTCGGCATTGATATTTTTAAGTGACCTATGAAGTTGAGGACCTTTAGTTACGTTTAACTGATGAAAAGTTTTTTCTCACATTAATTTCCTATCTACACGTGAGTATATTAGGATCGTCTCCACAGGGATTTACGCGACACCTTAAACCATTCAACATCGATTATCATTTTAAGTTAGGGTTTCTTTTGTTTACTAAAACCTAATCGACTTTCAAAATATAAATAAATACTACGAGCAATAGGGCATAAAAGCGTCGGTATCAAAGTCATAAATCAAGCATCGATAATGTTCTAATGATCATGATAAAAGGATTCTAGTTTTAATCTCTTATTAACGATATTATCACACATCACTCGACAACATTATTCGTGTCCAAATAAAGTTGTGGGATCGATTGTATCGTTTAATCGACGATTTCCCAATCTATTAAACGATCCAAAAGCATTAAGTATTGATGCTTTAAGTGATTATCAAAACATAGTTCCATGTCTAGAACACTTGTTTTAATAGAAAATTATTCTAAACATAGATTTAAATGTATTTTTCAATAACACTAAACCAAACATAAGATTGAATAACAAGAATAACTTTCAATATATTATAAAACTCTAGAATCAAATATTTACATGATCAAATAGATTACATCTAGCTTGATTCATTACCTCTAAGCCCAACAAAGGAGATTTAGTTGATCATTCTCATGTCAACAATACAAAAGCTGGAGTAAAGATGAAGATCAATGCTAAGTTTTGATTTCTCAAAAACCCTTTAATGATCTAAACTTGATTCCTTGTTTGTCCTTTGAAGTGCCCTTCTTTTAGCCCTATTCTCTGGTAATAAACCTCTAAAATTCGTTCTTAATGAAAGCTTAACAATAGTAGTATATCTCCTAAAAGCTGAAAGATAGCTTATATACAAAAACTGATAAGTGAAATATCGCTCAGCGAGATAACTTTCGCTCAGCGAAATATACAAACTGGCCAATGGTATTTTGCCACGTCTTCTACAGCATTAAACCGCCTTGATGATCACGTTGGGCGACCAATATTTCGCTGGGCGAAATCAAACTTCCCCTGTTCCTGGAAATCACTGCCTGACTTCGCCAACTTCTCGCCAAGGGATCGCTGGGCGAGAGTATCTTTGAGAAACTCCTGAGAATCCCTGCCTAAGCTTGCCAAGGGATCGCCAGGCTAGATTCTTCATGCTTCTCTTCATGATTTCTTGCTATTTTCAGGTCCTGGCTTGCTTTTTCCTACACAAATGGGGAAGAATAAGGTATACAAAGAATAATTGGCATTTATTCATAAATTCCATGCTTTTCCTAAGATAACTTGCACAACAAGTAACTAAAAAGCCTTATAAAAGACATGGATTTATTCATTTCTTGCCACTTATCAAATACTCCCCAACATAGTTCTTTGTTTGTCCTCAAACAAAAGATTCAAAATAATTGGAAAAAGCAAGACTTTGGACAAAGTTGAGCATGAAGCAAAAATTCAGTACTTGAAGAAAAGATTTATCAGATGAATGATTCAATTGTGACAGCGCTGGCAACAGTAAAGTTTCTCATTCAACAAGATATATACCATGAATGTGACAAAAGTCTTAAACACAAAATTCTTATCACACAATTCTTGGCAAACAACATATTTAAATTTGAACCACACCTAACACACTTCTTTAGAAGTAAATGAAACAAATTGAAATCATGTTGTGAGGGTTATGAACACTCATCCGGCAAGTTTGTTAACATTCCGATCAAGTTATGCGTCCATCTAATTATCATTTCTAAAAGCACAAAAGCATCGATCACAAGGTCTTTGAGGGTTGTAATTTGGCTTGGTTACAAAAGAATTGTCATATGTGGGAAATTGAATTCAAAAGGCCAAGCAAGAGGAACATTCTTACTAATTACACAACTTCCTCCTTATTCAAACACAACTCTTGGTGATTTACAAATGTTTCTTTCTTTGATTGATCTTGACAACTTTTTGCTTTATTGACTTTTTTCTCTTTTTCTCTTTTCTTTTTCTTGGTTTGCTTTTCTTTCTTTTTTCTTTTCTTTTTCTTTTTATTTCTCTTTTTCTTGTTGTCAAGATCAAATACAAAATTTCACCATTACTTGACATTCACTACCTCCCTTTTTTCCCCAACTTAGTTCAAGATGATACCCTAATTGAATGTTCCTTTTTCTTTTGGCAAAGGACAATAATCATGATGGTTAGGGTTCAAAATGAATGTAAAATATCAGAATCCATTAGTGATTTAACTATGAACTGGATTTTTTTACAAACTCCGGCAATTTCATTAAGCATTTGAGCTTATGAAAATTGGCAGTTCATAGTTAACGATTCTGATTCATTAGGCTCAAAGGGGTTAACAAATACTCACTTCTCATAGGGTAGGCTATTTGTGGTCAAGTGTTTCTACTCAAATTCAAAAAATGCCTTGATCATTTCAGTGCTTTCATACAATTTAAAACAACATTCAGATTTAACATAAAAGAATCGAGTTAAACAAAAAATGCCGGTCTCCTGCATATAATTACAAAGACTTTGAGGATTCCTCAGATTTTGGCTAGTTCTAATTGGTTCAAACGTAAATATGTTCTTGCGTAAAACTGAATAAAATAAATTTGTGTGCAAAGTACTCATTCACATTCAAGTATATACCTAGAAAAACAAGAAACGAGTACCTTAGCTGCGCGCTTTATCACTAACTTTCTATCATTATCACTCACCTGATCTTTTGCTCAATGCTTTGGCTTTAGTTCAAGCATTTAGCTTTGAATATTTGAACAGGGTTCAATCAAATGGAAAATTAAACTATACTAACTATAATATGGTACTAAATAAATATAACACACATAATTTAAAACATAAAGCATAAACTTAAACATAATGTACCACAAGTACATAATTCAAAATACATAATCAAAATACGGAATCAAAAGTACGGAAATTCAAAAGTACAGAAATTCAAAAGTACAAAAACAGAATACAGAAACAAAAGTACACAAGCCATAGTATTGTTCATGATTCAAAAAAAATTGACTGAAAGCTTTATAAAATATGCCACTATTCGCGGCGTGCTTTCAAGTCCTTCCTCTTCCTTCAATCCTCCATTTCTTCATCACTGTCTGTCTCCTCATCTGATCCACCAGCTGCTATACCAGCACCATCACCTGCAACGACACTGCCCCCTCCATGATAAAATGGTCTGTCCCCAGGGTAAGCCACGTAAGAACGGTACTGATCAGGAGTCACAATCTGCTGAGTAGGGTCTGATGGAGCACCCCACTGCTGCTGCAATCTAAAGAGGGACTCCTGAATACCCAGCTGACCCCTATAGTGAGCCTCCATAGCATCCCATGTATAGTTAAAGTACCTAGGATCCCATTCTGAAAACTGAGGCTGATGTTGCTGTTGCTGAGCTTGAGAGGACTCAGGCTGCTGTTGAGGTTGTTGGGGGGCACGTCTTGCTTGCTTATCTTCATTGTGGCGGGCAATGTAAACATCATCCACCGGATGCACTATTTGTTCATGGATTTGTGGTGGTAGGACGATGCGTGCAGATTGGCATAGGCCCATGATAAGTCCGGGAAACGCAAGTGGTCATTTAGCAGTTGTAATGCCACTCATTGCAATTGTTTTAATCTCATTTGCAATGATTATGGCTACATCCACTTGTTTTCCAGCAAGGATGTAGTAGATGAGAGGAGTTACATCAAGTGTGGTTGAGGATGTGTGGCTTTTGGGACGGATATTGTGTAGGATGAGGTTAAGAATCACCTAGGCCGGGAGTGTCATGTTTTGCTTAAGGGCTCGAAAAGGTCTCCCAGCTGCGTTAATATCATAGTCTTTCCCCTCCTTGAAAATTGACTTTTTGATTTGCTCATGGTCCCAGTTACCTCGAGCTTGCTAAGTGTGGAAGGCACACAATCTATCGTAATCTATTAGGTCATCGAGATCGGTAAGATCCAGCGGGTTGCCTAAATAGGTGCTAATAGCATTTCTGTCAAATCTGATGGTGCGCCCTCGGATAAAGGTAGTGAAGGTGAATTCCTCACTAGGGTCATTCGGAATGGCATTCGCATAGAATTCCCTCACAATATCTGCATTTATCTTGGTTGGGGGACTCACCAACTTCTCCCACTTTCTATTTTCGAAAATCCCCAATATTCCATTGTATTTGCCTTGAGGGTTTATGATAAACTCCTTCTCATGCCAGAATTTTCTTTTTAGCAGCTCCTGGTACCTTGCAGCGTGGTGAGCGCTCCGGAAACGACTAGCATCATATGGTGCGGATGCTTGAGACGACTCTCCTTGCTTCCTCTTGCTTCCGGTTGTTTTCGATTTAGGTGCCATTCCTGCAAAACAGCCAGGCAATGCATACAGAACAAAGATATATAGAGGTTAGTGAAAAATGGCATAGGAACTCTTAGAGTCAAAAATAAAATTTTCATTTTCTGAAGTAATTCGCTAGGCGAGGAAAAACGTCGCTAGGCGAAAAATGTTCAAAAATTCTGGGTTTTCCAGATGAATTTTCGCCTAGGCGGTCATGATTTTCGCTCAGCGAAAATGTGCAAAAATTTAAATTTTGGCTCGAAAATCACTCTGAAATACCTCTAATCTTTTGAAAACACACCCAGTAATCTTAGAAATGAAGTAAAATAACAACTATGGCATACAAACATCACAAACCCAAGTTTATTTCACATTTACACAAAATGGGTTTTTCAAAAAGTGATTCAAAAATCGGATTTTTGCATGGCAATCGTGTTGTTATTCCAGTTCATTTCTAACATAAACTAATTTCGAACCTAACCAGCATTCTAAACACTAAAATCACAACAACAACAACCTATTCTATTAAATCCACAAAATACACCCATTTTCGAAATTTTTAAATAAAGCAAGATAAGAACTCAAACCTGTTGATTTGATGCACAAAGAAGTGATTAAATGAAGTGCAAGTGCTTAATTCTGGCTTTGGTTTGGTTTGGGTTTAGCTTTTTTGAAATAAAAATGAAAGGTTTTGTGTGTTTGTGAAGAAATGAAGAAAATGTAATAGAAAACCGGTTTTGGATGAAGTTGGGTGGTTAGGGACGGTTGAGATGACATTAATGGGGGTTAAGAGGGTTTATGGCTTTGGAAACCGTTAGTGTCTGATTACATAATCTCGCTGAGCGAGATATATTTCGCTAAGCGAAATAATTTGGTCAAACTTGGTCAAACTAACCTGTAATTCTCGCTCAGCGAGATTTCACTTCGCTAGGCGAGGCATGACAGATAAAATTTTTGTGTTCTGGTTTCTGTACTAGTTTCTGATTTTGAATGTAAAGTGACCTAATCTAAAATGCAAAGCAGTAAAATACTTACAAAATTGGGGTGCCTCCCAACAAGCTCTTGTTTAACGTCATTAGATCGACGCCTGTTTCATGTTCGATTATGAATCAATTAGTGAAATTGTTGTCGTGTGCCGAACAACTTCACCACCGAAGTATGGCTTCAGTCTTTGTCCATTCACTGTCCAAGTTGCTTTGGTGATAGGATCCTCTAGCTCCACTGCTCCATAAGGCCTGACTTCTTGAATCATGAAAGGGCCGGACCACTTTGATTTCAATTTACCCGGAAATAGCTTCAATCTTGCATTGAAAAGCAAAACCATTTGACCGGGCCTGAATTGCCTCTTCATAATCTCCTTGTCATGATACCTCTTGACCTTTTCTTTATAGAGCTTGCTTGATTGATATGCTTGGTCACGCATTTCTTCCAGTTCATTCATTTGGAGCTTTCTCTTCTCCCCCGCTTGCTCTTGGTCAAAGTTCAGAAATTTTAGCGCCCAAAACGCTTTATGCTCCAACTCTACCAGTAAGTGGCATGCTTTCCCATACACCAACTGAAATGGTGTGAAACCCGTAGGAGCTTTGTATGCGGTCCTATAGGCCCACAATGCTTCATCAAGTTTCATCGACCAATCCTTCCTCGATGATGACACGGTCTTCTCAAGTATCCTTTTGATTTCACGGTTGGATACCTCGGCTTGACCGTTGATCTGTGGATGATATGGTGAAGCTACCTTGTGTTTGACTCCATAGTGCTCAAGTGCTTTTGCTAATTGTTGATTGCAGAAGTGAGAACCTCCATCACTTATAAGCACTCTAGGAGTTCCAAAACGGGAAAAGATGTTTCTTTTGAGAAACTTGACCACTGTTTTACTATCAGCTTTTGGGGATGCGATTGCTTCTACCCACTTAGACACATAGTCGACGGCTACCAAAATGTATTCATTGGACATGGAGGATGGAAATGGCCCAACAAAGTCAATACCCCAACAGTCAAAAACTTCGACTTCGAGGATACTTTGTAGAGGCATTTCATTTCTTCTTGAAATTCCTCCAGTTTTCTGGCAACTCTCACAACTCTTAACATGCTCATATGCGTCTTTGAATAGAGTGGGCCAATAGAAGCCTGCCTGAAGAACCTTTATTGCAGTTCTTTCACCATTGTAATGACCACCATATGGCGAATTGTGACAATGCCACATGATGTCTTTGGCTTCTTCTATAGCAACACATCTCCTTAAAAGGTGGTCATCTCCAATCTTGAAGAGATATGGGTCATCCCATACATAATGAGTTGAGTCTCTTATCAACTTCTTCTTCATTTGCCATGTAAAATCCTCCGGTATGAACCCCGTTGCTTTATAATTTGCCATGTCAGCAAACCATGGTCTTTCTTGCACCATTAGCAACTTCTCATCCGGAAACTCTTCAAGAATTTCGCTCTCGTTCTTAGTCACCTCATTGTTCACCAACCTTGAAAGGTGATCAGCCACAAGGTTCTCAGTCCCCTTTTTGTCTTTAATCTCCAAATCAAACTCTTGGAGCAGCAACATCCATCGGATGAGTCTCGGTTTGGAATCGGGTTTGGTGATCAAATACTTTATGGCTGCATGGTCAGTATATATAACAATTTTCGAACCAATGAGATAAGAACGAAATTTTTCTAATCCGAACACAATAGCAAGTAATTCTTTTTCTGTGACAGATTTGTCGGCCAGTTGCAACGTCAAATTAGTTCGTTTCACAACCAAATCACCAATCCTTTTGACAACGGAAAGTGGGATTAGGTTGATACTTGAACCAAGATCGATGAGTGCTTTGCCGACATTCACATTGCCTATAGATACCGGTAATGTAACTTTACTCGGATCTTTCTCCTTCCTTGGCAATGTTCTTTGGATAATTGCACTACAATTCGCAACGAGCTGAATTGTTTCTTCATCATTGTACCTCCTTTTCTTGGAAAGAATTTCTTTCATGAACTTGGCATACGTAGGCATTTGCTCCAAGGCTTCCGAGAATGGAATATTGATTTGCAATCTTTTGAATATGTCTAGGAACCTTGCAAATTGCCTTTCTTTGTCTTTTCTAGCTGGAGTAGTTGGATATGGTAGTGTTGAGCTGGTGCATTCTTTACAACTTCTTGCTTCTTGCCCCTCTCCTTCATCACATCTTTCTTCTTCTCATTGTTATCTTTTTCAACTAACTCCTTATTCTTTTCAACTACTTCCTCATTATTTTCTCCCTCCATTTCCTTCTCACTTCCTTCATCATTCTCTTCCTCATCATGATCAACAACTTTTCTCTCCACTTCAAGATTATCTCCTAATCCCCTACCGATCACCTTCCCACTTCTTGTAGCAATTGCCTTGCAATGATCTTTTTCTGCATGGTCGGTTGCATCAAAATGACTTAATTGTCATTTTGATTCATGGTCTTTTGGGTTGGGTTGAGTGTTGGCAGTAAAGGTTCCACCTTGTTGTGTGGCTTGAGCAAGTTGTTGAGCCATTTGGCCTACTTGGGTTTCTAGATTTTTAATGGAAGCATCGGTATTTTTCTGGTTTGCCATGGACATTTGCATAAACTGGTACAATGTTTCGTCGGTACTTTGTGAACGGTTTTGTTGTGGTGGGTATTGATTGAAATTATTGTAAGGTTGTCGGTTGGATGGTCCAGCATCTTGTCTCCATGGTTGGCCATAATTTGGATTATTTCCTCTTTGGAAATTGTTGTTTTGACCTTGATATTGACCTTGAAACTGATTCGGCCTTTGTTGGTTACCGACATAGCTTACTTCCTCTGTTGGCGGTGGACAAAAACCAGTGGGATGATCGCCTGAACAAAGCTCGCAAGATGCGACTTGGTGATGTCTTCTTTGTTCATTTTGCATCTCTTTCATTTGTTGTGGAAGATTTGCCATCTTTCTTGTTAATTCTTCCACTTGTTGCGTTAAAAGCTTATTTTGTGCAAGAATAGTGTCATTGGTTCCCAAGTCCAAAATACCAGCTTTTCTTTGACCCAGATTTCTGTTGTGGTGAGCCTGATGGTCATTGAGTGCCATTCTCTCAATAATTGATACAACATCTTCAGCACTCTTTGCCATTAATGATCCACCCGCGGTTGCATCAAGTAAAAGCTTCGATTGTTGTTGCATCCCATTGCGGAAAAGATGAATTTGAGTTAAATCATCAAAACCGTGGTTTGGACATCTTCTTAGCATTAACTTGAATCGCTCCCAAGCTTCACAAAGTGTCTCACTTGATCCTTGATAAAAGACGGCGATGGTAGTCTTGGCCTCCATAAATCGGTTTTGTGGAAAGAATCTCTCAAGGAATTTCTCCTCAAGAGTATTCCAATTAGTCATCACTTGTGGGGGTTGATCCAAGTACCATTCCTTTGCCTTTCCAATCAATGAATGAGGAAACATTCTCATGAATATTGCTTCTTCCTCATTCTCCGTTGCTCCTAAAGTACCAGCTATCTCATAGAACTTTGTCAGATGTTGAAATGGATCCTCATGATCTAACCCGAGAAAGGGTTAGCATATAGAATCTAGAGAATCTCGGTCTTCATCTCCGTTTGTCTTTGTTGTCCTTGGCGACTTTCCCAATTGAGCTAGGCGTCGTGGGCTGTTATGACAAGGCATCCAACTACCACCTGAGCTTCCAGTACCCTCTCCTTCTCCGGCCATTGGTAATTCTTGTATTGGAACTAATGAAGGAATTGAAACAGATGGTCCTTCTTGCTGCCTCTTAGCTTGCTGCCTCTTCTTCCGATTTCTGCTATTATTTCTCCTAGCAGTTCTCTGTATTTCTGAATCAAACAGCAGTTGGTCTTCTTGTATTTTACCTCGCATATACGGAATTCAACAATCTGACCAAACAAATTAGCAACAAGATGGATAAAAAATGATAGTTATATACATAAAAGAATTTTCTGCAAAATTGCTTAAAACAATAATTTTAGCTGCGATGTTTATGATATCTAAGCGTTATAATCCCCGGCAACGGCGCCATTTTGATGAAAAGTTTTTTCTCACATTAATTTCCTATCTACACGTGAGTATATTAGGATCGTCTCCACAGGGATTTACACGACACCTTAAACCATTCAACATCGATTATCATTCTAAGTTAGGGTTTCTTTTGTTTACTAAAACCTAATCGACTTTCAAAATATAAATAAATACTACGAGCAATAGGGCATAAAAGCGTCGGTATCAAAGTCATAAATCAAGCATCGATAATGTTCTAATGATCATGATAAAAGGATTCTAGTTTTAATCTCTTATTAACGATATTATCACACATCACTCGACAACATTATTCGTGTCCAAATAAAGTTGTGAGATCGATTGTATCGTTTAATCGACGATTTCCCAATCTATTAAACGATCCAGAAGCATTAAGTATTGATGCTTTAAGTGATTATCAAAACATAGTTCCATGTCTAGAACACTTGTTTTAATAGAAAATTATTCTAAACATAGATTTAAATGTATTTTTCAATAACACTAAACCAAACATAAGATTGAATAACAAGAATAACTTTCAATATATTATAAAACTCTAGAATCAAATATTTACATGATCAAATAGATTACATCTAGCTTGATTCATTACCTCTAATCCCAACAAAGGAGATTTAGTTGATCATTCTCATGTCAACAATACAAAAGCTGGACTAAAGATGAAGATCAATGCTAAGTTTTGATTTCTCAAAAACACTTTAATGATCTAAACTTGATTCCTCGATTGTCCTTTGAAGTGCCCTTCTTTTAGCCCTATTCTCTGGTAATAAACCTCTAAAATTCGTTCTTAATGAAAGCTTAACAATAGTAGTATATCTCCTAAAAGCTGAACGATAGCTTATATACAAAAACTGATAAGTGAAATATCGCTCAGCGAAATATACAAACTGGCCAATGGTATTTTGCCACGTCTTCTACAGCATTAAACTGCCTTGATGATCTCGCTGGGCGACCAATATTTCGCTGGGCGAAATCAAACTTCCCCTGTTCCTGGAAATCCCTGCCTGACTTCGCCAACTTCTCGCCAAGGGATCGTTGGGCGAGAGTATCTTTGAGAAACTCCTGAGAATCCCTGCCTAAGCGCGCCATTCACTCGCCAAGGGATCGCCAGGCGAGATTCTTCATGCTTCTCTTCATGATTTCTTGCTATTTTCAGGTCCTGGCTTGCTTTTTCCTACACAAATGGGGAAGAATAAGGTATACAAAGAATAATTGGAATTTATTCATAAATTCCATGCTTTTCCTAAGATAACTTGCACAACAAGTAACTAAAAAGCCTTATAAAAGACATGGATTTATTCATTTCTTGCCACTTATCATTAACCCATCTTGGCCTTTTAGGACGTAGTGCGGTGACTAATCAAGAGTAGTCATGAATTGGTTGATACGAGATACTACACTCAAATGAGACTTTCCTACGAACGTTGTTGGACCGGGCGTAGTCCCGTAACCCGACAATATTCGGAAGTGGTCAATGACTTTGGGAACTTGGTAGAACCTGTGATACAGGTGCATGTGAAACCATAGTCCTTACCAAATGGCTTTTTTACCCTCGACTTCAACTTTGTGGACTTAACCTCACCATGTTTTCTCCGCTCTTTAGCATAATCATGCATACATGCATCCATGCATAAACTCTTTTCTTTTTCATCCAAATTATCGAAGGACTTAAACATTTTTTGTGAACATTGTAGATATGGACATTCCACGGAGAAGCACTAAGAATTATCTTTTCTAAAAAACCGACTTGTCAAGATTAAGGGAGCTAGCATCTTTAGTAAGCAATCCAATTGATTTTCAAGCTCATCATGGAAAGTTGCTTAATATCCTTAGAGTAGATGTTGAGGAAGGATGTCTGGAGACCTTGGTCCAATTCTATGACCCACTCTACCATTGCTTCACATTTCCCGACTACCAGCTCGTCCCTACACTTGAGGAATATTCATACCTGGTTGGTTTACCCGTGCCTGACAAGATACCGTTCCACGGCCTTGAACCTGTCCCTAGACCCTCCGATATTGCAGTTGCCCTTCACCTCGAAACCTCCCTCATCCAAGCAAACCTTACCTCCAAAGGAGGCCTTCAGGGTCTACCCACCCATTTCCTCTACCAACAAGCCTCTATATTTGCCGAGGTAGCCATTACTCGTGCATTCCACTTTGTTCTAGCCCTACTCATATATGGCCTCTTACTTTTCCCAAATGTTGACAACTTCGTCGACATTAATGCCATCAAAATCTTCCTCACCAAAAACCCCGTACCGACACTACTAGCCGATACCTACCACTTCATCCATGACCGAACCCAGGCTGGCCGTGGAACCATCTCTTGTTGTGCACCCTTGCTCTACCAATGGTTTACCTTCCATCTACCTCAATCTCGTGCCTTCAAAACCAATGTTGAAAAACTTTCTTGGCCTCACAGAATCATGACCCTCGACCCATCTGACATTGTTTGGTACCAGGCAACTAGTGATGTGGGGAAGATTATTGTTAGTTGTGGTGAATACCCCAACGTACCTCTTCTGGGTATGCGTGGTGGAATTAGCTACAACCCATTTCTTGCCCGACGACAATTTGGTTACCCAATGAAAACTAAACCAAACAACCTTGCCTTAACTAATGAGTTCTATCTTAACCATGAAGATCACTCAAACAGAAGAGAAAGATTCGCACAAGCTTGGAGTGCCATCCGCAGACTCAGCAGAAGTCAGTTGGGGAAGAAATTTGATTATGTGCACTAATCTTACACTCAGTGGGTTATTGATAGAACCATGAGCTTTGGCTTACCTTATCATTTACCCAGATACTTGTCCTCCACTATCCCACCATCGTCTTTGCTCATACCCTTCGACACCAAGGAAGAATTTCATGAGCAATTAACCAAGGAAAGGCAAGAAAAGGAGACCTGGAAGAGAATATACCAAGAGCTTGAGCGTGAGCATGAGACCTTGAAGGGAAAGCTAGCGCAGAAAGATCATGAGCTTTTCGTCCAAAATCAGAAGATGATTGAGAAGGATGACTTGCTTCACAAAAGGATGCATTGCTCGGCCAGGATTCCAAGAGGAAGAGGAGGTTTATGGATTCGTTCTCTAGTGCACATCAAGATTTCGAGGATCCATCTACTCTAGGAGTTTGAGTTGAAGTTCTTAGGACCTTATGTTTAGATTTTAGCTTCCAAAATCTTTTGACTTGTAAAAAAAAAAAACAATTTTTGTAATGTTTCAATGCTTAAGTGAAATGTTCAAATTATAATGTTTACAATTACTTCGACAAGTCCTTCGATGACAAATTTTTCTTTTTTGCATAAGCATAATCATGCATCATAATGCATTCATAGTTTCCAAATCGAGTCTCACACTTTGTTCACCAATAAAAGGTTAATCTGCCGCCGTCAAAGAAAGTGTCCCGACGAATTCTTCGCAAGCCTACCCGTGTTTACAACACTCGAGCTAATCAAAAGAAGAGGATGGATCTTGTCGAGCAAGAAAATCAGAATCTTCGAGAGGAGGTTGCTAGTCTGTGAGAGAGGATGGATAGATTAACAGCTATGATGAGTGCACTTTTGTCGACTCAGGGTTCTCAATCTACCGCTGCCGTTGTGGAACAACCTTTCATAAGCACTACTCCACTATCCACGGTGCCTTCTCCACCTTTGTTTATGCCTCCAGGTTGCACATGGGGAATGCCACCCCCAGTTAGTGGAAGTTTCCAACCCGCTGTGTCCGAAGTTCCACTCCCCTTTGCTCAACAATCAACACCGGTTTCACAACCCGACCCATCTTTCCCACAAGCTGCAATGTCATATTCAGCACCTCTTATCCACACCATCCAACAAGAGGTTGAGCCTATCTTTCATGCTGAAAGTATTGCAGCTTTTGACAAGATGGATGAACTTCATGAGAAATTTGACGGTATGCAACGGGAAGTTGAAGCTCTCCGGGGAAGAGACCTGTTTGGGAGAGATGCCCGCGAACTCTGCTTGGTCCCTAATGTTACAATACCACACAAATTCAAGGTCCCTGACTTTGAAAAGTACAAAGGAAATACATGTCCACGCAGCCATCTGGTGATGTATGCGAGAAAGATGTCTATGTACACTAACAACCACAAGCTTCTTATCCACTTCTTTCAGGACAGTCTGACTGGTGCTGCCTTGAAATGGTATATGAACCTTGACAGTGCTAGCATCTGCACCTTCAATGATCTTGGTGAGGCTTTTATCCGCCAATATAAATATAACTTGGACATGGCCCCAGATCGGGACCAGCTTCGTGCTATGACTCAGAAGGATAAAGAAACATTCAAAGAGTATGCCCAACGCTGGAGGGAAGTGGTTGCTCAAATTGTCCCGCCTTTAGAAGAGAAAGAGATGACCAAAATCTTCTTGAAGACCCTTGGTCAATTCTACTATGAGAAAATGGTCGCGAGTGCGCCTACAGACTTTACTGAAATGGTTAACATGGAAGTACGTTCGGAGGAAGGTGTCCGAGAAGGAAGATTGAACATGGAAAGTATCCCTGCTGCTAGTGGCACTAAGAAGTTCGGGAATCATTTTGCGAAGAAGAAGGAACAAGAAGTGGGAATGGTAGCTCATGGAAGGCCCCAACAAGGTTACACACCATACCGCCAAGTTGCGAATGTCGCATCAGCCGTCCCAAACCCAGGATATCAACCACACTTTCAACAACAAAGACCACAATACCCATACCAACAACAACCCTACCAACAAGCTCCACAACAATACTATCCACCACAACAAAACCATCCACAGAATCCTCAATAACCATTCAACCCACAATATCGCCAAAGAACAACCTTTGACCCCATTCCCATGAAGTATGCAGAATTACTACCAGCCTTGCTTGCTAAAGACCTAGTAAAGACAAAACCTCCATCTTCTGTGCTAGCAACACCACCAGCCTGGTTCCGACCTGAGCTTACATGTGCCTTTCACCAAGGGGCCCCAGGCCATGATACTGAGAACTACTATCCTTTGAAGAATGAGGTGCAAAAGTTGGTCCGAGCCAACATATTGTATTTCAAAGACCAGAACCCAAATGTTCAAGCAAACCCTCTGCCAAACCATGGACCAGCTGTTAATATGATACAAGATTGTTGTGAAGATGGTGTCATTCTTAATGTCCAGCATGTTCGGACCCCCTGGTTCCGATACACATCAGGATGTGTGGGGTAGCTTTGTTTAATCACAACCATGCAGCATGTGAGGTGTGTCCCGTGGATCTAAGAGGATGTCAAAAAGTGCAAGATGATATACAAGGGCTATAATAGATAGCAGGGAGTTGATCATTACAAAGAAAGATATGGAGGTGTGTGTCATCACTCCTGAATTCAAACGGTTGGAGATAGCCTATAACAGTGAGAAGCCAGCCATTACTCCTCTGGTGATCTGTTTGCCGGGACCTGCACCGTATACTTCTCAGAAAGCGGTCCCGTACAAATACAATGCCACGATGTTGGAAGATGGACAGGAGGTACCTTTACCCTCTCTAACTTCTGTAACTTCTGTGGACAATATTGCCAGTGGGAGCAGGATACTGAGGAACGGGCGTGTCATCCCAACAGTGTTTCTGAAGAAAGTAAGTAATCCAGTAATTGAACAAGTGACAATGAATGATCCAAGTGTAAACGAGGAGGTGGGCCAATCTAGTGAGGCCAACGGGAACTCTGATCACGATGAAGTATTGAAATTGATCAAGAAGAGTGAGTACAAAGTGGTTGACCAGTTGCTACAAACCCCCTCCAAGATATACATTCTGTCATTGCTGTTGAATTCTGAAGCGCATCGTGAGGCTTTGATGAGGGTGTTGGACCAAGAGTTTGTGGAGAAAGATGTAACGGTTAATCAATTGGACGGGATAGTGGGAAACATCACTGCTTGCAACAATCTAAGTTTCAGTGACGAAGAACTCCCGGAGGAGGGAAGAAATCATAATCTGGCATTACACATATCAGTGAATTACAAGTCCGATGCTCTATCTAATGTATTTGTGGACACTGGTTCTTCTTTGAATGTAATGGCCAAGACAACTCTCGACCAGCTCTCCTACCAAGGGACCCCCATGAGAAGAAGCGGGGTGGTTGTTAAAGCTTTTGATGGCTCTAGGAAGTCTGTCATTGGGGAAGTGGATCTGCCTATTACAATTGGACCATCTGTTTTCCAGATTACATTCCAGGTTATGGATATCCAGGCTGCATACAGTTGCCTTTTGGGAAGGCCATGGATCCATGAGGCTGGGGCTATAACCTTAACACTACATCAAAAGCTGAAGTTCGTCAAGAACGGAAAGTTAATCACTGTAGGTGGGGAAGAAGCCCTGTCGGTAAGCCACTTGTCGGCTTTTTCTTTCATTGGCGCTGATGATACAGAGGGAACACCTTTCCAAGGTTTAACTATAGAGGGTAGAGAGCCAAAGAAGAGTGGAGCGTCCATCGCTTCCTTGAAGGATGCACAGAAGGTGGTGCAAGAGGGAACGGCTGCAGGATGGGGAAAGGTAGTGCAGTTGCCAGAAAACAAGAAACGTGAAGGACTGGGCTTTGCTTCCTTTGCAAGTTCCTCTAAGAGCAGTGTTGGTTCGAGCTCCATCAGTAGTACTTTTTATAGCGTCGGGTTCATCAACGCCCCGCCTGAAGCCAATGCTGTCTTGGAGGATGATTCTGATGAGATAGTACCTGTATTTGTTACACCTGGAGGGCTTGTTCGTAATTGGGACGCGGTTGACATCCCTTCCGCAATTCACGCGTTAAAGTAATATGTTTTTTTTTCTGTTTTTTTCAAAAAGATCCTTTCGTCTTGCCTAGGGCGAAAGTGCAATCATGTAGGGCTATTTTGTTTCAAGCACTATCTTTATTAATGGAAAATGTGGTTTATCCCAATATCTATATTTATTGTTCTTTTCTGGAAAATGGTAACACAAAAAACCCAAAAAATATTTTATTTTATTTTCAACCAATTTCAAAAAAATCAGCATTTTTCACTCATTTTCTAAAATCAATCATCAATCATATGCAGACTAGACATCAATGAGCCCGTTAAACACAATAACCCTGCGCTCTCTCCCAACTTCGAATTTCCTGTCTACGAAGCCGAAGAGGAGGAGGATGAGGAAATTCCAGATGAAATTGCTCGGTTACTAGAATACGAGAAGAAAACCATTCAGCCTCATGAAGAAGTAGTGGAGGTGATCAACTTGGGAACTGAGGAAGATAAGAAGGAAATCAAGATTGGGGCATTGCTTGAAGCGACTGTCAAACAAAGGGTGATCGAACTACTCAAAGAATACGCCGATGTGTTCGCATGGTCATACCAGGATATGCCTGGTTTAGATCCCCGTATTGTGGAGCACCGCTTGCCTTTGAAACCCAAATGCCCACCAGTCAAGCAGAAACTAAGAAGAACTCGCCCCGACATGTCTCTCAAGATCAAGGAGGAAGTACAGAAGCAAATTGACGCAGGTTTTCTTGTCACATCGGAGTATCATCACTGGTTGGCCAACATAGTGCCTGTTCCAAAGAAAGATGGCAAGGTCAGGATGTGTGTTGATTACCAGGATTTGAATAAGGCTAGTCCGAACGATGATTTCCCTTTACCCCACATCGATGTATTGGTTGACAGTACTGCTAAGTCCAAAGTTTTCTCTTTCATGGACGGCTTCTCTGGATACAATCAGATCAAGATGGCAGTTGAAGATAGAGAAAAGACATCCTTCATCACACCTTGGGGCACCTTTTGTTACAGGGTAATGCCTTTCGGGTTGATAAATGCAGGTGCCACTTACCAAAGAGGCATGACCACTCTCTTTCATGACATGATGCACAAGGAGATAGAAGTTTACATGGATGATATGATTGTCAAATCGGGCACTGAAGAAGAACATGTTGAGTATTTGCTGAAGATGTTTCAATGGCTGAGAAAATATCTTCTTCGTTTGAATCCCAACAAATGTACTTTTGGCGTTAGATCTGGAAAACTATTGGGATTCATTGTTAGTCAGAAAGGTATTGAAGTAGATCCTAACAAGGTCAGAGCTATTAGAGAAATGCCGGTTTCGCAAACAGAGAAACAAGTGAGAGGATTTCTTGGACGCTTGAATTACATCTCCCGTTTCATCTCACACATGACAGCCACGTGCGGGCCTATATTCAAGTTGCTTTGTAAGGATCAAGGTGTTGTTTGGACAGAAGACTGTCAAAAGGCCTTTGACAGTATCAAGGATTATCTGCTAGAACCTCCAATTCTTATCCCTCCAGTTGAAGGAAGACCTCTGATTATGTACTTGACTGTGTTAGAAGACTCTATGGGTTGTGTGCTCGGACAACAGGATGAGACCGGAAGGAAAGAGCATGCTATTTACTACTTGAGCAAGAAGTTTACAGATTGTGAGTCCAGATACTCCCTACTTGAGAAGACTTGTTGTGCACTAGCCTGGGCTGCTAAGCGTCTTCGTCATTACATGATTAACCACACCACTTTGTTGATATCCAAAATGGACCCAATCAAGTATATCTTTGAGAAACCTGCTTTAACAGGAAGAATTGCCCGTTGGCAGATGTTGTTGTCCGAGTATTGTAACACCCTAAAACCCACATTTTATTTTCTAATAAAATTCAATAAATAATTAAACACGCAAGGGTGTCACACATCTTAATCAATCCAAAAATACTTCATTTAAATTAAAAACGTCGCAACGGAAAGGTTCTCAAAACATCAAAGTAGTTTTTCACATCTTTAAAATCCACAACAAAACTGAATTCGAAAGAATTCTAAAACAAAATCTGAAATAAAATAAATCCTCATTCCCTAGTGTTACTAATCAGAGTGACGACTCGATAAAACTTCCAAAAGCGGCAAAAGTAAATAAGAAGGCTCCAACGCCATCCTCTGAGACTCACTGCTACTACTTATCTTCTTCCTGTGAATCTGTACCCGGCGAGAGTACAGTCCAATTTAAGAGGGTGGGAATATATCCAACACAAGAGAGGTACAAACACATGTGTAGATTCAGATAAAATAATCATCAATTGCAGTTAGGCATGTATATATTGCAGTCAAGTAATATTCACATTTATAACATATACATTCTTTAAAATACAATCAATAGGCATCAATTCAACATCTTATAATAACAAGTAAGCTTCAAAAACAAGTAATAACATTAAGTGGACATTAATATAAACACCAACTATTCACACATAATCAT
Source organism: Medicago ruthenica (assembly GCA_018208015.1). Classification (NCBI taxonomy): domain Eukaryota; kingdom Viridiplantae; phylum Streptophyta; class Magnoliopsida; order Fabales; family Fabaceae; genus Medicago; species Medicago ruthenica. The sequence goes on from CM031376.1 coordinate 17,514,880, forward strand.
AAAGAAACACATCATCGAATATCACATCTATAAATAACACATCTTCAAATTACACATCTTCAGATAAACTTGCAACTATGTATGCAATGTCCCTAACTCGACTCTATATGCATGTGGTACCAAACCTATCACCATCGTCAAATATTTTGGACATCAGAGGTATGTTACTGATTTTGTCCACACCATCGTCAAATATTTTGGACATCAGAGGTATGTTACTGATTTTGTCCACACCATCGTCAAATACAACATCGTTAAATAGACTCGACCATGAATGCATGAACATCAAATAATGACTCAACAATGCGCATCTTTGTATGACTCAACAATTACACACATTTAAATAGCACCATCGTCAAATATCACATCTTCAAATATCACATCTTTATATAACACATCTTTAAATAGCACATCTTTAAATCACACATCTTCAAATAACACATCTTTATATAATCACATCTTTAAATCACACATCTTCAAATAACACATCTTTATATAACACATCTTCAAATAACACATTTTTATATAACACATCTTCAAATATTCTATCGTTTACGCATCGTTAAATAACACATCAATACACATCATCATATAATTCATAAATACATATTATCAAATAATTATAATATTAATATAAAGCAACCGAAAAGAAACAGATTTCTAATCAAATATGAGGCAACCAATCGCAAGTTTCGGCTATGTAGAGTTTGGATCAGTTCTTCTTTTAAAAACCACAACTTCGAAAACTCAGTTTGGTCAAATATCATATATTGTATCTTTCAAACCAGAATATTTGATTCAAAATCAAATTAGCAAAATCAACATAAAATTCATATCATTATTAAATCGACATAGTGGACAAATACATATATGTGAACCAAATTCAATCAGGATCCAAATATATATAAGTATGGTATCATTTCAATCCTACAAAAAAAAACATACGAAAGTGTGCTAAAAAAAACAAAACTACATAAACTAAGCCAATTCCCTAATAAGCATTTATCAACACTTTTAAAGCACTAACTCAATAACCAAATGAAATACATGGATTTTAATTTGTCATGGCCACTCAAAATCTCATAGGATGCACACAAAAAATTCCAAATTACAACAACATATAAGCATCGATAAACAATTAGGCATAAACAAACAAACATCGGTAAACAATTAGGCATAAACTAACAAGCATCGATAAACAACTAGGCACTGATAAATAATGGTCATCGCAGATGTATATATCATGCCACAAAATAAAATTTCAATAGATCAATAAATCAAACTACAACAAGATAAGAGAACATGAATTTATCAAGAGATTATGAAAACAACGAAGAAAAACATAAACCCTTCACTACCCATATGTTCATACAACCCTTATGGTGAATAGAGACTCCCCCTTACCTCTAGTTTGCAGAATTTGATATTCCTACGGTAAAATCTCTCTCCAGGTTCTTCTCACTTGTCTCCTTGCTTCTTCTCTCCACAACCCTAGTTTTCCTTTGATCTCTAATCTTTTCTTCTTTGTTGTTACCCTAATTCTCTAATGCTCTCCTCTATTTATAATCTTTTAATTGGGCTAGATTTGTCTCATAACTATTTAACGGGTTTACTCTTTATTATTAAAATATATTATTGAGCACAAAAATATATTAGATTTAGTATAAAAATATCTCAAATTGAGTACCAAAATATATCATATTCAGTATAAAAATATATTATTGAGTATCAAAATATATTTCAGATCACGAACCAAAATATATTAGATTGTGCATAAAAATATTTTAGATTGCATTTCAAAATTATTTTAGCAAAACTTGGGGACTAAGAAATCACTTTCTAACAGGTTTACCCTCCACTAATTACACCTCCTTCTATCCTATTTAATTAAAACACTACTTAATTCCTTCATTCAAACCCCCCCTCTTTACTATTACACCACTACTCTTATTTTTTCTAAAAACATCTCTTTCTCCTTAATTTCTCTTAATCTCCTATTTTTTAACAACTAATTAACTCATCTATTCGCTCAATACCCACAATTCAAAAACTTATTTTGAAAACACCAAACAAATAATTCCTAATAATATTAATATTACTTATATTATACAACAATAATATCAATAAATTAATATTTAAAAATCGGGGTGTTACAAGTATGATATTGAATACCGCACTCAGAAGGCAATCAAAGGTAGTGTTCTCGATGATCATTTGGCTCACCAACGAATTGAGGATTACTAACCTATCAAGTTCGACTTTCCTGATGAAGAGATCATGTATTTGAAGATGAAGGATTGTGATGAACCGTTGCCCGAAGAAGGTCCAAATCCCGAGTCTAGATGGGGTTTGATATTTGACGGAGCCGTGAATGTCTTTGGTAATGGAATTGGGGCAGTCATTGTCACTCCTGAAGGCAATCACCTCCCTTTCGCTGCAAGGCTGCAGTTCGATTGCACAAACAATATGGCAGAGTATTAAGCGTGTATCCTGGGTATTGAAGAAGCCATTGACTTGAGAATCAATAACCTTGACATCTACGCGGATTCAGCACTCGTAATCAATCAGATCAAAGGAGAATGGGAAACTCGCCACCCCGGCTTGATTCCTTACAAAGACTATGCAAGGCGTTTGTTGACCTTCTTCAACAAAGTGGAGCTTCACCACATCCCTCGTGATGAGAACCAAATGGCGGATGCTTTGGCCATGTTGTCTTCCATGTATGACGTGAGTCATCAGAATGACATGCCAATGATCAGAATTCAACGTCTTGAGAGGCCTGCTCATGTGTTTGCAGTCGAAGAAGTTGTGGACGACAAGCCATGGTTTCATGATATCAAGTGTTTCCTCCAGAGTCAGGAGTATCCACCCGGAGCGTCCAACAAAGACAAGAAAACTTTGAGAAGATTGTCTGGTAATTTCTTTCTGAATGGTGATGTTTTGTACAAAAGAAACTTCGACATGGTATTACTCAGATGTGTAGACAAACAGGAAGCAGAGCTATTGATGCACGAGATACATGAAGGATCCTTCGGAACACACTCCAATGGACATGCAATGGCTAAGAAGTTGTTGAGAGCAGGTTACTACTGGATGACAATGGAGGCAGATTGTTACAAGCATGCCAGGAAATGTCACAAATGTCAGATTTATGCTGATAGAATTCATGTACCGCCAACTATGCTTAATGTTCTTTCTTCTCCGTGGCCTTTCTCTATGTGGGGCATCGACATGATTGGTAGAATCGAACCGAAGGCTTCAAATGGGCATCGCTTCATTCTAGTGGCTATTGATTACTTCACCAAGTGGGTTGAAGCAGCATCCTATGCAAATGTGACCAAGCAAGTGGTGGTCCGTTTCATCAAGAATCAGATCATCTGCCAATACGGTGTACCCAATAGAATCATTACAGACAATGGAACCGACTTGAATAACAAGATGATGAAAGATTTGTGTGAAGAGTTCAAGATCGAGCATCATAATTCTTCTCCTTACAGACCTCAGATGAATGGCACAGTTGAGGCTGCAAACAAGAACATCAAGAAGATTGTACAGAAGATGGTGGTCACCTACAAGGACTGACATGAGATGTTACCATATGCTTTACATGGATATCGTACATCAGTGCGTACCTCAACAGGGGCAACCCCCTTTTCTTTGGTATATGGCATGGAAGCAGTACTCCCTGTGGAGGTCGAGATTCCATAAGTTCTAATGGAGGCCAAGTTGTCAGAGGCTGAATGGTGCCAAAACAGATATAATCAGTTGAACTTGATTGAAGAGAAGCGCATGAATGCCTTGTGTCACGGCAGTTATATCAAAAGAGGATGAAGCAAGCTTTTGACAAGAAGGTTCGTCCCCGTGTGTTTCAAGAAGGAGATCTTGTGCTCAGAAATGTTTTATCTTTCCAACCCGATTCCAGGGGCAAGTGGACGCCTAACTATGAGGGTCCATATGTCGTCAAGAGAGCTTTCTCCGGTGGCGCTTTAACTCTTACGACTATGGATGGTGACGAGCTTCCTTGTCCTGTGAATGCCGATACAGTCAAGAAATACTTTGTCTAAAAAATAAAAGAACAGCTCGGTAAGTCGAAAACCCAAAAGGGCGGCTTAGGCAAAAATGAGCGTCTCGGTGGATCGAAAACACGAAAGGGCGGTCCAGGCAAGAATTAGATACATAAAACAGAAAAATAATCATCCTGATAGGTAGAAAACCCGAAAGGGCGACCTATGCAAAAATTAAGGATCAAAAGACAAAGTAACTGCATCAAGTTAGCCATATCTCACTTGGGGCACATTAGCGGTCAAAGAGGCTCTGAATCTGAAGCATCCAAACAGTGGAATTCAAAGTTGTTAGGGAAAACAGCGGTTATTGTGTTCAATGTACCTTCCCCTTATATTTACCATTTTCCAAACTTTGTAAGATCCGTGGAGCCATGCCATTGGCGGGTCACCACTCTTTTAAATAAATTTGAGCTTATTGCCTTTCATTTGTGTTGGGTTTTTGTAGATTGGCTACATTTTGCAAAAACATCTACTAGCCAGATGCTGGGACAGATGTGGTAGCATATGGAACAGCATTGCGTGAGTTGTGTTTTCGCGCCAGCTAGCGCCTTATATTTGTGTACGCAATCTTCCAAAGATTTGCTTGAAGATTTATTTTCCTCTAGCTTGCTGATCAAGGCGCGTGTATCTGATTGAAGATTTGCTTGAAGTTTTATTTGCCTTGCTATTTGTTCCACAAGATATTGTTCTATATTTGGAAGCTTTTTATTATTTCTAGAAGATTGTTTCAGCTGGACCGGTCAATGTTCATGCTCTATTTCGAAGCCCAGACCCGTGGTATCTCAGTACTATATATTGGTGAAGGCAAACCCTAGTTGGGTAACTAAAAACCGTGTGTGTTAGTAAAGCGTGTGTTTTAAGGTTTTTAGGGTTTTGTTTGTTAATTGTGAGCCTTGCTTGTATCTCCCTGATTCAAGCTAAGGACTGAGTTTGTTTTGAGTTGTAATTTGTAAGCTACTCCTAAGCTTTTAAGTACGGAGTGAGTATGTGTTATTAGCGTGTGTTCCTCTTGGTTGTGTTTTATGTTTTGTGTGTTTGATAACAATACTGTGTGTGTTGTTCGTAGGAATTGAGACGGGGTCTCATATCTAGGAGTTCCTAGATAGAGTTGCCACTGGTAGGGTCTAGGTGCAAAGTCAAGTAGTGGGTCTGCGTTGGTCTTTTCACTAGAACTATAATAGTGGAATCATTCCTGGATTGGTATCCCCCAGAGTAGGAGAGTTGCTCCGAACTGGGTTAACAAACTCACTGTGTACTTTATATTTCCGCTGTGTTCCTTTTAATTTGTGCCTTGTTGCGTTGCGCTATTTTAATTGTTGTTCTGAGTAGACACGCGCTCGGACAGTTGTGCCATCATTGTGCACAGCATATTTCAGTCAGGTTGCCAGGAATTTCAATTGGCATCAGAGCAGGCACCCTGTTCTGTGTGGGTGAGCTCCAGGGAAAGAAGTTTCTGGCTCAATGGATAAAGAAGGAGGACTGGTGAACAGACCACCCTTGTTGGATGGGTCGAACTATGACATTTGGAAATCACGCATGACAGCATTCTTGAAATCTCTAGACAGCAGAGCTTGGAAGGCTGTGATCAAGGCATGGGTCCCTCCTAAAATAAAAGATGCGAATAATGTTGATACTGATGAGTTAAAACCAGAAGAGGAGTGGTCTACAGAAGAAGACACTGCAGCTATTGGAAACTCTAAAGCCCTGAATGCTTTGTTTAATGGTGTTGACAAGAACATGTTCAGGTTGATTAAACAATGTACTATTGCCAAGGAAGCTTGGGATATCCTAAGAACAGCTCATGAAGGTACTCAAAAGGTCAAGAAGTCAAGGCTACAACTGCTAACAACACAGTTTGAGAATTTGAGAATGAAAGAAGGAGAGAGTGTTCATGACTTTCACATGAATGTGCTAGAATATGCTAACACTTTTGAATCCTTGGGGGAAAAGATATCCGATGAAAAACTGGTAAGCAAAATTCTCAGGTCCCTGCCTAAGAAATTTGATATGAAAGTATGTGCTATCGAGGAGGCCCAAGATATTGGAGATATGAAAGTTGATGAGTTGATTGGATCTCTTCAAGTTTTTGAATTAAAGGCTAATGAAAGATCTGAAAAGAAGGACAAGAACATTGCCTTCATCTCCAACACTGATGAAGATGATGTGGAGAGTAATTTAGATACTGATGAGAGCATCTCTGAAGCTATTGTGTTGTTGGGTAAACAATTTAATGAAGTTCTGAAGGGGATGGACAGACGCCCTAGGACACATGCTCCGGACAACAGTCGCAGCATCTATAAAAATGTCAACAATCAGAGGAAACCTAGAACTGATGACAAAACCAATCAAAGCAAAAGGGTGCAATGCCATGAATGCGAAGGATATGGTCACATCAGAACTGAGTGTGCAACGTATCTGAAGAAACAAAGGAAGGTGATGACTGGTTCTTGGTTTGATGAAGATGAGTCAGAAGAAGAACCTGAAACTGCAAAACATGTGAATGCCTTGACTGGAGTGTGCACATCTGACAATGAATCTAGTGATGAAGAGCTAACATATGATGAACTGGCTGATTCTTACAAGGAGTTATACCTCAAAAGTGAGGAAGTTTGTAAAACTTTAGAAAAACAAAAAGGGACCATCGCTCTCCTGCAAGCTGAGAAAGACAAACTTCTGAAAATAAACTCAGACCTCAATGATGAGGTTATCTTACTTACTTCCAAGATTGGCAATATGAACAAGCAACTGCGGATGATGAACAAAGGTACTGATGCTTTAGACGAAATTCTGGAAATAGGACAGAAACCTGGAGATTCTAAAGGTATTGGGTTTGACTACAGTTCTATGCCTCAGCAGAAAACTATTACCAGTGAGACAGTTTGTGGCACCTGTTAGTACTCATGATCATACTATGTCAAGACAGATGCCCCAGCATCAGGTGAGACAACAGGCATCAGGATATAGGACCAGATCTAAAGGAAGGAATTATGCTTGGGTATGTCATTACTGTGGAAGAAAAGGACATATCAGACCTTTCTGTTTTAAATTACATGGTTACCCAGACAGGACCTATTCACCAAGACCTGATCCCACAGTAAAGATCACCAAAAAGCAGTGGAAGCAGAAAAATGATAATTTCACAAGCAACACTATGGATCCTAGAAAAATAGAACCAGAAGCTGATGAGATTGCTCAAATTGCTCATACATCTCTGAGAGTGTCATCCAGAAATGATTGGTACTTTGACAGTGGATGTTCCAGACATATGACTGGTGATAAAAATTATTTGACTGATGTTAAGCCTTATGCTACAAGTTTTGTGACTTTTGGGGATGGAGCCAAAGGAGAAATAAAGGGTGTAGGAAATCTTGTGGAAGAGGGTCTACCCAAACTTGATAAGGTGCTTCTTGTGAAAGGATTAACTGCCAACTTAATAAGTATTAGTCAACTGTGCGATCAAGGAATGAAGGTCAACTTTACTAAGAGTGAATGCTTAGTTGCTAACAGTGAAGGGGACATCCTGATGAAAGGTGTTAGATCAAAGGACAATTGCTACTTGTGGGTCTCTCAAGATAAAGCAAAGTTATCTACTTGTCTAATAACCAAAGAAGATGAAGTTAAGCTATGGAAGGACAGGAAGCCAACAGTGAAGCATTTCCATGTGTTTGGTAGTAAGTGCTATATTTTAGCTGACAGGGAACCAAGAAGAAAGATGGATGCTAAAAGTGAAGAGGGAATCTTTCTAGGCTATTCAACAAACAGCAGAGCCTATAGAGTATACAACTCCAGAACCAAGACAGTGATGGAATCTATAAATGTGGTTGTTGATGATGAAGGTAATAATGTTGTGACAGATGATGCGACATTTGACGCAGCTTCTGACCTACAGGAAGCAAAGAAAGCAGATGAAGCAAGTGATAAGCAAGATTCTGAAGTAACTGGCCCAGAGAAGACTGCTCCCAACAAAGGACCATCTATCAGAGTTCAGAAAAATCATCCCATAGATCAAGTCATTGGCGATCCTAACCAAGGGATCACAACTAGAAGGAACTATGATGAGGTATCTAATTCTTGCTTTATATCTAAACTTGAACCAAAGAATGTTAAGGAAGCTCTAACTGATGAGTTCTGGATAAATGCTATGCAAGAAGAATTAACTCAGTTCAAGAGAAGGAATGTGTGGGACCTAGTTCCTAGACCAGATAATGTGAATGTTATAGGTACCAAGTGGGTTTATAAAAACAAGTCTGATGAAAATGGTACTATCACTAGAAACAAAGCCAGACTGGTTGCACAAGGATATTCTCAAATTGAAGGTGTAGACTTTGATGAGACTTTTGCTCCTGTAGCTAGGTTGGAATCAATTAGACTGTTACTTGGAATTGCATGCATACTAAAATTCAAGTTGTATCAGATGGATGTCAAGAGTGCCTTTCTGAATGGGTACTTAAATGAAGAGGTTTATGTGGAACAGCCTAAAGGTTTCATTGATCCAAGTTTTCCAAACCATGTTTACAAATTGAAGAAAGCTTTATATGGCCTGAAGCAAGCTCCTAGAGCTTGGTATGAGAGACTTGCTGAGTTTCTAATCAACCATGGCTATAGGAAGGGAGGAAATGACAAGACCCTGTTTGTGAAAGATGAAAATGGACAGCTGATGATTGCTCAAATATATGTAGATGACATAGTCTTTGGAGGAATGTCTGACCAGATGATAGAGCATTTTGTTCAGCAAATGCAATCTGAATTTGAGATGAGTCTTGTAGGTGAGCTAAAGTTCTTTCTTGGTCTTCAAGTGAAACAAATGGAAGATACTATATTTATCTCTCAAAGTAAGTATGCTAAAAATATAGTCAAGAAATTTGGGATGGAAAATGCTGCTCATAAAAGAACTCCTGCTCCCACACATGTAAAATTATCAAAGGATGAGAAAGGTGTGGATGTTGACCAAAGCATGTATAGGAGTATGATAGGAAGTCTTCTATATCTTACAGCAAGTAGGCCAGATATTACATTTGCAGTTGGAGTGTGTGCCAGGTACCAAGCTGAACCAAAAATAAGTCATCTGACTCAGGTAAAGAGAATTCTGAAGTATGTGAATGGTACTAGTGATTATGGTATGTTGTATTCTCATGGGGAAAGCACTGTGTTGTTTGGATATTGTGATGCTGACTGGGCTGGAAGTGCAGATGATAGAAAGAGTACCTCTGGTGGATGTTTCTTTCTAGGCAACAATCTTATATCCTGGTTCAGTAAGAAGCAAAATTGCACTTCTTTGTCTACAGCTGAAGCTGAGTACATAGCAGCTGGTAGTAGTTGTTCTCAATTGTTGTGGATGAGACAGATGCTGAGTGAATACAATGTCAAGACAGATGCTATGACATTATATTGTGATAATCTGAGTGCAATTAATATCTCCAAGAATCCTATTCAACATAGCAGGACCAAACACATTGACATTAGACATCATTTTATAAGGGATCTTGTTGAAGACAAAATTGTTACTCTTGAACATGTTTCAACTGAAGAGCAATTAGCAGATATTTTTACCAAAGCCCTTGATGCTAATCAATTTGAAAAATTAAGACGGAGGTTGGGGATATGCTTAGTTGAAGAATTGTAGCAATTAATGTGCAAGGGACGTGCAGCTATTATTTTTTCCCTCGTCAACCGCTTATTGCACGTCACTCAAGGAGGTTATTGCTCACTTGCCTTTTTCAAAACTCTTGCACGTTATCATCATTACCTTTGTCCTAACTTCTCTCAACCTCTCATTGCCTCTCTTACCGCGCACATCTTCTTTCAAAAATCGTCCACTTCTCATACCTTCACATTCCACATCATCACCATGGCTGATTCGTCTTCGCATCCAACTACACAAGATCAAGCTGAAGCCGTCATCACTGATGCGCAACCCCTCACCACTATCCCTAGCGCTCCTACAAAGAAGCGTCGCACTAGGGCTTCTGCACCACGAAGGAAGACACCTGCCAAATCTAGCAAAGCTGCCTCCTCCACCGCTGTGAACACCAGATCAAAATCAAAAGGTAAATCTTCTACCACTCCTGCTGCTCCAAAAGTAGGACTTAGTATGGGTGATCTGTACCTTAAGGACAACCCTTTTGTATCGACTGTTGTTGAACCACATGCTGAACCTTCTGTCACTGAATCTGAAAATGTCGCTGTTGAGAGTACTGTAGCCATGCCCGAAACCCTAGGTTCTGATAATCCTAAGGTAGATGAAAAATTAGCTGGTGATTCTTCGAATTCTCCTATCGAGAAAGATGTTACTACTGGTTCTGGTGAAAAGGATGATGTTGATATGGCTGTGTCTGAGACACCTGCTGATTCCCCTGCCACAACAAAGAATGCTGTGACAGATGCTCCCGCATCTTTGTCACAAGCTCAAGAGGAGCCTGATGTGGTAGTTCCTAATATTTCTGGTTCTGTGAGTGTCCCTGAGAGTGAGTCCTCAGAGTCTGAAGATGAAGGGACTGAGACTCAAGATGGTGTAAATGATACTGAGACTGCCAGTTTAGACTGTGCTGATACTATTGTTGTTGAGGAAGCTGTGCCTGAAGAAAGACCTCAGGCAGAAACTGTTGCTATTGGTGTTGCTCGCAGGACAAGGAGCAAATCTGAAAAATCTGCTACTGTTGTTAGTGAAGGAGAAAAGGATAGGAAGAAGAAAACTGTAAAGGCTGGGAAGAGGCCTGTATATGGTCCCCCCAAGGCTGGAAGCAAGAAGGTGGCTCAAAGTGGTCACAAGAAGAAGAGCTTAAAAAGAAAAGACCCTCCCTCTAGTGACTCTGAGTTTGAGGTTGCTGAGCCTGAAGCTGCCACATCTGGTGGGGCTTCCAGAAAAACAATGAAGGGTATGAAGATACCTCTGACTATTCCTCCTGCCCCTCTTGATAATGTTTCCTTTCATTTGGAAAATGGTTCCTCTAGGTGGAAGTTCATATACCACAGAAGACTGGGTCTTGAAAGAAATCTTAAAGAAGATGTTTTCAAGTGTCAAAAGCTGGTTGATTTGTTGGAGTTTGCTGGTCTTATGAAGACTGTGAGAAACTTGGGTCCTTGTTATGATAAGCTGGTCAGGGAGTTTTTGGTGAATGTTTCTGATGAGTGTGATGACACAAGAAACCCTGAGTATAGGAAGGTTTTTGTTCGTGGTAAGTGTGTGAATTTTTCTCCTATGGTGGTGAATGCATACCTTGAGAGGTCTACTGAGGAGACCCCTGAGCTTGAGGTCACTGAGGACACAATCTGCAGGACAATTACTGATAACAAGATTAGACATTGGCCAAAGCATTTGTCTTCTGCTCAACTGTCTCCTTTGTATGCTGCTTTGAATAGGATCTGTGCCCAAAATTGGACTCCAACCACTCACTCAAATTCTGTTGCATCTGGGTTGGCCAAGTTCATTTATGCTGTGGGAACCAAGTCACCCTTTGATTATGGAGCTTACATCTATTATCAAGTTTTGGAGCATGCTAAATCTTTTGCTATTAAGTTCCCAATTGCTTTTCCTACCCTCCTGTGTGGAATTATTCTTCAGCAACACCCTGATATTTTGATAAGCAGTGATGTGCCCTGCAAGAGGCCTAGTCCTATGGCTTTGGATTGCAGTCTGCTGTCTGAGACACATGATGCTGATGTAGCTGGTACTTCTGTCCGGACATCTGGTGTGCTCTCCAGAAAGCAAATGATTGCTGATCTTACTGAGACAAGTGTGGCCCTTGGAGCTAGGAAGGTGAAGATTGACAAGATTATTGCAGCTTTGAAGGCTGAAGCTGATGCTGAGGGTGAGCAGGATGAGGAAGAAGGAGGAGATAAGGATGTTGCTTCTGCTGGTGACTCTGAAGATTCCTCTGCTGATTCTGAGGATTTCTGATTTTCTTGTTTTGTTCTGAACCCTTTTGATGTACTCTTTTTGCTTTTTGTTGGTGACTGGGCTTTGCCCTGAATTCTTATGCACCTTGTGTGCCTCTGGTCTGTAATATGCACTCTTTGTGGTCTCTCTGCACTCTTTATGGCTCTATGCACTTTCTATGAGTTTGCTCTTTCTGTTGGTTGTCTGAATTTTTGGCTAAAAAGGGGGAGTAGAATTTGATTTATTATCTGTTGCTTGTGTGCTGATTTGAAGCCTCTATTATGTATGGCTACATGTGTTGAGGGGGAGTGTAGTATATGTTGAGGGGGAGTGTATTATGTTGAGGGGGAGTACTGGTACATGCATGTTTTGAGGGGGAGCTGAGCTCTTGAGTTTTTATTCTTGGTGTGTGGAAATTTATTTTTTCCCTTCTCTATGTGATTACACTATATGAGAGTTTATTTCTCTCTAGTTGTTCTTATGAGGCTAGATGTTTGTGCTATCTGGTGCATGTCTCTGATTCTACTTGCAAGCCATCTTTGACTAATTCTCGCTTTGAAGTAATCTCACTCTATGCTACGATTTTTTCCTTCCTTGTTGTGTGCTTATGTTGACGTGAAGGAATCTTATCTGTGTATTTCCCAAAGAACTGGCTCTAGAGTGTTTTAGCCAAAATTTTGCCAAAGGGGGAGATTGTTGGGTTTTTGTAGATTGGCTACATTTTGCAAAAACATCTACTAGCCAGATGCTGGGACAGATGTGGTAGCATATGGAACAGCATTGCGTGAGTTGTGTTTTCGCGCCAGCTAGCGCCTTATATTTGTGTACGCAATCTTCCAAAGATTTGCTTGAAGATTTATTTTCCTCTAGCTTGCTGATCAAGGCGCGTGTATCTGATTGAAGATTTGCTTGAAGTTTTATTTGCCTTGCTATTTGTTCCACAAGATATTGTTCTATATTTGGAAGCTTTTTATTATTTCTAGAAGATTGTTTCAGCTGGACCGGTCAATGTTCATGCTCTATTTCGAAGCCCAGACCCGTGGTATCTCAGTACTATATATTGGTGAAGGCAAACCCTAGTTGGGTAACTAAAAACCGTGTGTGTTAGTAAAGCGTGTGTTTTAAGGTTTTTAGGGTTTTGTTTGTTAATTGTGAGCCTTGCTTGTATCTCCCTGATTCAAGCTAAGGACTGAGTTTGTTTTGAGTTGTAATTTGTAAGCTACTCCTAAGCTTTTAAGTACGGAGTGAGTATGTGTTATTAGCGTGTGTTCCTCTTGGTTGTGTTTTATGTTTTGTGTGTTTGATAACAATACTGTGTGTGTTGTTCGTAGGAATTGAGACGGGGTCTCATATCTAGGAGTTCCTAGATAGAGTTGCCACTGGTAGGGTCTAGGTGCAAAGTCAAGTAGTGGGTCTGCGTTGGTCTTTTCACTAGAACTATAATAGTGGAATCATTCCTGGATTGGTATCCCCCAGAGTAGGAGAGTTGCTCCGAACTGGGTTAACAAACTCACTGTGTACTTTATATTTCCGCTGTGTTCCTTTTAATTTGTGCCTTGTTGCGTTGCGCTATTTTAATTGTTGTTCTGAGTAGACACGCGCTCGGACAGTTGTGCCATCATTGTGCACAGCATATTTCAGTCAGGTTGCCAGGAATTTCAATTTGGAATTCCCATTTATTCAGTTTATAAAAACTTCTTCTATTTTTTATGGTAGTATTTGAAACAAAATATTTTTCAAAATCATAAATATTTTCATGTCTCTTTCAAAAGCACGAACAACAAACACATTTTCTTTGAACTCATGAATAAGTGAAGGGTGTGTCAACAACTATCCTGAGAACGGATAAACTCTGCAGTTTTGAACTTGGTCAATTGCTAAAAAAAAGAAGAAAAGAAAAAAGAGATAGAGAAAAAGAAAAGAGCTCGGTAAGTCGAAAACCCGAAAGGGCGGCTTAGGCAAAAATGAGCGTCTCGGTGGATCGAAAACCCGAAAGGGCGGTCCAGGGAAAAAAGAGGGGCATACAAAAGAATATATTCCCGGTGGGATGAAAACCTGAAAAGGCGGTCCAGGCAAAAGTTAGGGATTCCAAAAAAAAAAGAGATAAAAAACAAAGGATAAACATGACCACAGAAGCACCAGTTCTTCTACCAGGTTCTTGGATTAGCACGTTCTCCCCAGGAGGTGTTTACTTCCCATCAGTTGCTGCATATGTCGGGCTTTACCCCGTCAGCATTGTGATATGTCCCCCAGTGACATCATCCCCCAATGAAGATTACCGAGTGTTTGTAATGCGACGTCGGTCCACTTTCCATCTCACCTGTCTAATCTTGTCTCATCAGGTCCATCAGTTATACACTCATACAAGTCGTACTATCATACATACATTCACACATTCAAGCATATGCAACATACAGACAATGTCATTAATACATGGTTGCATTAACCACCATGGGTCTTACTTTGTTTATCTTTTCCATATCAATCAATCATGAATAATTTGTAACCCTCTCCTTCCCCAAGTGTCATCCTCCATGTGTCTTGTCCAAAGATGTCACCCTCTTTATGCCAAGTGACAGTTTCTTTAATGAACAACTTTGCATCTTTTATCTTGTTTTGTCGTCAGTGGCCAGTTCGGCTATAACCCGAACAGCTGACATTTATCTTTGTTTCTTGTGGCTAGTTCGGCATTAACCCGAACAGCTGACATTTATCTTTGTTTCTTGTGGCTAGTTCGGCAGTAACCCGAACAGTTGACATTTGTCTTTGTTTCTTGTGGCTAGTTCGGCAGTAACCCAAACAGCTGACATTTATCCTTGTTTCTTGTGGCTAGTTCGGCAGTAACCCGAACAGCTGACATTTATCTTTGTTTCTTGTGGCTAGTTCGGCAGTAACCCGAACAGCTGACATTTATCTTTGTTTCTTGTGGCTAGTTCGGTAGTAACCCGAAGCTGACATTTATCTTTGTTTCTTGTGGCTAGTTCAGCAGTAACCCGAACAGCTGACATTTATCTTTGTTTATTGTGGCTAGTTCGGCAATAACCCGAACAGCTGACATTTATCTTTGTTTCTTGTGGCTAGTTCGGCAGTAACCCGAACAGCTGACATTTATCTTTGTTTCTTGTGGCTAGTTCGACAGTAACCCGAACAGCTGACATTTATCCTTGTTTCTTGTGGCTAGTTCGGCAGTAACCCGAACAGCTGACATTTATCCTTGTTTTCTGTGGCTAGTTCGGCAGTAACCCGAACAGCTGACATTTATCTTTGTTTCTTGTGGCTAGTTCGGCAATAACCCGAACAACTGACATTTATCCCCAGTGAAACCATGTTATCCCCAGTGGAGTTGGATCCTGTTTCTTTAACAGACTCGGGTATTCTTTTGTTTTGTTATCCCCAGTGGAGTCGGATCCCGTTTCTTTAACAGACTCGGGTATTCTTTTGTTTTGTTATCCCCAGTCAATGTGTAGTAGTGGGGAAGAACAAGAAAAAGCTCTGAAGCTAGCAAGAGAAGCAATAGAGAAGATAGAAGAGGAGATTAAGGGGAAGAAATTCTTTGGGGGGGACAATATTGGGTACCTTGACATTGCACTTGGATGGATTTCTTACTGGCTTCCTATTTTTGAGGAAGTTGGGTCTATGCAGATAATAGACCCATTGAAATATTCAGCCATCACTGCATGGATGACCAATTTTCTCAACCACCATGTGATCAATGACAGCTTGCCCCCAACAGACAAGATGCTTGCTTACTTCCACTCTCGTAGAAAGGCATTGTCTGATGCATTTCATGGCTGGTTTAAGGTTTAGATCTTTTTTCACTATCTTTCTTAATGTGAATGTGATAATTTCACATATATTTGTATTGGATTAGCTAAGTTGGATAAGATTTGGTTCAATTAATTAGTCACTATCTATTGATTGCATATACTAAGACCTTTTCAACCTTGTGAGTAGGTTGGAGGACCACTGAAAAGCCAATTATATTATTATTTGACCTCTAAATTTCATTTATCCAATTAATGCGTTATTTTCTCTTTATATTTCTTTTTATCACATCTTCAACCTATCACATTTATCACATCATACTATATTTATTTATTTCTCTTTCAAGGTGTATACTCTCTTGGTTATTCTATGCTCTAATCGTTTGAATCGTTTATTGCACCTCTTCTCTATCAAAATTCGGAACCCTTTTATTTGGCTCAAGTTTGAAACCCTCCTATTGGATGCAATGGCCAAAATAGAATATATATATATATATATATATATATATATATATATATATATATATATATATATATATATATATATATATATTTGTCTTTTTGGGGAATTTGGATGAATATAAATACTAACAAGAGAATCTCTAGCATTTACTCAAATAAAAGAAAAAAAACAAGTGAATCTCTAACATGCCCTCTATTTTCATTACTCTTCCTTCTATTGATTAAATTTCATATAAATTTCACAAAAATAGTGTGATCAATTTAAATTTCAACCAATTCAAACCTTAACACTTAAAAATCACTGATATATAGATACATACAGATTATCCATCAACGGAGTTTTTACGTCGTTAATGGGGATTGAGCTCATGTCTTTCTGGAGTATGAGTCAACACCTTACCAATTAAACCAGCCTCCATAGGCTAAAAAAAACTAGTTTTGTGTCTCACCATACAATATTTGTCAAAATAACCACAATTATTCCTTACACTTCATTTTCTTATATATATTCTTAAATCTTCGAGTACTGTTAAGATCAACACGTGTGATTGTTTGTTAATTAAATTAAATTTTAGCTAAATAAATACAGCTTGTAAAAGCAAAACAGTTTATTCATGGTTTATAACCAACAATTTTAAAAAGCTTTATAGTCTAATTATATTTCACCATGATGCCATATCTACTACACTTAATCTAGGTTGTAATAATTCAACTAATTAGATCATGTTTTCTTTTCAAAAACACTAACTAAAAACATGGTTTTGAAACAGTGATTGTTGAAAAAGCACTATATCTATTTTTACAATTAGATATGGATATATTAAGTTTTGTTTTATCAGAAATCTCAAGTAAGTAATAGAAATTTATATTTTGAATAATTATATGGACTCACTATGATAAAAATTATATTAGCTATTATTTTTCATTACATGTATTTATTTCTGTAAGTAACATTAAGAGAGCTTTATTGTTGAAAAAGCACTGTCTATTTTTACAATTAGATATGGATATATTAAGTATTATTTTTTTCCAGAAATCTCAAGTAAGTAATAGAAATTTATATTTTGAATAATTATATGGACTCTTAATTTATTTCTGTAAGTAACATTAAGAAAGCTTTATTGTCTTTCAAAAAAATTAAGAAAGCTTATTAAACTACCAAATAAGTTCTCTTAATTTTTATAAAAAAAAAAAAGTAAGAGAGCTTATTAAACTACCAAATGAGTACTCAATTCGTTCATAACATGAGCTTTGAGTTTGTCTTCTCTGTCCATGGTGACCCTAACATGTAACACACAAAAAAGCCACCCGATCCCCACACGCCATCTTTCCGTGAAAACTCTTGGGTTCCTCCCATGAAGACCCTATCCGTGCAAAAGAAGATATGATTGAGAAGAAACTTGGCTGTATTGAACTCGAATATGGTAATCGCCTTCTACCAAAGTTATACTTAGAGGCACAAGTCTTCCAAGAATTGTGTACCCCTTGGAAAGATGCCCTAGTTGTGAAACTATTGGGAAAAAACCTCGGTACCACTGGTAGGAAAAATATGGGTGAATTACCATTGGTATAAGGTCAAGTACGAAGGTCTTCATCTAATCTGCACCAATTGTGGTTGTTATGGTCATCTAGGGAGGAACTTCACTCTCACAACTGCTAACCATGGGAGAAACCACATCATCAACAAACAACTGCCGCCAACCACCCTCCTAAAACTGAAACCCAGCAAAACCAGAATATTCCTGATCCTTCCCAGCCTCAATTAATTCACAATTCTCATAACAGTAAAGAATTGCTTGCGAGTTCCACTAAAAAGGAGGAATAATTAGCAATGATGAGGGAGTTAAAGATTTACACGGTGATTGGCTTCTAGTCACCAAGAGAAAGAAAACAACCAATCACCCTACCTTAAATGCCCCAAAAAGTGTTACATATAAGACAAATAAGTTTAATGCTTTAGCACCCCTGGCCCACCAAGTCAAACCCTCGGCAACTCAGTACAAACTTCCACCTAGACCTAACCCTAATGATATCACACACACAAACAAAAGCACCTCTGACCCAAAAAGGCGCCGCCAGGAGGAGAGAAATTATTTGCTAGTCATTACTTAATCAATTGCCTCTACCAAAATTGACAACAAAAAGCCTCCAACCACCTCATCAACTCATATGACGTAGAACCTCCCCAATCTGCAACGCCGTATGTCACCTATTCTATAAGGACCTGATCCCCGAGACTACTAATCAACGATAAATAAACAACTAGCATGCAATCGGAACCTTACATTTCTTCATAAAACTCATATTAAACATATAATATGAAAATCTCATCAATAAAAATCAACATATCGCAGCGGAATATCTCAACATACATATGATCATCTCGAGTCATCTCAAAACATCTCAAAATAAATACATAAGTATCTGGATCATAAAGATCACTCAAAAATAAATCCAACAAAGTACGAAAAATAAAATCTCAGACGACATCCTAATCAAAGCATCCTAACTCTAGACGTCTCCAAGCAAAGCATAAAACATGAGTTAGGCGTCAAGCCACAACCCATCACGACTAATCGAAAGCAAGCACTCAATAGTCAATCCTGCAAATCTACATCCACAAGGGATAAGGCGACAAAGCCACTTGAGGGTAAGATATACATTCATTAATAAGAAATAATGAACAAGTGCAGATCAGACAACATTCATATCATCACATTATTCAAACATAACAAATTGGATTATCCGAAATTTAAGAACATGTAACTCATAATCATATTCTCATACAAGTCTAACTACTCCATCATATCACTCATCATTTACAATCATCCAATTCATACCATCATCGATAAACAATTAACAAGTTAATTATAACAATTCATCACATCACATCTTCAATGCACAATTACCACTTAGATGCACAAATTCTCATCAACGCATTAATAGATAAGACTCAACTTATGCAATGCTCCTAGACGACTCTATATGTTTTACGGTACCGCCACCGATGAACTCCCTGTTGGTAGCAACAAAAGTAAGTATTTTTATATCGTCTCCACAGGGACTAGTGCGCTATCTCAAGTCATTCAACAATCGTTATCGTTTTGAGTGTTGGGTTTTATAACTTTGTTTGCTATAAACTATTGGAACCTAAAAGCGGAAATAAAGACGACGAGAAATAGGGAATAAAAGCGTTGAGATCGGAGTTCCTCAATCGAGCATCGAAAATAATCTAATAATCATGCATATGAATTCTAGCATTTTAGCGAAATTATCACGTATCACTCGACAACACCATTCGTGTCCAAATGACGTCGTGAGATCGATCGTATCGTTTAATAGACGATTTCCCAATCTATCAAACGATCCAAAAGCTTTACGTTCCAATACTTTTTGTGATTATCAAAACCAAAATCCATGTCTAGAATTTCTTATTTTGATAGAAGATTATTCTCACCAAAGATTCAAACGTATTCGTCAATAACATTTAAATCAGACATAATAATGAATAGCAAGAATAACCTCAATATCACAAAAGTTGCTAGAATCATATATTTAAAGATTAAAGATTACATCTAAGCTAGATAAAGTACCTCCAATCCCAACAAAGGGGAGTTAGTTGTTCATTTTCATGACAACTATACAAAAGTGTAAAGAAAGATGAAGATCCAAGCCTAAGTTCTTGATTTCCCAAAGAGTCTTAGTTGATTCCACACTTCAATCACTCTTGCTCCATGAAGATCACCTCTCTTAGCCCTATGTTCTGTCTAAAACTCTAACCTAAAATATACTACTAAACTGTAATAATAATCTGTCCTCAAAAAAGTATGAAACAAAGCTTAAATACTAAAAGCTAAAAGTGTAATCTCGCTCAGCGAGCTTTCATTCGCCCGGCGAGTTAAGCTTTTTTTGCCAGTGGTTTTCAGCCACGTCTTCAAATAGCATTAAACCGCCTTGGATATCGCTGAGAGATGATAATTTCGCTGGGCGAAATCATGCTTCCCCTGCTTCTGAAATTCTCTGCCTAAGCTCGCCATTCTTTCGCATTTCGCTCGCTGGGCGAGTTTATCAGATTCTTTTCTTCTTGATTCTTTGCTAAATTTCAAGTCCTGGCTTGCATTTTCCTGCACAAATGGATGGGGAAAGAAGTAAAAGCATAATTTGGCATTTATTCATAAATTCAATGCTTTTCCTATAATAACTTGTAAAACAAGCTACTAAAGTGCTTAAATTAAATATGTTTTTTAACTAATTTCTGGCACTTATCACTCTCCCCAACTTAAATCTTTGTTTGTTCTCAAACAAAAGACTCCAAAAGGAAAAGTTTACAAACCTTGGACTCAAGTACAGTACAAGCAAAGAAATGAAAAGTTTTCAGATCGCATAATTCAAATGTGGATTGTACGGGCAAGTATAAAGTTTCTCATTAATCTAGATATATACTATGAATGTGACATAAGTCCTAAACACAAAATTCACATCACACAATTCAAGTCAATAACAAAATTAACAATGAACCACACCTAACACACTTCTTTGAAAGTAAATAAAACAAATTGAAATCATGAAGTGAGGGTTTTGAACACTCATCCGGCAAATCTGCTTACAACCTGATTAAGTTATGTGTCCATCCAAATATCATCTCAAAAAGCACAAAAGCATAGATCAAAAGGTCTTTGAGGGTTGTAACTTGGCTTGGTTTCCAAAAGAAATGTCATATGTGGGAAAAATTGAATTCAAAAGACCAAGCATAGAGGAACATTTTTTCTAATTACACAACTTCCTCCAAATTTTCATTATCAACCCTTGGTGATATACAAATAGTACTTTGATCTTGACAACTTTTTTGATTTATTGAATTTTTCTCTTTTTTTTCTTTTCTTTTTCTTGGTTCCTTTTCTTTCTTTTTTTCTTTTCTTTTTCTTTTTCTTTTCTCTCTCTTTTTCTTGTTGTCAAGATCAATTTCAAAGTTCACCATTACTTGACATACACTACCTCCCTTTTCTCCCCAACTTATTCAAAATGATACCCTAATTGAATGTTCCCTTATCAATAGGCAAGGGACGAATAAACATGATGGTTTAGGGTTCAAAATGAAGGTAAAAAAATATCAGAATCCAATATTGATTTAACTATGAACTTGATTTTGAAAAACTTGGGCAAATTCATTAAGCATTGTGCTTATGAATATTGACAGTTCATAGTTAAGGATTCTGATTCATTAGGCTCAAATGGGGTTATCAAATACTCACTTTCTCACAGGGTAGGCTTTTTGTGGTCAAGTGTTTATTCTCAATTTCAAAAAGAATGCCTTGATCATTCCAGTGCTTTCATACAATTCAAAACAATTATCAGATTTAACATAAAACAATCGAGTGAAACAATGAATGCCGGTCTCCTGCATATATGTAAAGCACTTGAGGATTCCTCACATTTAGGCTAGTTCTAAGTGGTGCACATAATAAGCATGTTATCGCGTAAAACTATATGAGACAAATTTTGTGCAAAGTACTCATTTCAAATTCAAGTACACATCTAGAAAAGCAAGAAACAAGTACCTTGGCTTTGCACTTTGTCACAAATTTTATAACATAATCACACACCTGATACGTTGCTCAACGAACTAGACGTTCGCTTAGCGAGCTTATCAGTAAGCTTCGCTCAGCGAAGTAATATCTTGCTCCGCGAGAATGACAGATTTCAGAATTTTCAAAAATGCATCATTTCAAAAGACTTGTCATTTTTAGCTTCACATATGGTTTCTAAAAAGCATTAATAAAGCATAAATACTTACAAAATTGGGTTGCCTCCCAACAAGCGCTTGTTTTACGTCGTTAGCTCGACGCCTGTTTCGTTAGGGTGGCCAAAATGAGACCGAACGCACATCAGCCTTTGTATTCCTTTGTTTTGGGAGGAATTCCATGAACTTGAAGTAGAGCTGATGTGGAGTCCATATCCTCCCTATCCAGAGTTTGTTGAGCAAGGAACATATGTGGTCTATTACAAAATCAATTTCTGCCTTGCTCACTTTCATCCCTTCTTTTCACAAGTTTCTTCCTTGTTAAGAAACTGTTCCTTTTTCTCACTATCCATCACTTCTTCATTATCAACAGTTCTGGCCTCTTCAGAATCTGACCTTTCTTGAGGAAGTTCTACTTTGTGTGGTATCTCTATTTCTTCCACTAATTTCCTTATACCACATCCTTCTAACATTATCTCTTCCTCACTTTCATCAACATCGTCTTCAACAATCTCTCTGAATTCAAAAGTGGATTGATTATTGGTCTGAACATCCATGATTCTTGATGAAAAATTTAATTGAACTTGCAAAAGTTCCAATTGAATTGATAAAGCTCTCAATCTTTGGTTGGTATTTTGCACGTTGATCATGGATTGTTGCATGAACATATTCAAAATATTTTCCGTTGTTGACATTTGTTCATCTTCAGAAGGATATTGTTGATATTGTTGATATGATTCATACTCGAATGGAGTATAGAAGTTGAAATAATCATGATCAGCCATGATTTCGTTTATGTTGAGAATCTGAAACGAGTGCAACTAACAAGAAAATTTTCTTTGTATAACAAAGAGGGTTAATGCAAACACAATTTAACAATGTACAAAAGAGAAGAAAAATATTAACAAGATATATATACAGATGCTCAAAACAATACAAATTGTTGCGATGCTCAAAATATCTAAACACCAGTCCCCGACAACGGCGCCATTTTGTTGGTAGCAACAAAAGTAAGTATTTTTATATCGTCTCCACAGGGACTAGTGCGCTATCTCAAGCCATTCAACAATCGTTATCGTTTTGAGTGTTGGGTTTTATAACTTTGTTTGCTATAAACTATTGGAACCTAAAAGCGGAAATAAAGACGACGAGAAATAGGGAATAAAAGCATTGAGATCGGAGTTCCTCAATCGAGCATCGAAAATAATCTAATAATCATGCATATGAATTCTAGCATTTTAGCGAAATTATCACGTATCACTTGACAACACCATTCGTGTCCAAATGACGTCGTGAGATCGATCGTATCGTTTAATAGACGATTTCCCAATCTATCAAACGATCCAAAAGCTTTACGTTCCAATACTTTTTGTGATTATCAAAACCAAATTCCATGTCTAGAATTTCTTATTTTGATAGAAGATTATTCTCACCAAAGATTCAAACGTATTCGTCAATAACATTTAAATCAAACATAATAATGAATAGCAAGAATAAACTCAATATCACAAAAGTTGCTAGAATCATATATTTAAAGATCAAAGATTACATCTAAGCTAGATAAAGTACCTCCAATCCCAACAAAGGGGAGTTAGTTGTTCATTTTCATGACAACTATACAAAAGTGTAAAGAAAGATGAAGATCCAAGCCTAAGTTCTTGATTTCCCAAAGAGTCTTAGTTGATTCCACACTTCAATCACTCTTGCTCCATGAAGATCACCTCTCTTAGCCCTATGTTCTGTCTAAAACTCTAACCTAAAATATACTACTAAACTGTAATAATAATATGTCCTCAAAAAAGTATGAAACAAAGCTTAAATACTAAAAGCTAAAAGTGTAATCTCGCTCAGCGAGCTTTCATTCGCCCGGCGAGTTAAGCTTTCTTTGCCATTGGTTTTCAGCCACGTCTTTAAATAGCATTAAACCGCCTTGGATATCGCTGAGCGATGATAATTTCGCTGGGCGAAATCATGCTTCCCCTGCTTCTGAAATTCCCTGCCTAAGCTCGCCATTCTTTCGCCTTTCGCTCGCTGGGCGAGCTTATCAGATTCTTTTCTTCTTGATTCTTTGCTAAATTTCAAGTCCTGGCTTGCATTTTCCTGCACAAATGGATGGGGAAAGAAGTAAAAGCATAATTTGGCATTTATTCATAAATTCAATGCTTTTCCTATAATAACTTGTAAAACAGGCTACTAAAGTGCTTAAATTAAATATGCTTTTTAACTAATTTCTAGCACTTATCACTCCCCGAGATCTAAAACCCCGCAATGAATTCACCATACAATCTCCGATGAAATCCCCGAGGCTTAAACCCCGCCATGAAATCACCATATCATCTCCGGACTGACTTATGAATGCATGGAACCACATAGAGACTCGACAATGCTCACCAAATATACTCATCATTTGTTATACGATTCACACCGTCTTATAACGTATCATCACCAAATCGTCACCTAACGCATTATCAAATCACTAAGGTCGCACATCAAGTCAAGTATTCAAACATCGTCACTTAATACATAACATGTATCATCATCATTTACTCAAACATCGTCACTTAAGACATAACATGTATCATCATCACATATCATTCAATATCATCATCAATAGCATCATCATTGTCATCATTAATAGCATCATCAATAGCATCATAAATATCATCATAACTCAATTTCAAGACAATTCACAAGTCCAATTGTAATTAATTAACCTCTAAGTCCTCTTATACTTACATCCAAGTTAATCAATCATAAACATCTTTATTACACTCCTACTAATCAAGTTTAAAGGTTTGGGAACAATTAGGGTCATTGGATACCTCAAAAAGTCATAAAAATATGGGTTTCGGAACTCAGGCAGGATTGCACGGTCATGCCAAAAACAGCATGGTCGTGCCCTCCCAAGCAGCAAGATCACGCACGGCCGTGCCATGTAGGCGCACGGTCGTGCCACCTGTGCAGGTCAGGGGTGACAGATTTTTCGTTCCATTTTTCGCGAAAATATTGTTTTTCAATATCGTTTTCGATCCAATTCACACCAATTTTGTCACAACACCTTAAACAAAACACACCCTACTTTCTACCACTTAACATGGCTTAAAACAACTTAATCTTAATCACTTAAAATCAAAACAACTTAATTGGATTAAATCAAAGTTTGTCTCAAAAACCCGTTTTCTCCCAAAACAACTTAAAATCCCAAACAGAACTTTACAGCAACAATTCCAACTTTCTAATCATATCAACATGTTCGTAATCACTTAATTAACAACATGAATCAACTTAAAATCAATTATATCAACAATTCACCAAATTAAGCAATTTTCACATAAACAACAACAACCACAATTCCAACTTAACCCAAACATCATAACTTCACGATTTCATCATACAAACACATAATCATACTCATAATCAATTCAATTAAGCATAATCAACACCAATTATCATGTTTCTCATCAAATTCACCAAATTTCACAAAGTTCACAAACCACATAATCAACCATGAGTTTTGATGTAGTAAAAGCATGAAAACAACAACTCAACATATACTTAATTCAGTCATCAACAAAGAGCACAAAATCAACACAATTAATCATAATCCATGAAATTAAGCTATAAGCTAAAAGCACCCAAACATACTCAAAGCTTATTAAAACTAATTAATGAAGATAATCTTCCCTCTTACCTTAGTTTCTTCACTTCTCTTGCTAACCCACTTGAAATCAACAGTCTCCCCTTTAGTTCTTCTAGATTCCTCTTCTTCCTCTTCTCCAAGTTTCTCTCTAGTTTTGTGTTAATTGTGAAGACCTAATGAAAATAACACTACACAATTCTCTTAAATATTAATGGGCTAGGTTAACTCACCTTGATGGGCTTAGTCAATCCTCATGACACTAAAAATAACACTACACTTTTACTAAGCTCACACCCCTTCTAAATTACTTATACACCATTATTTTCAAATTATAATTTCTCACATAATACAATTATGTCACTCGCCCAAATTACTAAAATACCCTTCAACTCCCAAAATTCAATAAATCATCAAAATAAACAATTAAGCACACATAAAATAATTAAATAAATAAAATACGAAAAATGGGTTGTTACATATCCTGACTCCACTTACCCACTCGGACAAAATTACCCCAGATCTAGAAAATACTCCCCATTCTACACCAAACCATTTCGCCTCCTCCCAAACTCAAACATAGATCAACAAAAATCTGGAAGTTGTCCAAACTAATTCAAACAACACTGACGGTTCTCCTGTCCAGACCAACGATGACTCTATTGATGAAATTCTTGGTAACTGCGATGAAAATCGAGAGACCATCCACCATTGTGACAAGGACATGGTCACTTCTTTATGACTTTTCCGTTCCTCTGTTTGTTTTGGAAGCTCTCCTAGACATTTCAATCCTCTCTTGGAATATAAAAAGGGCACACAATAACAATTCCATAAGACATTTGAAAGATATGATCAGAAAGTATAAACCTAGTTTCCTAGCTATTCTTGAAACTCATGTCCCATATGCAAGGTTGTCCACTTTTTGGTTAAACACTGGTTACAACCTTGTTCGTATTGTTGAAGCTCATGGGCACTCTGGAGGTATTTAGCTTCTTAAACATTCAGCAACTACCTTAACCTCAGCAGTCACTGATTTTAATCAATTCTCCATTACTTTTATGTGAGAAGTGGAGACGCCTCCACCACTTGCACCTTCATATATGCCAGCCCTAACCCTGACATGTGCCCCACTCTTTGGAACCATCTTACCAATGTCAGCTACAACATCGTTGGACCTTGGATGCTCATAGGTGATTTTAATGAGACCCTCCTCTCTAGTGATCAAAGGGGGGGAATTTTCCATTACATCAGAGTCGCCACCTTCTCTAACTTCATGGCCAACTGCAACTTATTCGACGTAACAACAACAGGTGGCCGTTTCACCTGGCACCGTAACAACAATGGCCTTCATATCCTCTCAAAGAAACTTGACAGAGGCATATTAAATGTTGTCTGGCGCCTTGCATTTCCAGAAGCCTTTGTTGATGTTCTCTACAAATTACACTCATATAATAATCTTCTCTTCCTCTGCTTTGGTGGTCTTCTCGCTAGAGGACCGAGGCCTTTCCTCTTTGAGGCTGCTTGGATCGATCACGAGGATTACGCTGGCCTGGTTGATAGATCTTGGAAGTCTTCTAATCATAATGCAATCACTGCTTTATGCAAGGTTAGATAAAACTCCATTATCTTCAATCATTATGTCTACGGTAACATATTCAAGAGAGAAAAAAACGTGTAAAAAGCAGACTTAAAGGGGTTCAGAACTATCTTCAATCCAACCATCTCTGATACTCTCATAGCCCTCATCCCAAATGTTGAACCCCCTAGTACCTACAAGAACTTTAGACCAATCAGCATCTGCAATATCATTTACAAGATTATCACCAAAGTTCTTGTACATCGCCTCAGACCAATTCTTAATACTATTATTGGTCCACATCAAAGCAGTTTTCTGCTCGGTAGGGGCACTACTGACAATTCCCTTGTTTTGTAGGAAATTATTCACTTTATGCGCAGGTCTAAAAAGAAAAAAGGATATATGGCTTTCAAAATTGATCTTAAAAAAGCTTTTGAAGATGTCAACTGGGACTTTATCCACTCTTGCCTTCAAGATTTTGGCTTCCCATACAACACTATCAAGCTCATCATGCATTGTGTTTCCTCATCCACTTTCTCTATCCTCTGGACGGTAACAAAATGCCCCCTTTAAGCCTGCTCATGGTCTCATACAGGGTAATCCGCTCTCTCCATATCTTTTGATTCTCTGTATGAAAAAGCTCTCTATTGTTGTCAACAATGTTGCATATGAAGGGAATTGGGAACCTATTCACATCTCTAACACAGGGCCCAAGCCATCTCACCTCCTCTTTGCCGATAATGTTCTCTTGTTTTCCAAGGCTCGCAACTCTCAGCTTAGATTCATCAAATATTTGTTTGATCGCTTCAGCATGCTCTTAGGTTTGAAGATTAATTTGTCCAAGTCTAGAGCCTTTTATTCTTCAAGCACTCCCCAAGAAAAAATCAACAATCTTACTTCTATTTACGGTATTCGTTGTACAACTTCTCTCGGCAAGTATTTAGGCTTTCCAATCCTCAAAGGGAGACCTAAGAAGATTGATTTTCATTTCATCGTTGAGAAAATGCAAACTAGACTTGCATCATGGAAGAACAGACTTCTCAACAAACCAGGTAGATTGTCTCAAGCTTCATCAGTTTTATCATACATTCCTTCATACTACATGCAGATTAATTGGCTCCCTCAAAGTATTTTTGATAGCATCTATCAATCAACTCACAATTTCATTTGGAGAGGCCCGAATAACATAGGTATCCACTTGGTAGGTTGGAAAAAGATTACTAGCCCAAAACATCTTGGTGGTCTGAGTATTAGATCCGCTAGAGATACCAACATTTGCCTCCTTGAAAAGCTTGTTTGGGACATTGTCTAGAACAAATTATGGGTTCATCTTCTCTCTCATAAGTATTATGTCGAATCAAACATGCTTCAAGCCAAAGTCCACAAAAGCAGCTCTCCAACTTGGTCTTCCATCATTCGTACCAAAAATGTGCTAAAAGAGGGTTATACGTGTTGAGACAAAATCCTTATTTGATGTTTTAAAGATTACAAACATATTAATTTTATTTTATCTTGTTATCTACTAATTTGTTTTGTGAGAATTGTTTCATTAGAACATTCTGAGAACATTCTGGATTCACAAAGCAAATACATCAAAAGAGCAAAGTCAGCAAAAAGAAGCATGACATGAGAAAGCTATTGAGAAGTTATCTTGGGACTTAAGCATTTCGATCCATTTGAAAGAAAAGCCCATTAAAGGATAAATATCTCATGAAATGAATTAAAGCACATGTGGAATGAACTTGACATCATCAAAGTACAAATAAGTGACATAATCAAGGTCACTTCATCTTAGCAAGCAACAGCTCACTACAGCTGTATCCTTTCACGCAAAAAGCAACACAAAGCAAGCTGAATCAACCAGAACGTTCTGAGAACATTCTGGCCGAATTGAAGAAGAAGTGTGAAATCAAATGAAGCTGTAGACAGCTGTACAAAACGTGTCTAACAGCTCTATTTTCACCCTTGGTCACCAAGACACTCCTCACCTATAAATACAAGAGGCTTTGGAAGTTAAATGCAAGAGTTTTGAAAGCAAATATTCTCTCAAGTGAAAATCATCACTACATACAAAAGCTCTTCACAAACAAGTCTCAAAGCTCTCTCTTTCTTTTGGATCATACTCTTTCGAGTTTTTTAGTAAAATCTCAAACATGTGTTGAGAATTTTATTCGATCCAAAATTCATCTCTCTCATACAAAGTGTATTGTAAATCTCAAGTCTATTTGTAACAATAGTTTGGGAAAGAAGTGTAACAACCTTTCTTGTGCGAAAGCAAAGAATTGTAGAAGCCTGCTGAGGTTGATAATACAGGGTGTAACGGACTGATCTGGTGTGATCAAGAATCTATGGTGCTAGTCAGAAGTTTCTGTTAGCAGGATACTATAGTGGATAATCTCACACAAGGTGTGGGGACTGGAAGTAGCCGGGTTTGGTGAACCAGGATAATTCTCCTGTGTCTTTCTCTCTTCCTTTCTCTCTATTATTTTCGTTACACAAAGTTCACACACTATCACTATCATAATATTACTTATTAATCTCTCCAGAACATTCTGGTCCTAATTAATTATAATCAAATTAATCCAGAGTTCTCTGGTCCTAAATTAATCACTTATATTGTTTTATTAATTCATATAACTGCTTCCAGAACATTCTGGTCCAAGATAAAACAATCTGCCTAAAATAAACCCACATTTAAAATCAACTTATAATATTGTTTTATCATTCTGCTCATATATTAATCATTCTCCAGAACATTCTGGTCCTTACTGTTTTATCATTCTGTTCTTATAATTAATCATTCTCCAGAACATTCTGGTCCTTACTTTTTATCATTCTGCTATAGTAAACATTCTCCAGAACATTCTGGTCCGTACTTTACATTTCAAATATCATTTTTCTCATTCTGCTTATATATATTAATCATTCTCCAGAACATTCTGGTGCTCACTAAAAGCAACTTAAATATTTTATATTTGATCCAGAACATTCTGGTCAGGATAAAACAAGCTTAAAACCCATAATCTTTTTATACTAACACTTACCAAGAACTTTCTTGAGTATACAAACTTGTTTAGTTTTTCAGGAATAATTTTAAAAGGGTCACAATTCAAACCCCCCTTTCTTGCGACGTTTATTGCTACTTCAATACGTGGCGAGCTGGCAGCAACTCTTCTTCCTTTTGGTTCACCAATTGGAGTGATTTTGGCTTCCTTAAAACTCTTGTCCCATTCATTGATATTCATGACCTCCACACCCAAAGCCTATACACTAATCTTTCTCTAGAAGTTGTTGATGCTATCAACAACACTCATATCTGTTTCAACGACTTAATTGAAGATGTGTTTATATGTCCCCATAACAATAATGGTGTTTACACAACCAAGAGTGGGTACAATTTGCTTCTCGCTCTCACAGATTCTAATATCAACACCAATCCTTCTCCATTTTGGTGTTGGATCTGGAAGCTTCATCTCCTGGAAAAGTATAAAGTCCTCGTTTCGATAGCTTGTCATGATGTTGTTTCCAGCTTATCTTTTCTTCACTAGAGAAACATTGTGCCTATTGTTGTTTGTTCTCGTTGTGGCCTTCATGAAGATACTTTCCTCCACTTTGATTGTGATTCTACGCACTCTAATAATATATGGCGTCAGATAGGGTTTTCTAATCTATATTTCTTCTCAGTCATAAGCACTTATGATTGGATAAAAGATGGTTTCACGGGTTCGCATTCAAATACCTTCTCAGCTGGTGTTTGGTGGGCTCAGAGGCACCGTAGTTGGATGTGTCTGAACAACGAAGTTTGGTCCCTAAATTGTCTCTCCTTTAATATTCAAAACCCGGCAGGTGTTATCAAGACTAGTTTCTCCCTCAACGTTTATGTTGCTATTGCGGATCGCTTAATCAAGTGGAATTGCTTAGACCATTATGGTGTTATTCTCAACGTGGATGAGAGTTGTCTCGGAAATCCACATCGCACCAGTTTTGGTGGGCTCATCGAAAACAATGCAATTTTCTATATTTCCGACTTCTCTGGTTTCATTGAAAATTTGGATGATATTTTTGCTTGCCGAGCTCTCGGCTATTTTTCACGGTTTACTAAATGGTTCAAGATATGAGCATTGATGAATTCATGTGCTATTTTGACTCTCTTCATTGTATCTGCCTCATTAATGGTCCATCCGCGAACTATCATGTACACGCTACTCTCATTCAAGATATATAAGATCTGATATCTTACAGCAATATCTCTATCACACCCTTCGTGAGGGAAACCAATGCACTGATTTTCTGGCTAATCTAGGAGCTTCTTCAAAATCTATCTTGACAATTCACGCGACTCCACCTGATTGTCTGCGCAACCTGCTTAGGAATGATGCTTGATGAACTTTCTTCCTTAGGGAGTAGCTCTTAGGCTGCTTTTCGTTTTTCTAGTTTCTGCTATCTTTTTTCGTTTTTGTTTGATTTATCATTGTAACCTAAAAAAAACTACCAAAGGAATTAGTATGGGGTTAAAAAAGTTCATGTCGGTGTTGATTCATTATGACAACTTTACATATTTTTACAGCTTTACATATTATGTGACATTTGCTCTATCTCAGAACACCATCTTCCACATTATGAGGTGCTTTTTAATAGCTTTATGACTCTTTTCCCACATATGGTTCATATTGGTGGTGCCTTTTTCTTCCCATCGACACCGAATCCAGTGGTGACTCAATGACTATATTCACACAGATTTACACATAGCTTTAGAACAACTATTTGAGACATTATAATAACAATTATATTAGCTATTATTATCTTTATTGTGGTGTTTTCATGGTTGGTTGTTGTAGCTACATTGTGCTTTGTTTGGACTAATTTTGACATGCAATATGTTTGGTTGTTGTAGTGACAGTGTACTTTGTTGGGATTAATATTGACATGCATTATGCTTGAAATAGTGTTTTAATTCATTTGACTTTTTTAAAAGAAAAAAAAGTCATTAAACTACGTAACAAAATGATGTGAACTTAAACAAGACTATGGCCATGCTTCGATAAGCAGCTTAACCTTCATATAAGCAATTATCTATTTTCATAAACTATCGTTTGTTTTCAACTTATAAGAAAGGGAAATTCTTGTTTACCCATCAATAAAAGGTGGGTAATACTACCCATGTTGAGTTGGCCCAATCAAAACAATGTATTTATATAACATTAAAAATAATGGAAAACAAACAAATAACTTTGATTAGTGTCAACTCAGCATGAGTTGTGTTACCCACCTTTTATTGATGGGTACCCAAGTTGTCACCTATAAGAAATTAGCCAATCTCATAAACTATCGTCGAGTTCGACTTATAAAAATAAGTTGAAAACAACTTATGAACATGTCACAAGTAGTTTTCATAAGTTCTCACAAACAATGTCACAAACACTTATGCCTGTGTTTATCTTATATTTGGCAATACAATATTTGGTAGACGAAATAACAAAAAGACATGACAAAACAATGAATCCAATTTAATAAATTAATGTGTCAATCAAACTCGTGACAAGAAAATAACAATGAGGAATATGGAAGGAAGTGGATTTTATAATTGAATTTTGGAGTGGGCACCATAATTTGTTAAATTGGAAAAACATTGAAAAACTTGAATATTAGCAAAGTTAGATTTGGAATTCAATCATGCATGGAGAAGGACATAAAGTACTTGTATATTAGCCAATTCAATAATTGCAAGAATCAATCAGTACTCAAGCATAAATGAAGCCTAAATATTGATGACTCTACACAATACCAAACACTAATTGAAGGAAGGAAAATAATAATGCATTTACCTTGATATGGAGGATCATAAAATGTTTAGTCAGGCTCGCGTAACAAATGATGAGTTCCTAGAGCCTTGACCATCGATAATCGATAATATAATACAAAACAAACTTCCAACTATGTTTATCTTCATTTCTCAACTATTTTTACCTTTTCACACTCTTTCTCACCTCTTTCTCTCTTTACATTTCGTCTCACAACCAAACCTACCCTATATGTTTATGCAGCAGGACAATTGATTAAGAATGATTTGCAATTTCCTTGCCTTTCTTCTTCTCCCGTTTCTCTGGTGGACAAAAACTTGCTACCACAACCTGATACATAAAACAGAAAGAGGAAAATAATCACTCTAAAGTTCCTCATACATGATGCAATATAATATTTTATTTCAGTAGTTTTTGATATCTAGCAGTAATGCATCATCCAAATTCTAATAAACAACGAGTTTGACAACCATCATTAGCACCAGTAAGGATGTTATTGTTGATAACAAAGGTAAATTATAAGTGGTTTCACAAGTTTTTGAATATTCTATTAGATATCCTCTTAAACAACAAATTTACCTTCACAGGACCTGCAGCTACCAGCGAACCAGCCAGTGGACCCTGAATAACCCGACCACCTATGGCCAAAGAGACAGTCAGCTTCCCAGACATTAATCCACCTTTATTTGGTTCAAACGAGCCAGTCAAGGAAAGTAGATCAAAAATTCCCTGTAAAAGCACAAAATATGAGTCAGAACACTCATTTAATATTTTCATCTAGTGCCATAACTAAAAAAAGGAAGAGGGTGATTCTAAAGACCTGTTATTTGACACTCCTTTCAACCTTCTATTGTAAAAGAATGTGTTAGTGTTTCTTAATAGGAACATA
Source organism: Medicago ruthenica (assembly GCA_018208015.1). Lineage (NCBI taxonomy): Eukaryota > Viridiplantae > Streptophyta > Magnoliopsida > Fabales > Fabaceae > Medicago > Medicago ruthenica. Next base: position 17,548,689 of record CM031376.1, read on the forward strand.
ACAGTGAATCAACTCAGTGTGAAGTTAGAGGGAATTAATGGCAAAGATATGTATCACATCACTAATAAAACATGAAAAAAGTTTTATATTCATTATGCACCTCTGTTGTCAAAAGCGGCCGCCTCAGCCGATATAGTGGAGCGGCGCGGCAAAATTGAGGTCACCGCTTCCAACCGCGTCGGAGCGGCGCAGGTGGATGATGCGGTGTGAGCGGCCGCGATCTCGGGGCCAGATCAGAGCTGTCGCGGGTCAAAACGGCCGCTATTTCCTTTTTCATGGTCCAAGAGAAGAAGAATGAGAAGAAATGAAAGAAGGAGAAGGAGAAGAAGAATGAGAAGAAATATGTGGAGAAGATAAATGGTACAGTACTGTTCTTGTTGTTGTGCGGCACTCTCAATGTTTGAGAAATTAGATCTAGGGTTAAGTTATTGCTGAAGAAGACTTATATGGGCTGGCCCACATCTAAAGAAAGTGGCCTTTAAACAAAACACGTGACTTTCACTTGTAATCTATTTTTTACCTTTTATTTTATTTTTTCAATTTAAAAAAAGTTACCAAGATATGAAAAGTGAACGGATAAACCCCCTTTTACATTTTATAGAACATTTTATTTTATATTAATACTAAAAATCAATTATTTATTTTCAAATTTTCACTTATATTAATATTGGATATGTTTTTTTTTTTTTTTTCATATTTTCGTAGTTCTTCATTAATAATATACTTTTTAGTTTAGTGTCCGCGTCACTAAAATAGCGCCCGCTTCGCTCCCTGCTCCCGCTCCGCTCCAATTTTTAGGTTGGCCGCGCCGCGCCGCATTTCCGCTTTGACAACAGAGTTATGCACCCAATTTTCCTAAGTGGTTCATGCGAGGAGAGTGGAGACGTGACTCGAGAAGCACAAAATGTCATAAGCCATATTTACATGGGAGAATCATGGAAAGTTTTGGAAACTACGGAAAAAAAATTATAATGTTTAAAAGTGAAAGGTAGCAGATTTTCAAAACAAACACATGATTTACTCCCTAAACACACTAAAATTTTATATCTAATACCTAAAAATGCAAAAATGGAAAGTTGTATAAACCACATTCATTGTAGTCAAATACTAGGCAAGTAACATTTGAATCTCTATGGTAATCAACTGAGAGAGATATATATATATATATATATATATATATTAGGACTAAACTTCTTTATAGGGGCAAAAATAACAGGACTGAGTTAACCTCACATATGAAAGTAACATGAATCTGCTGAAAGAGATATATAGCACTAAACTTTTATCTTTGCTAAAGAAATATGACTGCACTAACCTCATATTTCGAAGTCTCACTACTAGAATCCGGTAGACCAATTGTGACACTTGAAATAGTGCCAGATCCAGATAGAATTGAGATAGCTTGGAAATCCAGAGCTAGAAGGGAAATTCTTGCAGCAACATCCTAAACAGGTCATAGGAAAATCACAAATACAATTAACAAATAAGCACACTGTATTTTCAAACTGAAACGAAAAATGGAAGTGTGAATGAGCGATTAATTTCAATAATAATCATACTGAATGCAACCTGTAGTTAGGAATTATGTAGTAGTTACGGATTAAAAATATTTAAAAATTTAAGATTGTGATGCCTACTTAGTTGTGTAAAAGAATTGGAAACCATGTCTTCCCCTCTATGAAAATACATGCACATGTCAATTTAGAATTTAGCTATACAAAACTTCAAATGTGTCATCATAGCTAACATAAACCGATAAACAAAGTTTAGTTTTCTTCTATTCTCCTCCTATAAACTAAGCTTCTATGACTATTGAAATTCAGCCCCTGAGTAGAAACAAGAGGATAATTCCACATTTTCATCAACTTCCAAGGAACCACCAACCCTGAAGTTACTGCCCAAAGGTAATGCTCGCATTTACTTTCAGCAACAACATCTTCAAAAATGAAACACCTTTTTCCATTTAAATAACCATAATTTTCCTACAGCTGAAATTCTTTGCGACTGAAAAGTGATAAGGATTAATTATTGTTCTTTATTTCTCATATTATTGTACCATATCCTGACAAGCATACTAATTTACAACTGACAAGCATACTCAAAAATATATGTTTCGGCATTAGATTGTACAAATCATATTAATTTACTACATAGTATGATTGATGACAGTGAATACTGCACCAAATAAATAAAGGAAAATAATGTAATAGTGTATGTGTTAAACTTAAAAGGTATTTACATATAATATTTACGATGACATTGCATTTAGTGAAATGCATTAATTTTCAATTTTGCATTTATTCGGAATAAGGCGTTCAGAACAGAATCGGTAGGATGTAATCCAACTATTTTCAGAATATAGGCCTAAAATGGAATGAAAAAAATACCTCGCCAGACTTCACTGTAAAGGCGTGATGTGTGAAATGGGAACCAATGGAGTTTGATGTCCCATCATCTGTAAAATAGGTAGATGGGTTGATTATTAGATAGACAAGTGATAGAATAAGATAACCAAAGGCCAGAGAGGAAGTTATTATGCAATCCACAAAAATATAACAAATTGATTTCATTGTGTCTAAACAAAATTACCAGATCCTAATTCAACATGCACATATCATATAAGGTCAGAAATATCCACAGTATATACAAGATACGACATAAGCCTGATTCCAAATAATCAGTAAAAGAGATTCGCCTCAAAACAGCATCATGAACCGGGATTATGTTCTGGTATAGAAGTAAGCATGTCATCACAGCAGATATGGATCTAATAAAGTGAAGACCACAAAACTCTTACATGAACATGAAAAAAATTGTGCACTTGAATGACCATATTAAATCATAAATTAAAACTATCGTTATATGTAATAATATTAACATTCTGCACTAAAGAATTCATCTTAAGATTTATCATAAACTTTTTCAGACATCTCCCTATCAATAACACTTCCAAATATTCAAATTCAACCATCATCCTTGCTCAGATTCTTCAATTTTGGGTTCTAATAATGCAACATTAAATAAACTAAATTCCTAACCAATTTCCCACAAGTCAACTAGCAAACTTTTGAATGAGTATTATTTTAGACTTAGTACCGAACTAAACAACTGATCAACAGAAAACCGACCATACATCTGCAATTCAAGATCTGAAAAAGAATCTAAGGAAAAAGGTTCACTCGTGCTACCAAATATTAATCTCTGATTTAAAGCATGAATCAAATATAAAAACAAAAACAAAAAAAAACATAAATCAAGATTAAATCAACTAAAACCCAAAAAATAACTATTGCTTCTCATGTTAAAAAACATCCAAACAGATTCTGAAAAAACAAAAAACGATGGTTATCTACAACAAATGTAAAAATAAAATTACAAACAAAAACGAAAAACATACAATACGATAATTAAAAATATCAAATGCTAAACATGCAAAACAATAAAACAATCATTTTATTTCAACAGGGTCTTGTGCCTTTCAAATCATAAAACCATCTACCCCTTTTTGAGGCTGAAAATTCTTTGGTCGCCGGAATTGCAAACGAAATTGGCATAGGGGACAGCTCTGCCATATTGCCCAATTCATCCTGCAAAGGCCTACCCCTCATCTTCCGTTCCTTTGTACTATTAGGTGCAGAAGCACTTGCCGGATTCTGCATTGGCAACTCCTTTGCAGGCCCAGAAGACGCATCCTTAGCGGCTTGCTTTCTATCAAAATGGCGTTTCAGAATGTGTTTTACATACGCAGGTGTTTTCGTACAAGGTTTGACATGTCCCTGTATACCTAATTGATGTTTCTTAGCTCTTGTTATCCCTCCAGTTGAAGGGTGTCCGCAAAAATCACATACAATTGTTTTTTTAATCTCGTCTTTGAAAGAACTCCATCGCCAACCAATATCAGTGGATTCACGACGAGTAGGTTTAAAATAACCCTTCTTGTTGTTATTGGCAGTTGGTGTTAGACTTGCAGATGAAGTTGATGCCATTGCAAACAAAACCGAGTAAGAATTGGGTAAACAGAACTAAACCTAGGCAGAACAAGAATAAACTATTAAAAGTGAAGCAGAACGCAAAGAGGAAAATCGAAGCAGAACACAGGGAAAAAAAAGGAGAAACAAACCTTTACACAGAAATAGAGCAGCAATGACAGAACACGAAATAGAGATGAAGAACGATGGCAGAGCAAGACAAAGGAACACTCAAAGAAGAAGGAACCGGGCAGCAATGTTGGCTCAAAGGAACTCAAAGAGAAGAAGGAACAAAACAAGATGCGGCGGCCACAATTGTGCTCTTAAACACCTAGGTAAGATAATTAGGTCACCCAAAAGGGTATGAAAATACCAATATACCCTCAATAAATTAAAACAATTTAAACAATTAAATCTTTACGAGAATTTTCTCCCAAAACGACAATAACATGGTTAACAAATTTGTTTGCATCTGTCTTGGAAATTTAATAAAGGCATTTTAATAAATATATTTTAATCAAGTACTACTTAATTCAATTACATTAAAATAATAGAGATATATTTGGGAATTTTTTTTAATATATGTTATATAAATTATAGCTGACCATAAATTAGAGTTTCACAGAAAAAATTAAAATGAATTGAAATGCCCTCCTGTTGGCAAATCAACTCTAAAATGCATGCACTACCCTCCCTTTTTTTCTTCCTTTGTATTTGGGCTGATGTTTATCTTTTTTCCCCTATTTGGAAAAAAAGGAAGATACCATTTTTACTATAAATTGATATTTATTTATTTCAATTTTAAAAAGAAAATTTTAAAACTGTAAAGTGAGTCAATGATCCAGTGAATCTTGCCAACTATTGATGAGTCCTTGGTCTTTTTAATTAAATCAAAGTTGACCATATGTTGTAGTTTCACACAAAAATAGAAAATGGACAGAAATGCCCTCTTGGCTTTGTGAATCTACTCTAAAATGTCACTGTTATCACGGATGCAAGACCTTCCCTCTTTTTCTTCATTGTTTTAGACCTGAAGTTCATTCTTTTTCCACTTTTTTCTCCTTTTATTTTACAGTTTGTGTTGATCAAAAGACCCCTTACTTAATTCCTACACTTTTTATAAGAGAAAAAATAATACTAAGAAAGTAAAAGCATGATGTAAAGAAAAGAAGCTATTGTGTATATACATGGTCCATGTGTGTCTCGATTAGCAAGCCATTCTATAAAACAAAAACAAAGCCCTATTTTTTGAGATTAGATATAAGCTTTGAAGAAGAAATGAAGGAGGATACTAACCTAATGTTCTAAAGGATGAAGAATTTATAAAGATGTAAGAAATGATTGGTCAGTTTGGTATTGGATATAAGCCCCATCTTACCATGACATTAGAGATTGACATTTGAAGAAAATTTCTGAGGCTACACATAGCATATTGGAGAAAAAGTTTGGATGTACAACCATGAGCTGAAGCTCAGTTGGTTAGAGCATTAGACTAATGAGCTGAAGGTCGCAAGTTCGAACCCTGTCCGGACCACCAATTTTAAAGAATTTCATTTATTAGTCCTACCAATGTTAGTCTTGCTATGCATATACGGTCCCCAGCCCCAATAAAAGGACAGAGTTGTGTTAGGCCTCGACAGCCAACCTAAAACTTTGTCAAATCTCTATGACATGGATCAAATACGTAATAGTCTGAATGCGATGGAACATTAGGGCATCGTTTGGCTCATTGCACTGGTCTAATGTTGGATACCTATGCATAAAGAGACTATTGCTTCGGGTAAGAAGATCACAACTTACATCTTATGCTAGGATTGGAAAAATATAATATGTATCAGATTATAAGACTCATGAGCTCTCTATTAGAGTTAGTTAGGAATCTAGCATACAGCTGTTACTAACTGACAGCTGTCACCTATTGTAACCTGCTATAGCACGAAAACTACATAATTAAAATTGAATTATCTCAGATTCTCTTCATTATCTCACGAAAGCCACTTATGTAGCAAGTATCCATATTAAAAACAATGCATAAGCTATTCAATTATCGTAAAAAAAAAAACACATTACATCACATCACATCACACAAATTCATAATCTATTCAATTACATGACACTATGACATCAATTGATTCTGCTATCTCTTCATATATAGTAATAGTAAGTTTCATTTAGTTTTTATTATTAAATTTAATTGCTATTAAATCAGAAATTTAAGAACAATGCAAATTAAAGAATAAAAGTATGAATGAAAGGGGAAAAAGCTAATGCGTGAGTGTGTGAGATTGAAATATTGGAAATTAAGAAGTTGTTGAACCTGATTTGAGATGCGGTGATGGTTGGAGAAAGATTCCAGGAGGTGGTGGTTCGGTGACTGGCGTTTGAAGCGGACGGCAACATTGCGAGTGAATTCTGAAGTCTGTGATTGTTTTCTCAGACTCTTCTTCTGTTTGATCCTTGTTTCTATTTTTTGAGAAGTATGTGACGGCGTCGTTTCAACAACTTTTTCCTAAAAAAATATAAAATAAAAGAAAATTACATACACATGTCTTGTCATTTGTCAACAATTTTTTATTTAGTTTTCTCTTAGGTTGCTTCGAGTGAAGGAAATCTTATTGAGGCGTGTTGGACACTAATGTGCATTCACTCAAAGCAAAAATTTGATTATTGGTTCACCATGTTGTGAGAATCTAATATCTTCAGCTAGACCTGACCTCGTTGATGTAAAATTTTATTCATTAAAAACTAGATGGATTGGTGAACACAAGTGATTTTTTCTTTTATATTGTAAAGCTCAAATAGCTAATGATCTCTAGTTAAGGGTGAAACGTTTGGTAGACCTGACCTCTTTGAAGTTTGATCTTGTTGTTAGTTTAGAAAATTCTCTTTTGAGCTATGTCCACACAATCAACATACATATGTTCACTTTCTCTCCCTCTCTCCCCCCTCTAAAGTAAATTCTCTTCTCTAATGCCGCGAGGGAAAGTCAGGCCTTGCAGTTAGCACAAGGGACAAGACCGACAAAGAATCATGCAAGCAAGTAAAGTTACAAAATTCAGACCAGTCGTCAACCCATTCATAGTCAGTGTTCAAATATGTCGGTCACTAGCAATGTTGTCAATCACAAATCCCAGAAAACAGCATTTTGTTCCAATTCCGCCTCGCTATAGCAGTATAGTACAACAACTACAGCCTATATTTGACAACACTTTGTACTAAATAGTGTATTGTAGAACAATAGCAATTTTCTCAAATTCTGCTATGTTATTCTTAGAAATCGTGATTCGGCCTAACACAACCCCACAAAACCGGTTTGTGAGGTGAGGATTGCCCCCACTTATAAACACATTGCAAGGTCATCTCCTATCCGATGTGGGACTCTTAACACACCCCCTCACGACCAGCACTATTGGGCTTGGTTCGTGGACATAAATGGTGGGTGGCTCGATAGCGGAAACCTGATAGCAGGTGGCCCAATGGATCTTGAAGAGGCTCTGATACCATCTTAGAAATCGTGGTTGGGCCTAACACAACCCCATAAAACCGGCTTGTGAGGTGAGGATTGCCCCCACTTATAAACACATTGCAAGGACATCTCCTATCCGATGTGGGACTCCTAACAGCTATAACACTATAGCATCAGAATAGCCGCTATTTGACGACATTAGTCACAAGATGAACCACTCTTTATTAAAAAAAAAAAACATTACACAAAATTCACATAGAAAAATATAATTCAGCAAACAAAATGACAAAGGAAATAACATAATTAAAGGTTGTGTCCGGTGTCAGACATGTGTCGGACATGGGTAAGTCACATAACATGCTCTTCAACAACCGACACCTGTGATCAAAGGCGTGCCCAGTGTCCGACATATGTAAGTGTCGTAGGATTACGTTAAACTAATTTAATTTAATTTCTCAAATTATTACCAGTGTTGACGTGTCGCTATTTGTGTCAGTGGGTCAGTGTCGCGTTCGGTGTCGTTTCATAGATTACATGACATTAATTGAATCAGAAAGTTAAGAACAACAACGAAGATGATGAAATCGGCAAAAGAAGAAAGCTATGAATGAATGAAAGGGGAAAAAGCAAAAGCGGGAGTGTGTGATATTGAAATATTGGAAAATTAAAATGTTGTTGAACCTGATTTCAGATGCGACGGTGATGGTCGGCGAGAGACGCCGTGAGGTGGAGGTGCGGCGGTCGGAGATTAATGCGGCGGCGGCGACATTGGGAGCGAATTATGTAAGGATTGATTCTTCTGAGTTCTGAGTGATTCTTGTTTCTATTTTTATGGAGACGGCGTCGTTTCAGTAACTTTAAATTATTGTCACTATAAAAAAATAGTTATTGTTTGTATTAAAGAACTATTTTAACCTTAATTATTATTTTGACTTACAAAATGTACGATCATAAACAAAAATCACTGAATGTTGGAAAGATAAATTGATTGACTATTGTGGTTACTTGTTTCAGAACAAAAATAAATATTTGTCTAAACAAAATTCTACTTCATTCTAATTATTTGACACCTCAACATTTTTTTACCCTTTATGTCTTTTGTAACAAAAAAAACATTCAAGACGAGAAAGAAAATAAGTGTCAAATGATTGAAGTAATTTTTTTAACAAAAATCGTTTTGTATAGTTGTATTAAAACAAACTATATTATTTAAAACAGGCTAAAATGTGGTTTTGGTCCCTGCAAATATGCCCAGTTTTGGTTTCCGTCCCTAGTAAAAAAAAATTTAAAAAAGGTCTTTGCAAAATATTTTGTTTTATAAAATAGTCCATGGGCCCAACAAAGCGCTGAAGTAGCATGGTTTTGCCCACGTGGCAGTTGCTGACTGTGCAACTTTTGTCACATGGCATTCCACGTAATAAAAAAATTAAAAAAATATTTTTTAAATTCTGAAAATTGTTTTTTCAAATTAAAAAATCAGAAAAAAAATATAAAAAAAATCCCAAAAAAATTTCGAAAATTTATTTTTATGATTTTTTAAAATCTGAAAATTTTTATGATTTTTTTAAATTTATTTTCAGATTTTAAAAAATCATAAAAATAAATTTTTGAAATTTTTTAAAATAAATTTTCAAAATTTAAAAAAAAAATTATAATTTTTCAAAATTTTTTTCGAATTTTTTTATGATTTTCTTTTTATTTTTAAATTTTTTTCAGATTTTTTTAATTTCAATAAACAATTTTCAGAATTTTAAAAATGTTTTTTTAATTTTTTATTACGTGGACTGCCACGTGGCAAAAGTTGCACAGTCACCAACTGTCACGTGGGCAAAACCATGCCACTTCAGCATTTTGGTGGGCCCAGGGACTATTTTAAAAAACAAAATATTTTGCAAGGATCTTTTTCAAAAAAAAAATTACCAGGGACGAAAACCAAAACTGAGCATATTTGCAGGGACCAAAACCACATTTTAACCTTTAAAAAAAATAAAAAATTTAGGATAAACAAACACAAAATATATTTGGATTTTTTAATAAAATTTCCAAATTATTGAATGTCAAAATCACTTTCGTTTAACCTTATCAGATGAATGATGTCTGGTGCAGGGTTGTTCTGGGCGTTTGTAAAATTGTTGATAAATTCACTGCTAAAGCTATCTTTGAATCATTGTGTTCTACTTATGAAGGAAACCAACAAGTGAAAGAGGCTAAGTCTGACATGTTGGTTCAACAGTATGAGCTTTTTAGAATGAAGGAAGATAAAGATATTAAAACAATGTTCTCAAGATTTCAAACTCATGTATCTGGCCTTCAGGTTCTGAACAAAAGCTATACTACTCTTAATCATGTCAAGAAGATTCTTAGGAGCCTTCCTGCCAAGTGGAGACCAAAGGTTACGGTCATTCATGAAGCAAAGGATCTGAATAAACTTAGCATTGAAAATCTGATAATTTCTATCAAGAGTCATTAGATGGAGCTTGTAGGTAATGAACCTGCTAAGATGTCCAAGTTTATTGCTCTGGAGTTTAAGGGTAAATATGTTAAAACTCTTCAAACTGTTGAATCATAAGAAGAGATTCCTGAGGGAAACTCTGAAGATGGTTTAGATACTGAAAAGATGGCATTTTTGACCAAAAAATTTCAGTACCTGACTAAGAAGAAGAATAAGAGGTTTCCTGGTAGGAGTAGTAGGTCTAAAGGATCAAGCTATAAGGATAAGAATGATGATCAGAAGGGTTGCTTCAACTACAAGAATTTTAACCAAGGGCTTGAAGGGGAAAACTCCCTTGGTGGGAAAACTCCCTTGGTACTCATACCAAAATTGGAAAACCTTGACCAACGTCCAGGCCAAGGGGTGAAGTTTTGAAGGGGCTAGCTTCAAGTGGTCCAAGACGCCCAGTTCGAAGGCGTCGAAAGGGAATGTGACGCGAAGATCCTTGAATAAGATATTGTAGTCGATGAAGCAACATCCTTTGAATTTATTGCACACCCTCTTCTTCCCTCGTGGTGTTTCGATTTGCCACAGGCCTCATAAATTATTTATCCAAAAGATTTCATCCAACCATTCTGAATTCGTAATATATGAGGGAGTTCCGAGAACATCATCATGTATCCAACCGTAATATGCAACATTGGAGGGAAGTTTCAGGCCTGCCGCCTTCGGCATCTCTTCGTCTCTTATCCATAAAAAGAAAATGAGAATCATGAATGCGACATCTAGAACTCGCCTCCAACCACCACACAATTTCCCTTTGGGTATGAGGACACTTAAAATGCATCTTTGAAGCCATTTTCATGGACTGGTATATCTCATCGTTTTCGAAGTCAGTGACATCAACAAGTTTCTCCATCACGATCTGCCGTAGGAGAAACCAACACCCACTTTTATATATGATACAGTGAATGGATCCCCGTTTGAGTCGAAACCATCTCATTCACACCCTCTGACCAATCACTCAAAATCGAACTCTCTGAACCACCAGAAACAGTCTAAGAAGAAGAACGAAAAAAAATATGAAGGGAGAAAGAGATTACCTTTTTTTGGAAGTTGCTGGAAGAAAGGAACGAAGGTGCGAAAAATCGCTCTACTCCAAATGTTGGAAACAACTGCAATGACGAATCCCTGGATTCTAGACAAAAGGAGCGGGGAAAATGATTGCAGAATCTGAAATAGGTTTGCAAATGATTTGGAAAAGGGAAATGATGTCTAAGAAGTTCAGAACCTGAAACTAGTAAGTCTCAGAGTCTGAAGAATTCAAACTCAAATTTTACAAAGACTGGGTTTATGAAAACTTCAAAAACCACTAAACCAGTCAATACAAAACATTTTCAATCTCAGAATGTTAAGCAAAGCAAGCAAAAGCAAGCCAATCTGTAATCAGCTTCTGACTGTTTTAAGAAAGGTAAAGCTGAAGCTTGCCTTGTGTCTGAAGCTAACAAAATTAGAATTCTGAAGAAATCAGAACCAAAGTATTCAATGGTTCAAACTCTAAACAACTCAGAACCAAAGACCTATAAGTCTCAGGTTCTGAAGAAATCTGAGCCCAGACCTTTGAGAACTCAGGTTCTGAAGAACTCAGGTTCTGAAGAACTCAGTTTCTAAAACCCATACTTATTCAAGATTTAAGGATTCATATCCTAAACATCTAAACAATTCTGAGTTCCATAACTTCAGACACAAGATGAAAAAGCCAAAACCTTTTAGGACTAACCATAAAGGACCCATGAAAATCTGGGTACCTAAGTCTGAGATCATTTCTATTGCAGATATGCTTGTCATCCAGAGAAAAGGAAAGGTCCTGGTACCTGGACAGTGGATGCTCGCATCATATGACAGGAGACAAGTCTATGTTTCAAACCCTGACTCTGAAACAGGGAGGAACTGTGGGGTTTGGAGGAAGTCAGAAAGGAAAGATCATTGGTACTGGTAAGATAGGTAATTCTTCCCTTTACATTGATGATGTTTGGCTGGTAGATGGACTTAGACATAATTTACTTAGCATAAGTCAATTATGTAATAGTAATTATGAAGTCTTGTTTAATAAGAACACTTGTACTGTAATTAACAACAAAGATAAGTCTGTAGTGTTCAAAGGAAACAGGAAAAACAATGTTTATAAAATCAATTTTTCTGAATTTGTTCAACAGAAGGTAGTTTGCCTTCTGTCTGTGAGTGATGAGAAATGGGTATGGCACAAAAGGTTGGGACATGCTAACTAGAGACTTATCTCTAAGCTTAGCAAGTTGCAACTGGTTAGAGGCCTGCCTAAAATTGATTATCACTCAGATGCTCTGTGTGCAGCATGCCAAATTGGAAAATTTTCTAAAACTTCTTTTAAATCTAAAAACATTGTTTCCACCTCAAAACCCTTAGAACTGCTTCACATTGATTTGTTTGGTCCTGTTGGAACAGCTTCAATCAATGGGAAGAAATATGGACTTGTAATTGTTGATGATTATAGTAGGTGGACTTGGGCTAAATTCCTTAGAACTAAAAATGAAACATATGATGTGTTTTACAAATTCTGCAAACATGTACAAAATGAAACTGATTTGAAAATTTTAAAAGTCAAAAGTGATCATGGTAGGGAATTTGAAAATGAACCATTTGAAAATTTTTGTGAAGATCATGGAATTCTCCATGAGTTCTCATCTCCTAGAACTCCACAACAAAATGGAGTTGTAGAGAGAAAGAACAGATCTTTACAGGAAATGGCCAGAACCATGATCCATGAATCCAAAATTGCTAAGTACTTTTGGGCAGAAGCTGTAAACACAGCCTGTTATATTCAAAACAGGATCTATATCAGACCTATTCTGAATAAAACAGCATATTAACTTTTTAAAGGAAGAAAACCAAGCATTTCTTATTTTCATTAGTTTGGTTGTATTTGTTACATACTGAACAATAAGATCTACCTAAAGAAATTTGATGCTAAGGCTCAAAAGGGTACCTTTTTAGGATACTCAGAGAGATCCAAAGCATACAGGGTGTATAATTCTGAAACACATGTTGTTGAAGAAGCTATACATATTAGATTTGATGATAGGAAGCCTGGTAATGAAATACCAGAGCTGGTTGAGAGTTTTGCAGATTTCAGACTCTCAGAAGAACCTTCAGAACCTGAACCTAGTTCAGAGTCTGAAGAAAGTTCAGAAGCTGGAAATGATGAAGAATCTGAGAAACTCTCTGATAATGACACTACTCCTGAAGAAAATCAAGACCAGCATGGTTCTGAACAAATCCCTGATGGTTCTTCAGAAGCAAATCCACCCATAACCTCATTCAAATACAAGTCTTCACATCCTGAGGAGCTGATTATTGGGAACAAGAACAGTCCAAGGAAGACAAGATCAGCATTCAGTCAGAATGAGTCTATGCTTGGCCTGTTATCCATGATTGAGCCCACAACATCTGATGAAGCACTTGCAGATGATTGTTGGATTGTAGCTATGCAGGAAGAACTGAACCAGTTTCAAAGGAATGATGTCTGGGATCTTGTTGCAAAACCTGATCATAAGAACATTATTGGAACAAAATGGGTGTTCAGAAACAAGCTTAATGAACAAGGAGAAGTGATCAGAAACAAGGCAAGACTGGTAGCTCAAGGCTACAGCCAGCAGGAAGGAATTGATTATACTGAGACATTTGCTCCAGTTGCAAGACTGGAAGCAATCAGGTTACTTCTTTCTTATGCTGTTAATCATGATATCATCTTGTACCAAATGGATGTTAAGAGTGCTTTCTTAAATGGTGTTATTTCTGAAGAAGTTTATGTTAAACAACCTCCTGGTTTTGAAGATGTTAAAAATCCAGATTTTGTTTTTAAACTTAAGAAATCTTTGTATGGTTTGAAACAAGCTCCCAGAGCTTGGTATGAAAGACTAAGCAATTTCTTGATTAAAAATGATTTTGTGAGAGGTCAAGTTGACAATACACTCTTTAGAAAAACTGTTAAGAAAGATATCTTAATTGTGCAAATATATGTTGATGATATCATATTTGGTTCTACTAATGCCTCCCTTTGCAAAGAGTTTTCAAAGTTAATGCAGGATGAATTTGAAATGAGCTTGATGGGAGAGTTGAAATTCTTTTTGGGAATTCAAATCAACCAATGCAAAGATGGTGTCTATGTTCATCAGTCCAAATACACAAAGGAGCTTCTGAAGAAGTTCCAGCTTGATGACTGTAAGCTGATGACAACACCTATGCATCCAACCTGCACCTTAAGCAAAGAGGACAAAGGCTCAAAAGTAGATCAGAAGCTCTACAGAGGTATGATAGGTTCTCCTTATACTTAACTGCTTCTAGGCCAGATATTTTGTTTAGTGTCTGTCTGTGTGCTAGATTCCAGTCAGATCCTAGAGAATCTCATATGACTGCTGTCAAGAGAATCTTTAGGTATCTGAAAGGAACAACTAATTTTGGACTTCTGTATAAGAAATCTTTAAATTACAAGCTAGTTGGATTCTGTGATGCTGACTATGCTGGGGACAGGATTGAAAGAAAGTCCATCAGTGGAAACTGTCAGTTTTTGGGTGAAAATCTGATATCCTGGGCCAGCAAAAGACAAGCAACTATTGCTTTGTCAACAGCAGAAGCAGAATACATCTCAGCTGCAAGTTGTAGCACACAATTGCTCTGGATGAAACATCAATTAGAGGATTATCAGATTCATGCAGATAACATTCCTATTTATTGTGATAATACTGCTGCAATATGTCTGTCTAAAAATCCAATTCTGCATTCTAGAGCCAAGCATATAGAAATAAAACATCATTTTATAAGAGATTATGTTCAGAAGGGTGTTTTGGATATCCAGTTCATTGATACTGATCATCAATGGGCTGACATATTCACAAAACCCCTAACAGAAGACAGATTTAATTTTATCAAAAAGAATCTGAACATGCATTTTATCTCTTGAAAAATATGCTTGAATCTGAATGAAATCTAAGATTCTGAGTTCATCAGAAGCTAAGACTTATCAGACATTCATTTTTGAAAGTCTGAAGAAAGTTAAGCCCTAAAAACTTCAGAGTTTGAAGGTTCAGAACCTGGATTTTCTGACTTCTGAATCTGATAGAAATCTAATGTTTGGTCAGAATCTGATAAGTATAACCCTGGGCAATGATGATTTAAAGCTTTGAAAGTTATACTTTGTCCCTCCCAAAGTCATCAATATAAAAATGTGTTTTTTTGTTTTTGGTATCAAATGCTCAAAATGTTTTAACACAGACACATTTTTCAAATGTTCAATTTGTATCAGACAATGTTCACGTTTTCAGAACTTATTTAAAATTGGTATCAGTTTTTTTGTCTGAAAGACTTCAGCAGCACTAAACCATATGCTATATCTTGGTATCAGCACTAAACCAATTTTGGTATCAGGTTCTGATATAAGTTCAGTTGTGCTAAATCCTTCAAGTTGGTATATGATCTGAACAATTTTGTTAAAATAGTTCAGTGATACTGAACAAGATATACTGAACAGCTATGTCTGAACAAAGAATGCTCTGATCAGAAGCTCTGAACTATCTTTTTCTGCTTCTGAACATCATTCTATTTTTCAAATGCAATGTCATATATTTCATGTAAGATCAAGCCTGCTCTGATTCTCATCTTTGCTGCTTGATTACCTATATGATTGCATGATTATCTCACATGTTTTTCAAACTCTCTTAAAAGGGGGAGAAATTTTACTGAAATTTTTCCTTTTTAAAACTTTCTTTTTTGTTGATGACAAAAGGGGGAGAAATGTAAAACAAGTATTAAAGCTCCTGAGCTCAAAATATAAGTTAAATTCTGTCAGTAATTTGCTTATGAAAGGGGAGTAAAAGGCCTTAATGCCTGAGGCTCTGAACATAAGTTAAGTTCTGATTGAAATTAACTTATGAGAACTGTTTTTAACTCTTAGCCTCTGAATTAAATTTTGTGAGATATACATTACTCTTAGTGAGTTAAAATGAATTTAAAATAACTTGGATAAGACTTAGGGAGCTTACAAAACTCATCCTGTGGATTATCAGACTTAGGGGGAGAGCTTACAAACCTCAGAACCTGAAGTCAGCAAGTTATTTATAATTCTGAGTGATAATTTCACTTTATTGTTTTAAGTTGAGTTTAATTAACATGGATAAGAATCAGGGGGAGCTTACAAACCTAACCTTGAGGATTATCAGACCTAGGGGGAGCTTACAAACCTCTCCTGAAGTCAGCTTGTTAATTAAACTTAATAACAATTCTGAAATTTTCACATTTGTGATTTAAACTAAATTTAATTAACCTGGATCAGACTCAGGGGGAGCTTACAAACCTCATACCCTGCAGTCAACTTGTTAATTAAATTAACAACAATTTTCTGATTAATACTTATGTTTGTCATCATCAAAAAGGGGGAGATTGTTGGAACAAAATGTATGAACAACTCTCTTTTGGATAAAGAGGGAGATTGTTGGAACAATATGTTGAACACCTCTCTTTAAGGTTTTGATGATCATTAATGTAGTGTGTCTATTAAATAAATTTTTATTTTATATTTAAAACACCGTTAAATATTTAAATCGCACTCGTTGAGGAATTTATATGCTTATATATGCAGAAGAAAACTCGTGACAATTTTCAAAATATTAACATTAATGTAGTGTTTCTATCGATTAAATTTTATTTTATATGCAAAATGTTGTTCAATGTTTGCACCACTTTTAAATGTTTATATTTACATAAACAAATTTTTATATACATATATGAGAAAGTCGATATGATAAAATTGTGGAAATCATAACTATTTTCAAAATATCAACATTAATGTAGCGTGTCTATTAAATAAATTTTATTTTATATGCAAAACATTGTTCATTGTTTGCACCGCTTCCCGTTGCAGATTTTAAATGTTTATATTTGTATAGACAAATTTTATATACATATATATGAGAAAGTCGATATGATAAAATTTTGGAAACTCACGACTATTTTCAAAGTATCAAACATTAAGGTAGTGTGTCTAATAAATAAATTTTTATGTTATATTTAAAACACCGTTAAATATTTAAACTGCATTCGTTGAGGATTTTATATGCTTATATATGCATAAGAAAATTTTTATTTACCGATATGTGATAGTCGATATGATAAAATTTTGAAAACTCGTAACTATTTTCAAAATAAAGACATTAAAGAGATCATGAGTTTTAATAAGGACGATTATAAAATTTGGTTGTACTTTAATTTTTATATATTGTTAGTAGATGTTAGTAGATCTGAACATAATCCGTAATTAACTTTTTTAAAAATAAATCAATTAGTTTCATAGTTATCCGTGAAAATTGCTTACACTTGTGATGAGCATTATCCGTAATTAGTTTTTTAAAAAACAAATAAATTAAATTTTGCAAAATGACTATTATGCACATAAAATTAAGGAGCTCATGAGTTTTAATAATGACGATTATGAAATTTTGCTGTTTTTCGATTTTTATATATTGTTAGTAGATGTCAGATTAAAGGTGCCGATAACAATTTTTCTACAAAGTGCAGAGATTTAAACCAGACAAAAAAAAACTGTGAAAGTGCAAGCATCAATGACATATTTAAGTATCTATACTATATATAAAGAAAATATGGTGTTTTGGGCTGACTTTTTCATATTTCAATTATACCCTTAAGCAAATTTGACTATAAGAATGCTATTTTGTTGGTGTCATTAAAAAAATTAAAACTTGTTATATTTTTTTTGAAAGATATTATATTTGTTATTGTCGGTATCATTGAAAAAAAAAATTGTAGTTTGTTACAATATAAAAATGGAAAAATATCTATTATCTATACCTATAATTTTAATCAAAATTAAAATAAATTTAACCAAAATTTCATAAAAAAAATTGTTTCTAATTTATACGCGTTAGTGCAATAAAAAAGAGTGGACAGACGGGTATGAAGTGACCGTTTGAACGTTAATTATAAGAAAACAAATGTCAAAATCTATGTATGTTGAGTTTTTTTTCTTTCTTTTTAATATTTTTGAGTTTGATTTATGTTTTTTTTAAGGAGGAGGTGTAATATCCCGCTTAAGACTCAGATTTTTTATCAGTATCGTAAATTCGAGCAAGCAAGGGCATAAACGTAATTTGCGTGTGAAGGGCTTTAAATAGGCAACTTCATTTTCACACTTCCCTTCTCTCTCTACAAGCTGAATTGCTCCTCCCTCTCTCTCTAGGATTTCGGCCATCATCATCATACTACTCATAATCCATCAATTTTCTTCCCAAATCTCTTGGGTCACAAGCAAGCTAGCTTTGGGAGATTGGTGTTGGAACAAAATGTATGAACAACTCTCTTTTGGATAAAGAGGGAGATTGTTGGAACAATATGTTGAACACCTCTCTTTAAGGTTTTGATGATAACAAAGTGTTAAAAAGAAAATTGGTATTTTCTAATGCTTTGTTCAAGTTGTGCAGAACCATGTTCTTAATGATGATTAATTAATATTGGTTATGGAAGAACAAGCTTAGAGCAAGAAAGGAAAGCTTAGAAGCATTGTTGCAAAGTTGGAGGAAAACTGGGTCTGAAGGGTGAGTCTGAAGACTAAGTCTGAAGGGTGCGTCTGAAGGCTGAGTCTGATGAGTGCGTCTGAAGGCAGCGTCCGAAGGATGAGTCTGAGGGTCAACAAAAGTCAACGTCTGAAGGGAGCGTCTGATGAACAGTGCATCTGATGAACAGTGCGTCTGAAGGTCAACAAAAGTCAACGTCTAAAGACCAGCGTCTGATGAACAGTGCTTCTGAAGTCTGAGTCTGAAGAAGAGCTTCTGAAGTACTGTTCACGAAGAAGCTTCTGAAGTCTGACGTGGAAAGTTTCCTTCAGCATTTAATGCCTGCACTGTCAGAACGACCCCAATGGAACAGTTGTCTCCCTGACTCAAACATTCCCCAGCTTTTAAGGAAAGCAAATTCAAAAATGGCTGCTGCACTCTGTTTTCTGCTGAGTTTAGCTCGCAATTCAGCCTGGCCTAGTTCACTACTTGCAACGGCTCTTTGCTTAATTCCTGGCTTTCTTCAACAACTCTAATTTCCTCTATATAAGGAAGAAGAATTGAAGAAGAAAAATTGCTAAGACTCTTGAAACAAAACTGATTGAAGTGTGCTCTGTTTTTGCTGTCAAAATTCGAAGTTCACTAAAAACTCTTAGAAATTCTTACAACTTGTAATCTTAGAATTTCTTAAGTGTTGAGTCTTAATCCTGAGTTGTATTAAGTGAACACCTCTGATATTTTATCAAGTGTTCAACCCAAACTTACTTTCTTTGTAATTCAGTTTGGTTTAAGTCTCAGTCTGCGTACTGAGCATTTGCAGTCTCATTACTTAGTGTTCTGAGCAATTAGAGTCTCATTCCTTTGTGGTCTGAGCAGGGAAGTCTCATTCCTTTGTGGTCTGAGCAAGGTAGTTTCATTCCTTTGTGGTTTGAACATTAGAAGTCTTTTCCTTTGTGGTTGAGCAACTGGAAGTCTCATTCCTTTGTGGTCTGAGCAATTGTAATCAGTTTGATTATAGTTCAAATCTCTTGTTAGTAACAAGGGGACTAGACTACTTCCAACTTGTGGAAGGAACTAGTATAAAAACATTGTGTGTCTCTCTTCCCTTCTCTATTTACTTTTTATAACCGCTGCATAACTCTGAGAAATAGTTCAGAACTGATTCATATCAGATTCTGAACTTAAATTAAGTTTTTGAGAAGAAAAGAAACCAAGTTTTTGAGTCCACACAATTCAACCCCCCCCCCCCCTTCTTGTGTGTTTTTCTCACCTTCAATTGGAACAAGAGAAAGTTAAGGAAAAACAAGTAAAGAGGAAGAATTCAAAGCTAGGGTTTTGAGAAGATTTTGGCAAGGACCAAATCAAGCTATAAGGTGAGTTCCTTAGAGTAGCTTAATCCTTTTGGGTTATATTTGTGTGAGAATTACAACTCAATTTCTAAGATTTTAGAGAAAAAAGGATAGTTTTCCCCTTTTTGATACATATGCTTAATTCTTGCTTAATCCTTGATTCAAGTATGTTTTTATAGATTAAAATGAGTCCCTGACATGTTTCAAAGATCACTGGGCAGTTGGGTACCAAGATTTTTGAAGTTAAAACACGATTCCTGAACTCTGAGTTCTGTTACGATCAGACTTAGACTTCAGACTCAAACCTCAGACTCAAACCTCAGACTCTGACCTCAGACTCAGACTTCAGACTCTAACTTCAGACTCAAACCTCAGACTCTGACCTCAGACTCAAACTTCAGACTCAAACCTTAGACTCTGACCTCAGACTCAGACCCATGATGCCTTTTTCTTAACTAATAGCTGTTCCATGCCATTGATCTTTGAAATGCCTTGGAACATAGATTACTCAGGAGCCTTCAAGGATTAATATAGAAAATGCATATGTATCATACAGAGTGATGGGAAATTTATCCACAGGATTCCAGGTAAGAGGAACATGAAATTATTACAAGTGGGATAGTAAGCCCTTAAGTATGACATATGACAACGATATATCTAGAACCTATAATAGGTATCAAGAATAAAGAAGTATTCAATTAAGCGTACGTTGGTACGAGGAATGTATTTCCAACATTCAAGTTCAGACAAGATTAAGTTAAGACATGTGCCACTTGGAGTTCCCGCTAGTTGGAACCTCAAGGCCACATATATGTTAAGACATTAATTAAAGTTAAGAATTTAATTATAAAGTTAAACGTGTCCAGCAGGCTCCGGATTATGTCGGATGGGACTTCTCCGAGAGGGTTGTCCACACGTAGGATTACAAGTTATATGTATATATAAGAATCATAAGAACAAGTTAATTAAAAGATAATATGTGTCTCCTGTTTTCTCGCTAGTTAGAACACAGGGGGTTCCAGATAAAGCTGGAAAGGTGGAGTTACCATCCGTGAGGATAGCCACACATAAGAGTTAATTAAAATGTTAAATTGTGTCTCGTGTCTTCTCCCTAGTTAGAATACAGGGGGTTCCGGATAAAGCTGGAACGGTGGAGTTACCATCCGCGAGGATAGCCGCACAAAAGTAAGAGGAGTCCGGTGTTAGCCTGATATGATAGGAATTTTCACCGGTAGCAGGGAGATGTATTTCGGGGTTACTCCACTCGGATGCACTCCATAAAATGAACCAAGATAATTATTGTATGTTCAGCGCTAACTTTCTAACTTAATGATAAAGAAAGATGTATATGTATATATATTACAATGAGAATATGACGAAGTAGTCGTCAGATATCAGAAAGTGATCATAGTTTTCCCCTCGATCACTATATTATCAGGAAGTAGTCTAGTTTTACGACTACATAGTAAATCAGACAAGCAAGTATAGCCCTATATGGGAAGAGTTAAGGTTTGGCGATCATAGGATTCCTCAAGATTGCCAACAGTAGTGCATGGCGACCCTAGGTTCCCCGTGGTTGCCAACAGTAGGTTGGTGGAGCTCACTGAGACATTATGTCTCATCCCAATCCTTCTGGTGCAGGTTTACAGGTAAGCAAGAGGTTTGTGACGAAGTTCTTCAGGAAGACGCTGGATGGAGTGCAGTTGCTCGTCAAGTACCAGCTCAGGAGTTTATCAGACCTTTTGTATAAGTATTTGTAATGGTATTTGGATAATTGTATAAACGAGTCAATTTGTACTCATTCAGTTGTATTATTATTATTATTATTGAAAATTTTAATGTATCCAGTATCAGTATAATGCGCATGCTAATATTCTAGATAAAATTAGTATGGGTGTTACAGGAGGAGTTTGATTAATATGTTGTTGAATTTGATTTTATTTAGTTTTAAAAATATAATTAAAAATGACAAGACCCAAACGATTTTTACGTAAAAAAATACTTGAAAATATCAAATCAAATTTGGTTTTATACAATTTTCAAGATTTTTGAATTGGTTTTTTTTATAGGCTAAGATTTTTGAATTGGTTTTTTTATAGGCTAAGAGAGAGTTGAAACATAAAGAGACTTAAACATCTCAACTCAATTAGACCATTTGCAATGGAGTGTTTAAGTGTGTGTTGAATGGTGTGGTGTGTTGTAAGACCATTTGCAATGGAGTGTTTAAGTGTTTGTTGAATGGTGTGGTTGTTGGAACAAAATGTATGAACAACTCTCTTTTGGATAGGGGGAGATTGTTGAAACAAAATGTATGAACAACTCTCTTTGAGGTTTTGATGATAACAAAGTGTTAAAAAGAAAATTGGTATTGCTAATGCTTTGTTCTAAGTTGTGCAGAACCATGTTCTTAATGTTGATAATTAATATTGGTTATGGAAGAACAAGCTAAGAGCAAGAAAGAAAGCATTGAAGCCTTTGTTGCAAGTCTGAAGCAAAACTGGGTCTGAAGCAGCTTCTGAAGGCAGAGTCTGAAGACTGCGTCTGAAGGGTGCGTCTGAAGGCAGCGTCTGAAGGGTGCGTCTGAAGGCAGAGTCTGAAGGGTGCTTCTGAAGGCTGAGTCTGAAGGTCAACGTTGGTCAACGTCTGAAGGCTGAGTCTGAAGGTCAACAAAAGTCAATGTCTGAAGGGAGCGTCTGATGAACAGTGCTTCTGAAGTGAGCTTCTGAAGTACTGCTTCTGAAATGAGCTTCTGAAGTACCGTTCCTGAAGACCTGCTTCTGAAGTCTGACGTGGAAGAAAATGCAACTGTTACCATCAGCATTTAATGCCTGCAGTATCAGAACAACTTCAATGGAACAGTTGTCTCCTTGGCCAAAACATTCCCCAGCTTTTAAGGAAAGCAAATTCAAATATGGTTGCGTGCTCTGTTTTCTGCTGAGTTTTAGCTCACAATTTCAGCCTGACCTAACTCAACTTTTGCAACGGCTCTTTGCTACAAAACTGGGCAATCCTCAACAGCTCTATTATCCTCTATATAAGGATGAAGATTGGAAAAAGGAAATTGCCAAGACTCTGAAAAACTAAAGACTGAATCATGCTCTGTTTTTGCTGTCAACATTCACAAAGTCACAAAAACTCTTAGGAATTCTTACAATCTTAGTATCTTAGAATTCCTTAAGTTTAGAGTCTTAAACTTGTGTTGTATTAAGTGAACACCTCTGATATTTGATCAAGTGTTCAACTTAAACTGTATTTGTAAAATCTGTTTGAAACCTCAAAGTCTCAGTCTGTATACTGAGCAAACCAGAGTCTCTTTACTTAGTGTATTGAGCAATTAGAAGTCTCTTAGCTTTGTGCTTTGAGCAGAGAAGTCTCTTGACTGTGTGTCTTGAGCAGAGAAGCCTCTTTACTTTGTGTATTGAGCACTAGAAGTCTCTTGCTTAGTGCTTGAGCATTGGAAGTCTCTTACCTTTGTGGTTTGAGCAATTGTAATCAGTTTGATTATAGTTTAAATCTCTTGTTAGTAACAAGGGGACTAGACTACTTCCAACTTGTGGAAGGAACTAGTATAAAAACATCTTGTGTCTCTCTTTCTCTTTCTCCTTTACTCTTATAACCGCTGCAATTAACTCTGAGTAACAGTTCAGAATCTGATTCTGAACTTGTTCATAAGCTTTAAAGAAAGGAAAAAGATTTCATCCACACAATTCAACCCCCCCTTCTTGTGTGTTTTTTCTCACCTTCGGTTGGTATCAGAGCTCCGGTTCTGATATTCAATCACTTAACAGTGAGTCAGTATTGATCCTGAGAAAAACATGGCTTCTGGTAATTATGGTGAA
Organism: Medicago ruthenica; assembly: GCA_018208015.1. NCBI lineage: Eukaryota > Viridiplantae > Streptophyta > Magnoliopsida > Fabales > Fabaceae > Medicago > Medicago ruthenica. The sequence goes on from CM031376.1 coordinate 17,572,339, forward strand.
TCTACATCCAGAAGTGGTGGTGGTGGCTATGGTACAGAAAACAAGAAATCTCACTCACACAATAAACCCCCTATGTTTAGTGGTGATGCTGAGAGATTCTCTTGGTGGAAAAGCAAGATGTACAACCACATTATTGGTATTGATGACTCCTTATGGGATATAATAGAAGACGGAATCTCTATTCCAGTTGATGAAGAAGGAGTGGCTATCAACAGAAGAGGGCTGACTGATGTTGAGAGGAAAATCTACATGAAGTATCACAATGTTAGAGGAATCATTGTGGACTCTTTACCCCACAATGAGTATCTTAAACTGACTGACAAATCAACATCAAAGGCTATCTTCACTTCTCTATGCTCCAACTATGAAGGAAATAAAAAGGTCAGAGAAGCTAAGGCAAACCTTCTAGTTCAACAGTATGAGCTATTCAGAATGCAGGAGGATGAAAATATTGATGCTATGTTCTCAAGATTTCAGACTCTAGTTTCTGGACTTCAGATTCTGAAGAAAAGCTACACTACTGCTGATCATGTGAACAAGATGCTTAGAAGCCTGCCATCTCAATGGAGACCTAAGGTGACTGCTATTGAGGAAGCTAAAGATTTAAATACTCTAAGTATTGAAGATCTTATAAGCTCTCTCAAGGTGCATGAACTGGACTCATTGAAGATATATCTGTTAGACAGTCTGAGTGTGTAGCACTTAAATCCAAAGGAAAGTTTTCAAAAGCTCTAAAAGCTTCAGAATCTGATGAAGAATTTTCTAAGGAAAGTTCTGAAGAGGATTCAGAAGCTGAGGAGCTAGAGATGCTTTCCAAAAGAGTTAAGTTCTTGCTGCAAAGACAAAAGAAATCTTCTAACAAGAGCAGCAACTTCAAAGGAACTAGTTCGAAGAAGGATGAACAAAAGGGCTGCTCAAAATGCAAGAAAACTGGTCATCCCAAATCTGAATGTCTTGAGTTGCAGAAGGATAAATCCAGAAAGAACACTTCAAAATCAAGCAACTTCAAGAACAGATTCAGGAAGAATCTTATGGCTACTTGGATTCATCTTGACCAAGAATCAGATTCTGAAAATGAAGATGAAGATGAAGAAGCTAACCTGGGTTTGGTAGCACTAGTATCATCTGATGAGGAATCTGGATCAGAATCTGACAAGGAAATTGAGGAAGAAGCCAATTTGAATCTGGTTGCAAATATATCTTCTGATGAAGAATCAGTTTCAGACTCTGACAATGAGGTATTTTCTGAACTCACCAGATCTGATCTTGTTGAAACAGTTAAGGAACTTATGATCCACCTCAGAAGCAAGTTAAATCAATTAAAATCTTTGAAAAAGAAAAATAACTTGTTGGCTGATGAGAATCTTAAACTTCAGAATCATATCAATGATATTGATGAAGAAGTTGAAGAGCTCAAAGAAATGGTTCATAAGAAACCTGATAAAGTTCCTAATGAACATGAAACTGCTCTTCAAAATTTTATTTTGGCTGGAATTAACAGAAGCAAAGTTGCTTCTATGATTTATAATATCAGCAGAAACAAAGGAGAAGGAATTGGTTTAAAAAATGATTCATTTAATTTTTCAAATGAAACAAACCTTCCATCTTGTTCTGAAGATATTATGAAAGGCTCTAAAGTATGCCTTGTGCCTGCTTCTGATAGTTCTGAGATAAAGAAGTTAACAGAAACTGAGACTGCTAAGTCTGAGGTTCTGAACTGCTCAGAATTTGAAGCTTCTGAACCTAAGGGAAAGATGAAGGCAAAACTTAAAACTTTGCCAAAGTCTAAGCCGAAAGGTCCTAAGCCTAAGACTATGAGAAAATCAGACTCTAAACCTGAAAATGTTCAGAGTCTGAAGAGTTCAGAACCTGGAACAAGTAAGTCTCAGAGTCTGAAAAATTCAAACTCAAGTTTTACTGAGGCTGTGCTTATGAAACCTTCAAGGTATAATAAACCAACTTATACAAAACATTTTCAATCTCAGAATGTCAGGCAAAGCAATCAAAAGAAAGCCAATATGTCATCTGTTTCTGATTGCATTAAGAAAGGTCAAACTGAAGTTTGCCTTGTGTCAGGAGCTGACAAAACTGAAGTTCTTAAGAAAACAGAACCCAAGTCTTCAAAGGTTCAGACTCTAAAGAAATCAGAACCAAAGACCTTCAAGTCTCAGGTTCTGAAGAAATCTGAGTCAGGAACATTGAAAACTCAGGTTCTGAAGAACTCAGTGTCTGATACTAAGACTCATTCAGGATTAAAGGATTCACATCCAAGGTTTCTGAACAAGTCTGAGTATTATAACTCCAGACACAAGGTGCAAAAGGCTAAACCTTTCAAAACTAACCCAAGAGGACCCATAAAGATATGGGTACCTAGGTGTGAGATTGTTTCTGTTGCAGATATGCTGAACAACCAAAGAAAAGGAGAAATCCTGGTACCTGGGCAATGGCTGCTGGGATTGCATGACAGAAAACAAGTCTATGTTCCAAACCCTGATCATGAAAGAGGGAGGAACTGTGGAATCTGGAGGAAACCACAAAGACTTGATCACTGGTACTGAGATTCAGCTCTCAGAGGACACTTCAGAACCTGCACCAGAACCTGAGTCTGAAGTGAGCCCAATAGCTGAAAAGAGCCTCTCAGAAGCTGATACATCTCCTAAAGCATATCAAGAACATTGCTGGAACAAAAATGGGTGTTCAGCAACAAACTTAATGAACAAGGAAAAGTAGATCAGAAGCTCTACTGAGGTATGTTTTGTTCTCAGTTATTCTTAATAGATTCTACATGAGTTGGGAAACTATCAGATTCATGTAATCAGCATAATCTTCTTTGTGATAACATTGTTGTAATCTGTATATCTAAAAATTCCAATTCTATATTCAAGAGCCAAGCAGTTTTGAACTTAAACATTATTTTATTAAGAGATTTTGTTCAGAAGATAGATTTAAATTTATTAAAAGGAATCTGAACAATGCATTTCATCTCTTGGGAAAATGTGCTTGAATCTGAATAAGAAACTGAGAGTCTGAGTTCATCAGAAGCTAATACTTAACAGACACTCACTTTGAGAGTCTGTAGAAAGTTCAGCTTCTGAAGACATCAGAGTCTGAAGTTTCAGAACCTGGATTTCTGACTTCTGAATCTGTATAGTTATCTAATTATTGGTCAGAATCTGTTATGTTATAACTCTGGGCAATGAGGATTTAAAGCTTTAAAAGTTATACTTTGTCCCTCCCAAAGTCATCAATTTGAAAATGTGTTTTTCTGTTTTCAATTCTGAAATGTTTAACAAACACAGACACATTTTTTTTAATGCTCAAATTAGTTTCAGACATGTTCAGTCTTTCAGAACTTATTTAAAAATCGGTATCAGTTTTATCTGAAAGAATTCAGCAGCACTGAACCAAATGCTATACTTTTTCAGTTTTCTGAAATGGGTTCAGTAATGCTAAAACCCTCAGTTGGTATATGATCTGAACAATTTTGTCTAAAATAGTTCAGTGATACTGAACAGATTACACTGAACAACTGTGTCTGAAAAAGAATGCTCTGATTAGAATGCTCTGAACAATCTTTTTATGCTTCTGAACATCATTCTATTTTTAAAATGCAATGTCATATACTCATGTATGATCAAGTCTGCGCTGATGTTCATCTTTGCTGCTTGATTACCTATATGATTGCATAATTATCTCACATGTTTTCAAACTCTCTTAAAATTTCTGAAAACTTTCTTTTTGTTGATGGCAAAAGGGGGAGAAATGTAAACAAGTATTAAGGCTCCTGAGCTCAAAATATAAGTTAATTTCTGTCAGTTAATTAACTTATGAAGGGGAGTAAAAGGTTTTAAGGCCTAAGGCTCAAAACTTAAGTTAATTTCTGATTAAAATTAACTTATGAGAACTGTTTTTAATCTCTTAGCCTCTGAATTTAATTATAGTGAGATAAATTACTCTTAGTGAGTTAAAGTGAATTTAAATAACTTGGATAAGACTCAGGGAGCTTACAAAACTCATCCTGTGGATTATCAGACTTAGGAGAAGAGCTTACAAACCTCAGAACCTGAAGTCACCTTGTTATTTATAATTCTGAGTGATAATTTCACTTTATTGTTTTGAGTTAAATTTAATTAACTTGGATAAGAATCAAGGGGAGCTTACAAACCTCACCTTGTGGATTGTCAGACTCAGGGGGAGCTTACAAACCTCATACCCTGCAGTCAACTTGTTAATTAAATTAACAACAATTTTCTATTAATACTTATGTTTATCATCATCAAAAAGGGGGAGATTGTTGGAACAAAATGTATGAACAACTCTCTTTTGGATAGGGGGAGATTGTTGAAACAAAATGTATGAACAACTCTCTTTGAGGTTTTGATGATAACAAAGTGTTAAAAAGAAAATTGGTATTGCTAATGCTTTGTTCTAAGTTGTGCAGGACCATGTTCTTAATGTTTGATAAATAATATTGGTTATGGAAGAACAAGAAAGAAAGCATTGAAGCCTTTGTTGCAAGTCTGAAGCAAAACTGGGTCTGAAGCAGCTTCTGAAGGCAGAGTCTGAAGACTGCGTCTGAAGGCAGCGTCTGAAGGGTGCGTCTGAAGGCAGAGTCTGAAGGGTGCTTCTGAAGGCTGAGTTTGAAGGTCAACGTCTGAAGGCTGAGTCTGAAGGTCAACAAAAGTCAACGTCTGAAGGGAGCGTCTGATGAATAGTGCTTTGAAGTGAGCTTCTAAAGTACTGTTCCTGAAGACCTGCTTCTGAAGTCTGACGTGGAAGAAAAAGCAACTGTTACCATCAGCATTTAATGCCTGCAGTGTCAGAACAACTCCAATGGAACAGTTGTCTCCTTGGCCAAAACATTCCCCAGCTTTTAAGGAAAGCAAATTCAAATATGGTTGCGTGCTCTGTTTTCTGCTGAGTTTTAGCTCACAATTTCAGCCTGACCTAGCTCAACTTTTGCAACGGCTCTTTGCTACAAAACTGGGCAATCCTCAACAGCTCTATTCTCCTCTATATAAGGATGAAGATTTGAAGAAGGAAATTGCCCAGACTCTGAAAAACTAAAGACTGAATCATGCTCTGTTTTTGCTGTCAACATTCACAAAGTCACAAAAACTCTTAGGAATTCTTACAATCTTAGTATCTTAGAATTCCTTAAGTTTAGAGTCTTAAACTTGTGTTGTATTAAGTGAACACCTCTGATATTTGATCAAGTGTTCAACTCAAACTGTATTTGTAAAATCTGTTTGAAACCTCAGAGTCTCAGTCTGTATACTGAGCAAACCAGAAGTCTCTTTACTTAGTGTATTGAGCAATTAGAAGTCTCTTAGCTTTGTGCTTTGAGCAGAGAAGTCTCTTGACTGTGTGTCTTGAGCAGAGAAGCCTTTTTACTTTGTGTATTGAGCACTAGAAGTCTCTTACTTAGTGCTTGAGCATTGGAAGTCTCTTACCTTTGTGGTTTGAGCAATTGTAATCAGTTTGATTATAGTTCAAATCTCTTGTTAGTAACAAGGGGACTAGACTACTTCCAACTTGTGGAAGGAACTAGTATAAAAACATCTTGTGTCTCTCTTTCTCTTTCTCCTTTACTCTTATAACCGCTGCAATTAACTCTGAGTAACAGTTCAGAATCTGATTCTGAACTTGTTCATAAGTTTTAAAGAAAGGAAAAAGATTTCATCCACACAATTCAACCCCCCCTTCTTGTGTGTTTTTTCTCACCTTCGGTTGGTATCAGAGCTCCGGTTCTGATATTCAATCACTTAACAGTGAGTCAGTATTGATCCTGAGAAAAACATGGCTTCTGGTAATTATGGTGAATCTACATCCAGAAGTGGTGGTGGTGGCTATGGTACAGAAAACAAGAAATCTCACTCACACAATAAACCCCCTATGTTTAGTGGTGATGCTGAGAGATTCTCTTGGTGGAAAAGCAAGATGTACAACCACATTATTGGTATTGATGACTCCTTATGGGATATAATAGAAGACGAAATCTCTATTCCAGTTGATGAAGAAGGAGTGGCTATCAACAGAAGAGGGCTGACTGATGTTGAGAGGAAAATCTACATGAAGTATCACAATGTTAGAGGAATCATTGTGGACTCTTTACCCCACAATGAGTATCTTAAACTGACTGACAAATCAACATCAAAGGCTATCTTCACTTCTCTATGCTCCAACTATGAAGGAAATAAAAAGGTCAGAGAAGCTAAGGCAAACCTTCTAGTTCAACAGTATGAGCTATTCAGAATGCAGGAGGATGAAAATATTGATGCTATGTTCTCAAGATTTCAGACTCTAGTTTCTGGACTTCAGATTCTGAAGAAAAGCTACACTACTGCTGATCATGTGAACAAGATGCTTAGAAGCCTTCCATCTCAATGGAGACCTAAGGTGACTGCTATTGAGGAAGCTAAAGATTTAAATACTCTAAGTATTGAAGATCTTATAAGCTCTCTCAAGGTGCATGAACTGGGACTCATTGAAGATAAATCTGTTAGACAGTCTGAGTCTGTAGCACTTAAATCCAAAGGAAAGTTTTCAAAAGCTCTAAAAGCTTCAGAATCTGATGAAGAATTTTCTGAGGAAAGTTCTGAAGAGGATTCAGAAGTTGAGGAGCTAGAGATGCTTTCCAAAAGAGTTAAGTTCTTGCTGCAAAGACAAAAGAAATCTTCTAACAAGAGCAGCAACTTCAAAGGAACTAGTTCGAAGAAGGATGAACAAAAGGGCTGCTCAAAATGCAAGAAAACTGGTCATCCCAAATCTGAATGTCTTGAGTTGCAGAAGGATAAATCCAGAAAGAACACTTCAAAATCAAGCAACTTCAAGAACAGATTCAGGAAGAATCTTATGGCTACTTGGATTCATCTTGACCAAGAATCAGATTCTGAAAATGAAGATGAAGATGAAGAAGCTAACCTGGGTTTGGTAGCACTAGTATCATCTGATGAGGAATCTGGATCAGAATCTGACAAGGAAATTGAGGAAGAAACCAATTTGAATCTGGTTGCAAATATATCTTCTGATGAAGAATCAGTTTCAGACTCTGACAATGAGGTATTTTCAGAACTCACCGGATCTGATCTTGTTGAAACAGTTAAGGAACTTATGATCCACCTCAGAAGCAAGTTAAATCAATTAAAATCTTTGAAAAAGAAAAATAACTTGCTGGCTGATGAGAATCTTAAACTTCAGAATCATATCAATGATATTGATGAAGAAGTTGAAGAGCTCAAAGAAATGGTTCATAAGAAACCTGATAAAGTTCCTAGTGAACATGAAACTGCTCTTCAAAATTTTATTTTGGCTGGAATTAACAGAAGCAAAGTTGCTTCTATGATTTATAATATCAGCAGAAACAAAGGAGAAGGAATTGGTTTCAAAAATGATTCATTTAATTTTTCAAATGAAACAAACCTTCCATCTTGTTCTGAAGATATTATGAAAGGCTCTAAAGTATGCCTTGTGCCTGCTTCTGATAGTTCTGAGATAAAGAAGTTAACAGAAACTGAGACTGCTAAGTCTGAGGTTCTGAACCTAAGGGAAAGATGAAGGCAAAACTTAAAACTTTGCCAAAGTCTAAGCCAAAAGGTCCTAAGCCTAAGACTATGAGAAAATCAGACTCTAAACCTGAAAATGTTCAGAGTCTGAAGAGTTCAGAACCTGGAACAAGTAAGTCTCAGAGTCTGAAAAATTCAAACTCAAGTTTTACTGAGGTTGTGCTTATGAAACCTTCAAGGTATAATAAACCAGCTTATACAAAACATTTTCAATCTCAGAATGTCAGGCAAAGCAATCAAAAGAAAGCCAATATGTCATCTGTTTCTGATTGCTTTAAGAAAGGTCAAACTGAAGTTTGCCTTGTGTCAGGAGCTGACAAAACTGAAGTTCTTAAGAAAACATAACCCAAGTCTTCAAAGGTTCAGACTCTAAAGAAATCAGAACCAAAGACCTTCAAGTCTCAGGTTCTGAAGAAATCTGAGTCAGGAACATTGAAAACTCAGGTTCTGAAGAACTCAGTGTCTGATACTAAGACTCATTCAGGATTAAAGGATTCACATCCAAGGTTTCTGAACAAGTCTGAGTATTATAACTCCAGACACAAGGTGCAAAAGGCTAAACCTTTCAGAACTAACCCAAGAGGACCCATAAAGATATGGGTACCTAGGTGTGAGATTGTTTCTGTTGCAGATATGCTGAACAACCAAAGAAAAGGAGAAATCCTGGTACCTGGGCAATGGCTGCTGGGATTGCATGACAGAAAACAAGTCTATGTTCCAAACCCTGATCATGAAAGAGGGAGGAACTGTGGAATTTGGAGGAAACCACAAAGACTTGATCACTGGTACTGAGATTCAGCTCTCAGAGGACACTTCAGAACCTGCACCAGAACCAGAGTCTGAAGTGAGCCCAATAGCTAAAAAGAGCCTCTCAGAAGCTGATACTTCTCCTAAAGCATATCAAGAACATTGCTGGAACAAAAATGGGTGTTCAGCAATAAACTTAATGAACAAGGAAAAGTATATCAGAAGCTCTACTGAGGTATGTTTTGTTCTCAGTTATTCTTAATAGATTCTACATGAGTTGGGAAACTATCAGATTCATGTAATCAGCATAATCTTCTTTGTGATAACATTGTTGTAATCTGTATATCTAAAAATTCCAATTCTATATTCAAGAGCCAAGCAGTTTTGAACTTAAACATTATTTTGTTAAGAGATTTTGTTCAGAAGATAGATTTAAATTTATTAAAAGGAATCTGAACAATGCATTTCATCTCTTGGGAAAATGTGCTTGAATCTGAATAAGAAACTGAGAGTCTGAGTTCATCAGAAGCTAATACTTAACAGACACTCACTTTGAGAGTCTGTTGAAAGTTCAGCTTCTGAAGTTTCAGAACCTGGATTTCTGACTTCTGAATCTGTATAGTTATCTAATTATTGGTCAGGATCTGTTATGTTATAACTCTGGGTAATGATGATTTAAAGCTTTAAAAGTTATACTTTGTCCCTCCCAAAGTCATCAATTTGAAAATGTGTTTTTCTGTTTTCAATTCTGAAATGTTTAACAAACACAGACACATTTTTTTTAATGCTCAAATTAGTTTCAGACATGTTCAGTCTTTCAGAACTTATTTAAAAATTGGTAATGGTTTTATCTGAAAGAATTCAGCAGCACTGAACCAAATGCTATACTTTTTCAGTTTTTTGAAATGGGTTCAGTAATGCTAAAACCCTCAGTTGGTATATGATATGAACAATTTTGTCTAAAATAGTTCAGTGATACTGAACAAATTACACTGAACAACTGTGTCTGAACAAGAATGCTCTGATCAGAATGCTATGAACAATCCTTTTATGCTTCTGAACATCATTCTATTTTTAAAATGCAATGTCATATACTCATGTATGATCAAGTTTGTGCTGATGTTCATCTTTGCTGCTTGATTACCTATATGATTGCATAATTATCTCACATGTTTTCAAACTCTCTTAAAATTTCTGAAAACTTTCTTTTTGTTGATGACAAAAGTGGGAGAAATGTAAACAAGTATTAAGGCTCCTGAGCTCAAAATATAAGTTAATTTCTGTCAGTTAATTAACTTATGAAGGGGAGTAAAAGGTTTTAAGGCCTAAGGCTCAAAACTTAAGTTAATTTCTGATTAAAATTAACTTATGAGAACTGTTTTTAATCTCTTAGCCTCTGAATTTAATTATAGTGAGATAAATTACTCTTAGTGAGTTAAAGTGAATTTAAATAACTTGGATAAGACTCAGGGAGCTTACAAAACTCATCCTGTGGATTATCAGACTTAGGAGAAGAGCTTACAAACCTCAGAACCTGAAGTCACCTTGTTATTTATAATTCTGAGTGATAATTTCACTTTATTGTTTTGAGTTAAATTTAATTAACTTGGATAAGAATCAAGGGGAGCTTACAAACCTCACCTTGTGGATTGTCAGACTCAGGGGGAGCTTACAAACCTCATACCCTGCAGTCAACTTGTTAATTAAATTAACAACAATTTTCTATTAATACTTATGTTTATCATCATCAAAAAGGGGGAGATTGTTGGAACAAAATGTATGAACAACTCTCTTTTGGATAGGGGGAGATTGTTGAAACAAAATGTATGAACAACTCTCTTTGAGGTTTTGATGATAACAAAGTGTTAAAAAGAAAATTGGTATTGCTAATGCTTTGTTCTAAGTTGTGCAGAACCATGTTCTTAATGTTTGATAATTAATATTGGTTATGGAAGAACAAGCTAAGAACAAGAAAGAAAGCATTGAAGCCTTTGTTGCAAGTCTGAAGCAAAACTGGGTCTGAAGCAGCTTCTGAAGGCAGAGTCTGAAGACTGCGTCTGAAGGGTGCGTCTGAAGGCAGAGTCTGAAGGGTGCTTCTGAAGGCTGAGTTTGAAGGTCAACGTCTGAAGGGAGCGTCTGATGAACAGTGCTTCTGAAGTACTGTTCCTGAAGACCTGCTTCTGAAGTCTGACGTGGAAGAAAAAGCAACTGTTACCATCAGCATTTAATGCCTGCAGTGTCAGAACAACTCCAATGGAACAGTTGTCTCCTTAGCCAAAACATTCCCCAGCTTTTAAGGAAAGCAAATTCAAATATGGTTGCGTGCTCTGTTTTCTGCTGAGTTTTAGCTCACAATTTCAGCCTGACCTAGCTCAACTTTTGCAACGGCTCTTTGCTACAAAACTGGGCAATCCTCAACAGCTCTATTCTCCTCTATATAAGGATGAAGATTTGAAGAAGGAAATTGCCAAGACTCTGAAAAACTAAAGACTGAATCATGCTCTGTTTTTGCTGTCAACATTCACAAAGTCACAAAAACTCTTAGGAATTCTTACAATCTTAGTATCTTAGAATTCCCTAAGTTTAGAGTCTTAAACTTGTGTTGTATTAAGTGAACACCTCTGATATTTGATCAAGTGTTCAACTCAAACTGTATTTGTAAAATCTGTTTGAAACCTCAAAGTCTCAGTCTGTATACTGAGCAAACCAGAAGTCTCTTTACTTAGTGTATTGAGCAATTAGAAGTCTCTTAGCTTTGTGCTTTGAGCAGAGAAGTCTCTTGACTGTGTGTCTTGAGCAGAGAAGCCTCTTTACTTTGTGTATTGAGCACTAGAAGTCTCTTGCTTAGTGCTTGAGCATTGGAAGTCTCTTACCTTTGTGGTTTGAGCAATTGTAATCAGTTTGATTATAGTTCAAATCTCTTGTTAGTAACAAGGGGACTAGACTACTTCCAACTTGTGGAAGGAACTAGTATAAAAACATCTTGTGTCTCTCTTTCTCTTTCTCCTTTACTCTTATAACCGCTGCAATTAACTCTGAGTAACAGTTCAAAATCTGATTCTGAACTTGTTCATAAGTTTTAAAGAAAGGAAAAAGATTTCATCCACACAATTCAACCCCCCCTTCTTGTGTGTTTTTTCTCATTGAAAATTAATTTTTTTAAATTTTTTTTACCAAAATTCATGATTTTTTTTGCTCTATAAATAGAGACTTGGTTCATTTGATTTGGACACAAAAAAAAACCAAGTTTTTCACTATCTTAATCTTATTATTATCCTTCTATTAGCTTTCCTTTTGAAGTTTTAAACTTCTTTTTAGTGAAATGGATCCCAATAATAATAATTTCAACACCCAGAATTCTTCTAATTACCCATTTAACTACCAAAATCCCAACAATTATCAACATCCAAATCAATTTCCAAACCAACGTCCTCAAAACATGCCTAATTTTGGTTTTGCACCAAATTTCAACCACTCATCCTCTGTTCCAAACTTTAATCCATATTATGGATCTATGATGGGATATCCATCTCAAACACCCACGTTTAATGGTTATATGCCAATGGGGAATGAAAATTTTCCGAGTGTTGGTGCACCTGAATTTTTTGAATTTTCAACACAAATAACTCTTGGTGGCATGACAAGTGCTAATGAAGTCACTCCAAATCCAGAGGATTCAACTCCTAAGAGCAAGAAAAACCAGCAACCAGCATGGAACACTGAACAAAATTTGGTGCTAATTAGTGGGTGGATTAAATATGGAACAAGCAGTGTTGTCGGGAGAAATCAGAAAGGTGAAACATATTGGGGTAAAATTGCTGAGTATTGTAATGAGCATTGCTCATTCGATCCTCCGCGCGATGGAGTTGCATGCCGAAACCGTTTTAATTATATGAGCAAAATACTGAATAAATGGATTGGCGCTTATGAAAGCGCTAGGCGTTTGCAAGGAAGCGGTTGGTCAGAGAATGATATTTTGGCAAAAGCGCAGGAATTATACGCAAGTGGGAAGAATATTCAATTTACTTTAATGACAGAATGACACGCTCTCCGTGATCAACCACGTTATGGTAATCAAGTAGGAAATATTGGCCCAGGAAGTAGTGGATCTAAGAGATCTCACGACAGTGATGCATGTGGCTCAAACTCTGTAGGATCTACTGCTTGTCCAATGGGTAGGGAGGCAGCTAAAAAAAAGGGTAAAAAGAAAAGTAAGGAAGCTACCTTGGAGGTGCACTACAAGAAAACAACGTTTTAGCGTCGAATTTTAGCGTCGGCCGCCGACACCGACGCTACTAGCGTCTGACTAGAGTCGGCCTAACCCACTCTACTTCAATTTCTAGTTTTCCTTTATTTTTAAAAAGATTTAGAGTCGGCCTAGCCGAGGCTAAAGGTTAGGGGACCCACGTATGACATTTTAGACTATATTTAGAGTCGGTCTGTCCGACTCTATTATTTTAATTGATAAAAATTTAATATAATAAAATTATAAATAGATATAGAGTCGGCTTAGCCGACGCTAACATATTGGATCAGCCAAATTAAAACACGGGTTCCCTTACCCTTTCCCTCATCATACACCATTCAAACTTTTCATCTTCATCTTCTCTAAAAACCTAACCTCCTAAAACTTCCAAAATCAACCAATCTTCATCAAAACTTCACCAAACCTCATCAAACACAACCCAAATCAATAACCCACAACCTATTAAGCACATTCCAACCTTCAAAATCACAAATCACCTACTACCAATAAAAATCCCAAATTTCGTATAAACCAAATCCCTAAACCAGAACCTCCAAAAATCTTCACAAATCCTAACTCAAACACAAAAATTCATCCTAAACATTAAAACCCACCATCAAAACAACTTTTCCCAACAAAATTTTTCACAAAAACCAAACATTTCATCAAACCCATTTTTGGTCAACACGTAAATGTCTTCAAAAAGGAGAGGTGGTGATGTTGCTGGCATTTCTGGAGGCAAGAAGAAGAAGGGCAAGGCTAATGAGCTAGGAATTGTTTAAGGTTTTTATTTATGGTGATTTGATGATTGTTTTGTTTTGATTTTTTAGGGTTTTCAATGCTATTGTTTTGTCAATTGCTACCAAAATTTCATCTTTGTCTCCTGAAGATTTGTTTTTATGATTTTGATATTGCAGTTAGTCGCTTATATATTAGCCTTAAGATGTTTATGGCCTGGTGAATACATAGGAATTATTATTCAAGTACTACAATGAGAAATTTGGCTTTAAGTTTTGTATTGGGTGGTTCCACAATATGCGGCCCTTTTGGAAATTGGAAGGCCGAGTTTCCAGCTGTAGATTTTTAAGCATATGCTACCAACCAAATTTGGGATTTTTTTTTCTTTTGCCAATTATTGGATCATTGTTTACTCTAATAGTAGGCGGTCACTGGCAGTGCGAAGGCCTTGACGTGTTCTGCAGAAATGGGGGGCTGTTATTTTTATGGTAGGTTATTTTTAGGAGACAAGGTCTAACATTTTCTTTTCCGTACACATGAATCTGCATTCAGCAATTGTTTCATTGTCTCCTTAAAAAAACTATTTCATTGTCTCACCATTAAGGGAATACTTGTTACTCAACTACACTGCTCATTTATTGTAGATAGCAAATTACAAACGAAAAAGATTAACAATTGAAAAAAATATTCACGCAAAGTCGGTACATGTCCGGTACTCCATTTTTTGTTGTGATATTCACGCAAATTTCTAATCTTTCAGGTGCATTGGAAGGGTTACGATTCCAGTTATGATACATGGGAGCCCATCGAGGGCTTGAGGTATATTCCAATTATCAAGATATTGATTATTGTTCCTCTAACTTTGCTTTACTTAAGATTTGCCCGTTACTTAAGGCTTATAGCTAATTATATGCAAGATTCTAACTGTGATTATTATTTAACAGCGAGTGTAAAGATGCTATGAAAGATTTTGTTATAAATGGATATAAGGAAAAGATATTGCCTCTTCTTGTAAGTCTCACCACTCCACATTATTGACTTGTACTCAACCCCTTCTTTCACCTCTAATGGTTTATCAATTCTCTGTTATTCATTAAAATGATCTGCACTACTTTATGCTTGTCCAGGGCCAAGCTGATTTTATTTGTGGTGGGCCACCTTGTCAAGGTGTTAGTGGTTTCAATCGCTTCAGGAATAAAAACGCTCCGTTGGAGGATGAAAAAAATATGCAATTAATTGTTTACATGGACATTATCGATTTCTTGAAGCCCAAGTATGTTCTGATGGAGAACGTTGTTGACATTTTGAAATTTGCTGGTGGGTTTCTGGGGCGTTATGCTGTAGGCCGTCTAGTGGCCATGAATTATCAAGCTCGAATGGGAATGATGGCTGCAGGGTCATATGGCCTTCCTCAATTTCGGATGCGTGTCTTTCTTTGGGGAGCTCTTGCCACTGAAGTAAGGCCATTGCTTAAAGTACTAGATTTTTATTTTGTTGTGTTATTTAAGTTACTCTCTAAATATTTTAAAATGGAAGATTAATGATTTATCATCTTTTCTGTTTTTAGAAATTACCGTCATATCCGTTACCAACTCATGAGGTTGTATCAAGATCAGTCATCCCCACTGAGTTTGAAGTAAGAACTGATAGAAATAGAGATGTTTTACTTCAATTTCGAGAGAATTCTTGTGGGTTTGATGATTTCTGAAATTGGGTATTTGCTTTAGGTTTGGTGATTCTTGTGAGAATTCATGTTTCTAATAAGGATATAGCTTTCTTTTTACTCTTTTGTAAGCCTGGATTCAATACTCTTTTTCAACTATTATTATTTGTATCTTTTTGCATTCGCCACTAAAAGGTTATATGTAATTGTGGGTATGTCTCATAAGCAGATTTTAAGCATGAGTAGCTAGCTAGATTGCAAAGCTTTATTACTGATGTTGTCTTAGTAGCTAAAACTAGTGAAACAATATTTGAGAATTTCATGGATATATTGAAAGTTAGTATGTCCCCCTTTTCATTAGATTTTATTTCTTATGTCAATGACTAACTTAAAAAATGTCTGTTCAGCTTTTGAGTGAAGAGGTTTTCGATTTTTCGAAAGGAGAAACAACACAACAAAAGATAAAAGAGCTTAAACAATCATTGGTTTTAACTAGTAAGTGATAAAATATAATGTAGTTAGAATTTGCAATGCTTAAGTTGTGATTTGGTAATTGCTTTTATCACCTGGTAGTTTCTTATATAAATTGGCTTGAGATGAAAGTGAGAAGACTTTTTTATATGAAAGTGAGAAGACTTTGTTGCTCTCGCTAGAAATGTTAGGGTTTCGTATTCGATTTTCGTGTTTAGAATTTCTAATGATTTTACGCCTTTTGATTTTCGTGTTTAGAATCTTATGAAGATGAATTTGAGACATTGTCAACGACGAGGAACGAGTCAGCTAAGGGTTCGAGTAGCGTCCCACGTGTTCTCAATGGAGGATGAAGAAGAATTTGATAGATTGATGGAAGAACGTGTTAATTCTAGGTTTTTCCGTTTTGCTGAAGATGGCGATGAGTTTGAGGATAAACCAATGGAGGATAATTCTTCTTTACATCATGCTCTTAAGGAATCAATTCCAACCATATGGAGAGTTAAATGCACTGTATGTCACCTGAAACGCGTCTTTTAGTGATTTTGTTAAATGCACTGTACATGTAGACAAAAAATCATTGATGCATTTTTTTCTCACTGTTGCAGGGTGGAGGATGTCGCCAAAAAGCTGCGGTACCAGCACCAAGATTAATTAGCTCCATTGAACTTGAGTAATATTGCATATTCTCCTATTTTCCTTTTTTTTAACTTAGTTTTTGGATAGTTTGTCTGATGGGATTGTTTTTCAACGATTCTGCAGGGAGTTCCGACCTCTGATCCAAATAAAACATGACCGGGAAACTGGCAAGGTTTTTCAGGTTCTTGATGGCATGCTTCTCAAGGATGGATTTCTTTATAAGAAAGTATCTCCAGATTCATTAAGTTTTTGGGGTGTTGTTCCCACTGAAGAGGAGCTATTGAAGTCTGGGTCTTCCGAAAACAATGAATCAAATGATATGGAGTGGCTTTCTAATATTTATGGTGACACAAAGAAAAAACGGGTTATTATAGCTGACAAGGGCGATGGCAAAGGAGAGGGCTCATCAGCTTCAGGCGCAGGAAATGATTTTGAATTATATGCTTTTGTGCGTTTTCGGTAAGTTTTTTGTTAAACATAGCATTCATTATATCATACAAATTTGCTCCTCTCTCTCTCACACACACACGAACATGCAGATGTGCACACATGCACATCCTGCAGATTGATGATTTTCATATCTGACAGAGCTTTGCCATTGCAGCAAAAAGGACTTTGGTGTAATAATAAGCACAGATAAAGATGGTACTTACCAGGTACGATATTTAGCTTAGGCATTGTCCTTTGTATAATCCTTTGATTTTGAGTGTCTAGTGCATTTTTATAGTTATATTATAGTTTTCCTGTATGTTGTAGATTCTAAAAGAGAGTTCAGAAGGACCTGTTACTGTAACTGTTCAACGAAACGAAATAAAAAGTGCGCTGTGCAATCTGAAACTTAGTGCCCAGGACCTGCACCGTAAGACTATAGTTGTTAATGACAATGTTAAGGTTCTGGAGGGTCCATCTCAGGTCCGATGCTTATTTCTGAATGGATTTTTGTCTGTATGTTTGAATCTCTTCTCATCCTTGATCTAGATGATTATTGATATCTAGTTGATTTATAATTTGTTTAAAGTTTAAATTGGAGTATGAGAGTTTCATGAGATTTTTCGACAACCTCCTGGAAATTCACTCATGATTGAACGAGTGGGATGAATTCAAACAATTCAAGGAGAAAGAGCTTGAACGATTGGACAAGATAGCGTCGAAGCAACAGGAGGCTAACCAATTGATGAAAGAAAAGACTAATGCTAAGAAAATGAAAATGTATCTAAAACTAAGTTCCGAGGAGAATCTCGATGATCGGAAGCAAAAGCTGTTGGAGATGTTGAGCCAAGAGCTGTTTGGAAATTAATTTCAATCAAGTATTTGTCTGTATTCGTTCAAACTTGTCGGTGGTGTCAAGTCCCCAGTGTTTGCTTTAATAATTGTCCGTGACTTTTGGCTTTAATGTATGAGTTATTGTGTTTGAATATGTACCACCCAATTGGAATCTAATCCTTATCTGATAATTAACTCTATACAATAACTTATTTCGAATCCACCACTCAATGTACTTATATATAGGGACTCATAGATACATACATTGAAGTACCAATATCCCAAATCTCATTCAATCTACTTCTAATATCACAAAAATCTATTAATGGATCCATCAGAATATCCTTTTGATATCGTAGCCTACAATAAAAAATGTGAAATGGAAGAAACTTATATCATCAACCGATTCAGAGAACGTCGAAACAAAATATTGGAAGATAGTGCACCTCGTAGTAGAAAATATCTCAATAGAGATCATGCAGCGGCAAACCAAAGACTAATTGACGACTACTTTGCCAATGAGCCTACATATGACGATGCAATGTTTCGTCGTCGGTACCAGATGCAAAAACATGTTTTCCTTCGAATCGTTGGGGACCTTTTAAGTAATGATAACTACTTCACCAAGTGAGTTGATGCAGCCAATAAAGAAGGTATATCACCCTTAGCAAAATGTACCACAACAATGCGAATGTTAGCATATGGTGTGGCAGCAGATGCGGTCGATGAATACATCAAAATAGGAGGTACTACATCATTGGAGTGCTTACGTAGATTCTGTAAAGGAATCATACGATTGGATGAGCAAGAGTACCTGAGAGCACCAACCCAAGATGATATGTAAAGAATACTACATGTAAGTGAAATGCGGGGGTTCCCAGGGATGATCGGGAGTATTGACTGCATGCACTGGGAGTGGAAAAATTGTCCTAAAGCATGGGAAGGTCAATTTACTAGGGGGGGTAAGGGAACCACCACAGTTATTCTTGAAGCAGTTGCATCTCATGATCTATGGATTTGGCATGCCTTTTTTGGATGTCCGGGAACGTTGAACGATATAAACGTTCTAGACCAGTCACCAGTGTTTGATGATGTGGAACAAGGAAAGGCTCCAAGTGTGAAATTCTTTGTGAATCAACGTCCCTATAACATGGCATACTATCTAGCTGATGGTATCTATCCTTCTTATCCAACTTTCGTCAAATCGATTAGACTTCCTCAAAGTGAACCCGATAAGTTATTTGCAAAATTTCAGGAGGGATGTCGGAAGGACATCGAACGTGCATTTGGAGTGCTTCAAGCTCGATTTAAAATCATCAGTGAACCAGCTTGCTTGTGGGACATAGTCGATTTGGGTATCATCATGAGGTCATGCATCATATTACATAATATGATTGTTGAGGATGAACGAGATTCATATTCTCAATGTTGGACCGATTTTGAGCAATCTGAGGAAAGTGGATCTAGTACACCGCAACCATACTCGACCGAGGTGTTACCCGCTTTTGCAAATCATGTGCGTGCTAGATCCGAGTTGCGTGATCTAAATGTTCATCACGAATTGCAAGCAAATCTAGTGAAGCACATATGGGCAAAGTTTGGAATGTTTTGTGATTGAAGATGATTTGTATCGTACTAATTAAGTTACTTGTGTGTTGTGTGCTTAGTTTGTTGTATTGCATTTTAAGTTATTTGTGTGCCGCATGTTTAGTTTATTGTATTGCATTTTAAGTTAAGAAAATAAAAATAAATTATTTAAATAAATTTTGTTTTTATAAAAACACTTAAAAATAAATTGTTAAGTGTTTATTATTTTAATTTAATTATAATTGATAATTGTAATTTTATGTAATTATAAAAACAAAAATATAAAATTAAATAAAAATATGAAATAAAAAGTGGTGGGGTAGAGTGTTGAATGAAAAACCATTGGAGAGTGTATTTGTTGAATGAGTGTTGCATTATTATGTGGAAGAGAGAGAAAATGATGTGGAGTGTTGGGAATTGAAAAAGTGTGTGTTGAATGAGTGTTGAATGTATTAACCATTGTAAATGGTCTTAGGACATCAAAAAACTATTATTCTCTGTAGTCAACTCAATTAGGACCTCAAAAAACCATTATTCTCTGTCGTCCACTCTATAATATTGTTAAAAAAGGATATGTGCACGGGTAAAAAAAGGCCAAAAGCAAGTAAAAAAGAAAAACAACAAGGAGAAATAACTCTAAAGGAAAATGGAACTGCTCAACCACGCTTGTGTTCACTCTTAGAACTTTTGTTGTAAGAATTGATTCTAGTAGTCAGCTGCAACTTTTTCCTCTAATTCTTCGTTAGATATGAAGTAAAAAGAGCCTTTGAATCCTTGTTCGTAGTTATCAAAAGATGTTGAATTAATTGGTTTTTTGTTACACTTGAGTAGGGGTGACAAATTAATCCACTGATCCACCATCTATCCAATTCATTCAACTATAAATATATCAATTACACAATAAAATCGTCAATGGATCGAATAGATTCCATACATACTGATCGTTTCTGATCAGAAATGAACTACCGGTGCAGTTTGAATGTGGTGGTTGAGCGCTGTATGCGGTTGCTGGAACGGCGGGGGGTGTGTACCTGTAGACACTCTGACGCTCAAGTCAGTATTGAGTCAGAAAGGGGTTGAGAGAATGGAAATAATATAACCTTGGAGACTGCATAGAGTCTCATTTATATAGAGGTGGGTGTTGCAGAGTCGTTGTTTGGCACACATGTGGCTAAGCCAAATCTAAGAATCTTTCCATATCAATAAGACAGATTCGACAAGGAGACGAGAGTCGACAATTTGCAAAATTTTCAAGACCTAACACAATCCAAAATTCCAAATTAAAAGACACTAGTATCAATTAATTTCTTTTTCTAATTTGGAAGCAATAAGGAAAAAAAACAGAGACAATGGGAAAAACAAAAGACAATATGTCTCAAGCACACAGTTTAATAAAATTAGGGTAAATTACACTTTTGGTCCTTTAAATATTTTTCAGGTTTCATATTGGTCCCCTAATTAATAAAAGTAACATTTTGGTCCCTTAAATCCTTCTTTGTTGTCACTTTGGTCCCTTCCGTTAGTTTGTGTTAAAAAATGTTCACTTTTTGTCCCTTTAATATTTTTCAGGTTTCATATTGGTCCCCTAATAGAGGACCAATATGAAACCTGAAAAATATTTAAGGGACCAAAAGTGAACGTTTTTTAACAAAAACTAACGGAAGAGACCAAAGTGACTAACATAAAAGATTTAAGGGACCAAAACGTTACTTTTATTAATTAGGGGACCAATATGAAACCTAAAAAATATTTAAAGGACCAAAAGTGTAATTTACCCATAAAATTATTATCTCTTTCGTTTTTTTATTATTATCTTTTTTTTTAAACATGTTTTTTTATTATTTGTAAAATGGTGAAGTGAGGTTAGCAATAAAGAACTCGTTTGGGTCAAATTCTTCTCTCATTCATTTGAGATTCTTTCTTTCTGGTGCCGCAAAGCTTCAACTGAACAAATTGCCGCCGTCACATTGAAGCAACAATCAAATGTCATCCTTAAGAATGAGAAAGTTAAGCTGTCTCTCTAACCCATTTTTTCGTATTCCATTTTTACCCTTTTTACACTCACACTTCACGACCCTATCCTCTCACTCTCATTCTTCCCGGCGTTGCAGCATGAACTGAACAAATCGACGCCGCACATTGAAAGCCTTTGCACCAAACGTCATTTTCGTTCAAATGTTGAGATCAATGAGAAGGTTAGGTTCTCTATATAACAACCCCTCTTTGCGTATTCCATTTTTACCCTTTTTACACTCTCACTTTCATTCTTCCCATCGATTCAATTCCAATCACTGTGATGTTGATAATGCAATTTCCTCATTTCATCACATGCTACAAATGCGTGATACTCCATCCATTGTTGAATTTAACAAGATTTTAACTTCTCTTGTTAAGACTAAGACCCATTACAACACTGTTATTTCCTTTTTCCGACAAATGCAATTCAACGGAATTGTGCCATGTATTGTTACTCTGGGTATCGTCATCAATTGTTACTGCCATCTACGGGAAATCAATTTTGCATTTTCTTTGTTCGGAAAGATTCTCAAGATAGGTTATCATCCTGACACCATAACCTTGAATACTCTTATCAAAGGTTTGTGTCTTACCGGTGAGGTGAAGGAAGCTCTTCACTTTCATGACCGTTTGGTTGCACATGGATTTTTCATGGATCAAGTTAGCTACGGGACCTTGATCAATGGATTGTGTAAAATGGGAGAAACAAGAGCTGCCTTGCAAATGTTGAGAAAGATTGATGGGAAATTGGTCAACGCCGATGTGGTAATGTACAACACAATCATTGATGGATTTTGTAAGATTAAACTGGTCAATGAAGCCTTGAGTCTCTTTAATGAAATGCGTTGTCGAGGAATTTCTCCCGATACGGTAACTTACAATTCTCTCATTGATGGTTTGTGCAAATCTGGGAGGGTTTCTCATGCATGGGAGCTTCTTGATCAGATGCATGATAGAGGTCAACCTGCAGATGTAATCACTTACAATTCCTTCTTACATGATTTATGTAAAAACCATCAAGTTGACAAGGCAATTGCATTGGTCAAAAAAATTAAAGACCAAGGCATTCAACTAGATATTGAGACATACAATATACTTATTGATGGACTATGCAAACATGGACAACTTAAGAATGCACGAGATGTTTTTCAAGATCTTTTGATTAAGGGTTATAGTCTAGATATTCAAACGTATACTATTATGATCAATGGACTTTGTAAAGAGGGCTTGTTTGATGAAGCAGAGGCGTTGTTGTCAAAAATGGAAGACAATGGTATCATTCCTGATGCCGTACTTATGAAACTATTATCCGCGCACTCTTTCATAAAGACGAGAATAAAAAGGCAGAGAAACTTCTTCGGGAAATGATTGCTAGAGGTCTACTTGAAGAGTAACTCTAGGTAAGATAATTTCTAATTTTATAATTTTTTACCATGACGAAAACTATATAATCATTATGATTTATTTATTTATTTTGTTGATAGTTGCATATACAAAATAAGGTGGACTACTCGATGTTCTCAGTATCACTTAAATTTTAATCAAGAGTCATGTGTTGTTGTTATGTTCATTTCAATATTAGAATGGTGTCAATGGTTGGTTCTTTTTTGTCTTGACGTAGTTATCCGTTACCTTTGATGTACTGTCGACCACCTTCATTACTTTTAAGGATTTTTTTCATTCAGTCATTTACTTTTAGGGATATACTGACCCTTAATTAGAATCTCTTTGGTTCATTCTGTCAAACATGTTTCATAGTACACCAAGGCATCATTGGCTGCAAATAGTGCAGTAGAAGTTGTTCGAGTTTGATCGACCACCCCTTCCATGTGACCATCCACCATGACAACCTTTTCTTCCATGGAGCTTCGATTTGAAGCTACTACCTTTGTCCCTAAATTTAAGCCCATTTGAAAAAGAATTTTGTTCTTTTGTCTCATTTCAAATTATTAGAAACATTACTTCAAATACACCACTAATTAATTCTATTAAGTGCCTTGAGAGACAAGAAGTCAAATTTTGCACATCCATTTACAAAAGAATATTATAGGAACACCCAAACACAAAATGGACACATTATATATATCACCGAAATTTCCTAATAAATGTGAAAATTGCAAAATAAAAAAATCTAATTTCATTACCTTGATAGCTCCGATAATGCGGGTTACACGTAGACTAATAAACTAGCCGAATAGACTCTAGAAGGTTTTAAAATTAGTTAACCATAACTGAATCAACTTACAGATTTAGTTACGCTGAATTGGAAGTGCCAGTTGTAACAAGTAACACTAACTGTCAACTACTAAGTTGTGGATATAGATTTATGTCAGCTGAATCAACTTAAAGATTTAGTTATGGTGAATATGGACAATCTGGTTGTCTGGCAACTAGATGCAATTTGCAGAAAAAGTAGTCGGTTCGGGTAAGTAGTTGTAAAAGCCTACGTCAGAACTTGGATGTGGATGGCAGTTAAGATTTCAGGTTTCTCACCACTCTCTCACCCCGACTTTAAATTCTGCAGGGTTCTTTGGATTTCAATATAGTTAGAGGTCAGTTATGATAATAACAGGGGAGGTAACTCGTGACAAGTGGACCAACGTGTTTTCAAAGAATATAATCTAGCATGGTTTAATGCTTCTGCATATGGTTGTTGGTTATGCTATCATTGGATGATACCTTGTATGTCTGTAGTAATTGTTATCCTGTGGTAATTATAGATCAAATAGAAGATAGTCCAATACCCAAAGATTGGGATAGTCCCTAGAAACATTTATGATAGAACATTATGATGGAAGGATTTATAAATAAAATTAAATAATGATTTAGATTCAACGTTTTATTTAGCATTCTATATCATGTAAATTATGATGTTTTTTGGTCCACACAGCCGACCTCATTTTGATTGCAGGGAAGAAGCTTTTGCTTTCATAATTGCTTATTTCTTATGATGTCTTAACATAATGACTAGTGTTAAAAACATAGCCTTGTTTATTTGTATCATTTGAGTTGTCTTTGGGATTAAAAACCATTGCTCAATGCTAATATTTTCTTTTGAAGCCAGAGCCGCAAAATTAATTGTGTTCTGGTGTTAAATTGAACATAGTTTTATAAAGAGTGAATGAAACATATATAAGAAATAGGAACATGTGTGGGAGTTTTGGGTACCTTTTTTCTTGATCAATTTATCTCCAGGAATGTCTCAAGGATGAAAACAACATGTTTACTTTGTTCCTAAACAAACATAACTTACAAAGATCTAGTTACTTGAGATAATGCGCATGAAAATCCTTGAGATGCTAAATGATAACAAAACCTGATGAATAATGATATGATGAATGGACAAATCAGAGTGAAGTATGGCGGTAGAAGGAAATAGTTTTAATGCTTACTTCGCATACACCAAAAGGACTTGCAAAACATGCCTTTTATTTACTTGGTAAAAATTATAGAGAAAATTCCGTTCTCCACCGGTAAGTATTGGTGCTTTCCTGTTGATTAGAAAGTCCTTAATTGTGTTGCACCCCAATTCTTTTTGTTTGCTGATAGGACTCCTTTATCTGCATTAGAAGACAAAAACTATTGTTCAGTAATAGGGATATGCTGACCTTAAATTAGATTCTATTTTACAAAAACTAGAACATTGATACAAGTTTTTTTTTAATACTATTATTTAATTGGTGATAAGTTACCTGATTGATTTTTCAATGTGACTTTCAGTTGGATTATTGCTTCGCTCTCAACTGAGCATTTTAATTTTTTATGATGAAAGTCCTACAATTGGCTTCATTACATCATACTAAGTTAATTGCATGGACTCCTTATATCTAGTATAAATTAATTTTTATTTTCTTAATTTTTATTTTAAGTTGCTTCAATTTGACTACGGTATCTTGAACGATAAAAGTTGGTTGAATTTGCATGGGGTGGATGGACCTTTGAATTAAAGATGCTGAAGAAGGCTTAGGACGATTAAATACAGTGGCAGCTGGTTAATACAGGTAAGAGTGACAAAGAGGTTAACTTAAGGCTTTGAGAGTTTTGAAAGGTTACCAACAAGCTTAGAGGTAATAGCAGTACCATGTTTTTATCTTTGTAGATGAGTTGACACTTCATTTTTTTGTTAGTCGAGCAAGTCTGAATGTAACTTTAATAATATTGGAATGGGAATTAGTTTTTTATTTTGAGGTTTCAAAAAATAAACCAAAAAGAAGTAGCTTATTAATTAACAAGCCTTCTTTATGACTATTTCTTTGTCTTATAATATATTGTTAAATTGAATTGTAGAATGTGAGATATAAATCAACTGCTGCGAATTTCATCGTTGCTTTGATTTAATTACACCTCAATCTTCTTGAAAATTGATATGTGCTGAAGAGTTAAGATGAAGGTTTGTGAACTTCGCATCTATTTGGCATCTAGAAGGGTTTATTTGTGCTTGATACCTTTCAGGCTAGTTTACATGTTTTGACGACCTTTCCTGTTTGAAGGCTTCAAATACCCACAACGAGTACGAGCACAAGTAATTCCCTGCAAAAATGAGCGGTCTGAGTGTTGGTATGGATGGACATTGGAATTAAATAGGTTGAGAAAGGCTGAGGATTGGGAGCAGAGAAAAGGAAGATGTAGTAGAGTGGGAGCTGACTGTTTCAGTTGAGATTGATGAAGAGGTTCAGAAAAGAGGTAGAGCTAGAATTGTAAGAGTAAGATTGAGTTCAACAATTTTTTGTGTTAAGATGTTAGTAAGAAATTGAATAAGAGACTATATAAAAGAGTGGGAACTAGAGTTGAACTTATTTAACTATTGTGTCAGTTAGAAGAGTTAGAGGAGGATGCTACTAATATGTTCTTTGAATGTCAGTTAGACTTCTCACTAGTTTTGCATAATGAACCAATTATAACACATTGTGGAGCAACTTGTTTTCAATGGTTGGACAGAGTGTAAATGGCTAGATATAAGATTGCAAGTTTATTCAGGTTAGGTTTATTACTCGACACTTAGGCAGAGAACAGAAGAGCAAAGGGGTTATGTCTAGAAATGTAAATGGCGTGGATATGAACAGAGTTAGTACGATGCCACTCTGTTGGTTTTGTTTTTAATTTTAAACTTGTGCATATGAGTATTAATAAAATGTTTCTATTACTTTTTTTTCTCTTATATAAACAAAAATATGTTAAATAGTTGAGTCACAAAAGTTATGAATTTTATTTGCTTATATATGCTAAAAAAAATTTTTATGTACATAAAATTTTGAAAACTCGTGACTATTTTCAAAATCAAAATTAATGTAGTGTTTTTAGTAAATAACTTTTTATTTTATATGCAAAAGACTGTTCAATGTTTGCACCGCATCCGTTGCAGATTTTATGTAATTATATCTGAATAAACAAATTTTTATATACATATATGAGAAAGTCGATATGATAAAATTTTAAAAATTCATGACTATTTTCAAGATCAATATTAATGTAGTGTTTCTATTAAATAACTTTTTATTTTATATGCAAAACACTGTTCAATGTTTGCACTGCATCCGTTGCAGATTTTATGTATTTATATCTAAATAAACAAATTTTTATATACATGTATGAGAAAGTCGTTATGATCATTAATGTAGTGTGTCTATTAAATAAATTTTTATTTTACATTTAAAACACCGTTAAATATTTAAATCGCACTCGTTTAGAAATTTATATGCTTATATATGCAGAAGAAAATTTGTATGTATCGATATGTGATAGTCGATATGATAAAATTTTGAAAACTCGTGACAATTTTCAAAATATTAACATTAATGTAGTGTTTCTATTGATTAAATTTTATTTTATGTGCAAAACATTGTTCAATGTTTGCACCACTTTTAAATGTTTATATTTACATAAACAAATTTTTATATACATATATGAGAAAATCGATACGATAAAATTTTGGAAATCATAACTATTTTCAAAATATCAACATTAATGTAGCGTGTCTATTAAATAAATTTTATTTTATATGCAAAACATTGTTCATTGTTTGCACCGCTTTCCGTTGCAGATTTTAAATGTTTATATTTGTATAAACAAATTTTATATACATATATGAGAAAGTCAATATGATAAAATTTTGGAAACTCGCGACTATTTTCAAAGTATCAAACATTAAGGTAGTGTGTCTAATAAATAAATTTTTATGTTATATTTAAAACACCGTTAAATATTTAAACCGCATTCGTTGAAGATTTTATATGCTTATATATGCATAAGAAAATTTTTATGTACCGATATATGACAGTCGATATGATAAAATTTTAAAAACTCGTAACTATTTTCAAAATAAAGACATTAAAGAGATCACGAGTTTTAATAAGGACGATTATAAAATTTGGTTGTACTTTGATTTTTATATATTGTTAGTAGATGTTAGTAGATATGAACATAATCCGTAATTAATTTTTTAAAAAACAAAAAAATTAGTTTCATAGTTATCCGTGAAAATTGCTTACACTTGTGATGAACATTATCAGTAATTAGTTTTTTAAAAAACAAATAAATTAAATTTTGCAAAATGACTATTATGCATATAAAATTAAGGAGCTCATGAGTTTTAATAATGACGATTATGAAACTTTGCTGTTTTTCGATTTTTATATATTGTTAGTAGATGTCAGATTAAAGGTGCCGATAACAATTTTTCTACAAAGTGTAGAGATTTAAAACAGACAAAAAAAACTGTGAAAGTGCAAGCATCAATGACATATTTAAGTATCTATACTATATATAAAGAAAATATGGTGTTTTGGGCTGACTTTTTCATATTTCAATTATACCCTTAAGCAAATTTGACTATAAGAATGTTATTTTGTTGGTGTCATTAAAAAAATTAAAACTTGTTATATTTTTTTGAAAGATATTATATTTGTTATTGTCGGTATCATTGAAAAAAATAATTATAGTTTGTTACAATATAAAAATGAAAAAATATCTATTATCTATACTTATAATTTTAATCAAAATTAAAATAAGTTTAACCAAAATTTCATAAAAAAATTGTTTATAATTTATACGTGTTAGTGCAATAAAAAAGAGTGGACAGACGGGTATGAAGTGACCGTTTGAACGTTAATTATAAGAAAACAAATGTCAAAATCTATGTATGTTGAGTTTTTTTTCTTTCTTTTTAATATTTTTGAGTTTGATTTATGTTTTTTTAATGAGGAGGTGTAATATCCCGCTTAAGACTCATATATTTTTATCAGTATCGTAAATTCGAGCAAGCAAGGGCATAAACGTAATTTGCACGTGAAGGGCTTTAAATAGGAAGGCAAGGCTTTTGTCCCTTCATTTTCACACTTCCCTTCTCTCTCTACAAGCTGAATTGCTCCTCCCTCTCTCTCTAGGATTTTGGCCATCATCATCATACTACTCATAATCCATCAATTTTCTTCCCAAATCTCTTGGGTCACAAGCAAGCTAGCTTTGGGAGATTGGAACAAGAGAAAGTTAAGGAAAAACAAGTAAAGAGGAAGAATTCAAAGCTAGGTTTTGAGAAGATTTTGGCAAAGACCAAATCAAGCTATAAGGTGAGTTCCTTGGAGTAGCTTAATCCTTTTGGGTTATATTTGTGTGAGAATTACAACTCAATTTCTAAGATTTTAGAGAAAAAAGATAGTTTTCCCCTTTTTGATACATATGCTTAATTCTTGCTTAATCCTTGATTCAAGTATGTTTTTATAGATTAAAATGAGTCCCTGACATGTTTCAAAGATCACTGGGCAGTTGGGTACCATGATTTTTGAAGTTAAAACACGATTCCTGAACTCTGAGTTCTGTTACGATCAGACTTAGACTTCAGACTCAAACCTCAGACTCTAACCTCAGACTCTGACCTCAGACTCAGACTTCAGACTCTAATTTCAGACTCAAACCTCAGACTCAGACTTCAGACTCAAACTTCAGACTCAAACCTCAGACTCTGACCTCAGACTCAGAACCTCAGACTCAGAATCTTCAGACTCAGACTCAGACCCAGGATACCTTTTTCTTAACTAATAGATGTGCCATGCCATTGATTTTTGAAATGCCTTGGAACATAGATTACTCAGGAGCCTTCAAGGATTAATCTAGAAAATGCATATGTATCATACAGAGTGATGGGTAATTTATCCACAGGATTCCAGGTAAGAGGAACAGGAAATTATTACAAGTGGGATAATAAGCCCTTAAGTATGACATATGACAACGATATGTCTAGAACCTATAATAGGTATCAAGAATAAAGAAGTATTCAGCTAGTTGGTACGAGGAATGTATTTCCAACATTCAAGTTCAGACATGATTAAGTTAAGACGTGCCACTTGGAGTTCCAGCTAGTTGGAACCTCAAGGCCACGTATATGTTAAGACATTAATTAAAGTTAAGAATTTAATTATAAAGTTAAACGTGTCCAGCAGGCTCCGGATTATGCCGGATGGGAATTCTCCGAGAGGGTTGTCCACACGTAGGATTACAAGTTATATGTATATATAAGAATCATAAGAACAAGTTAATTAAAAGATAAGATGTGTCTCCTGTTTTCTCGCTAGTTAGAACACAGGGGGTTCCAGATAAAGCTGGAATGGTGGAGTTACCATCCGTGAGGATAGCCACACATAAGAGTTAATTAAAATGTTAAATTGTGTCTCGTGCCTTCTCGCTAGTTAGAATACAGGGGGTTCCGGATAAAGCTGGAACAGTGGAGTTACCATCCGCGAGGATAGCGGCACAAAAGTAAGAGGAGTCCGGTGTTAGCCTGATATGATAGGAATTTTCACCGGTAGCAGTGAGATGTATTCCGGGGTTACTCCACTCGGATGCACTCCATAAAATGAACCAAGATAATTATTGTATGTTCAACGCTAACTTTCTAACTTAATGATAAAGAAAGATGTATATGTATATATATTACAATGAGAATATGACGAAGTAGTCATCAGATATCAGAAAGTGATCATAGTTTTCCCCTCGATCACTATATTATCAGGAAGTAGTCTAGTTTTACGACTACATAGTAAATCAGACAGGCAAGTATAACCCTATATGGGAAGAGTTAAGGTTTGGCGATCATAGGATTCCTCGAGATTGCCAACAGTAGTGCATGGCGACCCTAGGTTCCCCGTGGTTGCCAACAGTAGGTTGGGTGGAGCTCACTGAGACATTATGTCTCATCCCAATCCTTCTGGTGCAGGTTTACAGGTAAGCAAGAGGTTCGTGACGAAGTTCTTCAGGAAGACGCTGGATGGAGTGCAGTTGCTCGTCATGTACCAGCTCAGGAGTTTATCAGACCTTTTGTATAAGTATTTGTAATGGTATTTGAATAATTGTATAAACGAGCCAATTTGTACTCATTCAGTTGTATTATTATTATTATTGAAAATTTTAATGTATCCAATATCAGTATAATGCGCATGCTAATATTCAAGATAAAATTAGTATGGGTGTTACAGGAGGAGTTTGATTAATATGTTGTTGAATTTGATTTTATTTAGTTTTAAAAATATAATTAAAAATGACAAGACCCAAACGATTTTTACGTAAAAAAATACGTGAAAATATCAAATCAAATTTGGTTTTATAAAATTTTCAAGATTTTTGAATCGGTTTTTTTTATAGGCTAAGATTTTTGAATTGGTTTTTTTATAGGCTAAGAGAGAGTTGAAACATCAAGAGACTAAAACATCTCAACTCAATTAGACCATTTGCAATGGAGTGTTTAAGTGCGTGTTGAATGGTGTGGTGTGTTGTAAGACCATTTGCAATGGAGTGTTTAAGTGTGTGTTGAATGGTGTGGTGTGTTGTAATGGTGTGTTGAGAGTGTGTTGAATGGTGATGTGGAAGAGAGAAGAGTTGAATGATTCAACTGTGTTGAATGCTATCGCCGAGGACACGTGGCAGCTTGCCAGTTGCTGAAACCAGGCGCGTGTGCAACACAAAGAGGTGGACCAGTTGCTGAAACCAGGCGCAGAACAAAGAGAGAGAAGATGCTGTTTTGGATAAAAGGTGGACACGTGTTAGCATCTGATTGGCTGACTGGATTTTTATTATCTTAATAATTTCAACTCAATTATTTCATTGCAAATTAATTTTTTTAAATTTTTTTTTACCAAAATTCATGAGTTTTTTTGCTCAAGAGAGTAGATTTCGCAAGTAGTAAAATTAGATTAAGGAAGTTGGAAATAGTAGGAATGAGGAGTTTCCCACCTTTTACAGGCTTTAAAAATTTTAACCAAGGGCCAAGATCAGGGAAAATCGAGAGTCACGATCTGACGGTTGGGAAAAACCTCGAAAACCATAAGGCACTCGAGTACTGGGGCGCGCGGATTTCGATTACCTAGATGCGTGCTCCACACGCTGGGGGCACGTGGAAAGTGAAACTGAACAGACGTCACATCCAGTCGCTTTGAGTCACATCATTTATTGCCAACTAAGCCCACTCACAAAGGAGTACCGCCATGAGATCCTGACTGGAACAATCGAGAACGGAATTTACCAACAAACGTCACGAGGGAGCCCACCGCCATGAAGATGGCAACCCTTCGCGAACAAATAAATCTAATCCTAAAAGGCAACCTTCGTGAAAAATCTTTCTTACACCTCTAGAAACAAGTCCATTACATCATAAATAAAGTAATTACTTGGGGGGGGGGGGAACTGTTCGGAACTGGATGGAAGCCCAATCACAGAACGCTCAATAGGCCAAAGGCTAATGAAAACAAGGATAGAAATGGTGGAGGAGCACGAGAAGCCATGTGTGAATTACCACACAAGAGCACACCTTAACATGATCTCCAGCGTACACGCAATCCCCAATGGATCCCTATGACGGCGCCGCATTTCATTAAAGTCGTTAGCATTCTCTGTGGTTATATAAGGGTGACTCAGCATCACCCTCGAGGTATGATTCACTTTTACCACTTTTCCACACATAACCACCTCTCTCATATATTGACTTGAATGTTGCAGTGTGAACGTGCATGCATGCACCTTTCTCCTCCACCATAAAGATTCAACCTCTGTCGCACTGGAGCACCGTGAACAACTGTTCAACAATCTCGATCTTCATCGGACTGGTCAGAATTGATAAGAAACGTAATCAAAACATTCCCACATTTTGAGCGTAATTGAGATTTAGACTTCCTCTATGAATAGAGGATTTTGCCTCGGATCATTTGATTCCAAAAAATGATTTGAGTTATCGAAAATTTTCTTTCTCTTCTTCCTATTTACTTTCGAGTTATCAATCTATTCTTCTCATCTACTTTTTTGTCCCTTTCTGTATCTAGTTGTATTCATACCATATTATAGTTGTTGTAATCGTCATAGTGGTTGTGATTATAGAACGGTTTTCTATTGTAAAGTCAGTGGTAAACCGATATAGTTGTTTGGGTTGTTTTATCATGGGGACATCGTGGTCGATTGTCTTCCTTGCATAATTCTGAGCAATGCCGACAAAATGTCTTGAAGATAACGACTGAATGCGTGAATCAACTCTGTAATATATTCGCTGTTTTTTTTTTTTAAAAAGCAGGTTTCAAATTCCAAAAACAACAGTTTTCCTCTCATGAATTTCTATTGTCTAGTTCATGTTATTGTTTTCTCAAGTTCCTTCATGAAAAACTTAAAAAAATCGTATTTTTGCCCTGAGTTCTCAAATTCAGCACATACATTTTTTTTTTCTTTTCCTTTTTTATACTGAAGAATGAAAAATAATCATAGGGTATCTTCAGGACTTGGTGTACTATTTGAGTGAAGTTGGTCAAGATATTGAAAAAATGGTCTAACTACAGTTAGCCTTTAATATGGCATATCTTGTTTCACTATGTTTGGAATCATAGTGAGTTTGACGGAATCACATTAACACCGCGATTCTTTGAAATTCACTGTCAATTCAAACAAGCACTTAAATGCATTCGGTATGAACCATTTGTTATGAAATTTCATATCAAAAGTTACACAAAGATGAAAGTTGCATGTTATTAATTTCTTTGCAATGATATTGATATATAGTAACATCAGTCATCTAATTTCTTAATCAATAGCAATAATTTGTACTAAATTTTGACCTTGATATGTAAATGCTCATATATTAGCATTAGATTCTGAATTTAAAAATTGGAAGAAACTGTTGCCCTTTATTATTATTTTCAAGTGGAAAGTACAAATCCAAAACTTATGTTTGAGATACAATCGTTTTGATATATATATTATTAGAATATTTTTATATATTGAAAGAATGATTTTCAATGATATATATACACAAGTATACAGTGTCAGTTTCTTGACTATTTTACTATACAATCATTACTATTTAATGACAATTATATGCTAATAATATATAAAGATATTCTAATATTGAAAGACACTCTATAATCTCTATTTGGAGAAATGTTTATGTAATTATTTTATTTTCATCAGGTGTGATTCATTCAATTAGGAATTAAACTTCATACAAAAAAAAAAAATTGCATATGAAGGAGCCGGGGTTCGAACCCCGGTCACGGTGTCTAGTCTAGCAATTTTGACAATTTTGTCCGTTGAACTAGGACTTGTTGACTACTAAACATGTTTCTATCTTAAAATGAAATCCAAATACACTAAAAAATAGTCTATATGTAACCTTGAAAATAGATTATCCTAGTCAACTTTCTTAAGTGTGTGCACGCACGCACACATTTGTGCATAGTAACAGTTGCCAACAGAATTCTAGGCTTGGAATGTAGATATTTAACCTCATATATGTAATGTTTTGAAAAGTAGGATCTAATATTTCTTTGAGCACGCACACTAACTCTTAGGCTTTGTATGGAAGTTTGGAGGGAAGAGGAAGAGAGGGCTTTGTGGGTGGAAAATATAAGGAAAAAACACTCAAATTTTTTGAAAGATTTCTCTATTTCTCCCTCTAATCTCATCCCTCCAAAACATTTCCCTCTCTTCCCCTCCAAACCCCCAAACAAAGCCTAGCCTTAATATTGATGTTTTTGGCATTTGCTAAGAATTATGTGGAGTCTTCCAAATTGTCAGGACTGGGTTGGTAAACTTAATGGGATTTGAACATTGAGTGAAGAAGCTACAAGTAAGTATTTTCATTACTATTCCATCTTAGATATAGAGAAATCCATTAATATTCCCTTCTGGCTCACCAAATTGTGGTGTTTGGGGCAGACCCATATCACAGCTTTATCTAGGAAGCTCATTTTTCATGGCTCATGAAGTTTAAACTTGGATCCAAATTGTCTCACAAAATTGTAATTTTAATGTCATTGAGAATTTACTACATGCATTGTTGCTGTTCACCCAACAGTGAAAATGGAAAGACTTTCAAGCTGCAGAAGTATAATTAACTGCAACCATGTCACCACACAAAATTTAGCCATTAAAATGGGTCACCAAATGGCAAGAGCCATATTCAAGGCTAATGGTTTAATGAACAATAAGATGAACAACAAAGACTACAGTCATCATCGGATAGAATTAAAGGCGTCATCAGAGTGACAGAAGACAGAAGCCAAGAGTTTATTCTATTCCTTATTCGGAGCTTTGACCAATCTTCCAGTCTTGATTCCACCATTTTTTCTTCATCTCCTTTGCTGGTTGTCCAATCTTTTCTTCATCTTTAGTCTGAACAACTTCAGACCCCTCGGCTCCTTTGTCATCAATATTCCTCCCTTTTGATGCTTTTAAATCAGCTGCTGATTTTTTGCCCCGTTTCTTAGGGGGCTCACTTTCATGCTCTACTAGAGGAGCTGCCTTGGCCTTCTCAATGATTCTTGCTGATCTTCTTGGAGTCTCGCCATTGCCCCAATCAAATTCTGAGATCTTCGGGCCACCGTTTTCCTTCAAATACTTCTCCATATGCCTCCTGGTATGGATTTTCTCTCCTGTTGGCGCAGTAAATACAATCTCATTTTTTTTGGGCATTCCAGACGTTGGAAAGAACTGCAAAGGAAATATAATTTATGAATACTCATATGCAATAACATGCAACAAATCAATAACTGAAACACATACATTATCTTTTTCCAAGTTATAATTCTTTGATACTCATACTGTTAAAAGATAAGACAAGAATTATGTCTTATGATTATTACAGTATATTAAACCCTTGAGAATACTTGATTAAAATTGTGTCTTCCTCTTCTCTTAATCAAAAACTTACTTTGTTGTTACATTTTTAAGCATTTTAGTGCCTAATTAAACACCATAGGCTGTTATAAATAAGCTAGTAGTTTTACGGTTAAACCTCAGTAAGAGCATAACTACTAGTATGGCACCAAATTAACCTTGTTCGGTCTGAAGATAAGTATCCATGGCTCATAATGACCAAGAAACAAAAAAATGGACACATATGGATTGTATGCAAAATAATTTCCAATCTAAAACTGCAGTAATAGAGAATACATAGATGCTCTCGAGTTTTTTATCATACAATGGCCCAGAGGGCGTATGTACCTAGAAAAAAGAGCAAGTTTATGGGGCTTGAGAACTCAAGATCACATCAGGTTAGTCCGGGTTTTTCAAGGAAAAGGAAAAAAAATATCATTGGTAATTGCATGGGTTCTGTAAAACTCAAGGCAAATTAATGCAATTTACTTCAAGAAATATTAAAAAAGGCTGTTACATAGTGTGTTTAACCCGTGCAAAATATCAGAAAATTTTAGAATAAGCGGTTACAAATATGGCAGAAAATATTATGAAATTTATTAGACGTTTACATGGTAAGAAACATGGTTTATTTCCTCCATACTGACTTATGTGTGGGCATAATTTACATGACTGATTTACTGGGTTCAATAATACCATATGGTTCATGCTCAGGTCAGTGTTGGATTTGCTAACTAACACTAAGCCTGATTGAGCCGGTAGGGATGATCTGTTGAATGATTTGACAATCTAATATCTTAAGATCGGTGGTAACCGAAAATGTATTAGTTGGATCACTGTCTTTAGAGCAAACTGAACACCTTAAAAACTAAACAGAAAAAGAAAAAAGAAAAAACAACAGAAAAGCAAACTGTATTGGATTGCAAACATGAAAATATTAATGTTAAAAATTACGTGAATGTTCATTTTACAAGTTTTGGGGGAAAGAGGTGTTTGTTAAGAATTTATGGAGTGATTGATGTGATTTAATAACAAAGTTATTCATGTTTCCCAAAGAATGGCTACTTGTAAAAGATATATGTTGACAAATGAAGAATGATAACTTTACACACAACAATGGAGTTAACCAACTTCGAGGGGTTGGTCTAGTAGTAAAATGACAGGCCTTGGATCTGGAGGTTCCAGGTCGTGACCGGCTAGTCCCCTTGGAAATAGGTAAATGAAAATTCCTTAAAAGTGGTTTTTGAGCCCTAAAGTAACAAACTTGTTTTGTACAAAGTCAACAATCTTGTTTTGTGCCAAGTCAACAATCTTGAAAACCCTAGCAGGTGACTCAACACCCAGCAACTAGATAATTTTCAGACTTCAGAGAACAAAATACCTAAATCTTTGCCATAAATCTGGAAACACACATTCAACAGTTCAAAAATCAAGAAAACAACAAAATGGGTGAAAATTCAAAATCAAATCCCTAATTGCGAAAACCAAAACCACAGCATCTTACAAACACAGATCGTGAAATTAAACAAAACCAACACGAAAATCAAACAAGAAACATGAAATTACAACAGCACGAAATTCAAATTGCACTAAAATTGAATAGTCAAAGAATCAGAACCTTTTTGGTCCAACCAGATGGTGCAGGTAGATCCAACCAAACAGGCTCCTCTGATGCACTTGCATCTACTCTGACAGCAGCAGAACCTTCCTTTTCCACTGAACTCGCCATTTTCACCTGCCAATTCCCCCCCAAAAAAATTCAAATAGAACGACAATACCAGAATTAATAATAATAATAATAATAATAATAAACCTTCAATTTTGTATAATTGAACAATAATTCATAAATAATTGAAAGATGATAAAGAGAAGGGAAAAAGGAGAGAAAAAATACTTAGGGTTTTTGGTTTTGTTTTGATTTTTGCGTTTGTTGGAGTGAAAGTGAGATTGGTTGTGTGTGTGTTTTTAAGTGAAAGGTGGAGAAAGAATAGAGAAGAAAAATATTTAATGTTTAATTAATTAATTAATATTTATTTTCTTTATTTATTTAGTTTGAAATTGAAACTGATGAGACACGTGTGAAATCTCACTATTGCTTCAAGTAAAATGATCACAACTTAGTCACCTCAAGGGGCCGGGGTAGGGACATTGCGATATGCAGGGGCCGGGGTTCGAACCCTGGATTCTCCACTTATTCACCTCAAGGAGTGAAATTCTGCGTCAGGATTGCAGAAATATAATATGCATCCGGCAAACAAAATAACAACGGAAACAACATAATTAACATTGAACTATCTCAAATTCTCTTCATTATCTCAAGGAATGAATGAGTTATTTAAGAACCTATTCAATTTCATTTAGATTCTATTAGATTAAATTGATACTGAATCAGAAATTTAAGAACAAAGAAAATAAATCGGTAAAAAAATAAAGTTATGAATGAGTTAGAATGAAATATTCGAAAATTAAGTTGTTGAACCTGATTTGAGACGCGGTGATTGTTGAACCTAATTTAAGAACCTGATTGAAGCAGACGATGACATTGCGAGCGAATTCTGTAAGTGTTGTGTGATTAATTTCTGATTATCTTACGTGTCTGTGATCCATATTTCTATTATTTGGGGTATTGGAAGTATGAAATGATGTTATTTCAGCAATGTTTTTTTTTTCAGGTAGGATGTTGAGGCTACACATAACATATTGGAGGAGCATAAAGTGGCTTGGAAAAAGATTTGATGTACAATCATTAGCCGTAAGTCCGAAACACAGTTGGTCAGAGCATTCGACTAATGAGCCGAAGGTCGCGGGTTCGATCCCTGTAGACCACCAATTTTATTTATTAATCCTGCCTATGTTAGTCTTGATATGCATAGCCGATCCCAAGCCCCGATAAAAGGAGAGTTGTGTTAGGCCTTGACACCCAACTTAAAACTATGTCGAATCTCAATGACATGGATCAAATACGTAATGGTGTGTATATGATAGAACATTATGGCATTGTTTGATCCATGTAGCTGCCCACTTAGTGGGATAAGGCTTGGTTGTTGTATGGATGGATTAACCAGATGAGGAGGCCTATCCTAAACTCTTTGGTGAAGAGTACTATGGGAACTTACTTTTTAAAATCAATTGTTGCTTCTGCCATTTCAAAGACAACTGATAAAGTTTACAAAATGATGGATGACATTGTTGAGGTTGTGGGTGAAGAAATATAGTCCAATTTCTAACGGACAATGCTACAAACTACAAGTTGGTTTTTGACAGATGTTGATGGAGAAGAGGAATAAGCTTTATGTGCTGCTCATTGCATTGATCTAATGATGGATTATGCATAAAGAGACTATTGCTTATGGTAAAAAGATCAGAACTTATATCTATGCTAGAATTGGAAAAATATACTACGCATCCAGCAAACAAAATCACAAAGGAAACAACATAATTAACATTGAACTATCTCAGATTCTCTTTTCATTATCTCAAGTAGCCACTTATATAGTAAGTATAAATTCATAACCTATTCAATTTGACTTAGATTTTACGAGATTAAATTGCTATTGAATCAGAATTTAAGAACAGCGAAAATAAATCGGTAAAAGAATAAAGCTATGAATGAGTGAGAAAGAAATATTGGAAAAATAAAAAGTTGTTGAACCTGATTTCAGATGCGGTGGTGGTCGAGGAGCGACGATTGAAGCGGGCGATGACATTGTGAGCGAATTCTGAAGTGTCGTGTGATTGATTTCTAACCACTATGCTTTACCGCGATTCATTATAACCGATGTTTAACAACATTGGTCACTAATTGAACCACATGACCTGTTAAAATAAAAAATCATGACAAAAATTCCACATAGAAAAATAAAAGATGCATCCAGCAAACAAATTCAGGAAGCTATGATGCAGAGATACTCCTCCTATTAGACATGTCCCAGTGTCAGATACATATCTTGTTCGACAGCGACATGGACACTTAGATATGAAGCACGGACACTACTTAGATTAGGTGTGTACCGGTGTCAGACAGGTGATGACACCGACACATATAATTACACTAAATTATGTGATTTTTTTTTCATATTATTAGCAATGTCCGCATGTCAGTCTTCGTGTTCGGTGTTTGTATCCTTGCTTCATAGATAGCAAATCACATTACATTACATAAATTCATAACTTATTTAAAATTTATGTTAAATCATCAGAAAATTAAGAACAACGCAAAAGCAAAAGTTGTTGAACCTGATTTCAGATGCGGCGGTGGTGGTCGGCGAACGACGCCGCGAAGGGGTGGTGCGGAGATCGGCGATTGAAGCGGACGCCGACATTAAGATTGCAGTGCGAATTCTGACTGGGATTCTTTGTTTCTATTTTTTGTAGAAGTATCAAACGGCGTCGTTTCACCAATTCCTTTCAAAAAAAAAATGAAAATTGACATTTTCTTTTTAAAATTTGTCGGTCCTTTTTAATTTTTTCTTCAATGTTTAGTCATTCAAAAAATTTGTTGACACGACTTTTAATCTATGCATTTAAGTAAATTTACGTGTATTGTTCAAATTTTTTAATTATTTTTTGCAATCATATTTAATACATCATAAAAAAATTCTTTTGCAAAAGTTTTAATTTTTTCATAAGTGATAAATTAAATATGAATTTTTAAGTTTTTAACGCATAAAATTTATATTTAATTTATATCTTGTTAAAAAAAGTTCTAATTATTTGTGTGAGAAATTATTATGATATTATAAACATTGTATAAATATTCGTTTAAAAATATGAAACATAAATGTGAGTTGACTTCGAAACAAAGACCCCAAGTGAGAAG
Source organism: Medicago ruthenica (assembly GCA_018208015.1). Classification (NCBI taxonomy): domain Eukaryota; kingdom Viridiplantae; phylum Streptophyta; class Magnoliopsida; order Fabales; family Fabaceae; genus Medicago; species Medicago ruthenica. Next base: position 17,612,214 of record CM031376.1, read on the forward strand.
GAAAATTTTGCAAAATCAAAAAAACATTAATTGTTTTTTTTGTCCCTTATCTATTTTTTTGGTAACGTTTTGGTCTCAGAATTAATTTTTAGTCCATTTAAGTCCTTTAAATATGTTTCCATTACACAATTTGGTCCCTTCTGTCAAGAGGTTAATCTCAAATGTCTTAGGTGGACCAATATTATAGGTGGTCCACCATAAACCTCATTAATTATTTTAATCTGAACTGTTCGATCTGTTTATCATAAAATAAACCATTAAATCTTGTAGGTCTATTGTATGTAATAGTACACTATCACCACATAATTTTTTTTCCCATTTCTTCATCTTCTTCATCATTTTCATCATGAACCTTCATAAAAATCCATAGAAGAACCCAGTAAAACAAAAAACATAAATTAAACATTTAAACTATCTAATCAAACATTAATTCATAAGTCCTTTCAACTTGAAATTTTTGAACGAAATTCTCCAATTTATAATTTCACAAGAAGTGCTCATAGACCCAATTCCTTTGAGACCCAAACTCACTCCACCCAAAATTTCCCCCATCGATTTCAGAATCATCTTTCATAGAAAGTCAAATCAAAAGTTTTGAATGATTTTTCTGCCCTAAATTGTCTCTGTAGAGCCTCCAAATTCATTATTGATTCTTGTTCCCTCCCACCATTTTTCATCCAATTGCTTTCAACATTTCCCCCCTAATAAAGATTCAATTTGTTTTAGATTCGGTTTGGCTCTTTCAATCAAGAAGTGAAAGAAATTGTGGTTTTGGCAGAGAGTGAAAGGTGAAGATATATATATATATATATATATATATATATATATATATATATATATATATATATATAAAGAACTTGTTTTTCATTGTTATTGTGTTTTGATTTTTTTTTTGCAGATGAAGATGGAGGTATCAAGATGCAAGAGCCAACAAGATGAAGAGTTATTTATAGGAACTCATTTTTATATTTATGTTTTTTGTTTTATGAGATTGTGTTTGATTGTGATGGATTTAGAAAGAAGATGGTGAAGTTTTGGTTTAGATATGAATATGAGATGATGAGCGTGTAATTATTTGAGGGGTTCTGAGTTTAAGTTTTTTTTTTCTCTGGGTTTGAATGAAGGTTTATGAAGATTTGTTGAAGATGATGAAGGTGAGGTGGGGAGAAGATTTTTTTTTTCCATAGGTTTGCTTGATGTTGATGATGAAGACCTAGAAGAAGAGGAGTGAAGAAGAGAAAATAAGATAAATATAAATTTCATCCAATACCAAAATGACATGTGTATTTGAGTTGACGTTTTTTAATAAAACTAACTGAAGGGACCAAATTGTGTAACAGAGACATATTTAAAGGACATAATGGACAAAAAATTAATTATGAGACCAAAGCGATACCAAAAAAATAGTTAAGGGGCAAAAAGAGCAATTAAGCCAACAAACAATTGATGAAAAGTTGTATAGGGACTAAAACTTAAAATTTGAAAATTTTATAGGAACCAAAACATTATTTGACATTAGGAAAGAAATTACATGGCAAGTGAACGCAGTGGCGATGACCCTCCTCTCACCACCAAACTATGGCTAGCAATGAACCAAATCAACTCAAAAATAGTTTGAAATTTGATTCGATGATTAATTCGTTGAACTTAGTTCGTGAATCAAATGAGTCGATCTTAAGTTGAAAATCAAGCTCGTTAAACAAATGAGTTGAACTTGAGTTGTGCATAGTTTGACTTGTTTGGTTCATAAGTCAGTTCGACACACACACACACAGATATATATATATATATATATATATATATATATATATATATATATATATATATATAGGCTGTTAATTTACACCCATCTAAAAACACTAAGAGTAAACTAGCAATCTACATCTACCTAAAATCATTAAGAAGTAAGTTAGCAACCTACACCCACTTGATTATTTACATTCACTTTTATAAGTTTTATCAAATTATTTACACCTACCTTGCTAGTTATTTACACCCACTTTCATCATTCCAAAATGACCCACATAAGTTTTTTTGGATAAACAAACATAAGAAAGTGGATGTAAATTAATAAAATGGGTGTTAAATATTTAAAGAAAAGTGGGTGTAAATTAGCAAAGAGGGTGTTAATAATTTAAAGAAACATACAAAACTAACCCTCAACTGCAAGTTTTAAATAACAAAGGTTAGTGGTTTTTTTAGTCAAAGTCAAGTGGGTATAGTTTGCTAATTTACTCTTTAGTGATTTTAGGTGGGTGTAAATTAACAGCCCCCTGTGTGTGGGTGTGTGGATGATTCATCAGAGGATGATTCTCGTCCAATTTTCTTATCAATATTCCTTCTAACTAAACTTTAGATTTTGTACTACATCTTAGAGGCAAGCATCATTCTTGAATATAAAGTGCATGTTCGTATTTTTTCTTTATAAAGTTAAATATTTCTTATGCTAAAAGTTTTAAATATATTAGTCTATTGGTGATCAATATAAATGAACTTTATATCCAAAACTCCTTTCTAAACATAATCTTTTATAAAGTGATGCTTTATTTCAATGTGTTTATCTCTTGAGTGCATAATAGGATTTTTAGACAAGCAGATAACAACAATATTATCACTGAAAATAGGAATATTAGTTTCACTTATCTGATAGTCCTCTAACTGATGTCTTATCCATAGGAGTTGTGTGCAACAACTAGCAACTGATATGTATTCTGCTTCTAATGTAGATTGTGGAATAGTTGATTGTATCTTACTAACCCAAGATATCATATTTTCACGAATGAATTGACAATTTTCACTAGTGCTTTTTCTTTCGATTATTTCTCCATCATAGTTAGCATCACAAATCCAACTAGCTTATAATCTTGAGACTTATTATAAAGCAAACCATGATTAGTGGTTCCATTCAGATATCTAAATATTCTCTTAACAACTGTTAAGTGAGTTTCTTTAGCATCTAATTGAAATCTAGCACACAAGCATACACATAATAAAATATCAGGTCTAGATGCTATTAGGTAAAGCATAAAACCTATCATACCTGTAACAACCCGATTTTTAGAATTAGATTATTTTAGTGTTGCAATATTTGTTAATTGTTCATTTTATTTAATTAATGATTATTTTATGTGTGATTGGTGGGTTAGAGGATTATTAAGTAATTGAGGGTATTTTAGTCATTTTGGTATGAGTGGCATTTTTGTAATTATGCTAGAACTAGTAATTTGAATTTTAGAGAATAGTGGTGTATAATTAATATGGGGGGTTTAAGTGAAGTAAAAGTGTAGAGAAAATAATTGTGAGTTAATTGTGACTAAGCTCATTAGTGGGAGTAACCCTAAAACCATATTATAAATAGACTAGTAGTGAGTGGTGGTGAATTAGGTTAAACATTCTAACACAAAATTTTGAGAGGCAAGTGAGAGAATGGAAAAATGAGAGGCTTGGAGAAGAGGAAACTAGAAGAGCTTAAGGGGAAGAGGGGAATTCAACTAGAAGTAGCAAGAAAAGTGAAGAATCAAGGTAAGAGGGGAGATTACTTTTACCAAATGGGTATAATAAGCAATTATGAGGTTTGGGTATTTTAGATTATGAATAATTGCATATTAATTGCTGCTGATTTTGGTGAATTTCGTGCTCCTTTTTGTTGATTAAATTAAGCATGTTAAACTTTGATGAAATTGCATTTTCTTCATGTCAAAATTCATGTTTTATTATCAATAATTGATACCTTTATGAATTTTGATGATCTTGATGATTAACATGATAATTGAATGATGTTTGTTGATTATGAGCATGTGTATGTGTTTTGTTTGAGAATTCATGATGTTATGTTGAATAAGTTGTGATTTAAGTGATTTTGGGAAATTTGATTAATTAAGTGAATTTGATTAAGTTGCTACTGTTTTGACTAAGTTGCTGCCATATGATGAAAAGCATGAAAATATTATGTTGGTTGTGTAGCTTTGATGAGAATTAAGTTGTTGTTGTTGTTGTTGTTTTGCTAAAAAGACTTAATTAAGTGAAAATGAATAAGTTGCTGCTTAAATGAATATGTTGTTGTTGGAATAGTTTGAATAGGTGATTATGGTGATGTTGAACTTGATGAAATATTGTTGGTGTTGTTATACAAGCTTATTTGCTAAGTTGTTGGTGAAAATAGAATTTTGAGACGAACTCTGAAAATAACCGAAAAACCTTAAGAATTCATGTCAATTTGATGTTTCATTGTGTATCCATTGTTCAATTTAAAAGTATTGATCATGGGTATTGTTTGTAAAATGATTTTGGGTCAAATGGGATGAAAAATGAGATTTTTTGGTGGAAATTGGGGTCTTCCCGTAGTAAATACCATGTTTTCTGGTTGCCCAGAAAATTGGACTTCGTTAAGCAAAGTCCCTGGTCGCTGAGCGACCATGAGAGATACATCATGTGCTATTTTGTGCGTTTTGGTCCTTGGGGGATGTTTCCAGACATCCCCGGGCATTCCTTTTGTGCTGTTTTGACCATTTGTTGATGAATAATGATTATTTGCAATGGATTGATTATAAAGTTTGATTTTGAGACGAACTTGACGATTTTGTGAAACTTGATAATTGTCTAAATGAACTTAGTGATCAATTACAGTAGTATGAATGAAGTTGAATCATGAATATAATGTGGTGTAGTAGTAGGTTGAGGTAACCTTACTTAATTTATTTATGAAATGTGAATTATGTGATTTATGGTGAATATATGCAAGTATGTCAAATGTTTATGATGATATGAATGGTGTTGTAGCATGATTTAAGAAGTGGAATGATGATGGTTTGATGTAATTTGCTTGATTTAATCATGAAATGTGAATTATGATGAACTAAAGTAAGATGTTGAAATATTTACGATATGATGATGATTAAACTTATGGATTGAATTAATTAATGAAATGATTAATCGTGAATTATGAACTACATGATTGATATTGAATGAGAATATGATGTTACTTTGATTATGATATGATGAATAAACACGATTATGTGAAGAAATGATTTTGTGATAACTTGTGATGTATAGAATGTATTGATTTGATAATGCAAATAGTAGAGACATGTTATATGATAGAGTGGATTATATAATAACATGATGATGAGTGCATTATTGAGTCTATACGTGATGTCCATGCATACATATGTTGAGTCGGAACTTGTTAGTTCACAACTTGCCGATGGGACTTTAAGAGTCACAACTTGCCGATGGAACTTTAAGAGTCACAACTTGCCGAGGGATTTGATAATCCAACATGTCGTGGGATCACTCAGTAATAGACCTCTGATATCCAAACTTTGGTACCACATACATTTAGTGTCATGTTAGGCACATTGCATGAACATGATGAGTCGTATGTGCAAATGTTTTGGTGTGAACTTCTGCATTTATGTGGTAAATGTATACTTGATGATATTGATAACATGGTGAATGCTTTATGCTTGAATTGATGATGAGATATGAATGATGTAAAATTGAGTTGATTATATGTTGATGACTTATAGACAAGTTGATATTTATCTGATTGATGACTTTAGATGAGTGACATTTGTCTGTTGATGACTTATAGATGAGTTGATGATTATTTGTTGATGATTTATAATTGAGATTATGATTTAATTGTTGATGATGTATAATTAAGTTGGTAATTATATAATGATGAGGGTATACTATGATTTATGATTTATGTATTGATGAATACTTATATATTAAGTGATGTTTTGCCTGAAACTTACATGCGTTTATTATATCCTTTTGTTGAATGTATATCTTACCCTCTAGTGGCTTTATTGTCGCCTCATCCGTGGGTTCAACCCTTGTAGATGTAGACTTGCAGGTTGAGGAGTAGTTGCTTGGTGAGTTGTGCTGAGGCCGGCATTACGCCTTCTCTTTTATGTTGCGTCCTTCTAGGATGTCTAAATTAGGTGTTCTGATCTAGGAGTCCGGGATTTATTTTACTTGTTGAATTTTTATGACGATGTATTTATTTGAGATATTTTTTATGAGAGCCGAGATGATTATTATGTTGAGATGTTTATTTTCCGTTGTGCTGCGATAATTGTTAATGAAATTTTTATTATGAGAAATTAGCACGAGATGTTTGATGTATCGTAATACCTCGATGTTGTTGAATTACATGAATTATTATTTAAATAGTAGTCTCGGGGATCGGGGTGTTACAATACCTTTGTATACCTTTTGATCTACATTGTTGTTTTTATCATATTTGCTAAGATTGGAAGTTGGATGTATAAGTGTGGTCATCACTTTACAATCCATGAAGTTGAATTTCTTCAGAAGCTACTTAGCATATTTGGATTGATGAGCATAAAATTCATCTTTGCATTGATTAATTTAAATACAAAGAAATCACTTCAATCTCTCATCACACTCATCTCAAATTATATTTGCATCATCTTAGAAAATTCCTTGCAAAGAGTAGAATTAGTAGAACAAAAAATGATATCATCAACATATATTTGAACAATTAAGATTTCCTTCTTTAATGTCATCCTGAAGAGTGTTGTGTCAACTTTTCCTCTTTTAAAATCACTTTTTAAGAAAAAGTTTCTCAATCTATCATACCAAGCTTTGTGAGCTTGCTTCAGACCATATAGTGACTTTTTCAGTATGTATACAAACTCTGAATGCTTTAAATCTTCAAATCCAAGTGGTTATTTGACATAAACCTCTTCAGAGATAACACTATTTAAGAATGCACTTTTAGCATCCATTTGATATAAGGTGATACCATGGTTAACATCAAATGATAGTATTAATCTGATTGCTTCCAATCTAGTTACAGGAGCAAAAGTTTCAGTATAATCAATATCTTCCTGCTGACTATGACTTTGTGCTACTAGTCTAGCTTTATTTCTTAGCACATCACCTTGCTCGTTGAGCTTGTTTCTAAAAACCCATTTCGTTCAATGATGTCCTTCTTAGGTGGTTTAGCAACTATGTCTAAAACATCATTTCTCTAAAATTGATTCAGCTCTTCTTGCATTGCAACAATCCAACCATCATCTCATAAAGCTTCATCAACATAAGTTATCTCAATCATTGACAAGATTCCCAGCATAGAATGTTCATCTCTGAAGGTTGATCTTGTCTTCAGAGGACTGTTCTTGTTTCCAATGATTAAATCTTTTTGATGTGATGACTTATACTTGAACGATCTTCTAGATTGAGTTGCATTGCTTGAGCCATCGTTTGCATCTTCAAAATTATCTTCATCTTCCGGAGTATCGGAAGGTACAACAGGTTCTGAGCCATCAAAGGGTTCAACATGTTCTTATGCATACTGAATATGTTTCAGGTTCTGTAGTGATCTCAATATCTGCAAAACTGTCAGCTAACTCTGAAAAAGTAAAATAAAGGGCCAATATTGAATGGAATTCAAAGAGTGCAATCCACCGGTTGGGGGCACGCTCAAAATTTGAAAAGACACTTGTGTGTTAGGGCGAGTGGTCCTCAACATCAAGACGCGTGCAATACACGAAAGTGACACATGGCGGTAGAAACTGAAGAGACATCTCATCAGATCCCTTCAGGTCACATCATCATAAATGCCAACAACCTCCAATCAAGTTACAGGTGTCGCCCAAAGGCACTACACAAATCCAGCGTGCACGACACAAAGCATCAGGAGCTCACAAAGGTGTGGACTAATTGTGCACGACACACAACCAAAAACGTCTTCAATATCACAACTTATAACACAAGAGGCGTCGTCTTTGAGGATGAACCCTGAAATAAGTCCATTACGTCTTAAAGACAGTAAGGATTTGGGGGGAAACTATTTCGGACCGGCTAAAAGCCCAATACAAAATAAGCCCAACAAATCGACACAATAAGACAAGGCCGAGATTTCTCTTGAGAAAGCATCGTGAAGGTGCACATAAAGTTCTGTATGCGCCACATCAAACGAGCACGAGAAAGTCAATCCTGACCGTCAAGATCATCTCCAACGGTCTCCAGAATTTACGTCGAGAAACCCAGAGACGATTGTCATTCTCCTTAGCTATATAAGCGTGACTCAGTGTCACGCTCAGGTACACATTCATTAACCCTATTTTTGCACATTATTCACCTCTGTCAAACACTGACTTGAGCATTGGAGTGCTAACGTGCCTCCAGACACCATTCTCCTCCAGCGACGAAGGTTGTTCTCCTCCACATCATAGCACCGTGAACCACCACAACAACACCCACAGATCCCGGAGATCCACAATTACTTTTCTATGATCTTTATCGGACAAAACAAAACTAGTTTGAAACCACTCCTCAGTATGAAATTGATGTTGTGACAAACGATTTATCAAATCGGATCCATAATGTGGGCTGGTTTATATGGTTTGGTTAACCATGCACACCTTTAGGGAGTACTTATTAGATAGGCATGTTGTGTGAAATGGGAACAAAGGGAGTATATGTCCCATCATCAATAAAATAGGTACATTATTAGATAGGCAAGTTAAAGAATAAGATAACCATAAAGTAATTAGAGATGGAGTTATTATGTAAATAAAGAAAATAGAGCAAATTGATTTCGTTGTGTAAAAAAAAATTATCAAATCATAATTCAACATGCACGTATTATAATTAACAACATCTGAGGATAAATGTAGACTAACTAAACCTCCAATATATCATAAAAAAAAGGAGCTTCAAAATCTAACATAAGTTTTTTAAAATAATTATTTTAATGTGATAGAGATAAAAAAAAACTACTCTTGTTCAAAAGAAAGTCTGTGTCATGATCTATGAAAATTAGGGTTTTGCTGGAAACGGTGTAGTAAATAACTAAAGTACAACCAAAATACATTTATAATGAAAAATAAATTAAATAATGATAGTTTTATTTTTGATTCATATTTTAATTGAAAATTAAGTATTAAGTATAAAGTTTGGTTAAGAAATTGGTTTAAGTCCGTCTTGGAAATATACTAATGTTAAATTAGTGCTGCTTAATTTGATTACATTAAAATATATATAGGGATGAAAAGAATATGCTTATATTTTTTGTCGCTATAAATACTCCAACTTTTCAATTTAGCCCCCCCTAAAGATTTTCTTCGGCTTTTGATCCCCTAAAAGTTTTACATCTCTACTTTTGATTTCTGCTTTTAAATCAACTTATGTATATCATTCAAAATTTTGAATTTTTTTCCGCAGTCATGTTTAATACATTATATATTTCTCTCTTGCAAAATTATAATTTGTTTTTAACCACAGATGAATTAAATATGAATTTTATTTTATTTTTTGGCACTTAAAACTGAATTTTTTATTTTTGGCACTTAAAAATTCAAATTTAACTCATGTTATGTTAAAAAATTATAATTTATTTGGAAGATATTCTTATAAACACGATAAAGGAAAGTTTCACAAATAAAATAATTTTTAAATTAATTTAAATTATGTTTATCTTTATTTTCACTTTTTTGAAAACAGGGAAGATATATTTTTATAATATAAATTGATATTTCTTTATTTAATCTTTATTAAAAAAAATTCAAAATTATCATTGAGTCAATGAGACATATATTTTGGTCAAAAAATTTGACCACAAATTAGAATTTCACGAGAAAAAATAAAATGAGTTGAACTGCCATCTTGGTTTTGCGAATCTTAATATATAAATGTTATGCAGTCTGATAAACACTTTTGCAACCCTAAAATAGCTAACCCTAACCCTGAGAGTTGAAACCCAGACCAAGTTCTGGTAGATCACAACCATTACCACTAGATCACTAAAGTTTTTTGTGACTTATAGTTGCTTTCATTTTATTTATCTAGCACAAATGCGAGTTCACTTTAAGTCATTCTCACAACCCTGAATTCCAACTATCATTTGAACACGAATTGAACGTCATTCACACACATCATGCGATTCAACTTCATTTTCACCGCCGCCGGTGACCCCAATAACAACATCCCGCCACCGTTGCAACTGCCACTTCAACAACACATGCCGTCGTAACTGCCACCGCCGGAAAATCACTTTCTCTCACTGATCCACACACATCACGCCGCCGCCGCAACTGGCACCTCACCAACAACTGACTGCCGTAAATGTCATTGCCGATAACTCGCTTTCTCTCACCGATTCACACCATTTTTCATCGAATTGACAAAAAATTATGACCAATGTTGATATTGATTGTCTGAATTTTGTTAAGTAGTGTTGCTCTAACCCTAATGATTAGCCCTACTTTTTAGTTATAAAAATTTATGAAAAAAACTTCGGATGGAGATCGAACCAGGTACCACATGCTTTCAATTCACAACTCTTACCGCCAAGGTACTGATGTTTTTTATGACATGTGATTGTTTCAATGTTGTGTATTCAACACAAATCTCGGGTCCTCTTTCTTTCAATCTCACAATTCCTAAATCATTTATCACTCTCTTTCATCTCTCTCACCATCTTGCAATTGAACCTAATAACCATAACACCACCCTTTTTGACGGACCTAATTAATTTTTATGAAAAAAAAATATGCAAGGAATTGAATCAGATAACACATGAAAATGTCATTTTTTTAAAAGTCACTAACGCCATTGCAATTCCTTTTTTTATAGTAGTTCTTTTTCATTATTAGCGGTTCCTTTTTATTATTATTATTTTTTATTTCAATTACCACGTAACGTTCCTTTTTATTTTTTTTTTCTTTCGGTTACTAAATAACAATTCCTTTTCCTTATTTTTTTCTTTCGATTAACAACTGGTGCTAGCTTTTGTATATATTTTTTCTTTTGATTTGTCATTTTTATTGCAGTCCATCTTTTATTTTTGTTACTTTTTGAGATAGTTTGATAACATAATACTGAATATAACTATAAAAGTAATAATATAGTCATTTGATAGTTATATATGAAGTTATACAAAACCCGTGCATCGCACGGGTTAGAGTCTAGTCTATTCTAAAATGCATGCAGTAAACTCCACCCTATATATTTTTTTTATTGTACACCTTTCAGACACTATTATAATAAAAAATCAATAGTTTATTTTCAATAATAAATGATGTGGTCTATCATAAAGATCATATACATCATTAATTAAATAAATCTAAAATATAGATTGTTGCTTATAATAGTGACCGGATCGTGTATTTGGTATGACATTTACCTTCCCCACATTAAATTAAAGTTGACGATAAAGGAAAGTTTCACAAATAAAATAATTTTTAAATTAATTTAAATTTGACCATAGTTCGAGTTTCAGAAGAAAAAGGAAAATGAATTGAAATGCCCTCTTGGTTTGATGTATTGACTCTAAAATGCATGCACTTTTCTTTCAATGTATATGTGCTATGTATCTTTATTTTCTCTTTTTTAAAAGGAAGATATATTTTTTAATACAAATTGATATTTATTTATTTCAACTTTAAAAAATAAATTCAAAGTTATCATTGTGGAGTTAATGAGACATAAATTTTGGTCAAAAAATTTGACCACAAAATTGAATTTCACAAGAAAAAATAAAATGAGCTGAAATGCCATATTGGTTTTGTGAGCCTCATGGTTCTATAAAGCCAAAAAAACATAATTAATCGAACTTCTCTCTAAATTTTGTGACTATCTCTTTCCCTTCAAACAATAGTTGGGATCTCAATCTTGAACTCTCAATCACACGCAGTAAGCTTCTGACTATGTTTGTCTCTTCGTTTTCTATTTTATTTTCTACATCAATGTTGTTTTCACTTTTTTTTTTGTTGCCATTTTTATCTAGATGGCTGGTACTAGAAGTAATGTTCGAACTAAGAGGAGTAGGAATGTTATAAAAAACACTCGTGGTCGTGGTCGTGGTCATGGTCGTAGACATGATGTAGCATGGCAACATGCCACTGCTGTAGACAATAAATCAAGCAATATGAAGTGCAACTACTGTCACAAAGAGTATTCCTCAGGTGCTTTTCGATTTAAGCACCATTTAGCAGGCACTCGTAAAAATGTCGGAGCGTGTACATCTGTTCCACATGACGTTCGTCGACAAATGTTAGACAAATTGGAAAGCAATCACATAAAGGATGATGGAGAAAGAAAAAAGGTAGAAATTCTATTTTGTTTTTGACATTTAAGGGCAAATTCGGAGTGGTTATGAGTTTTTGGTTTTGAAAGTTTATGTTGAAAACAAAATGTGTTTGTGTAACATTGTGTTAAGCTGGTTTTTATTTTACCAAATTTTTAAATATTTTTATCCTAAAATTCGAAACCACAAAAATAGGTTTTTGTGAATTTTTTTAATTTTAAGCTGAAATGCGCGCTTTCATCTCTCTATGCGACTTTAATTCTAAAAAGTTCTCATTAATCTAAATATCTTTCTCTAAATGTTTTCCTTTTCCTTTCTCATTTTTTTTTTCCAGAGGATGAAGAACACTCAACAAGCCCCCGTGGAGAAAGTGGTCACCCTAGGTGGTCGAGTGACTCGTTCTAAGTCGAAATTCACCTCAAAGGCAAACTATCTTCCTGACCATATATTTTTTTAATTTGAACATTATTTTGATTAACTAACATTTATTTACTCTTTTGAATGCTTGTGGTTTTAGGTTAGTAGATCTTTGATGCCCAAACCTTCTGACTTGCCTCTTAGAAATCAAATGCTTTCTAGGAAATCCACTAAGCCATCTGCTTCAACACAAGATCTAACATCTGATCAAGTCATCACCAAGAAGGAATTTGAAGAATTTAAGAAAAATTGTCAGGATTTTTGGAAGTACATGAAGAAAGTTGGAGATTACCAAAAGAGTATGGGATGGAGTTTAGCTGATATTGACAAAGAGTCCTTCCCACAGTTCCCAAATCACATTTTGGAAACCACTCAAGAAAAAGAGGATGCTGCAACATACAAGGAAAAAGATGCAACATCCAAGGGAAAGGAGAAACAATATGTTGTATCCCTCGAAAGACATATGTCAATAAAGAAGAAAAAGAGTGAAAAGAAGAAGGGTTATTCTGAGAAGAAGAAAGCCATTGGTGGAAAGAAGAAGATGAAGGGTGAGAAAAAGAAGAAAGCCAAAGAGGATGTGGAGCCACCAATGGAAGAAACATTGGAAGATAATAAGGAAGAGGAGCTAGAAGGAGAGAAAGTGTATGAACACCAGAATGAAGAAGAACAAGTTGAAGTTGAGGATCAAGTAGAAGAATGTCCTCTAAATATTCAAGATGCTGAAGAAGAAGAAGAAGAAGAAGAAAATGTTATGAAGGAAGACAAGTTAGCTGAGGAGGTGCAACATTCAAGTGAAGAGAATTCTATAAGGAAAGTGATGAATGTCTATAAGCGCAAAAAGTGGTCAAGGAGTACTCTGGACAAGGCCATTAAAGATGGCACTAATCAAGAAAAAGGACCAAAAAGGAAGCAAGATGAAAAAGATGTGGTTGAAAAGCCAATGCTTGTGGATGATTATCAATCTACTCTAACTCTTGGACCTGTGAAAAAGAAGATTAGAACTAATTCTAAGTTCAAATTCACTAAGAAATGAATGATGTAGAGTGTTGTAGCATTGATAGGGTAGTCTTAATTAAATTCACTAAGAAGATTACATTCCTGTTTTGATTAATTATTTCAGATTGTTTCTGCCATGAATGTTTTGAATATGAAGTCAACAACTACTTTTATATTATCATGCATGTATAATATAAGATCATCTATTCTAAATCTAATAGTTTCTTACTCAAAGCAACAATACCATTAAAATATGCAGCCGATATTTATCACCATTTATATAATCTACTGTTATATAAAAGAACATGTAAATATATAATACATTCATTTATATTACTTGAGTAACTTTTCAAACTGTTTTAATAAATGAACATTATGAACTATAAAAACGTTCTTATCACCAAATGTTGCATTTTTTTTTAGTGGTCATCATACACAACACTTTTTCTACCTCAGTTCAAACCAGACATATTGAAATTTTATTTTTCTCGACCATTTTTTTTTTCAATAAGCTAGAAGAAAGGGTGAGTAACTAAGGGAGTACAGACATCCTAACTAGATTGGTACCTCCAAAGTATCTCAATCCTATGCCGCCTTTTCTATAATATATATATATATATATATATATATAATAAAAAAGAGGAAAAATATATACAAGAGAGGGGGTCAAACCAAAACCCTCAGTAATAAAACCAAAGAAAAAAAACGACCTAAAAGAAAACGAAAGTTTGGAAAACCCTAACGGTTTCTAAAAAACTCCTCCCTATAAAAAGAGGGTAAAGCATCCAACCAAATAATCCCATCTATGGGATGTCTAATTTGTAAATATGGGACGAGATAACCTGAAGACCAAAATGGAAGCAATTATGCCATCTATTATGGATCTTAGCCGGAACAAGAGAAAAGTTCTTGAATGCCAATAAAGCGCTTGTTGAATCACTTTCCTACGAAAGATGCAACTAACCACGGTGAGCAGCCATCTCAATACCAAAAATACAACCATGAAGTTCAACCTCAAAAACTGTCATCCGACCCAAATTAACACTGAAACATCCCAAAAAAGTACCTTTATTATCTCTGAAAATCCCGCCACAAGAAGCAGTCACCCTCGACAATGATCCATCTGTATTTACCTTAATCCAATGGCAAGTGGGCGGTTTCAGGGGCGGATCCAGTGCATTGTGAGGGTGTGCATCTGCACACCCTGAACTTTGAAAATTCGCACCAATAATCCTATATTTTTACATTCTGACCACCCTGAATTTTTTATTTTGCACCTTAGACTCAAAGATTTTCATTTAGACCTCAAATATTTCTCACCTCATTTATTATGATTTAATAGACATTAATTGCTTGCTTTACTTTTATAACCTCGCACTTTTATGCCAAACGTTTTCTTATTTATTTGTCATGGGAATCATAACCGTCCGTTTTATTTTATTTTTTTGGTAATATTTTCTTCTTCTTATTATTATTAAATATCTTCTTCTTATTATTATTAATTGTTAATATTATTATAAGGAAAATGCTAACAAGTGCCCTAAAGGCACTCTTTAAGGGCTTTAAATGGTAATTTTTATGAAAAATTGTGCATTCAATGCATCAAAAATTGAAGTGTTAAACTTTTTTAAAGAATAATTTCTTAATTGAAAAACCATAAAGAGTGTCCTAAGGGCACTCGTTAGCAAGACCCTTATTATAAAGACCAAAATATAGAACTTATGAATCAAACTCAAGCCATATAAGTTGAATTAAAGAAGTTTACCACTAAGCTAAAGTGAAGATTATACATATTATTCGCACAAATGATATATCTTACTCCCTCTGTGTTATATTATGAGTCGTTTTTAGAAGAAGAAAAAATTGTCTTAAATTATAAGTCATTTTACAATATCAATGAAGCATTAAATACTATTTTTTCTATTATACCAGCAACTATTTATAACACTTTTCTTTCAATTCTTTAATTTATCTTCCTTATACTAATAATAAAGGATAATTTTGTAAAATTACTTGTAATTTCTCTCATACAACATTAATTACACTTCTTAATTTATGTGAAGTGTTCAAAACGTCATATAATTCCGGATGGAGGGGGTACAATATAACTTATATTTTTTCCTTTTTCTTTCATCTCAAGATTTATATATTTTTTTCTTTCATCTCAAGATACTAAGACTATAGTCATTAAAAGCCATTTCTTGATGATTTCAAATTCGAAGTAGTAAATTTTAAGATTTACAATGTACAAAAATAGTGGAAGAAGTGGGAAATTCTAGGTTTTAAAATTTTAGTTTTTTTTGTCAAGTAGACTAGAGGTTGGTTCACACACATTAAGTGGGGAGAAATGAAAAATTCTAGGTTTTAACTTCGGTCTTTGCAAATAATGTTCCTGGTGACAACTGAACTACACTTATTGGATAAAATTTAGTTATTTTTTTATCGTCTAAAACTGATAAAAAAATTTTGTGGTTTAAATAAATGGAAAAATAAAGTGAAAAATTACTAGATTGGAACTTGATATCATATATATAAATATTACGTAAAAAAAGTTTGCACCCCCTGGTCTAGGGTCCTGGATGGCGGTTTCCACCAATCAGTAGCAGTGTCTTTGAAGCACATGTGCTTTGGTGAAACCAAAAGAGAGTCCAAAAAAACAGAATCAGAAGGCAAGTAGTTACCATTAAAAAAATTACCTGACATTGCAATTTCTGATCTATAATTGTCTTTGTTGCATATATAGACACAATATTAGTACCAAACCGCAAAATATTTTGAGTTGTCCAAATAATGTGCATGGTGTGGATGATACTCACAATGTTAATGATCTTAACCTGCGAGCTACACCTTAGGCTTTGTTTGCGAGTTTTGAGGAGAGGGGAAGGAAAGACTTAGGAGGGGAAGGGAAGGGAGGGAAGGGGGAAAGGAGAGGGAAAACCTTCCCCTTGTTTGGGAGTTAAAAAACCAACAAGGAAATGAAATGGAGGGCTTATGTGATAATTTAACTATTTTATCTTTTTTTTTAGGAATGCTCCTTGTCTTCTTAAAATAATTTGACTTTTTTTTACCAATATAACAAATCTTAAATATATGAAAAAAATTAAAAATCTGTAGTTTTTTTTTATAATTTTATTAAAAAATTGATACAATAATAACAAATTACTTTCACTATATATATATATATATATATATATATATATATATATATGTGTGTGTGTGTGTGTGTGTGTATATATATTATATTTCCTATTATTTCATTACAATTCATTTATTTTGGGTATAAATTTTAAAAAGGTTAAAATTGTCAATTTATATGTTTAACCCTCCAAAACCACCAAATATGAGGGAACTTTGAAATTGGACCAATTAAGCCCTTCAAAACCTTTTCTTGTTTTTTTTTAACTCCCAAACAAGGGTTTATCTCTCTATAAGCCTTCACTTTCCCTCCCCTCCCCTCCAAAACCCAACTTCCAAACAAAGCCTTAGAGGAATACAATCCGATCCAGGAGAAGATAAACCAAAGGTACAATTCAACTTGTTCCCTAACCAGAACTAGAGATGATTAGAAAATAGATAATTAAGGAAGAAAAGGTTAGAAGTTTCAATATTCAACATACAAAGGAAACAAACAGAAATATTTGTACAACTCCTACGGCGCAGATTCTCATCCGTAGGCATCTTACCATACATAAAACACCAACAAATAAAGAGTGATAAGGTGGAATGTACTTCTTCCAAATAGATGCAGCCCAGTCAATAGCAACAGGCGAAGCATGAAGAAAAGAAAATGGCTCTTTGGCATATAACTTACCATCCGAATAGTGCAGCCAAATAAATTTGTCCGAAAATGGAGTTACTGACAAAATTATTTTAGCAACTTTGGAGACAATCCCCGGAGTATCCATAAGCCACTGTGGCATATTCCAATTACCATTAGCAATAACTGAAGAAACGTTACCTTGAAAATTCGAACGAGAGGGAATATTTACGATGTCAACCAAAGGAGCGATTCAACCAGATATCTTGCCAAAAATGAATACTATCACTCGTTCCTACATTCCAAACTGAATTTTCAAATAGGGAACCCATGTGAGACTTGATTCGTGACCAAAACGAGGATTTGAATGCTGAAATGGCCTACCATTTTTAAAGAACCGATGTCTAGACATCCAATTGGGTTGAGGGTCTTCGGATAAAAGCTTCCATCCCAAATGAAAAATTAAGGACTCGTTGACAAAGCGTGTTGGCTTAAGATCTAAACCACCCACTTCCCAATGAAGGCAAATAGACTTCCAGGAGACTGTGTAAATTTTTAGTATAGATATCACCACTCCATAATTTTTTTTTGATCCATTTATCCATATGATCTAAGAGCTTGGTATGCCACATATGAACATTTTTTTTTTTGAAGGATGGCCGCAGATAAATATGAAAGGAATAAACCAACATACCATGGATGTAACACCCATATAGAGATTGCCTAGGATCTCTTACGAGTATTAAAATTTCGTACTGGATACATTAAATACAATACAGAAAAGATGTTTATTAAATACACAATACATAAGTTTATGATACAACTCAAGATCCGATACATAACATTCCTTATAATACATATACATCATGGTACAATATCAAAGAAACATAAGCAACACGATCAATCCATAGCCTTCTCTTTACCTTTACGTCGTGCTACCTGCGAAGAACCTGCACCAGAAGGAAAGGGATGAGACATAATGTCTCAGTGAGCTCCTACCCTACCTACTGTTTGGCAACCTCAGGGAACCTAGGGTCGCCGTGCCTACCTTGGCGATCTTGGGGATACCTATGATCGCCAAGTCTTAACTTTACCCATAGAGGGTCATCTGACTGACCCTGCTAAACTGGTGATCAAGGGGAGATCTAGGATCACCGTCTGATAACTGCTAACTGATATCTGATAATTGTCTGAATAAATATTTCCTGACTGATAATGTAATAGTATAATAACTGATACTTTATGTTAGCTGTTAGCGTTGAACAAACATTATAATCTGGAGTAACCCCGAAGTACATTCCCCTGATAACCGGTGAAAATTCCTATTATTTCAGGCTAACACCGGACTCCTCTTGCCTAAGTGTGTGGTTATCCTCGCGGAAGATTCCTGCCCGTTCCAATTGTATCTGGAACCCCCCGTCCTCTCTAACTGGTCGAGAGCACCGGAGACACACTCTAACTCTGTGTGGTTATCCTCACGGAAAATTCCTGCCCGCTTCAGCAATGCTGAAACCCCCTGTTCTCTCTAACTGGTCGAGAGAACAGAAGACACAAAGCTTATCCTGATTATTAATTATTATTATTCCTGGTATATATATAAATGTACGTATCCTGATAAATAACACAACTGGTATGTGTATGTCTGATACACCATCTGAAACTATGCATATCTGATGCATTCCTATTCTCATTATTCTCAGGCTTGCACATAATTGATTGAGTGCATATATCATTGCTTAGGGAGATTAACCCACATACTAACTTCTTAACCTTCCTATAATGGCTTAACAATCTAGTATATATCTCTCCTTTATATGCCTATCCTTATTCTCATTTGATCCAAACATTCACAAAAAACCACTTGCAATTCGGTGGCCGAATTGGCCAATTCGGTGGCCGATTTCCTGCGAATAAAAAATGCTGATTTTTGCTGTCAAATTCGGTGGCCGAATTGGAGCATTCGGTGGCCGAATTGCAACTGTTCACAACGTGAATTTCACTCTTTTTGGCTAATCCAGGCATATTCAAATACCATAACAGTTTGAAGGATCAATTCTAAGACATATAATCAGCTTATATCATGTATGAACAAGGAATCACTATCAAAAGGGCTTATGGCACTATAACCTCAAAATTGATCATAAACTATAAACATTCCATAACTTAATCAAGGAGGGTTCTAAAACCCTGTGGAGCTCACCTTAACCTCAAATGGTGCTGATTAAGTCCTGAAACCAAAGTCCTAACTTGCTCCAATCTAATCCTTCCCTTGGTTGTTCTTTATTTCCTTTCTTGTTTCTTTCTCTTGTTCTTGCTTCCAACACAAGCTTGCCTTGCAAGGTTTCTTACTAGAGTTTTGATTGGAGTTTGGATGGATGATGGTGAGATTGGGGGCGTGAGAGATGAGGTGGGAAGGAACAAAATTCTGATTTGGAGTGGTGAGGAAAGAATGAAGAAAATGAGTAGAAACAAATATCTTGTCCCATTTTAATTAAACTCCTCCCTTAGCATTAATTACAAAACTGCCATTCCCACTTTACTACTTATTTGCCTTGCTTGCTTCTCAAGTTTCTAACACTGATAACTGATACTTATGAGCGGGATATTACAATGGATAACTGATTTTATCAACTGAGCTCGACCCATGATTGAAAGAAGGGAACATTCCCAAGTAGCCATATATTATCTTTGATTATGTCAGTAACTGCTTGAAAATGAATACATCGAGCTTGTTTCTCCACGTCCCCAAAAATCAATTTGTTCCATATCTTGAAAGCCATCGTAATGCGCCGAAGCTTCTGTTGCATCATATACATACCATTACCAAGAACATCCTTATTCCAAACATCCAAGACCAGTCTTCCTTCATTGAAATAACACATGTTACCTTAAGCATGAAACAAAACAACTTTATGTTCTACATGTTTTGATCCTTTTTTCAGAAAACAAAAAGGGTAGAAAATTTTTGCATTTTGTGAGTTTTAGATCTTTGAGTTTTGATTCAATTTATAGGAGACCATATACTTGAGGTCAATGTGGTATGTGTGGTGAAGTTGTTGTGAATATAGTTAACCATTGTCGGACCACCCAAATGTTCAAAATCACAGTGTCATATTTATTCATACTTATGATTTAAAATAAATGTAAATCCAAAATTAGATAACTTCATCTAAAAAATTTCCTCATGTATTTTATCTATATTCAACACATAATTTTAACAGACCAACGTATGAAATAAATAATATTAATAACACTTAACATGTAAATGCATTCAAGTATTTTAAATAACAATACTAATAATCAATGACCATATCCAATGTAGAACATAGTTGAAATGCCTAATAACCAAATACTTGCCGAACATGAATATTATATATGAGCCTTATAAAATCAGTCTAATTTGCGTTTATCTATATTAATCTTTTATTTGCAAATGTTTTATGTGTGGATCAGTTTAACATTACGAAAATTAGTTTATAGGTCACACACACAAAACAAATAAAACCGTGAAACTAATACAACCACATTGATGCATAAAATTTTCATATAAATGTGCATTAGTGTCCATCTCTCCATCAAAGTTGCAACCATTACGAAAATGACTTTTTGTGCAATTTTTTTAAGGACTACGTACACACCAAATTTGATATCGACAATGAGGAATTAGAGCACTTCCTTGTTAAGATTATGGATTGTTAGCCTTGGAAGCACGTGAAATGCTTCTCTTGTAAGTACAAGACTTGTTTTTAATTATGCTTAATTTGTAAGACACTTTTTTATGTTTTATTGTTCAACATGTTCTAGTTAATTTGACTCAACAGCTAAGGAGGTAGAATTTTTTATATATAAATCAAGAGAGAAAGCAAGGCATCAAGGAGAAGTTAGACATCCCAACCTAGGTGTTATGGCTACCGATTCATATATGAAACGCCCCACCCACCCAATCGTTTTTTATTGGAATATCTTTATTGAAATTGCTTCTTCAAACTGTACAAGAGGGGGACTGGGCCAAAACCCTCGAAAATAACAGCAAAAGTGGGAACTAAGGGAATGTAAAATTCGGAAGACCATGTCTGTCCCTGTAAAAATCCTGCCTAAGAAAAATAGACAATATGTGACGATAAAAATTGTGACATCGGTTCCGATGCCTATTGAGCCGGAGGAGTAATTGCACCCTTAGACTGTGTTTTGTAGGCAACTCAATAAAGTTCTTTTTTCTGTTTCTTAGTTAGGTAGGGTTTAAATTGTTCATTAGAATCCTTCGTCTCCGGAACCAAAATGCGCTGAATCAAATTAAGATCATTTTGTAGAACTGGGCATATACTAGGTTGATGCACCTGCTGTGTTTTAGAAGTCGTCTCCCTTAGAGAAGAAGTAGCAGTAGACACACCAGGAGATGTCGCGACAACTCATGTATTCAACGGCTGAACCGACTCTAAAATAGGAGTATTTTACTCTATGTGTTGAACCATTACCAAAGTATTAATATGATTGTGCTCCAGAATATCTTTAACATTCTCCAGTGGAAAATGGAAGGAGGTGATGAATCGTCCTCTCGTATGCAGCGCTGCTTCACTTTCAATCGTATTTGCCACCTCAGTCACTGGACATTTTCAAGTATCGGTTCAAGTTCATTGTGTCGAGGTTCCTTTGGTATTCCATGTATCTGATCTGTGACATTCTCCACCGTAGGAGAAATAATTGCCTCAGAACCATCTATGGTTGCACCAACGACAAAAGTACCATCCTTTCTGTGAACAAGTATTGCTGTCATTTCTGGAATATAATCGTTAGGTACTGTAGTCGGAGCAGGAGCTGAAAAATGCTTTTGAGGAGCCGATACCATCTAGGTTCTCCTTTCCACAAATTTTGGAATTGTACGCTTCAGTGCCGGTGCCGACTTTTTACCACAAGCAACTTTCTCCAAAGCTTTCTTCGACATTATCCAGTGGCAAGCAGTCACACCATGACCAATAATTTGACAATGGGAGCAAAAGTCAAGCATCCATTCATATTCAACTTCTAGCTTGAATGCAAACTCCTCTCTTTCAACCATAATTTCATCAAATATGCAACGAGAAAAATCAACATCAACTAACACCCTCGCGTAGTGACCGAAGATATTATTTTGAGTTGTGGTGTCAATAATTAAAGGAGTGCCAATTGCTCCAGCAATTTCACGAAGAATTCGATCACTCTAGTACTCTTGAGGCAATTCCAACAATCGAATCCATACTTGTGCATGAGTTTGCCTTTGGGAGTGTGTGTTAAAGTCCTTTGTCCACTGTGAGAGCCGAACCAAACCTGGTTTCATATTGACTGTGCCTTGTGACCAAACTGCCCTCAGATCCTCCACTGATCCAAATGTAAATTCAAAGAAACCCCTACCAAGTGAGATTAGACGCCAAAGATGCTCAGTTTTCGAAATTTTTAATAACTTCACGGAGACTTCCTTTGATGTATATGGTTTGTCTCCTTTGCAAAGCACCAATCTTCCATAAAGTTTCCATTGACAATCCTTCAAATTATTGTTCGGGTTAGGATCATCCAACACAATACCTCCCTCTCACCAAGAGATTTATAACAAGATAGCCCTTAAGTTGAGTGACATCCTCAAGGGATTATGTTGGTTTGAAGGAGCAATACGAGCATTCTGCTCTTGTCCTCAATCAGATTGAAGCATTGTAGTCGAGAAAGGTAGTCCTTAGAAAAGTGTATTTAGAGCTTGATGAAGAAAGAAGGGAAGATATAAAAGGAGAAAGGAAATTGAAGAAAAGATAGGCTTTCTTTAAGGAAGAAATTGAGGCTTGCTCCAATTCTATCAAATGCTTTGGAAGTCACTTGATCTTGAGTCCAAACGACGTGATCCCCTCATACAATCCAAGTGCAATTTTTTTATTATAGCTTAAGTATCCATCCAAGACTGAGAACTGGATTTCTAGTTTAAAAATCGACCAACAAGTCTACCACTAGCATTCCATTCTAGTTCTTAAGAGTCATCAAATTTAGGTTATGATAGTAAATGCAAACTTTAACTTTTTTTTTTGGGTGAATAATGCAAACTTTAACTTGACCATTTTTCTTAATCATAGACACTGCTCAAATAATTCTCTAGGCAAATAAGGCATTTCACTAACTTTATTTATCATAGGTTCTTCAAGGGTCCAGGTTCTTCAAGGGTCCCTGTTGGAACATTGGTGTGAATTTGGAAGAAAACTGGAAGATTAAACACCAAGTAATAAGACTTTGAACTAGTGTGATGTGAATTGAAAAAATAGAGAGTGGGGGTCCCACATAAAATAGAACACACACATTAGTAGTGTTTAAATTGAGGTATTTAATTTAAATACTTTATATTGATAAAAATAATAGTAATTATTATTTTTATTCATGAATATCACTTCCCATAATTTTAGTTTATGTTGGTTGTGATAAGGTTTGAGAATCCAACTGAATTTCCTATTTTTCCTTCATTTATATCCAATGAGTTTGTTTCCTCCACTTTTGTAGATTTGTTTCTTTTTTATCTTATCCACAAGTATTGTTGAACTGATTAGTGGTTAAGTTCCTTTTTGATCCTATCCATTAGAGTAACTGCTGCCGCAATTTTAGCTAAAACAGTTACAAAATCTCTATATAAATAGAGGACTCCACTCAGTTCAAAAATCACACCAAAGAGTTCTATTGAGTTGTCGAGAACTCTTTCTCTCTTCTCCCTCCAGCTTGTGTTAACGAGTGTCGCGGTGATTTTCGGAGATCAAGCTATTGATTAGCGTTGACTCACTAATTTTATTTCACGACTAAACTTTTAATTTTTTAGATGAAAAGTGGAAAAAAGTTCTAAATTACCACATTTTTAAATATTTAGGGTTCGGGGGTTAGTTACGTTTAGGGAAGGTGTTAGCACCCTAAACGTTCGTAGTACTCTACGAGAACCTCTTGATTTTATTTATTTACTTTGGCTATAACTTGCTTATTATTTTTTTTTAAAAGAAAGAATTTGAGTAGTGAGAAAGAAAAAAATGTTTTTTATATTTTTTATGATTTGGAAGGACAAGGTCCTCTGCCTACGTACCCGTGATGGATCAAAACCTCGTAGTTCGGGGTAAAAATGACGGTTGATTTGTTTGGTATTTTTTATTGGTTTTAAAAAAGTTTTAAAGATAAAATAAAAGCCAAGTGGCAAAATGAGATGAGTTTGTGTTTTTTAATTTTGAAAATGATTCAAGTGTTATTAAAAATGGGTTAATGGTTATTTAAAGAAAATAAAAGAAAAAAGGGACACTTGATTGAAAATCAAGGTTTGTTTATGAAAAGATTTTTTTTGTGATTTTTTATTATTTGAATGTTTTTGTTTTTTGTAATAATGAACTAAGACTAAAAACGTAACTAAAAGTTAAAAACGAGGGATTTCCGTGGTGACGTTGGATCACCACGAAACCCTTTTGAAATTAAACTAACCTAATATTTTTGTATTTTTTCTTTTGTAAATCAAAATAAATAAAAAGAAATAAAAGACATAAAGCGGAATAAATAAAGTGAGTGTCAGTGCAAATTCTCATTTATATTTACATGGTTCCTAAATACATCCTAAAAAATGGCAAAATAATAAATAAAAATAAAAATTGCAAATGCACTGAAAATAAGTAAATATGCTAAGAATAAAAATAAAATGAAAATGCATGAAATAAAAGGAAAATAATAAAAAAAAAATGCATGATGTGCTAAAAATAAAATGCATGAAAATAAATGAATAAAAAAAAAGACTAAAAATAAAATGCAAGAAAAGAAATAAAAGAGGAAAATAAAAGAAAGAAAAATAGAGAAAAAAATGGGGCTGTGTAGTGGTTGTTTGGCTGTGGGTTTGGCCATGTGTGTGGCTTTATGTGGTTGTGGTATGTGGTGGTTCAGATTAGTGTTAGTGGTTTGTAGGTGGTTAGGGAGGAGGTTCGGATTGATTGTGGTGGTGGTGGAGGTGGCCGAGTTTGTGGTTTTGATTATGGATGATGATTGATTTTGGTTTTGAGATATGGTTTTTTGATGATCTTGGACTGATGGCAATTGGCTTTTTCTTTGGTTGCTGACTGAATTTTTTTTCCTCCCCTTTGGTGGCGGAGCGTGTGCCTTTATATATACATTGGGGTGGACTTTTGACAATAAGGAGACAAGGATTAAATCCCCATCAAATGAGATTAAAACCATTAAATCACATATGTCAAAGCCATTAAATCAAACATTAGACCTTGACCTTTGACCTTGGACTTTGGATAGATTTGATTAGCAATAAAGACCAAAAAAATAACCATTAAGAATAAAAATAAAAACAAAATAGAATAAATGAAAAATAAAATAAAAATAGAAAAAAATCCGAAAATTAAATAATTAAAAAAGAAAAAAGATAAAAAAAACTAAAGTAAAATAAAATAATAATAAAACTGAAAAAAGGTCGCCTTCGGAACCCTAAACGAGGTATTTTAAAATACCTCTCTGCCGAAATTTCATCTGAAACGACGAAAAATTCCGAACCAAAAAGACGAGTGAAAAAGAATTTTAGGTCAAAAATTGGGGTATGACAGATGCCCCTATTTAAGTCTCTTCGTCCGGAGATTTGAAGAGAAAATCTTGGATTCGACGGGTCGAAGGGACTTAAATACAGAGTACGCCAATTTTGGACCTAACAAAAAAAAAATGAAATGCTCGTGATGCAAATGCAAATGCAAGACGGCGAAGCTGACCCGACTGGGGGTAAAACAAAACCAAAGGATACCCGAGTTTGTTAAAGCAAGGGATCCGACTCCACTGGGGAATAACATGATTTCATTGGGGAAGGGATCAACTATCGTATTGACAGCTGAAAAAGGAAGTATGATATGAGAAAAGATACCGACCACAAGCTGCCTGTTTGTAGGGCTTGCCACTTGAGGTAAAGACGGAAATAAAAGTAACATGCCACTGACGACAAGAAACAAAGGTGAATGTCAGCTGTTCGGGATGTTGCCGAACTTGCCACTGACGACATGAAATAAAGGCAAATGTCAACTGTCCGGGTTGTTACCGAACTGCCAGTGACGACAAGAAATAAAGGGTAAATGCCAACTGTTCGGGTTGTTGCCGAACTGCCATTGACGACAAGAAATAAAGAGTAAATGCCAACTGTTCGGGTTGTTGCCGAACTGCCATTGACGACAAAGAAACAAAGGTAGATGTCAACTGTTCGGGTTGTTGCCGAACTGCCATTGACGAGAAAGAAATAAAGGTAGATGTCAACTGTTCGGGTTGTTGCCGAACTGGCATTGACGACAAGAAGTAAATGTAAATGTCAACTGTTCGGGTTGTTGCCGAACTGCCATTGACGACAAAGAAATAAAGGTAGATGTCAACTGTTCGGGTTGTTGCCGAACTGCCATTGACGACAAGAAGTAAATGTAAATGTCAACTGTTCGGGTTGTTGCCGAACTGCCATTGACGACAAAGAAATAAAGGTAGATGTCAACTGTTTGGGTTGTTGCCGAACTGCCATTGACGACAAAGAAATAAAGGTAGATGTCAACTGTTCGGGTTGTTGCCGAACTGCCATTGACGACAAGAAGTAAAGGTAGATGTCAACTGTTTGGGTTGTTGCCGAACTGCCATTGACGACAAAGAAATAAAGGTAGATGTCAACTATTCGGGTTGTTGCCGAACTGCCATTGACGACAAAGAAATAAAGGTAGATGTCAACTGTTCGGGTTGTTGCCGAACTGCCATTGACGACAAGAAGTAAATGTAAATGTCAACTGTTCGGGTTGTTGCCGAACTGCCATTGACGACAAAGAAATAAAGGTAGATGTCAACTGCTCGGGTTGTTGCCGAACTGCCATTGACGACAAAGAAATAAAGGTAGATGTCAACTGTTCGGGTTGTTGCCGAACTGCCATTGACGACAAGAAGTAAATGTAAATGTCAACTGTCCGGGTTGTTGCCGAACTGCCATTGACAACAAGAAATAAAGGTACGCACAAGCTGTTCGTTAAAGAACTGCCGCTTGGCATAAAGAGGGTGACATCTCTGGACCAGACATACTGGGGATGACACTTGGGGAAAAAGAGTCACAAATTGTTCATGATTGATTGACATGAAAAGCAAGACTCAGGGTGGTTAATGCAACCATGCATTGAATGATGCTATGTGCATGTTGTGTATGCATGAATGTGTATATGCATGAATGTATGTAAGACAATACGACTTGTATGACTGTATGTAGGATTGACTTGTGGGATAGTACAACTGATGGACTTGATGAGACAAGACTGGACAGGTAAGATGGAAAGTGGACCGACGGCGCAGTACAAACACTCTGCAATCTTCATTGGGAATGATGCCATTGGGAACATATCAAAACATTGACGGGGTAAAGCCCGATGTATGCAACAACCGGTGGGGAGCAAACACTTCCTAGGGGAGACGTGTTAATCCATAGACCTGGCAGAAGAACTGGCGTTTCTGTGGTCATGCTTTTTTGTTCTTTTTTCTTTTTTTGAATCCCTAACTTTTGCCTGGACCGCCCTTTCGGGTTTTCAGTCCACCGGGAATATATTCTTTTTGTATGCCCCTAATTTTGTCTGGATCGCCCTTTCAGGTTTTCGATCCATCGGGACGCTCATTTTTGCCTAAGCCGCCCTTTCGGGTTTTCGACTTACCGAGCTTTTTTCCCTTTTGTTTCTTTGTTTTTTTTAGCAATTGACCATGTTCAGCCTGCAGATTTTATTCGTTCTCAGGACAGGTGTTGACGCACACTTCACTTATTCATGAGCTCAGAGAGAATGTGTTTGTTGTTTATGCTTTCCAAAAATATAAAAAGATTTATGATTTTTTTTTTTGAAAAAATATATTTTGCTTCAAGTACTACCATCAAAAAGAGAAGAAATTTTATAAACA
Source organism: Medicago ruthenica (assembly GCA_018208015.1). NCBI lineage: Eukaryota > Viridiplantae > Streptophyta > Magnoliopsida > Fabales > Fabaceae > Medicago > Medicago ruthenica. Next base: position 17,640,365 of record CM031376.1, read on the forward strand.
GATTAAATGGGAATTCCAAATAAAAGGCACGGGCTCAAATTCATTTAACAGAGTGGTGGCCCGCCAATGGCGTGGCTCCACGGATCTCCCAAAGTTTGGAAAATGGTAAATATATGGGGAAGGTACATTGAACACAATAACCGCTATTCTCCCTAACAATCTTTGAATTCCACCGTTTTAGATGCTTCAAATTCAGAGTCTCTTTGACCGCTAAAGTGCCCCAAGTGAGTCATGGCCAACCTGATGCAGTTACCTTGTCTTTTTGATCCTTAATTTTTGCATAGATCGCCCTTTTGGGTTTTCGACCTATCATGATGATCATTTTTTGTTTCATGTCTCTAATTTTTGCCTGGACCGCCCTTTCGGGTTTTCAGTCCACCGAGACGCTCCTTTTTGCCTAAGCCGCCCTTTCGGGTTTTCGACTTACCGAGCTGTTCTTTTATTTTTAGACAAAGTATTTCTTGACTGCATCCGTGTTCATAGGACGGGGAAGCTCATCACCATCCATAGTCGTAAGAGTCATTGCACCACTGGAGAACGCTCTCTTGACGACATAGGGGCCTTCATAATTAGGCGTCCATTTGCCCCTGGCGTCCGGTTGGAAAGACAAAATCTTTTTGAGCACAAGGTCTCATTCTTGAAATTCACGGGGACGAACCTTCTTGTCAAAGGCTTATTTCATCCTCCTCTGATATTGTTGACCATGACACCAGGTGGCCATGCGTTTTTCTTCAATCAAGTTCAGCTGATCATACATACTTTGACACCATTCAGCCTGAGACAACTTGGCTTCCATCGGAACTCTCATTGATGGGATCTTGACTTCCACAGGGAGCATTGCTTCCATGTCGTAAGCTAAAGAGAAAGGGGTTGCCCCTGTTGAAGTGCGCACTGAGGTACAGTACCCATTCAAAGCATACGGTAACATGCCAGTCCTGTAAGTGGCTACCATCTTCTGCACTGTTTTCTTGATGTATTTTCCTTTTTCCATTTTGTTTCTTTTGTTGTTGTTGTTTTTTTTTTTTGCAGCTTCAATGGCACCATTCGTCTGGAATTTTATCAGGGATACTGTAGTGGCAGCTCCTCGGAACCCAAGTTAATCATTTCAAATGCTTCTTCATGAGGCTGAATGGCTTTCATGTCATACTAATACCGATAGATCTTTACGGGAATCCCTTCGTCCTCTTCCTCTTCAGCTTCGTAGACAGGGAAATCAAAGTTGGGAGAGACAATAGGGTTACAGTGTTCAACGGGTTTATTGATGTTCAGTCTACATATGATTGATGATTGATTTTAGAAAATGAGTAAAAAACGCAGACCTTTTGAAATTGATTGAGAATAAAATAAAAATATTTTTTTTGGGGTTTTTTGTGTTACCATTTTCCAGAAAAAAGCAGTAAAATAAAAATAAAAGTCGCGAAAGAAACGATAATTTTTCATTGATAGTAGTAACTTGAAGACAAAAGTAGAGCCCTACATGATTTCACTTTCGTCTCGGGCGAAACGAAAGGATTTTTGAAAAGACAAGACAACAAAAACACATTATTTGGATCCATGAGTAACTGAGGGAATGTCAACAGCGACCCAATTGCGGCAAACCCCACCTCGTGTTTGCATGACCACACACATCTTCTGTCTGCACGAGTGTTGTAGGTGCGAGTGGATTTATAATGAATGCGTCGGGCCACTTTCTTTGACTGCGGCAGATTGACCTTTTTGTGATGAAACAGAGGATGAGACTCGACTCAGAAACTATGAATGCAGTATGATGCATGATTATGTTTATGCAAAAAAGAAGAAAGATTTGTTATCGAAGGACTTTGTTGAAGTAATTGTAAACATCATGGTTTGAACATTTCATTTGAGCATCAAGGCATTACAAAATAGTTCTTTTTTAGAAACCAAGCCAAGGGATCAATTCAAAGGTCCTTTAGTGGAAGCTAGATTTTAACAGAAAAAAAAAAATTTAAAGACTCCTAGCTTCCTTAAATTCAACAAATCAGGGCTCTTGAAGGTGTACTTCCTAGTGCTCCTCTATGATGTTTAAAAAACTTGTTTAAGTCCTTCGGTAATTGGATGAAAAAATGAGTTTATGCATGGATGCATGTATGCATGATTATGCTAAAGCGGAGAAAACATGGTGAGGTTAAGTCCAATAATGTTGGACTCAAGGGTAAACACGCCATTTGGTAAGGACTATGGTTTCATATGTACCTGTATCACGGGTTCTACCAAGTTCCCAAAGTCCTCAACCCCTTCCAAATATCATCGGGTTACGAGATTGACTCCCGGTCCAACAACATTTGTAAGAAAGTCTCGTTTGAGTGTAGTATCGCGTATCAACTAATTCAAGATTACTCTTGGTTAGCCACCGCACTACGTCCTAAAAGGCCAAGATGGGTTAAGTGTAACTAAAGGTCCTCAACTTCATAGGTCACTTGAAAATAATAATGCCGGACACGACTACTCATGCCGACATATTAATACTTACAAGATTCCTCCATTGAGCGGGGTTATCACATGTGCCACATCCGAAATTTACCATCGGAAAGACACTTTGATTATACCACCATCCTATCTTATGTTTCCCTCAAGTCCGGGTGTAGGACTTATCTCACCACTCACGTAAAAGGAAAAAACACATATGCACATATTTACACTTTTTATTTTTGTTTTAAGCAAGTTATAGCACAAAATAATTAAATAAATTCAAGTTAGGCTCAACCCTCTTAGTGTCATCCCCAGTGAAGTCGCCATTTCTGTCGCGGTGATTTTCGGAGATCAAGCTATTGATTAGCGTTGACTCACTAATTTTATTTCACGACTGAACTTTTAATTTTTTAGATGAAAAGTGGAAAAAAGTTCTAAATTACCACATTTTTAAATATTTAGGGTTCGGGGGTTAGTTACGTTTAGGGAAGGTGTTAGCACCCTAAACGTTCGTAGTACTCTACGAGAACCTCTTGATTTTATTTATTTACTTTGGCTATAACTTGCTTATTATTTTTTTTTAAAAGAAAGAATTTGAGTAGTGAGAAAGAAAAAAATGTTTTTTATATTTTTTATGATTTGGAAGGACAAGGTCCTCTGCCTACGTACCCGTGAGGGATCAAAACCTCGTAGTTCGGGGTAAAAATGACGGTTGATTTGTTTGGTATTTTTTATTGGTTTTAAAAAAGTTTTAAAGATAAAATAAAAGCCAAGTGGCAAAATGAGATGAGTTTGTGTTTTTTAATTTTGAAAATGATTCAAGTGTTATTAAAAATGGGTTAATGGTTATTTAAAGAAAATAAAAGAAAAAAGGGACACTTGATTGAAAATCAAGGTTTGTTTATGAAAAGATTTTTTTGTGATTTTTTATTATTTGAATGTTTTTGTTTTTTGTAATAATGAACTAAGACTAAAAACGTAACTAAAAGTTAAAAACGAGGGATTTCCGTGGTGACGTTGGATCACCACGAAACCCTTTTGAAATTAAACTAACCTAATATTTTTGTATTTTTTCTTTTGTAAATCAAAATAAATAAAAAGAAATAAAAGACATAAAGCGGAATAAATAAAGTGAGTGTCAGTGCAAATTCTCATTTATATTTACATGGTTCCTAAATACATCCTAAAAAATGGCAAAATAATAAATAAAAATAAAAATTGCAAATGCACTGAAAATAAGTAAATATGCTAAGAATAAAAATAAAATGAAAATGCATGAAATAAAAGGAAAATAATAAAAAAAAATGCATGATGTGCTAAAAATAAAAGCAGTAAAATAAAATGCATGAAAATAAATGAATAAAAAAAAGACTAAAAATAAAATGCAAGAAAAGAAATAAAAGAGGAAAATAAAAGAAAGAAAAATAGAGAAAAAAATGGGGGGGTATGGAGAGTGAAGGAGGAAAGGTGTGGCTGTGTAGTGGTTGTTTGGCTGTGGGTTTGGCCGTGTGTGTGGCTTTATGTGGTTGTGGTATGTGGTGGTTCAGATTAGTGTTAGTGGTTTGTAGGTGGTTAGGGAGGAGGTTCGGATTGATTGTGGTGGTGGTGGAGGTGGCCGAGTTTGTGGTTTTGATTATGGATGATGATTGATTTTGGTTTTGAGATATGGTTTTTTGATGATCTTGGACTGATGGCAATTGGCTTTTTCTTTGGTTGCTGACTGAATTTTTTTCCTCCCCTTTGGTGGCGGAGCGTGTGCCTTTATATACACATTGGGGTGGACTTTTGACAATAAGGAGACAAGGATTAAATCCCCATCAAATGAGATTAAAACCATTAAATCACATATGTCAAAGCCATTAAATCAAACATTAGACCTTGACCTTTGACCTTGGACTTTGGATAGATTTGATTAGCAATAAAGACCAAAAAAATAACCATTAAGAATAAAAATAAAAACAAAATAGAATAAATGAAAAATAAAATAAAAATAGAAAAAAATCCGAAAATTAAATAATTAAAAAAGAAAAAAGATAAAAAAAACTAAAGTAAAATAAAATAATAATAAAACTGAAAAAAGGTCGCCTTCGGAACCCTAAACGAGGTATTTTAAAATACCTCTCTGCCGAAATTTCGTCTGAAACGACGAAAAATTCCGAACCAAAAAGACGAGTGAAAAAGAAATTTTAGGTCAAAAATTGGGGTATGACAACGAGCTATTCTTCTTCTTATCTCTTTTTTCTGTCCCTTCGGATATAAGAGTGTTCTTAAGACCTTAGTCCCTATTCGGTATAATGTCCCTTCGGAATTAAGAAATGTCTTAAGAACATAGTCCCTTCGATAATATATGTCCCTTCGGAATAAAGAGTACTTTTAAGATCATAGTCCCTTTTGAAATAATAATGTACCGTCGAAATTAAGAATGATCTTAACGGTATATATAAATATTCTTTTTATATTTTTCTATTTTTGGAGAAGTTAAAAAGTTAGAACGGTGGTATCACCGTATTTGAGTGGTCTTAGTACCATATTGATATTTTGGAGAGCTCAAAGGTTAGAATGGTGATAACACCATATTTGAGTGGTCTTAGCACCATAATAGAGTGGTCATAGTACCATATTAGAAAGTGGTTTCAGTATTAAAGAGTGGTCTTAGTACCATATTGGAGGTGTAAATCTCGAATGGTTTTCTACAGTGCAGTAGTTAACCGCACAGTTGTAGCTGGGCTTGTTTTATCCTGGAGGCGGCGTGGTTGATAGTCTGCCTTGCACAATTTTGGGCAGTGCCACGAAACGTCTTAAAGAGAGCGACCTGGTCGTGACTCAACCTAGTAACAACTTCGGTAGATATTCTATTTCAAAATAGAATTTGGAAATCCAAATACAACAGTTTGGAAATCCAAAAACAACAATTTTAAGACGTTTCGATCTGCCATGTCTACAGAAGAAATTACTTATTGAGATTTCGTTGTCCCAAAGATAAAAGAAGGATAAATCAGGCTATAGAAATACATCTATATATTGAACACAATGAAGTGTTTTCTGTTATAACAAAAACACTAAGAAATTCACATATGCGACTTTGAATATGTTTGAAATTTATTTTCAAAAATCATAACCGCACTGTGAATAAGTAACTCTAATTGCCAACAGAATAGGAACCCCAAAATGGTCCTAAATAAAAATCAACAGCCACCATCAAGAAATGACACTGGTTCACAATTTATTTTTAATACAATTGTGAGAAACCATGTCATATGTCCCGCAAGTAAATTGTTGCTCCGCTGCCTAACCTAACTAAAAAGAAATTCACTGATATGACTAGTTAAATCAATCTAGTTGGTGAATTAAGTGAATGGTGGATAAACATTAGCGTCTCGCGCCGTGTTTGCTATGATTATGCTATGTTAAAAAACATATGCTACTGCTGAAAATAAGAAAGTGTTGTTAGAATATTCAAAACACCACTAAAGTTGTTGGCGTTAGAGATACGGAGTTACCGTTCGAGTCTGAAAAGAAAATTATTCTCTACAACGTGATACATGCTCCAAAATAAGAAAGAATCTGAATTTCAGATTTCTACTGAATAAGACTGAGTTGACTCGGACTTAAAAGAGACTTGTGCAACATGCATTCTTGTGAAAAAAGACTGCGCCTTTGATGATATGCTCAAAATTAAATTCTCCTTCTATTTTATAAGTTGTGTGATGTTAATATTTGACATGTCAAAATTTATCATATGAACAAGCGTTTATTTTTAAACTTGAGTAACTTGGACTTAATTCCAAAGTTATATGACTAGAAAAACTTATTTTTTGCAGTCAAGATAAATGAACCAAAAGTTCATATAAATCAGTGTTTAGAGAATTTGAACCTCTTAACTTAATAAATTATGATATGTGCGAACTAGATGACACATAAAACTAGAAATGATAAAAAGATATTTTATCATATTTATTGATGACTGTAAATTTTGAAAAATAAAATTGATACGCTTGATATGTTCAATTTTTATAACAAAAAAATTGAAATTTATGTTGAATAGAGTACCCAAGTCTAAGAACAAAATTTCTAATTAAGAATTTTTGAAGAAAAAACAACCTAACTTGTCTTATTTTTTGAACTTGAGATTGTCTGGATTATATTTGGATTCTGGACCCCAAGAAAGTTGAACTCACTAGTAGAGCCTATGAATGTGTATTCATTAGGTATGCTATAAATAACGAAGCATATAAGTTTTAAAACTTAAATGCCAAAGTGAGCATAGAATTAAACGATACCGATTTCTATGTAAATAAATACCCCTTTAAATAATAGTGGGGGCACTAGAGGGGGCGCTAATGGAAGCAAGCCATTAGTGGGGGCAAAGTTCCCTTTTAAATTGAGAGCTAGTGGGGGCACTGCATCTGATCACATTCCAGTAATCAGAAACAGTTATGAAAACATCGTATGAGATATTATAGAACCTCGAAGAGGTAAGAAAGCTATAATTGCTAAAGAGTATAAACATAATTATATGGTTTATATATTGGAAGAGGATCCATCTGGCCTTCAAGAAGCTTTGTATTCATTGGATGCTAACTTTTGAAAAGAAAAAAAACAGTAAACGATGAAATGGATTCTCTAGAGTCTAACGAAACACGGCTCTTTGTTGACTTGCCTCCTAATTGCAAACCAGTTGGTTGTATTTGAATTTTGGAATGGAAAACTAAAACCTGATGGTTCGATTGCTAAATACAAGGCTCACCTTGTAGAAAAAGGTTTTAGGCAAAGAAAAAAATATAGATTTCTTCGACACTCATTCACCAGTCACTTGAATCATATTCATGAGAGATACTAGTCCCTTTAGCCGATGTACATAACTTATAGTACTCCAAATGAATGTGAAAGTTGCCTCTTTAAATGGTGAATTAGAAGAAGAAATTTATATGGAACAACCAGAAGGTTTTGTGATTCAGGACAAGAAAGCAAGGTCAGCAAGTTAGAAAAATCTTTGCATGGTCTAAAAATAAACTCCTAAGAAATGGCATGGAAAATCTGACAACCTAAAGATATCGAATGAGTATAAAGTGAATGAAAGTGACAAATGTATTCACTACAAATATGGAAATAACATTTGCACGATCATATGTCTCTATGTAGACGACTTGCTCATATTTGGTTCAAAGATTCATGCTATAATTTATGTGAAATCATTGTTTATCAACAAACATTGATAAGAAAGACCTAGACAAAGTTGAAGTAATTCTTGGTGTCAAGATTACTAGATCAAAAAAGAGAATTTTTTTTAATTAATCTCACAATGTTGAGATGATCTTAATGTAATTATTTGACTGTAAACTTGCAAGCACGCCTTATGATCCAAGTGTAAAACTCTTTGAGAACACTTGAGGTTGTGTTAGACAAATAGAATATGCGAGCATTATTGGCAGTCCTTAGATATGTCACTGAATGTATTAGACCCGACATTGCCTATGTCGTGGAACTCTTGTGCAAGTTTACTAGTAGACCAAGTGAGAAGCATTGACATGCTATTGAAAGAGTCATAAGGTGCCTTAAGAAGACTATGACTCTAGGATTACATTATGAGGAGTATCTTATTGTACTTGAATGGTACAATATACAAAATAGAACATCCTTCAGATGAGTCTTAAGTGACCAGTGGCTGCATATTGAGCATCATTGGAGGAGTTGTTTGTTGAAACATATGATATTGACTCAATCCACTATGGAATGAATCTGAGATGAGAACACTAGAGAAAACTAGTGAAGAAGCAAGTTGAGAAAATGCTTGCTAGTTGAGATCCCCTAGTGGGTAAAACCGTTGCCAGGAGTGTTAATTCATTGTGATAGTACTGCAGCTATTACAAAATTGAGAATCGTTACTACAATAGTAAGAGACGATAATTAAGGCACGAACACATAACAAATTAGAGAGCTAGCTACTCTTAAAAGAAACGGTTAAAGTAGATCATGTACGTACTGAAAAAGAATTAGTCAATCCTTTGACGAAAGGAATTACTAGAAAGAAAGTCATAAACACATCCAATAAGATGGGACTAATGCCTAAAGATCACAAGTGATGGTAACCCGACCTAAATGACTGGAGATCCCAAGAAATAGGTTCAATGGGTAATAACAAGTCATGAGTGATAGAACATGCTATGAGAAAATTAAGAAAGCATGAATCCTGCAGCGACAGAAGGATGAGATAATAGAAACTCTTAATGAGATCTATATTCTATGTTGAGTGGAGTACATAGCTACAGGAGTACTCTTGATAGACTCACATATACGAATGTGGAACTGAGGCCGGTTCCTATGGGATTTTGAGGTAGAATACCTAGAGCGTTCGTTAAAACTGGGATAAACGTGCATGGCCATAAACGCACGGGCTTTTAGAATGCACCTTAGGAAAAGGTTTGTGTGCGGACTCTATGTCTGAGATAGAGTTCAATGCTGTCAGCAACTCTTGTTGAATCGGAATAGTTTCCGCTATGCAAAGGTTCAAGTTGTAGGCGACACCTTTGTTTATTAGCAACCTTATAGAAATGTTTTGACGTTATTATTGAAACCATTTTTTAAATTCAAGTGGGGGATTGTTGGAACATTGGTGTGAATTTGGAAGAAAACTGGAAGATTAAACACCAAGTAATAAGACTTTGAACTAGTGTGATGTGAATTGAAAAAATAGAGAGTGGGGGTCCCACATAAAATAGAACACACACATTAGTAGTGTTTAAATTGAGGTATTTAATTTAAATACTTTATATTGATAAAAATAATAGTAATTATTATTTTTATTCATGAATATCACTTCCCATAATTTTAGTTTATGTTGGTTGTGATAAGGTTTGAGAATCCAACTGAATTTCCTATTTTTCCTTCATTCATATCCAATGAGTTTGTTTCCTCCACTTTTGTGGATTTGTTTCTTTTTGATCTTATCCACAAGTATTGTTGAACTGATTAGTGGTTAAGTTTCTTTTTGATCCTATCCATTAGAGTAACTGCTGCCGCAATTTTAGCTAAAACAGTTACAAAATCTCTATATAAATAGAGGACTCCACTCAGTTCAAAAATCACACCAAAGAGTTCTATTGAGTTGTCGAGAACTCTTTCTCTCTTCTCCCTCCAGCTTGTGTTAACGAGCTATTCTTCTTCTTATCTCTTTTTTCTGTCCCTTCGGATATAAGAGTGTTCTTAAGACCTTAGTCCCTATTCGGTATAATGTCCCTTCGGAATTAAGAAAGGTCTTAAGAACATAGTCCCTTCGATAATATATGTCCCTTCGGAATAAAGAGTACTTTTAAGATCATAGTCCCTTTTGAAATAATAATGTCCCGTCGGAATTAAGAATGATCTTAACGGTATATATAAATATTCTTTTTATATTTTTCTATTTTTGGAGAAGTTAAAAAGTTAGAACGGTGGTATCACCGTATTTGAGTGGTCTTAGTACCATATTGATATTTTGGAGAGCTCAAAGGTTAGAATGGTGATAACACCATATTTGAGTGGTCTTAGCACCATAATAGAGTGGTCACAGTACCATATTAGAAAGTGGTTTCAGTATTAAAGAGTGGTCTTAGTACCATATTGGAGGTGTAAATCTCGAACGGTTTTCTACAGTGCAGTAGTTAACCGCACAGTTGTAGCTGGGCTTGTTTTATCCTGGAGGCGACGTGGTTGATAGTCTGCCTTGCACAATTTTGGGCAGTGCCACGAAACGTCTTAAAGAGAGCGACCTGGTCGTGACTCAACCTAGTAACAACTTCGGTAGATATTCTATTTCAAAATAGAATTTGGAAATCCAAATACAACAGTTTGGAAATCCAAAAACAACAGTCCCCATATTGACTTCCACAATTAGGTCGTATGCTATTAAGGTGACTCGACTGCCTGATTGCTAAGATCTTCGTTCAAACCTTCTTAAGATTCTTGGCATGCCCGCCCTTAGCAAGTGCAAGGTGAGCTACGGTGCTGGGCCTCGCAATTTTAGGAGCCTTAAAAATTTTATTTTTTTAATATAACATCAAAAAGTGTTAAGTATATATGATAAAATATAAAAAATCAATAGACACCTTGTAATGGTTTGGTGGTAAAATAGAAAGCACTTGGATCTTTGGTCTTAAGGTCCAATCTCAATCATTTGTGTGAACTTGAACCAATTATAAAAGTCTCAATTACATACACAACTATTAGGCCATTACAAATTTTTTTTATCAAATTTATAATTTAATATGCATTTCATAGTTATCTATGAATGTAGAAAACTACTAAATACCTTGAATTTTTTGTCATTTGTTTCCATTAACAACACAAATTAAATCCGTTAAATAATTAGTATTTTTTTCTATTGTTTTAAGTTTAATCATGTATACTAGTACTAATTTGCTACTATAATTTGTTCCCGGTATTAGTACTTGTTTGTCACTATTTAGATAGCAAAGACATTTTTTTAAGCAACAACATCCAATATACTTAAGATCCATTTTGCACTAAACAAAGTGATGATTCTTTTTAAGTTTTTGGCGTTTCTTTTTATTGTGAACCCAATTTTTAATATTAAAACAATTAGTGGTCAGTGAAGTTCAACACAAGTTAGTTAGTTCCTCTCATACAAACTTACTTTTACTTTTTTTTTTGACAAGAAACTTACTTTTACTTAATTTATAACAATGACTATTTTTTATGTTATTTACAACTTAAATAAATGATTACTATTGTTTAAAAAAAATATTGTTTTTCCATTAGGGGCCCGTTTTTAATATTTGAACATAGCCTCCGTTTTTATCGGAACGGCCCTGATTCTTGGTCACAAAGTTCACCTTTACTTTCTTTGCCTAAATATTGATACAAACAGTAGCCTAGAGATATTTTATTTTCAACAATCTTTTCCTTTTTAATTAGTTTGGCTAGCATGAGTTTTCATACAATGATATAATTTGTTTAGAAACAGAATGTAAAAGAATATCCTGTTAGTGTTTCCTAATAGGAATATAAAATTAAATCAATTGTGTGAAGTAAGAGTGAATTAATGTCAAAGATATACATATCAAATCACTAATACAAACCATGATACAAGTTTTATTTTGAACACAAAAATTTCACAAGCCACATTTACAAGGGAGAATCAAGGACAGTTTGGAAACTAAGAGTGTGTTTGGACGAGGTAATTGAGAAATTTTGAAGAATTTAAAATTTTAGGTAATTCAAATGATTCAATTAAATTGCTTTCATTTTTAAATATTATTGTTTGGATGGAGTAATAAAAAAAATTCATTGTCATCATTTTTGGGCAACTTTTATAAATTTTATTTTTTTGGCCAAATTTGAAAATTGAAACTAGGGGTCAATTTGCAAATTTCAAAAATTTTGAGGGGTCAAATTATAATTTTTGAAAAAATTGAGGGGTCAATTTGCAATTTTTTGGAAATTTCTTGGGTTCAATTTGAAAATTTTGGAAATTTTTAGGACCAAACTGCAAAATTTGAAAAATTATAACAATGAAGAAATTTAAAATTCTTAGCTTTTAGGTGTCATTTGAAATTCTCTAAATTTAACTTGAACAAAATACTTCATAAATTTCCATCATTTTGAAAATTCTTCAAATTATTATCCAAACAATGAAATTTACCTCAAAGTATTTGAATTCCCTCAAAACACTATATTACCTCAAAACATTCTCCGATACAAACACACTCAAACTCTAACTTTGGAAATTTATTTTTTTTTTTGAAGGAAACAAGCTTAAAGCATTTCATTAATCAAAATGTGTTCAATACAATGTGGTATATCATACAATATTTGGAAACTAGCTGACAATGTGGCTTCCTTAGCTAACGCATGGGCTACCTCATTTGCTTGTCTCCGCACAAACTCCACCTTAGAGTTTTCATAAAGATTCCTAAAAAGAGTTTGACACCTTTGAATAATATCTCCAAACTCAGTCCGATCACGATTTGTCAATAAAAAATTATCAACAACCTTCTTCGCATCCAACTCAAAGTCTACTGGTCCAAGATTAAGTTCATGAACCCATTCTAGAGCCGAAAGCAATCCAAGCGCTTCTCCGATATGAACTTCACAAACCGGACTGAACCATTCAGTTTTGCATAAGACAAAGGCTCCTGTGTCATCTCTTAAGCACATACCTATTCCAACCTTGTTTAAGTGTTTTGAAAAAGAAGCGTCAATATTGCATTTAAAACGCCCTCTAGCTGGTCTCTTCCACTTTGGATTGTCAACAGTGTTCGTCCTTATTAGTGGCTCCTGCTGGGGGTATTTAGCTGCCCGCCAATCATGTAACAGAATACGTGCGCGTTCCAATACAAACATTTGCGCATCAGTTACCTCATTCCAAATCTTATTATTCCGTTGCTTCCAAATACTCCAAAGGATACAACAGAATAGCGCTGCATCATCCCTGTTCAACAGTTGCAGCAACTGGAAAATAATACTAGTACTATCATGATCTTGAGCTATTACATTACAGATGGCAGAATAAAACTCAGACATGCTCCATATATTGCAGCTACCTGGGCAACGAAAAAAGAGATGAAGGCTGTCTTCATCCATCAAATTACACAATGCACATACCTTCTCACAATTAACCCCTTTATCTCCAAGACGCACACGTGTGGGAAGAGTGTTTCGACAGACCCGCCAAATGAAATTCTTAACCTTTGGCGGAATTTTAAGCTTCCAAATCAGATCCCAAGAACCTTGTGCCTTAAAATGATCTACATTAAGTAATTCTTGCATACACATACGATATGCACTACGGACAGAATACTCACCATTGCTTTCCTTGGTCCATACGAGCCTATCATCATGAACTGAAGAGTACAGAGGCGTGTTGACAATCTGATTCACACTATGTTGGTCAACAATTGAGAGTAAGAAAGGCACATTCCAAGCTTTTTCCCCCGGAAGAAGACAATTCGAAACTTTGAGACTATCAAGAGGAGTTGGGCCGTGATTATGTAGAGGGATATGAATATTACCAGCAATCCAATTGTTGTTCCAAAACGGAATACAAGACCCGTCACCTATCTTCCACCTACTTCCCGCTCTAAGAATGAACTTCGCATTACAAATACTCCGCCAAACAAAACTTGGTTTGTGTCCCAAAGTGGCTTCAAAAAAATTGTTATTCGGGAAATATCTTGCTTTGAACATACGAGAAATAAGAGTATGAGGATTAGTCAACAATCTCCATCCTTGCTTGCCTAGCATAGCAAGATTAAAAGTCCCTAAGCTTTTGAAACCCATACCTCCATCTTTTTTGTGCATAGATAACCTATCCCAAGACATCCAATGAATACCTTTACTCTGCGCTCCTGAGTGGCCCCACCAGAAAGAATTCATCATTTTTTCAATCTCGTCACAAAGAGACGACGGCAGCGTAAAAAGACTCATAAAATAAGTGGGTATGGATTGTAGGACAGACTTGATTAAAACTTCACGCCCTGCTTTGGAAAGGCACTTACTACTCCACGAGTTTATCTTCTTCCAAACCCTGTCTTTGATAAAATTGAAGGTTGCTTTCTTGCTTCTACCTATCATGGAAGGCAGCCCGAGATACTTACCTGTGCCCAACACAGCTTGGACTCCAAGAATGTGCGCAATATTATTGTGCTCCGTTGTCGAGACATTTCGGCTGCAAAAGATTTCTGATTTCTGGAGGTTAACAGCTTGACCTGAAGCTTTTTCATAAATTTCTAGAATATTCTTCATTTTCTCAGCTTGATTACTATTTGCGCGAAAGAATAAGAAACAATCATCTGCAAAAAGTAAGTGTGAGACAATTGGTGCTCTGTTACAAATCTTAACCCCATTAATTTCTCCTCTAGCCTCTGCCTTCGTGATGAGAGCTGATAATCCTTCAGCGCATATAATGAAAAGATACGGTGAAAGTGGATCACCCTGCCTCAATCCTCTACCTGGGTTAATAGGACCAGCAACATTGCCGTTGACGAGAACAGAATAATCAACAGTTTCAATGCACATCGATATCCACTTTATCCAAGTATTCGAGAAACCCATTTTCATCATGACACTTTTCAGATAATTCCAATCAATTCGATCATAAGCCTTACTAATATCAAGCTTTAGAGCAACATCTCCCACCTTGCCTTTGACCTTAGACTTCATATAATGAATAATTTCTATGGCTGCCATAGCATTATCTAAAATAGATCGACCGGGAACAAAGGCCGATTGACTTTCCGAAATGCACTTATTTAAAACAAGTTTGAGACGATTAGCTAACACTTTGGCTACCACTTTGTATATCACATTGCATAAAGCTATTGGTCTCCAATCTTTCATAGAATTCTGAGATTCACCCTTCGGAATAAGTGCTATAGTGGTTGCATTGAGAGTAGGAGGGAAACTACCTGTGTCTAACCAATTACAGCACTGATGGAATAATTCTTCACCACATGATGCCCAGAATTTTTGGAAAAAACCCGGGTTGAAACCGTCTGGGCCCGGGCACTTATCTGGCTTCATGGAGAAAAGAGCTTCCTTAAATTCTTCAATCACAAAAGGTGCCAGCAGGTTGTTGTTATCTTCGGAGGAAATCGAAGCACTGATAGCTTCAATGACTGGTTCGGTGACACTGTTTTGTTCCTGAAACAACTCAACAAAATAGCTTCTAGCAACATCACACATTTTATTTTCTTCAGTAACACGGTTGCTGTCCGAATCCAGTAGCGAGTGAATTCTGTTAATTTTCCTTCTTGAAGATGCCGCAGCATGGAAGAATTTAGTATTAAGATCGCCATCCCTTAACCAATGCGTCTTCGCCCTTTGACGCCAAAAAGCATCCTCTTGTATCAACAATTGAGTCATACGGCGTCTCAGCTCATTAAATTGGTGTATATTATCGTCATCCACCTGGCTCCTCAATCTGTCAATGTTCTTGCGACAAATGTCAATTTCACGCTTCAAGTTGTGAAAATTATTCTTACTCCAAATTGTGAGATCAGCAGCGCAATAATCTAGTTTGTCAACAATCGGACATACACCATAAGAACTCCACTTGTCTTTGACGAAACTGCCAAAACCCGGGTCAGCTAACCAGGCATTCTTGAATTTAAACCGGTGCCCCAATCTGCTGTTGCTGGAATTCGGCTCACATGAGAGAAAAATTGGATAATGATCCGAGGAAGGTGCTGGAAGGTTTTCTAGCACTGCAGTAGGAAACAGAACCTGCCAGTTATTAGTAGCAAGAGCGCGATCCAGGCGTTCCTCAACAACTCTATTAGTACCTAGGCTTTTGAACCATGTGTAAAGATAACCTTTAGAATGTATATCAGCCAATCCGGAGTCACCCACAGCATTACGGAAACCATTGATAAGCCAGCTAGCCCTGTCATTGTTACCTTTCTTTTCATGAGCGGAAAGGATATCATTGAAATCCCCTAATATACACCACGGTAAATCTGAACCATTTGCAAGCTGTCTCAAAAAATTCCAAGCCTCCCTTCTTCTACCAATGTTCGGAAAACCATAATAACCGGTAAGTCGCCATTTGCCTTTATTAATATCTACTATTTCAGCATCAATGTGGTTGGAAGAGTAATTAGAAATAGAACAATTGACCGACGAATTCCAATACAAGACAAGTCCACCACTTCGTCCTTGTTTATTCACAGTAAAACAGCAATCAAAACCCAAGACATATTTTAACTCCTCTGTTTTATTACTAGTAGCAATAGTTTCACAAAGAAAGAGGATATCCGGTTTATAAACACGGATAAGGTATTTTAAACTAGGAACTGTACGAGGACTACCTAAACCTCTACAGTTCCAACTAATGATTTTCATGGCTGCTGGCGGGGCTGTTGTTCAGCCTCCGCCATTACAATATTATCAGAAAATAAAGGATTATTTTGAAACGAGACAAAGCTGTCTCCAACACCGGCACCTTCACAATCTGTGTCAACAAGCATCTGCATATTTTCCTGCTCAACTACACCGCCTGAATGTTCAGCATCTTCTGTTAACAAATTGGGTCTTGTTCTCTTTTTAATAGACGGCCCATCTTCCATTTTTCCTTTGCCTTTATCAGCATATTGGACAACCGTACCTTGAATGTTGTTGACAGCATGGGCACCTTCCCTTATAACTAGTGGTCCTGCTATAAGAGGTCTAGATGGAATTAGCTTGTCTTTTTTCTTTGCACACACCATACGGCCCACCTCAGAGGTTTCTCCTGTGACATTTTTACTAAGTTGCTTGGGCCCACCAGAATTAAACATAGGCATCCCCAACACTTGATTGCCAGCATCTCCTACCACCAAAGACTTTTCCTGCTCACCAAGAGAATTTGAGTTAACAGTGTTATTACCTGCAGCTGAATTGTTGTCATTCCTGGTCCCTCCATTTCCTGCGCCTAAGCCATTGACAAGCCTCATAATAGTCCTTTGATTTTCTATATTTGTTTCATTCAGCTCAAAGGGAATCCATTGACCTTCCCCACCTCCAGTATGACCAATTATGGTGGTTACCATCCTGTGAAATGTGAAATACCCTCCCCGCATAACTCTAACTCTACCAAACAAGGCATGTTCACTAGAATGGCTCAACACAACAACATTAGTTGGGTTATGGACAGCACCACTCCTACCACCGCCCAGTCCTCCTCGCCCACCGTCACGGCCACCCCGCCCAGCTGTACGTCCACCTCTAAGCCACCTATTCACCGAGACTACACCACCAATCGTACGCCCACCTGAATTCAGGAATTTCCCCCAGCCTTTAGTTTCTTCAACATAGCCAGGTTCAACCCTTTTAGGACAAAAGTTGTCGGTATGCCCCATAATACCACATATATAGCAAAAGACACCAAGTCTTTCATATTTGAAATGAACGTGCACTGCATTACCATCCTCTTTTTCAAAAACCATGCTTCGTTTCAAGGGCTCATTAACATTGAGAGCAACTCGAATTCGCATGTACATCCGCATCGGACCATAGTAGTTACTCTCATCATATTTGACATATCGTCCAATATGACAGCCAAGGAGCATTCCCACATACTCATTCATATATCCATGGGGAAGGTTGAAGACTTGAACCCACACTTCCACTTCATCAAGGACAACATCAGTGATAGCCTCCCCTATAGCCATTTTCTTAAGTACCAGCAAGTACCCATCAAAAGTCCATGGCCCATTTTGTAAAATTCTTTCCAAGTCCCATTCATGGTAAAACTGGAACAAGAACTTGTTTTCATCAGCTTGGGTGATTGTAACACCTTGACCAGGACGCCAAATAGACGGGAGTCGGTCCTCCATGATCTGAAAACGGACAGGCTTGTCCGTCAACAGCGTACCCACCACACACAGCTCCAGCAAAGCTTCATGAGAGATTTCAGAGGACTCAACAGATGAATCATTTGGTGAGCCATTGATATCGATATTGAAATTTTCCATTGGTTTGATCTGGTAAAGCACACAAACAGTAAGGATACAAAGTGGGAATGATTTCAATTGCATTAGTTGTTGGTGATGGAAAGTAATCTCTGCCTCAATCTCCTTAAATAGTTGCTCTGAACAGAATATCGTAACCAAGAAATCACCATCGTAACTCCCCACAATCAGTAGCATTAAAGCAATAGAACAAAACCAGAACCAGCTGTTAAGACAAATCCCAACAATTACGGAATCCCAGACCCAAGTTCCTCCTGCGTTGACCTTCTGATCAGAATTAATGCAGCGAGATCCTCCACACGACCACCCCTCCATCGGACTATATTGTTTGACCTGAATCCCATAATGAAGATTCAAAATCCTCCCACTAATGTAATCTGATGTGAAAATCGTAGCTTTCCAGAAATAAAGTTCCCAATTTGGCCACCGCTTCCCTCCAATCATCTCTGTCAATAAACCAAATCTTCACCCATAATCACAAGAGATAGCTCAAATCTGAATCATAACACACTGATATCGCAAAGTACCAGAACTCAACGGGTAATGGCTTAATCACGGGGAAAATCGAACCAGTAAACCCAAACCACAGCAAAAGTCAAAAGAAGGAGAAACGAGCAGATTAATTCAACAATTAATCGCATCGACAAACAAACACTCACCGAGGATCATCCGAACAAAAGGAAGGGAAAGATCTCAGGAGCGACAAAGAAGAAATTCGCAGATCGCAGATCGCAGATCGCGTGTACTAGCAATTAAATTGAATGTTCAAATAATACTTTTGTTTGGAAATTTATTTATAATGTTCATATTGAAAACTTTGGAACTCTATTAAAACAAACAGAGCATTAAATAGCATTTAGTACATATATGCATCACATTTTCAAATCAAATGCATGATGTACTCCCTAAACACCCTAAAATTTTATCTTTTTTTTTTAACAAGCTAAAATTTTATATCTAATACCTATAACTGCAAAAATAGAAAGTTGTGTAGAAACCATCTACTTCTTCAGATTAACCTTACGTGAATCTAATTGAAATAGGGGTCGATTTTGTGACCATATGGGTTACATGAATTTAATACAAAAGAGATTGTTAATGCGATAAATATTGTTCTTGATTTTGTGATTACTATGAGAAGAAGCCACACACAAGAGATCGTGAAGAATTCACAAGTATAAAGACAGTGTCTCACAAAACCAACGTCTTCTATGAATGATATATGACATCTTGTGCACTATGAATCAACCTACGTGTACATTAAATTGAAGGACATCTTATCCCTCCTTTTCTTTCAACAATATATTGCAATATCCATGAATTTCTTCCTTAAATCGCGATTTAAGTGTTCTTTTTGCCGGATATTTTCTATCGTACTTCCAACATCGAAGGAAAATATACAGATCAATCTTCTGCGTTATTAATAGTAATTCAAATTAGCTTCTATTTTTTTCGTTGCTATATGAGCCACAAATAAGAATTTCGCACGCTACTGACAAAATTAATTACTAAAACCTAATTCTTTACTAATTGAAATTTTAACAACCTTCATTTGTATACATATTTCGATTCTAATAACAATAAACATTAAAATTACATATTTACACTATTATCTATAACTATTAATAATAACTATTATAATAAGGAAAAAGCTTGTCGGTACAACATGTTAATCGACGAAAAGCAACGAACTAATATTAGCCTTTGGATGTGCTTGAGATTGTAACTTGTGTTGACTTTCATTTATTTGAAAAATATAATAACACTAGCGGTCTGTATCGTGTGTCAGTCGCGTTACAATTTTTTCGCACTATATAGCAATTCTCTTATAATAACTATTAATAAAGGCAAAACATTGTTTTGGTGTAGCTTAATTTACTTCCAAATTTACCCTTGATTTAGTCGGTTATGCCACATATGTCATTCCTTTGAATTTCATGATAACTTCCATCCCAGTTTCCTTCCCTTAACCCTGTCACCAAAATTCAAACTGAAAAATTGAAAACACTTCGTTCTGTATTTCTTTTTGGAGGCTGATTATGGATAAATTTGGCATAGTTTGCATCTAAGAATGTTGGCCCTAAATGCTGTGGTGTCTCAATCCACTTTTTGTTATTTTATCCTCTTTGATTATTCTTATTTTGATAAATTTCTTCAAATATGATAACTTTCTTCATAAAATTTAATGTTGTATCTAATTTTCTTTGGTTTCTCAAAGCAAACTATAAAATTCCATTGTTTTTCAAGCAATAAAATAGTTGATTTTGAAAGGCACATATTCAATTTTATAAATTTTAGGAAGGTCGTTTGTTTCAATAATTAATCCAATATTATCATGCATTTTTGTTTCATTTCTTTACTATAATGGTGGATTTCGATGTTTGTTAAAGTTTGTTTATGGATCATACTTTTTTTTTTAAGGAATGGATCATACCTTTTTCTAGCCTTTTGTTTTGATTCAAATTTCTTTTGTTTCCTTTTTTAAACACTTTATTTATCCCAATACATGCTTCAAACTTCAAATATGAAGACTATAAGTGTTAATTTTTTTTTGTAACTTTAGTGCTTATTTTGTTTACAATGAAAGTCAACAAGTTAGGGCACTTAAAGCTATTGAATATATAAAATGTATACAATCAGAAGGGATTTATTGAAATTGATGATAAACAAAAGAGTTGACCATGCAATACAGCTTTTGCTTAGTGTCATATGTCTTAATAATGCAGGGCAATCCAATTCGAATATGATGCAGTTTTGCGAACCTTTATATTGCGGTAAAAAAGGCATTCAATTGTGGCTGCAGATCTCAATTTAAAACTATATTAACTTTTCCATATTTCATACTCGATCCAAATCAAAGACCTCTCAAGACTTGAGGATAATGGATTGGAAAAATCAAACAGATAAATATGCTTCCCATCTTCTGAATTAGAAAATTTTAGGGCAAAAAGTTTAATGTATAAAATGGTAATTTTCTCTGTAATCTAACAAATCCATTTTGGAGATCAGCATTCACTTCAGTCTGTGATTTCCACCAGCAGCAAGAATGTGGTAATTTTCATTCAACTTCTATTTATCCCATACTAACCACAATGTATTTATATACTTTTTTAATAAACAACGATGTACTTAATTCTAGACTATTGATCCAACTGATTGAGCACCGACACTTTACATCAAAAGCGTGTCTGTGTCTGTGTCTGCCCCTCGTTGCTCTATATTTTTTGGTTTGGGAGAGTGTAAGAGGAATCACATATGCTTAACTTATAAGCATATTCCAGTGTTGAACAAAATTGGCTTCTCTATGATCCAATATTCACGAGTAAACCAATGGTAGTCATTATGCAAGACCAAATTGTCGACCATCATAGAGGAAAAGATGTACATTTTTTATAGAGATTTTGGTAGTATGAGAAAAATTCCTGTTACTGAAAAATGTTTTTCATTTCGGTATATCCTTTGTCTATCCTTCCTCTTTATGTTATTAATTGATGTTCTTTAGTTTAATTAAATGTTCAAGTATGAAGCATAAAGGTTATGTTTTTTTGTTGATACTACCCTTCACATAGTGTATACACTCATTAAGATCTTTAAATGGTACTCCCTCCGTTCCTTTTTAATTGTCACTTTTGCAGAAAATTTTTGTTTCTAATTAACTGTCACTTTCAAAGTTCAATGTAATATTAAATGTTGTTTTCCTATATTGCCCTTAGTAATTTATTGCAGAGAGAGAAATATACAAAATATGATATTAAATAATTAAGGCTATTATAGGAAAAACATAAATTGTTGTATCAAAAGTAGTAAAATACATTTATTATCTTGGTTTGTGTAAAAAGTCAAAAAATGACAATTAAAAAGGAACAGAGGGAGTAATTTATTTTGAAAGTTTGTGTAATCATTAATGCATTGAAAATTGAAATATTTAACTTTTTATAGAATAATTTCTTTTTTTAAAATTCTTAAAGAATGTTCAGGGACACTCGTTAACAAAACTTATTTCATATATCATAATTTTTATATATTATTCTTCTACGTGGTGTTAGATAAATTAATTGTGTGTGATAAAATATATATCAATTTATACAAAGAAACATAGTCAAGTATACAAATACATTAGCTTAGTAGAAGAAGTGGACAGATAGGCACAAGAGTGCCCGTCTAGACCCTAGTATTTATAAACACATTAAAAATTAATTATAAAATTAAGGGTTAAATAAGTAAATGGTCCCCCTAAATATACCAACATTTGATTTTAGTCCCCCTAAAATATTTCTTAGGCTTTTGGTCCCTTCAAAATTTTTCATCAATGAAATTAGTCCCTACTTTTTAGTCAACTCATGTCTAACCTTCATATTTTTTAATGAAATTTTCCATATATGGGTAGAAAATTATGACAATATTTTCCAAAAAAAATTAGAATTTTTTAATAAAACATGAATTTAATATGAATTTTTTAGCACCAAAAACATAAAAATTCATATTTAATTCATGTTTTGTTAAAAAATTCCAATTTTTTTGGGGAGAGATTATCATAATATTCTATCCATTTCTGGAAAACTTCATTAAAAATTATGAAGGTTAGGCATGAGTTGACCAACAAGTAGGGACTAATTTCATTGATATAAAATTTTGGAGGGACCAAAAGCCTAAAGAATATTTTAGGGGGACTAAAATCAAATGTTGGTATATTTAGAGGGACCATTTACTTATTTAACCCTAAAATTAATTATCATTTATTCTCCTGTCAAAAAAAATTATCATTTTAAACATTATTTTTCTGAAATGGTAAAGCCAAACATATTAAAAAAAATACTAATTAATATACACGCTGCAGCAGAACGACTAGAACTATTTCGGACATGGATCCCTGCTGTAAAGTTTGATGTATATTTCAAAAGTTTGAATTATAGCGTGTCATATAATTTTAAGTGAGAAATAAATAAACTTATTTTTATTTTTTTTAGGAGAAGAAATTCAATTCATATAATTAAATAATAATTCGTTAATACAAGGCGATACATCAATAAACAGAGTACAACTTTTATGTTAAAGAGGAACAAGACTTAAGTATTCATAGAAAACTCTGATTAAATATTGCGCTTAACTGTTAATCTTATCAGACTCTAATAAGGTATCAGACTGGACTAATCAGAGCTTGCAAAACTCTGTGTGACCAAATGTCTGATATCTTGTTGATGTTCTAATATGCTATATTGTTATTTGTTCTGATACACTCAAGAGTGATTAATAATGAATTTAATTAACCAGGATAAGACTTAGGGGGAGCTTGCAAACCTCACCTTAATGGACTATCACAGACTCGGGGGGAGCTTGCAAACCTCAGACCCTGAAGTCTAACTGTTAACTAGATTAACAACAATTGTTCAAAATACTTGTGTTTGTCATCATCAAAAAGGGGGAGATTGTTGGAACAAGAAGGGTCTTGTTCAATTCCTCTAAGGTTTTGATGATAACAAAGTATTGAAGAACAATTGGAATACTAACATATGTTCAAGTGTGCAGAATCAAAGGTAGAATCTATCATTAAAGGATGAACATATGAAGAGCATCAGAAGGATCAAAAGAAGCTAAGAAGACTATGGTAGAAGATCTGAAGGAAGGTCAACCAGAAGTCAACGTCCTAAGAAGACGGATACCACACAGAAGCTGGAGAGTTACCTCAACAGACTCTGTGAAGGTCATCAGACTCAGAAGCAGACCACATACTTGGATAACCCCTCAGATTTGAGAAAATCTTGAGGAACCCAGAATCTACGTAGGTTTTGTCTTCTTCTGTGAACTGTCTCTATCAAGGATCTAATAAGTACAGTTCTTTTGTCTTCTTCTATCTACGTGCACAAATAGACAAAGGACCTTAAGAACAAAAAGAATGCAACATATAATTCTTCTTTCAACAAAGTAAATTCAAAAGACTATTCAACGAAATTATCCATATCCGAAAAAGGGCCAACGTTCTTGATTGAAGCTTCTTAACGACTCTATTTGCACTAACACTCTTCTCCAACGTCTCTAAAATCCATGACTATAAAAGGAACTAAAGACCATGAAGAAGATTAACAAAACTCTGCTATTTTACTGTGTCATTACTCTGTCAAATCTAATATCGCAAAAAACTTAGGATTTTTGTATCAAAGTTTATATCTTAGAAATCCTAGAGTTGTAAAAGAGTCTGTTCATTTGTTCATTATATACTACCATTGTTAAATCAAGTGTAAGAACAAATTAAAAGTCTCTTACTTGTGAATCTTGAGCGTAGAAGTCTCCTGGTGAAACCTTGAGCATTGGAAGTCTCTTAGGAGTGTCCTTAGAGCATTGGAAGTCTCTTGCCTGCGTGCTTGAGCATTTGTAAGTCTTTAGGAAGAGTCCTATAGCAGGGAAGTCTTAAGCAATTGTGCTTAAGCAAAGGAAGTCTTTAGGAAGAGTCCAAGAGCAAGGAAGTCTTGAGCAGGTGTGCTTGAGCAAAGGAAGTCTCTTGGAAGGGTCCTTGAGCAATTTGTAATACAGAGTGATTATAGTGAAATCCCTTGGAAGTGTAAGGGGAATGGATTACTCCTGTGTTGTGGGAGGAACCAGTATAAAATTGCTTTGTGTCTGCCTTTTCTCCCTCCCAACGATTGGGAATCAGCGTCGAGCAACGAAGCACACTCAAGTAACGCGCGCGTAAGACACTTCCCCCGACGTGCGTGTAGCTCAGGAACTGACACATGGAAATTAAAGTTGAAGAGCCATCACATCCGAAAGGCTTTGGTTGAAGGCATTGAATACCAATTACTCCCACTCACCAGTCCAGGGCGCCGCATCTCTAGCACGGAACACCAAAAAAATGTTCTTCCAAAACCCTTGAGGCTGTCGACGTTTGAGAGCGCCTCAACGAAACGCCTCACACGGTTAAGCCATTGCGCCATAAAGGCATCAGCGGCTTGGGGGGCAACTGTTCTGGACCGGCCAGAAGGCCAATCCCATTATGACATGTGGACTAAAATTCCACCAGACTTAGGCACATGACCTGAATGAGCACGCCTATACCCATGCACCTTACTCCACTGGAGTACGCCTCTGTGCATCAGACACCTTACATGTGTCCTTTAACCGTCTCCTAATCACGAGTCCCATATCATGGAAGCAGTTATTCTCACACACGCCTATATAAGGGTGAGTTAGTTTCACCCTCAAGGTACGATTCACTTTACCCACACTTTTTACACACTTTTTCTCGGTTCCAATACTGACTTAAGCGTTGGAGTGCTAACGAGCCTGCAGGCACCTTTCGTTCCACCGCAAAGACTCATCGCCACCGTACCGGAGCACCTTCCGCCACCATTGCCTACATCGGTCTTTATCCCGATTTAACATAATAAGAACCAGGTCTCTTGATTACTCATCATTTTGATTTATCATTCGAAATATATTATATTATCACTAACGCACACTCACCATCACTCAACACTACAACCACTACTCCCACCCAATTTCCCTATGTATTAACAACATTGTATTTAACCTTAAGTCAACAACATTACTTTAAAAAAATTTGTGACAGGGGAGATGGGTTCGCAGAGTTACTTGGGCATATAGGTAAATGCTAAAATTATAAAATTCAATATGCAAAAACTACTATATGTCCTCTTTCAAACGCAACTGGTCCGAATCGAAAAAGAGTTTCCTAGTTTAAGATATCAATTTTTGAAGCTGACTGACTCAGAGTAATTTATAAAACAGAACAGTCATCTTCATAATATTACAAACAATGCACAAATAATATTAAACTACAAAATTTTTCAGTAATATTCTACTATATCTTAGATTTCAAACCCAACTGAGTTCACTCAAAAATAAGTTTTCTAGTTCAAATTATACCCAATTTAATCCAACTACATCATAATCTTCTTATACAGAAAATTACTCTAATTTTTCTTTTTTAGGTGTAAACGAATTCTGCCATGTTTAGTATCATTGGTTGATCTATGAGAAATGAGATAATGTGATCCATTTAACACTGCCATTATTTTGTCGTAAAGAAAAAAATCAAATTGTCTTTATTGCTTTTTCTGTCGTACTGATCACTCCACCATCATAATCTTCCAATTTATGACCCTAATATACTCTTCTTCTTCTTCTTCTTCCATGCTTGTTAGTCGATACGCTCCCTTGTTGTATACTTTGCTGACCACATTCAGATCTGTTGTTCTGATTGGTAAAATGGTTTTTCAAACTAGGCCATATTCACTAAAATTCTTAATCATGAATCGCTTGTTGTAACTTGATAACCCACAAAAATGTTGGTTATTACCTTTGATTTAAGTACATATTGGGTGATAGCATGGCCTAATTATTCTATTTTGTGTCTGTTTAGGATTTTTATGAATTTATTTAGTTTTTCTTGTTATTTTATCATTAGGATTATATTCAATTCACGAGGAACGACAAGGCCTTGTACTATAAAAGGAAAAATTCTTTGTTGTGCCAAGGGTCCAAATTCTAATCCAATTCAGTGGTCGTTCACATCTGCTAACCCTAGCTGCCACTTTAGGTTACAAACCCATTTTCTACCCTTCATCCATCTCATTTTGAAGTCATGATAGCCATATTATAGGGTTGTTGGAGTCTTAAGAGTATTTTGAGTCAGTAATGCAAAAAGTTCATTTCTTTCCACTTTAGATTGTAATTCTTCCTTTGTAACTCTACTCTTCTTTATCAATTGTCGCGGTGACTTTTGGATATCAAGCTATTAATTAGCGTTGACTCGCAATTTTAAGATTCACCACCGATCTTTTATTTTTTTCGAGGAAAAGGGAGAAAGTTCGAAAAACCCTATTTTTTAGAGAGATCAATGTCCGGGGGTTGGTTACGCAAAGGGAAGGTATTAGCACCCTAAACGTCTATAGTACTCTATAGGAACCTCTTGTTTTTATTTATCTTTATTCTAAGTAATTATTTGTTTGTAAAATAAATGCTTAAGTGTAAAAGGATTAAAATGATGAGAAAGAAAGAAAGTGTTTTTGTTATTTTGTTGATTTGGAAAGACAAAGTCTTTTGCCTACATACCCGAATGGGATCAAAATCATGTAGTTCGGGGTAAAAAGACGAGTGATTGGTTTTGATTGATTTTAAAGTTTTGAAAAAAAGTTTTGAGAAAGGTAAGAGGCCGTAAAGGCATAGAAGAAATAAAATGTGAGTTTGATTGATTTTAAATTGAAAAAGGTTTGATTGATTAAAAGTTGATTAAAATTTGATTAAGAAAGAAATGACAAAGATTAATTTTTTTTGAAATTTTGATTATAAAATGTTTTTGGATTTTGACTATTTTGACTTTTTTATGAAAATTGTTTTGATTAAGTCCTAAGGTCCAGAGACTAAGTTATGCTGAGATAAGTCCAAACGCGCCGGATCCCTCAAAATGACGTTGGATCAAGTGAGGGTCCTTTTCCTCGGATACGGTCAAAATTACATTATCGTCCTCGACATAAAGCATAATAAAATAAATGTGGTGTCGGAGCATATTCTCATTTATATATTTTTTTTACATTGGACCTAGGTACATTCTAATTGGCAATAAAATAAATAACAAAAATAATAAAATAAAAATTGCAAATGCATTAAAGTAAATATGCTAAAAAGAAATAAAAAAATGCATGGAATGCAAAACAATAAATAAATATGGTGCATAAAATAAATAAAGAAAATAAAAATGCAAGACATAAAATAAATATGATGCTGAAAATAAAATAAAAAGAAAATAAAAAATGCAAGACATAAAATGAATATGATGCTAAAAATAAAAATATGCAAGACATAAAATAAATATGATGCATAAAATAAAGAAGAAGAAAATAAAAATGCAAGACAAAAAATAAATATGATACTGGAAAATAAAATGCAAGGCATAAAATAAATATGGTGCTGGAAAATAAATAAAGAAAAATAAAAAAAAAATGCAAGGCATAAAAATTAAATATGAGGCATAAAAATAAAAATGCAAGACATAAAATAAATATGGTGCATAAAATAAAAAAAAAATAAAAATAAAAATGCATGGGGTACTGGAAATTAAAGACAATAAATAAATTGCAGAAAAAATAAAATAAATAAATAAATAAATAAAAATGCAAGAAAAAAAAAGAAATAAAAATAAAAAGAATAGAGAAGAAGAAGAAGAAGGGGTGCAGAAATGAAAGGGGGGGTACAGGGAGAAATCAGAAAAGAAATCAGGAAGGAGAAGTGTGAGGTGGGCTGAGCGCTGAGTCCAATGGGCCAAAGGAGAAGAGAACCGGACCGGTTTGGTATGAGGAAAACCGGACCGGTCCAGCCTCTATATAAGGGCCTGGGGCCGGTTTTCTTTCATTTTCCCCCTCCCTCTCTCTCTCTTCACTTCCTCTCCTTCTCTCCTCTCTAACCTCCTTCTTCTAGGTCCGGCCAGAAAATCCCTTCGGCGCGGCGGCCGCCGGCGGCGCCACCGTGCCGGAGTGGTTCAGATCTTCCTTTTTAAAAAATGTTTACATCTTTCGAAGTCTCTTAACCCCCCCCCCCCCCCCCCCCCCCCCCCCCTCGTTATGAATCCGAAGTTAGTTTTCAAAGATCTCAACACAAAAACTCTAGATCTAAGCTCAAAATGAAACGGAATCCTACCCTCTTCCTTCGTATTTGGCTGTGTTGAGTTCGTTTTAGTCCGGTGATGACTCTGTTTTCAGCTGTTGGGTTCGGACCGTGTATGGCTCTCGATTTGTATTGTTTTGGTTAGTTCCGGTTTGGTTTCTGTGACTTGTGTGATGATTGGATACGGTTTATGTGATTTATGGTTATGGATACAGTTTATGTGATTTGTGATTATGGATACGAATTTGTGGTGTTGATGTATATTTTGGATTCGGTTTCTGTTGGTTTTTCGTGGTTGATTTGTATGGATTTGGAAAAGAAAGAAAACTTGTGGTTTTTTGCTTGGTGGTGGCCGGGCTTAGATTGTTGGTGGTTTGTGGTGTTTGTGTGATTCTGTATTTTATCTGACTGATCTCTGACTGCCTTTTTTGGGTACTGTGTACTCTGCCGTGAACAGTACTTAATGCACTATAAATAGCCTGGACTAGGGCCACGAAAATGACAAAAATACCCCTCTGGGGTCTGGACCAAAAAAGACTGAAAAATAAAATAAAATAAAATAAAAACAGTAAAAAATAAAAATATTAATAATAAAAACAAAAAAAATAAAAGAAAACACTTAATAACAAAAAGAATTTTTTTTTAAAAAAGAAATAATGGAAATAAAATAATAATAATAATAATAAAAACAAAATAAAACGGTTGCCTTCGGAACAAAAATGAGGTATTTTAAAATACCTCCATGCCGAAATTTCGTCTGAAACGACGAAAAGTTCTGGCTCAAAAGACGAGAAAAGCGAATTGAACACAGGTCAAAAATGGGGTATGACATCAATTTATACAATAATGTTTTTATTCATATCTCATTCCATTTTTGTTTTGGCGTTTAAGCTCATCATGAGCTAAACCACATTTGTGGTTGATGTTATGAATATGTTTGCATGAGTTTGGTAGTTACGTAAGCTTCTTTTAAACAAGTTGTGAAAATGTTGATCTTTAAAATAAAATTTGATCAACTTTATTTTATTGTCAAATTCCTTAAGCTCGAGAGATGATGGAAATGGAACTACTTGTTTAATATGAGATACATTTTTAGTCTCGAGAGATATATAAACCTTGAAAGCCTAATTTGAATGTTTATTTAGATTTCTTTTCATAGGAAAAAGACTTGATCTTTCTTTAAGAAAGAAAGGGCTAAGATCTTGTAATCAAAAAAAGACATTTATATTGTTGCATGGTTAACTTGAAAGTCGGGAACCTCGAGAGAGTAGTACCTCTAAGTTAACCACGATGATTGTGTTGAGAGGTTTGCAAAGTAATGGAAAGTTACAAAACTTTGTACACCAAAAGTGCCTTACTTTCATAATCTTCAATTAGAAAGTTAAACACTTCTAATTTAAGCTATATTGTTTACACCAAATGTTGATAAACTTATAAACACCAAACATTTCATTGTTACAAAACAAACATAGAGATTTTACGTTAAATCCGGACCAAGCCAATTTACAACACCCCTAATACTCATTAATTTTTCCAGTTGAAAAACTTTATTTACCAAGGACCACATTACCATGCTCCCAATTGAGTTCTTCAATATTTACCATAGGTCTAATTGAAAATAAGATTAGATCTCTAAATACAACTTCAAAGTCACCAAGGAAGGCCAATCAATTATCATTTCTAACAACTTATTAGTACTAACATTTTGTTATGAAAAATTAGTAAAACAGTAAAACTAAAGACTAACATAACTTCTAATTTCCACTTTCACAACCATAAACCATTAATATAATAATGTTAGGTTACAAGTTTAGAAACATTCCACATACACTCAAATTTCAAACATTGTTATAAATTCTAAATAAGGAGCATACATAACATGTATCCTAAATCTACTTGCTACAACCATATCAGAGCTACATTTAACCAAATACCTACTAGTACGTAATATAACAATTTCTTATAGTGAGAGAATCAAACGGATACTTCATCTTACTATAAAAACTTTAATTTCTCCATCAGTCAATAATTCTGAGAATCAATGAGTCAAGCATGAGCATCTTAATGGCTAGGGTTAGACATGCTCATCATCCGCAGATGATGATGAGTTGCCAGAGCCTTGGCCATTGCCGAAAGAAGCAAAGCTAAAACCGGCCGGTGACATGATAGGCTTCATTCCACCAATATCAGTTTTCAATTCTTCGGCAGAAACATGATTGTTAATATGAGATGATGTAGGAGGGGCAGTTGGTGCCGAATGATCGACCCTCTGCCTCTTTTGTTTCTCCTGCTCTGGAAAAAAACTTGCAACCACAACCTGATGCATAAAACAAAGAGTGGGAAAAGCGATCAGTCAAATGTAACTAATAAACTTACAAAATATAGATCCAATATTTTTCTAACCATTTTCTTTTACAATTTTTGAAAATAGATCCAACATTTTCAGAAATCTTGAAAGTGTCGAAACACTGTTTTCATTGTTTACGAAAAAGGATTCTTTCTATGTTCTCTATCAGAATTGTTCACGACACCGACACATGTAACTACATTCAATTATTCTATCTTCTCAAATTATTACAAGTGTTGACTTGTGAGTCCCATGTCCACGTCCACGTCGGTGCTTCATAGTTCACAAGTTTTTCTAATATTCTATCAGATATATATATTCTTCTAAAAAGAAACAAAAGTTACCTGCACAGAACCAGCAGCTACCAGCAAACCGGCCAATGCACCCCCAAAAACACGACCATTTGGACCTGCCAATGAGACACTCATTCTACCAGATCTGCTCTTTGTCAATCCATTCTCGGTTGGCACAAATGAGCCGCTCAAGGAAAGAATCTCGAAAACTCCCTATAAAACCACAAAATATGTGTCACCCCATATTATTTGATGGTTTCATCTAGTGCTATGATTAAGAAAAAAAATGGTAACAGTGATGTTGAAGACCCGCTATTTGACACTCTTTTTGGTGTTGGAAAGAGATTGTAAAAGAGTGTGTTGTTAGCATTTCTTACTACGAAAATAGCAGTGAATCAACTTGGCGTGAAGTTAGAGCGAATTAATGGCAAAGAATTTCGAATCAAAAGGCAAATTCATAACATGAAAGAAGTTTTATGTTGATTATACAACTATTTTCCCTTAGTATTGTTGCATGCCACAAGTACAACACAATGTAGCACCGACACTTAAGATCGAAGATGTGTTCGATGTCCAACACGTGTCTGTGACTGACATTGGTACGACACCGGCATATGTGGTTACATGCAATCACTTTTACTCTATTAAATTATTACCCGTGTCGGTGAATGTGTTTGTACTTCATAGGTCGTAAGCCATATTTACAAGGGACAATCATAAAAAGTATTGAAACTAGGGAAATTCTTTCAACCAAAGGGACGGAATTATGTCAAAACAATGGAGCATAAAAGACCACTTAGCACAGTTAGCACATATATAATAGGACACTTCAAAAAAACAAACACGTGGATTTTCCCTCTAAAAAGTTAACATTTGATATCTAATTCATACAATGGCAGAAATAGAAGGCTTTGTATAACCACACATGCATTGGTGTTATACTTAGATATCCGAATTAATGTTAAGTTTTAAACAACAATGAACTTCTTTATATCAGTGCTAATGAAATAGGAATGAACTAACCTCATACGTTGAAGTGCCGCCACAAGCATCCGACTGGCGAAGTGTTACATTCGAAATTGTGCCAGTCGCAGACAGAATGGATATAGTATGATATTCTTGTTGAGAAAGAGACATTATTTTCATCGAGACATCCTAAAACAGGCCAGAGAAAAATCAACAATACAATTAACAAATATATAGGTTGTACACATCCATACTAATCTAAAGAAAGTACAACAGAGAAAAGGAAAAAAAAAAAAAAAAAAGCGGAACGGTAATAAAAAAAAGTGAAATGGCAATTAACAAATAGTATGATGGCTAGAGCTAGATAATGAACTTATATCATTTCACGTTTCAACCCCCTAACTCATTCACTCTTTATTTATACTCGCACATTCTGCCTACTTTCACTTACACCTCACTCAATCGCACTCCAACCCCTTTCTCTTGCCGCCGGCTCCTTTATTATTTTAAGGAAATTGTTTTCACGCTCATTCCAATTCCAATTCCAATCTCATGCTTCATATCCAATGGAGCCAATCGTAGTCACAATCTTATGCTCCACTATTTCTCTTCAAACGTTTTATTTCGAGGAATTCGATCCATATCCGTGTTTATCATCAGATTTCTTTGTGTTTTCACAATTCAATATCTTTCGCTAGTAGTAAGTAATAGCAATGGCAGATTTGGTAAGTAAGTGATGTTTTCTTGTTTTTTTATCTTCGCAGGCTATGTTTGTTTATATTGAGTTGATTTTTTTCTTTAATTTTTCACATTGAAATACTAGGTTTTTCAATTTGGACCTGTGTCAATGCTATTTCTCTTCCAACATTTATTTTGAGGAATTCAATCCATATCATGTTTATAATCGGTTTATGGCTGTTATCAAAATTCAGTATTTGTCGGCGGTTCTCATAAATTGATCATAAACAGGATATGGATCGAATTCTTCAAAATAAAACATTTGAAGAGAATAGCATTGACACAGGTCTAAACTGAAAAACCAATTAAGTCAATACGAACAAATTAAAAGATAGAATCAACTCAAGGTTAAAAAAAAATGTCAGTTGGTTGATCAAATCCGCCATGCTATTGCTTACTACCAACGAAAGATACAAAATTATGAAAACACAACGAAAATTGATGATAAACACGGATATGGATCAAATTTCTTGAAATAAAACATTTGAAGAGAAATAGCAGAGCATTAACGAAAGTTTACCGATATTATTACAACAATTGGCTACATCGTATCTGAAGCATGAGATTGGAATTGGAATGAACACGATAACAATTTGGAGGATCAACCCCACCGTCCACTGGCATTTAACAAAATGTATTAAGTTTTAATGAGTAAACAAAAATGATTAGCTATTAGGCTTCTTTTGAATATGGCATTCAAATAAGTTTGTAGGATATAATCCAACTATTTTTAGAATATAGGCTTAAAAGGAATGAACAGATTACCTCTCCAGAATTTACAGTAAGCACATGCGTTTTGAAGTTGGAACCAAAGGGTGATATTCCATTATCTACAAAATAGGCAGGTAGTTAAATCGATAAACAAGTAATAAAGATAATAAGTTATTATCTAATTCACAAATAGTTCCAAATGCATAAATCATGAGTTAATAAATATCCATTTTTTACATTTACACAAATATCATATTAGTCTGTATCAAATGATATCAGCAAAATAGATTCACCCTGCTTCTCTAAATCATATGCATAAAGACAAAACCAGGTGATGCATTAGACACCAAGGAAATGTATATCCAATAAAGTGAAGACCACATAACTCATCGATGACTTGAAACGTCTTCATGCAATTAAATGACCAGATAAATCAAAACTGTCATTTTATGAAGCCATTACACTCTGCAATGAAGAATACATTTAAAGATTTACACTATAAAAAAATCAGACAACTATATGCTATAAGTAAAACTACCGAATTTCCAAATATGTAAATTCAACCATCATCCTTTTCACATCACAGATTATACAATTTTGAGTCCTTACTTACCAACATGTCATAATACAAAGTCCAAACAAAAATACTACAGGACAATTATCACCTATGAAAGACTTACACAAACATAGACACTAGACATGACACTGACACATCAACACCGGTAAAAATTTGAAAAAAAAAATGAACTAACTAAATGTAATCATGTGTGTTGTTTACCCCAGATACAAACTAATCCCTTCAATTAGCTCGATTTCCGAATCAAATAATATCATTTACCCTCATAAAGGAAAAAATAATATCATCAAATATATCATGTGTTAAATGATCTGAAAACCGACCTCACATTACTATGACAGCAAAATATCCCCTTCCAACACCACACATCTTCAATTTAAGATCTGAAAGGGAATCTATGCCAAGGGTCCACACATTCCACTTCCAAACCATGAATCAAATCAAATCCAAAACAAAACATAACACACAAAACATAAACACACATTCAAGATTAGTAAGTAACAGTTATTATATCAAACAAATGTAACAGTAAAACTAAAAACATAACAAAAACAAACATAATACAAACTAACTCATCAGATCAAAGGCTAAAAATAGCAAGTATCATCAAAGAACAACTTTTATTTCTAAAATTGTCATGTACCTTCATCAAAATTACCTTCATCAAAATCATTCAACTTCAAAGGCTTCTTAATTGATTCAAATGGCTTCCCTCCACCTCCACCACCACCACCACTTTTCCAACCTGAAAAATCACCAGTCAACGGAATGGAAGCCGAAATTGGCATCGGTGACAACGCCGGCTTACTTCCAGATTCACTCTTTCTAGGCCTGCCCCTCTTCTTCTTCACCTCCACACCACCGGCAGCCGGCACCGGAGCCGGTAACTCTCCGGTGGACCCAGCAAAATTCAACGTATTTTGAGCTAAATTGAAGCCAGGTGGGGCCTGGTTAACATTAACAGCATGCCCAGAACCATAAATCTCTCTTTCTTCCATTTTTTTTCAGAATCAAAGAAAAACCAAAACAACCCAAAATCTAAAAAACTTCAATGCAAAACTAAGATACCCAGAAACACAAAAATTTGTAACAACACAGAAAAGCTTCAAAAATAGAAACTTTTTCAGAAATGATGAAAACCAGGAAGCAGATTTTTCAATTTTGAGGGAAAAAACTGAGAAAAAACGTAATACTGTAGCTTAAACATTCACCATTGAAGAGAAAGAAAAAAGCTTAAAAAATAAAAATGATTTTTTTTTTTGAAAAAAAAAAAAATTGAAGTATTACAGAGAAAAACTACAACCCTAGTTTACAGATTCTACAGAGTGATTTATGAGAATTAGGGTTTGTAAGAAAAGGGTGGAGTAAATAAATAAAGTAGAAAACTATATATATAATAAATAATAAAATTATTATACTGAAAATAATGATAAAGTAATTTTTTAGGTAAAATAATTATGAAAAAGTAATTAAAGAATAAGGATTTAATTATTAAATTATATAATTTAATTGGTGAATTAAAAGTATAAATTTTGGTTATGAAAATGGTTCATGTCCGTCTTGAAAATTCAATAAAGGAGTTTTAATTTAATAAATGAATGTGAATATAATATAGTACTAGTATAGTACTACTTGATTTGAATGCATTAAAATAATAGGGATAGTTTTGGAAAAGAAAGGAAAAATGCTTTTTTTTAATATAAGTTGTTGTTTGTTTATTTAATTCACCTTTAAAAAAAATCAAAATTGTAAAGTTCGGTGGAGCCAAAGCCAATGAACATTATTCCAAATTCTAGCGAGTTTTGTTTTGTTTTTTCAATTAAATTAAAGTTGAGAATAAATGAGTATTTCATAAAAAAAAAAGTATTCTACTTAAATAAAAGTTATTCATATGTAATGGACAACCAAGTTCGGTGAGATATGTTTTAAACTCAGATTCAGCGAATGTTAATATATGTAACTCCAAATCATCTATTATAGAGGCAATCATGTTTTTTGAATAAGACAACCTTTATAGATTTTTTTTAAAAAAATATTAACATTTGTCTTAAGGTCATATATGTTAAGGTACAACATTTACTAATTATGTTTTAAAAATCATGTATTCAAATCCTTAAAAATATAAAAACTGTTTTTTTAAGGCAAAATTTATACTTTTAAAATCTTTATAAATATCCTTACGACATAAGTTAGAAATATACTTTTGAATTTTTTTTGTTAGGTGGGGTTATGTTTCCAACTTTTGTAATTTTTTCTTTTTTTTTAATCTATTTTGAAGCTTATAAAAGAAAACGTATAAGAGTTTTACAAAAATAAAATAAAAAAAATTATAATATTGAATTGATTCAAATGTCCTCCAAGTTAGGCGAATCTACTCAAAAATGCATGCACCAACCTCCCTTTTTTTCTCCCACCGTTTTAGGCATGATGTTTTGCTTTTTTTTTTCCCCTTTTTTGCTTTTTTTTTTTAACATTTTGGGGTTGACCAAAAGGCCTCTTACTTAATACCTACTCTTTCTTTTATGAGAAAAACAAAAAAAAAATAAAAGATTTAAAAAATAAAAGCATGAAGACTTAAAACATAAGAGTCTTTTTTTGACAATAAGAGGCATAAATTAACGAACTAGACGAGGGGTAAAACCTAATTTATTTTTAAAAAAATTAATTACGGATAATGGTCATCACATGTGTAACTACTACTAACAAAATATAAAAAACGAACTCCAGCAAAATTTCATAATCGTCCTTATTAAAACTCATGATCTCCTTAATTTTATGTGTATAATGGTCATTTTGCAAAATTTAATTTATTTTTAAAAAAAATTAATTACAGCTAATGGTCATCACATGTGTAACCAATTTCCACGGATAACTATGAAACTAATTTATTTGTTTTTTAAAAAATTAATTACGAATAATGGTGATCACAAGTGTAACAATCTACTAATCTACTAACAAAATATAAAAATCGAAGTCCAACAAAATTTCATAATTGTCCTTATTAAAACTCATAATCTCCTTAATTTTATGTGCATAATGGTCATTTTGCTAAATTCAATTTATTTTTTTAAAAAAATTAATTACGGATAATGGTCATCACATGTGTAACCTTTTTTTTATAAATTGATGGACCTCCAAGGGGCCACATCCAAAATATATAAAGGAAAAAGAGGAATACAAAAAGGAGGGGGGCAGAAGCAAACCCTCAAAAGAACATTAGCAAAATCTATAATTTGGGAGACCTAGCCTGTTCCGAACTAGATCCCCTCTAATTACAATTGGAGGAGAATGCCACCAAGTAAAATCAGCTACCGACAAACCCAAATTAGCCAGCTTGTCAGCACAATTGTTTCCCTCTCTGTCAATATGAGACAAAATGAAATGCATAGAATTTATCTTGTCAACACAGTTACTCCATCTGTTCTTCAGCTTCCAAGGGACAATGTTAGGATTCCTTAAGGCCAAGGTGGCCAACTTTGAATCGGATTCAATCCATAAGTGATTCCAATGATTGTTAAAAGCAATTTCAATGGCTAAGATTACACCCATTAGCTCAGCATAAAGAGCATTGGCCAAACCAAGATTAGCAGCAAAACAACCCTTACTTTCACCATTATGATTTCTGAAAATACCTGCACAAGCAGCCAAGCCAGGATTACCTAGAGAAGCTCCATCACTGTTACACTTGACCTAGTTGGGAATGGGAGGCTGCCAAAAAACCTCTAAGATTTTTGGAGCATTAGGGTGATGCGTGTCAATTTTGAAAGCCTTTAAAACTACAAAATCTCTAATGGCAGGACTAGTAACTGCACCTGTGAGGTTACCTGAGAGATGGACATTTGCAGTAATCATAGCCACTGCAGCATTGAAATTGGGTCTCACATTATTAAATTTGTAATTGTTTCTGGTGTACCAAATAACATTGATAATATTGATCACAGCCGCTGAAACAGTTAACTTGACCTGAGGGCTCCAACTTCTATTACAGGCATCAAAAATGGTCAGGATAGATGTTAAATCTATAATTGTGCTAATTATGTTCTGAAACCAGTTCCAAAGAGATAAAGCAAAAGGACATTGGAGAAGGAGATGGTCTGTAGTTTCTTGATGCTTGTTACACAGGTTGCAAATTGAAGGAAAGGCAGCAACCTCTAAGAGTAAGATTTTCATCTGTTGGTAGCTTTTTGTGAATTGCTCTCCATATCAAAAATGATTTAGAGGGAGGGATGGCAGGATTCCAGATGAGCTTGGACCAATTTCTTTGAATTCCACGAGGGGAACGGAATTGGAAAGCATCCTTCATAGACAAGCAACCAGAAGTATTATGCTTCCACAGAAGCTCATCATCCTTCTGAGCCAAGGGAATAGCAACCGTGCCAATACGTTGGAGCAGGGACGGAAAGAAATTTTGAATCACAAAAGGGATTCTCCACTGGGAATTGTGAATGAAGACACTAACAGAAGCTTTAAGATGTTGATGTATTTGTAAAGGGATATTAAGAGTTTGGACCAAAGGGCTACCACACCAGTCATCAAGCCAGAAATTAATGGAGTTACCATTGCCAAGGTTCCAGGAAGAGTTGTCAGAAATAGTTGTCATGTGCTCCTTAATTCCACTCCATATGGAAGAATAAATGTGATAGGAGATGAACGTGTTTCCTCTTTTAACTCTACTTCTAAGAAAAACAGCCCACTGATCTTGAGAGTGAAGCAATTCCCAGCCCAACTTCAAACTAGAAGCTGCATTAAACCTAGTTAAAGATCTCAAACCCAATCCCCCCTCATTCAGAGGAGAGCAAACCACTTTCCAAGAGACTGTAACAAGTTTTTTGTTGTCCAAATCACCGCTCCAAAGAAAATTCCTCATGAATCTCTCTAACTGCTTAATTAAACTAGAAGGCCAAGCATAAATTCCACATGTGTAACCAATTTGCATATGAAGCTAATTTATTTGTTTTTTAAAAAATTAATTACGGATAATGGTCATCACAAGTGTAACAATTTTTTTCTGTCAAAATAAAATAAGCAAAATTTCATAAACGTCTTTATTAAACCTCATGATCTCCTTAATTTTATGTGCATAATGATTATTTTGCAAAATTTAATTTATTTTTCTACTAACAATATATAAAAATCGTACTTCAGCAAATTCTCATAATTGTCCTTTCTTAAACTCATCATCACCTTAATTTTATGTGCTTAACGATAATTTTGCAAAATATAAAAATCAATTAGTTTACTCTTTCTTCTACTTATTATCCAATTTCCTTAAGTATAGGAAAAAAACAATGTATTATGACATAAATCTACTAACAATATAAAAATTGAAGTCCAGCAAAATTTTATAATCATCCTTATTAAAGCTCATGATCTCTTTAATATTATGTGCATAATGGTCATTTTTCAAAATTTAATTTATTTGTTTTTTTAAAAAATTAATTACGGATAATGGTCATCACAAGTGTAACCAATTTCCACGGATAACTATGAAACTAATTTATTTGTTAACCGATTTTCACGGATAATTATGCAACTAATTTATTTGTTTTTGAAAAAATTAATTATGGATAATGGTCGTATCTACTAACAATATATAAAAATCGAAGTCCAGCAAAATTTTATAATCATCCTTATTGAAGCTCATGATCTCTTTAATATTATGTGCATAATGGTCATTTTTCAAAATTTAATTTATTTGTTTTTTTAAAAATTAATTACGGATAATGGTCATCACAAGTGTAACCAATTTCCACGGATAACTATTGTCGCGTCGAATTTCGGAGATCAAGCTATGGATAAGCGTTGACTCACTAATTTTGTTTCATGACTGAACTTTTAATTTATCGGGGAAAAGGGGAAAAAGTTCTAAATTACCACGTTTTCAAAGATTTAGGGTTCGGGAGTCGATTATGCGAGGGGAAGGTATTAGCACCCCTCACATCCGTTGTACTCAACGGGAACCTCCTAGTTAGTTAAGATTAAAGTGTTTTTAAAGTTTTGCTTGTTATGCTTAAATATATAAAGGGAATAAAGAAAAGGGGAAAAATGATATTTTTTATTAATATGCTTGACAAGATGTGAATCTTGCTCCTACGTATCTCCCGGTGCGATGGAGAAATCAAAGCTACGTAGTTCTTTGTAGCAAATGTTTGTGTGTTGGTTGATTTTAATTATGAAAAATGATTTGATCGCGCTCGGGCGAAAAAGTTTGCTTTTAAAGGAAAAAGAACATGGTCTACTATCGTTGTGATGATAGCTTAATGAAGACCGATAAAAAGTTTTACCTACTACCGTTATGAGGGTAGCTTAAAGAAGGTAAAAAGGACGGACTCGCACTCGGGCGATGGTATCCGTTTGAAAACGCGCATGGGCGTAAAAAGTTTGAATTGACCACGGGGGCCAAGAAAGGTTTTGGTGTGTTGGATGCGTTGAAAATAGAATGATGATTGCCCGAACAACGAGACATACGTCAAGTATTCGTGCAACCGGGGAATGGAGAGACATACGCCAAATCATTCCTTTTTCATTCAAGTTTAATATTTGAAACTTAAAATGTATTTTTTCTTGGTGAAGTTTGAAAAGAATGACGATTGTCTAAACAACGAGACATACGTCAAGTGTTTATTCAATCGGGGAATGGAGAGACATACGTCAAACCACTCCTTTTTCATTCAAGTTTGTTAATGAAACTTTAAGAAATCCCAAAGTAAACAAAAAAACTTGGTTATTGAAACTCATTGAAAAATGGACGAGATTGTGAAAAATGAACAAGTGTTGTTCAAATTTAATGTTGAAAAGTGAACAAGTGCTGTTCAAATTCAATGTTGAAAAATGAACAAGTGTTGTTCAAATTCAAGTTTGAAAAATGCACAAGTTTGAAAAATGAACAAATTTGGTTTAAGTTCAAGTTTGGTTTTGGAAAATGAACAAGTTTGGTTCAAGTTCAAGTTTGGTTTTGGAAAATGAACAAGTTTGGTTCAAGTTCAAGTTTGGTCGAAATTCATGAACAATGTTATTGTTCAAGTTTGGTTTGAAAAAGTGAACAAGTTTCTTGTTATTCAAGTTAACTATTTAAACTTGTGAATTTCCAAATGTATGCAAAAACCCTTATTATGTTTTGAACCAAAATGAGTTTTAATCCTCTTAGATTCTGAATCTTCAAGTCAGAACCTCAAAAATTAGCTTTCAAAAGCTTGAACTCAGAAACTGAGTTCTGTCATGGTCGCAGAGCGACCTGAACTTGGCTCTGCGAACCATTGAGTTCTGTCATGGTCGCAGAGCGACCAGAACTTGGCTCTGCGAACCCTTCGAAAATTTGAACTCAGAAGCTGCTTCTGAACCTCTGTTCAGAAGCTGCTTCTGAACAAGCTTCAGAACCTTAAGAGGATTGGAAAACTTTGGAAATTAGCAAGAAAAGGAGTAAAACACTTCAGTTTTGATGTTTGGCAAACTTTGAGATTTCTTTGAAATTTCAAAAAAAATGTTTTTAGTGTAAAATGAGTTTTTAACAAACACTAGTAAAACAGAAAAATGCTGCTGAATTAACAGGGACAACAGGACAAATGCAAATGCAAATGAAAGGTAAGAATGTTTAGAATGCTTACCAACTCCTAGCCCATAGCTTTGGTTGCAAGAAAATGGAAAGACTTGGATGATGATGGTTTTGCAAAGTTGGAAGTGTTGATGAATATAAACAGCAAGAACAATGATATTGTGCTATTGTTCCTCTCTCTTTTCACTGCCTATTCACTCTCAATTCACTGTGAAATTAACTGTCTAAGAACTGGTTTTGAACCAAAATGCATTGCATTGCTTAAATAGGCAAAATGAGATCAATTGTCATTATGAAAAATCCTAAAGCAGGGCTGTTTTTGTGTGCTATGATCAGGCTATTTGCTTTGCATTTAATGCAAAAGGGAAGAGGTGACATTGCCTTGTGATCATGGTCAAGACTTTGGCCAAATTCAGCACCCAATGAAGCTGATTTCTGACAGAAAATTGCTGGAAAAGTGAGGAAACATGGGCTGTTTGCAACTTGAGCTACCCTTTGGGATTGATCCTTGCAATTTTGAGAAGACAAACAGGAAAGTAATGTGCTGTTTGTGCAGAGGTTGGGAGAAACAAAAGGAACAAGTGTGCTGTTCTGAGAAGGAAAGAAAGAATGCTGGAACAGGGCAGCAGCTTTGGACCTTGGGCTTTGGACCTTGGGCTTTGATATTTTGAAAATAGTCATGAGTTTCCAAAATTTTATCATATCGACTTTTTTATATATGTATATAAAATTTGATTCTGCAGATATACACATTTAAAATCTGCAATTGGAGCATTGCAAACATTGAACGATGTTTCATACAAAATAAAAATTTAATTAATAGAAACATTGTTTTAATTTTGATATTTTGAAAATAGTTATGAGTTTCCAAAATTTTATCATATCGACTTTCTTATATATGTATATAAAATTTAATTCTGCAGATATAACCATTTAAAATCTGCAACAAGAGCAGTGCAAACATTGAACGGTGTTTTGCATACAAAATAAAAATTTAATTAATAGAAATATTGTTTTAATGTTGATATTTTGAAAATAGTCACGAGTTTCCAAAATTTTATCATATCGACTTTCTCATATATGTATATAAAAATTTGTTTATGCATATATAAGTACATAAAATCTGCAACGACGGTACAAACATTATACAGTCTTTTGCGTATAAAATAAAAAGTTATTTAATGGAAACACTACATTAAATTTGATTTTGAAAATAAAATTTTATCACATCGACTTTCTCATATATGTATATAAAAATTTGTTTATGCAGATATAAGTACATGAAATATGCAACAAGTGCGGTGCAAACATTGAACAATCTTTTGCATATAAAATAAAAAGTCATTTAATAGTAACACCACATTAATTTTGATTTTGAAAATATTCACGAGTTTTCAAAATTTTATCATATCAACTTTCTCATATATCTACATAATATTTTTACGCATATACAAGCAAATAAAATTCATAACTACTGTGACTCAACTATTTAACAAATTTTTGTATATATAAGAGAAAAATATTTAATAGAAACATTACATTAATACTCATATCTATAAAAATTCTACAATATTAACAATCTAAGTATTTTTTATATAATTATCGCAATGTTACGTAAGTTGTAACATCCCTCTAATTTCTCAACAGACGGTGGTATCAGTGG
Source organism: Medicago ruthenica (assembly GCA_018208015.1). NCBI lineage: Eukaryota > Viridiplantae > Streptophyta > Magnoliopsida > Fabales > Fabaceae > Medicago > Medicago ruthenica. Next base: position 17,683,705 of record CM031376.1, read on the forward strand.
AACGTGTCAGAGAAGAAATATTTATGAAGGGTTAATGTAACACCCATACTAATTTTATCTAGAATATTAGCATGTGTATTAGACTGATACTGGATACATTAAATTTTTCAATAATAACAATAAATAATACAACTGAATGAGTACAATTTCCTCGTTACACAACTGATCAAGTACCACTATAATTACTTATACAAAGACTGATAAATTCCTGAGCTGGTACTTGACGAGCAACTGCACTTCATCCAGCGTCTTCCTGAAGAACTTCATCACGAACATCCTGCTAACCTGTAAACCTGCACCAGAAGGATTGGGATGAGACATAATGTCTCAGTGAGCTCCACCCAACCTACTGTTGGCAACCTCGGGGAACCTAGGGTCGCCATGCCTACTTTTGGCAATCTTGGGGATTCCTATGATCGCCAAGCTCTAACCTTTCCCATATAGCTAGGGTCTATTCCTGCCTATTCCTGCTATCCTGTGTAGTCATAATAACTAGACTACATCCTGCTAAACTAGTGATCAGGGGAAACCTAGGATCACTGCCTGAGCCTGATACCTGCTTGGCAACTATTTCCTGCCTGATAACATAATAAAGTATATACTGATACATATTATTATGTTAGATGTTAGCGTTGAACAAACAATATTATCTGAGTTCATTTTACGGAATGCCCCCGGGTGGAGTAACCCCGAAGCACATTCCCCTGATAACCGGTGAAAATTCCTATCTGAGGCTAATCACCGGACTCCTCTTGCCTGTGTGTGTGGTTATCCTCGCGGAAGATTCCTGCCCGTTCCAGCTGTATCTGGAACCTCATGTGCTCTCTAATTGGTCGAGAACACAGAAGACACACTATAAACTTATGCGTGGTTATCCTGACGGAAAGTTCCTTCCCGTTCCAGCAATGCTGAAACCCCATGTGCTCTCTAACTGATCGAGAACACAGAAGACACAAAGTTTATCCTGATAATTAATATTATTCCTGGTATATTAAATATACTTATCCTGATAATTCCTGAACATCTATATATATAAGAGTCGTCATGTAGGCTCCCTAACGGGCTGGCCTATTCAGAATAAATCTGAAGCGTACCTGTGCCACGACTTGTCAACATATATATACATGTTTATACATAATCTGTATAAATCCTGATAAAAGTCCTTGTACCACTAACTAGGGTACATCCTATCCTGATCTGTTGCGTATATCCGCAGTGTCACTCTGACGTGAACAACTGGGACACGCCCTGATGTACATATAAATGTACCTGAAACTGGGGAAAAGCTTGGTACCTTTATCTACGGTACACTAAAACCTGCCTGGTTAAGGGTATCCTGAGAAACTAACCCTTAACATACCTGATATTATTCTTAACTGAACCTTGAATGAAATAGCACATTCCTGTTATCCTCGTATTCTAAATTGAATACATCTCTATTCCTGCTAACCTATTAAAGGTTCTAGACATATCGTTATAATGTCATACCTTTGGGCTTACTATCCCATCTATAATAATTCTCGTGGATAAAATACCCATCACTCTGATATGATACACATCTTTAACCTAGATTAATCCTTGAAGGTTCTTGTATATCACTACCCCAAAGCATATCAAATATCATTGGCAAGGTACAGTTGTTTATAATAAAAATGCCATCCTGGGCAGGTTTGCTTTGCGACCCTGAGCGTCGCTCTGCGACTGTAGCAGAACATAGAATTTTCTGAAAAACATGTTTTAATCTTGAAAACCTTGGTACCCAACTGTCCACTGATCTTTGAAAACATGTCAGGGACTCATTTGAACTATAAAAACTTACTGTGAACCAGGATTAAGCAAGGATCAAGCATATGTATCAAAAAAGGGGAAAAACTATCCTTTTACTTAAATCTTTAGAAATTGTTGTGATTCTCACACAATTATTACCCAAAAAGATGAGGGTTACACTAAGGAACTCACCAAGTACTTGCTGATCTTGCCCATCTTCCTTTCACCAAAACCCTAGCTTTGGAATTCCTCTTCTTACCTTTCTTCCTTGCTTTCCTTCTTTCCCAACAGCTTACTTGCTTTCTGTTCCAGAAATCAGGGAAGCAAACTGGTGGATTTCTGTTGCTGATGATGCTGATCGAAATCCTAGAGAGAGAGAGGGAGAGAAATCTGAACTTCTAGTGAGAGAAAGGAATGAGGAATAATGAAGAAATATTCATACTTATCCCTATATAAAGCCCTTCACCTCAAAATTACCATTTTGTCCCTACTTACTCGTTATTCCTCTGTTACTGATAAAAGCTACGTTTAAGCGGGATGTTACAGTTAATTATGTTAATGAGGAATATCAAAACTTCCCGTATTATCACGCACATTATCCCAACGGATTACGGGGAATGTTTAAATGTGCAGCGTTAGTTAACAGAGGAAGAACGAGTCTGAGAAAGTTCTAGTTAAGAAGGGTGTTTCTGCCATTTCACCATTTGCCTATAAATAGTGGAATAGCAATGTATGCCTCATTTTTCCTCTTGCTTTCTCACTCTAGAAATCATAACTCTCTTCCTTCTCTCTACTTTTCCTCACGCCTCTCACTCTCTCTTTCCTTAATCATCCATTTTCTCCACTTTTCTTCAAGAATCAATATGCAATGGTTTTATTGTGAACCTTATGGTGCTTGAAACCTTGAACAGAGTTTCCTTCTCCTTTTTCCCTCCTTGGCCGAGCCTTCATCGGCACAACAACAAGTTCAGATTTTTTTTTCCTTTTCAAGTTGCTAGATTCCATGCATGTTTGGGTTGGTGATAATCTTGATGTATTTCTGTGATTGGGGAGTAAGAAGTGGAAGGATTTAAGTTGGAGCAGAACTTGAATTCAATCTTGGCACCTTGGGTTCTTGATAGAAAGCCAGCTCAAAAGTTTGTGAGTTCCTAGTAGAGTAGTACCCACCTTGGGGTTTGATTGCGTGAAAATTGTGAGAAAACATGATTTTTAGCTATGTTTAAGTTTAGGTAAAATCCCCACTTGATGCATGATGTTAATTGTGTTCTTGATTGATTCTCATGTTTAGAAATGTTGATTTTTGACTCTCTTGTATTGGGTAACCGTTTTGACAAGTTTGGCTGCGAAATAAGTGATTATTCATGCTGAAAAATTGGTTCTGCACTCGTATGTAATCGATTAGCAGCCCTGTTTTTGGCAATCAAAAAGTTATGGTAATCGATTACCCCCACTATGGTAATCGATTACCAATTTTTAAAAACTGAAAATTTACATGGCAAATCACTGTTTCCGCCTTTTGAAATGCTTTAAAAATTCCTCAAACTTATCCCCAATACCATGTGAGTCCTTTTAAGGGTGAATCAAGGATATAAACATGATTAACATCTAATGCATTGCAAGAGTGAAGGAAATAAGTTAGGGAAAGACAAATAAGGTTAAATTGATAAATCCTTTAAGAATGACATATGACAACGATATGTCTAGAACCTGAAATAGGTTAGCATGAATAAGGTTGTACCTAGACAAGTGTATGAAAGTATAAGGAATGTATTCAACATACATATGATCAGAATAGAATTCAGACAAGATTAGCATCAAATATTACCAGAAATTATACAGATACATGTATATATATGTTGATAAGTTGTGGCTCAGGTACGCTCCAGAATTATTCTGGATAGGTCAGCCCGTCAGGGAACCTTCATAACGACTCACACATATGTATATATACAAAATTAAATAAAACAGTTAATCTATATCCTTCGAGGCTCCAGATTATGCTGGATGGGTTTATCGCAGATGGTAAACCACACGTAGTCAGAGGAGTCCGGTTCTAGCCCTCAGATAGGGAATTTTTCTAGTCGGTCAGCAGAGGAATGTGTCCGGGGTTACTCCACTCGGACCCATTCCGTAAAATCAACTCAGATAACTTGTGTCTTACACACTAACTCCTAACATAAAATGAAGATATGATATGAATATGAAATAGCAGAAAACTTTGATAGTTATAGTTTAGCGATCCTAGAATTCCCCTGATCGCTAAGATATGCAGAATAGTAAACCCTAATTTAGGGCTATGTAGAGACAGAAGGCGATCATAGGTTTCCCGAGATTGCCTGCAGCCTAGGATAGGTGGAACTCACTGAGACATCTTGTCTCACCCCAATCCCTTTTATTTTTTTTTCCAGATCCACAGGTTGCGCGCTAGCAGGATGTTCGTGCTGAGATATGCAAATGGAGTTGGACGACGTATGTTTACTTGTCTTGTATTAGCTTAAGAAATGTCAATTGTTATGTATTGTTTACATGTCAGGGGTATTCTTGCATTCAGCAGTATTTTATCAGATGGATAAGACGAGTAAACCTATGCCTTGTTTAGAAAACCTGTATTATTTCTGTATTTTAATGTATCCAGTACTAAGTTTAATGCACATGCTAGATATTATAGACAAATCTAGTATGAGTGTTACATAACCCATGTGAAAGCTCGAGTCTTTTACTAGTTACATGATAAATGATAATTCAATCAAAGACTCGAGCTTGGACATAAACCAAGTTTTGTATGAGAGAGCATATTTACCGCCAAGAGAGTGGAACGAAGGTTGGGCATAAACCAAGTTTTGTATGGAAGCACATATTTACTGCTAAGAGAGTGGTACGACCTGGTGCTCGGTGGAAGATTGGATCGAGTACGGAAATTTTCATTTTTGATGCTTTGTGGTTAAAAGACGAGAATAGTATTTCAGAAGAAGGTCAACCTTTCCTGATGCTTCAATATACTGAAGTACACACTTTCATTGATCAAGAATTACACGTATGGAACCATCATTTGGTGAACCAATGTTTTGATCATGATACAGCTGAGCACATTTTGAATACTCCTTTAATCCAGTTAGTTGAAGAAGATAAATTAATTTGGAAAGCAAAGAAGAATGGCCATTATTTGGTAAAAAGTGCTTATCAGATTTGTATGGAAAATATTGCAGACAACTCCTATTTACACCGCCCAAGTTATTGGGCTGGAAATTGGAAATTAAAGGTGCCTCTGATGGATGAAATTGACAAGTGCACCAAATCATAACAAGTAATAAAGTCGTAAGTTTATCGTCTCCACAGTGATTGTAGTTCAACTTAGCAATTAGAAAAACTTATTTTAAAGAGTGGAAAAGAGATTAAGAAAAGGTTGCAGGGTTTTAATTGCCCTGCCAAATGCGAGATTAGGTTTTTGATTAAGAGGTTTAACGGCGATTAGGGAATCCTTGAATTCCCCCTTCGTCTTTGTTGGAATTAACTTAGTAAAACATCAGTCATGTGGTGTCTACTCATAATTTAAAAAATTGAATTTAGAAATCCTTGTTAACCCTAACAACAACATGTGCGGTAAAATAACCTAGTTAAAGTTACGACGTTACCGGAAGGAAGATTTATAAAATATCAAGTTTCATACTTAATTTCATTAACTGTAATGAAGAAATAAGTATAGAACTACCATGAATAAAGGAATAATTTTGGGTTGTCAATCCTACTAATTCTATACGGATCAAATTTCAAGATTACCGATACAGATTCTCAATTGAAAAAACATTAAGCACAGACAAGAACAAATTAAATCGGACACAAGAAAAGCATAACTGAATAGAAATTTTATTAATTGAATCCGACAAATAAGGAGGGGTTCATCTTAGAACCCTAATCAAAGATGTTTAGTTGCACATGGCAACAAACATCATAACAAAACAATAGAAAAACATACCCTAGAGAGAACAAGAGGAGGATGGAGTTCCTCTACCTTGGAACTCTGATAATTGACCCTTGCCTTGAACCTCTATCTTTCTGAATGAATATTAATGTGCAAGGGTCTCTATTTATATCATATGATTACTTAGGGTTTAAGAGAAGAAAATTGTGCTTTTTGCACCAATCCAGCTTGGAAAACAAGCAAACTACCGTTTCTGGGCGTGTCTGGGTGCATATCCTCATGCGCAGGGGCATATCTGGCAGCCTCTTCTATGTGTTTTCGATCGTTCTTCCGTCTGAAAACTCCTAGGAACTTGAAATGAATTTTCTTCATCTTGTATTGTCTTCAAAAACCTTCTAAGAACCATTGGTATTCAAACTTCATATCCTTGATCCTTTATGTGATGTCTTGATTTGTCGATTTACATGATTTCTCACTACAAAACACTCAAAACACCTATGAAGTTGTATAATTTAGGATATAAGTGAATTACAACGACTCGAGTGAAAACAATACAATATGTTTCTTAAACCATTGACAACTTCTCTAACTCTCATCTTATTTGTCTTCAAATGCAAAGAAAAGTACTAAAACATAGCTAAAAATATCATATGATACTCCGTCATCAGCCTCCCAAAGTGAAGAATTCAATTTGGCAGATATATCGATGTTGCTTACCGACGCGTGCAAGGATGAACGATCAAGACGTCCATTGTCCATTTGTTTGTATGATGCGACCTGGTAACTATGAGGATGCAATTCATATATTGCTCGATTGTCCAAATGTGGCAGCCATATTTTGGAATGGGTAAAACATATGTTTGGAGATTGGCAGATGAGGAACAATACGAAGGAGCAACAAAGTACTGAGAGATCACTCAATGATATGTGCACGCTGCAACTTCTTGTACAGAAACGTTGGAGCAATAAGAGACACGTTGGAAAAACCAACAACGGGGCGACTCAAATGCAATATAGACACGTCCTTCTTCACCACTTGGAATTGTGTGGGGTTTCGGATGTGTATTTGTGGTGACGATGATGATGATGATGATGATTGGTGTTTTGTGCTTCCTAAATCCATTTGGTTCACTCTGGTTTGTTCCACGGAAGTAGGCAAAGCGTTAGATTTATTACTTGCCAATAATTGGGTGCATGCTCTACAACTCACTAATGTCGATTTTGAGGTTGATGCAAATAAAGTTGCGGATTATTACAACCAAGACCATAACGACATCATGAAATTTGGTGCTCTTTTATATGAATGCAAACAATGTTGTAATTTATATTTTGCAAACTCTCATGTTGAGTTTACTCAGAAACAAACAAATGAGGGAGCTAATACCTTAGCTGGAGAGGCCTCATTCTTAGCTAATCTCCACATTTTCATTGTTGTTCAACGATGTATCTTTCAATTGATATCTAATGAAATGTTATAAACTTTATCTTTTAAAAAAAACAAAATGACATACATAGTATTAAAATAATTGGTATAAAAATATAGTATTAAAATATTACTAAAACTTAGTCTTGCATCTTATTACGTTTGGAATAAATTGAAACATTAGAGATTATGGGACCACAATTAGCAATCAAGATCGTTGAATGTACTATTTCTAAAATAAAATTTCTTTGTTAGACTTTGTAAGCATTTCCCATAAAAAAATTGTGATAGCAAAATCAGTTAAGTCTTAAAAAAGAGAATAAAAATTGAATTTCAAAATTTAATTAGTATTTCAAATGTTTTTATTAACTTTTTTTCACAATTATAACATTACATATCTTCCCCTCAAAAAAACATTACATGTCTTAATAATCTATTTATCTTAGATAGAAAATAAAAAAGTAATGTCAAAATGAACAAAAGGTTTTAAAAGTAAAAGAGATTTAAAGGTACTAATATTCAAAGCACATATAGTGTTAAAAGTGTACAAAAATTGATCTGGTGTTTGGTTTGATTCGATTTGAAAAAAAGATAAATATATTATTCAAAACAATCTGAGCCAATCAACTTGAATCAGTTAATTACCCCTCAAGATAGCTAAAAATAAATTTCTTTTGCTAGGCAAAATAAGTTACTCTAAATCTACCCAAAAAAATGTTGCTCTAAAGTCTAAAATGAGTTTGAATATAACTACTGTTCATATCCTTTGGTTTCTAATATATTCAAAATGGATATTAAACTAGAATGAATAACACAATTGGCAGAAAATAGCCATGACAACAAAATATTTTTCAGATGAAATTTTAATTTAGATTGCAAAACTGAAACGCTCTTCCAAGTTCTAATAACCTTATTCCAAGTCCAGTTCAAAAAAGTAGAAAATGTATATACACAATCTGAAAGCCAAAACTACAATTGACTTGTTGAGATTACCATCACTATAACAAACTGAAAACAAAATCAAATTGTCATGCTAACAAAAAACCAAGCCTTATTTCCTCAAAGGAATATTCAATATCTTGAACCAAGTCACCTCCGAAAGGAGCCGGAGTCGTGGCCGTATTCATAGGAATTGACACTGTCTTTGGTGTAGTAGTGGTAGTAGTGGAGACAGGAATAGGCTTCTCCTTTGGAGTTCTATTTTCTTCATCGACCACTGTGTCTGTCTTTGAGATAGTACTAGTAGTGAGTGGCAAATTGTTAGCTGCTAATGTTTTCTGCAAATACTGCTTCTGCATACTCAATTCATCTGCAGCATTTTCCACATTCTCGTGTGATGATATTGTTGAAGAGATGGCAGTAAAAGGTTGTCGTGTCAAAGGAGATTCGATATCCCGAACAATTCCAGCACCAAATGAGTATTTTCTCGTACGAAAATCAGCAATATCAAATCCTCTTCTAGCTGCATGAACACATGGAAAACAAGCACTTGTGAGAGATTTAAATGCATGCATATGGTACATGAAAATGGCCAATTATGAGAAACACAAATAAATTATGGGAAATCTACCAGCTGAGATGTGGCTTTGACCTCCACCTCCAACAACATCAAACAAAAAAAATGCCTAAACCGCTCCATGTTGCCACATAGAGCCTTATAAAAAAACCCACCATCAAGAGTACTTGGGAGAATCCGGTGGAGAATCTTCTTCTAAAACAAAGGAAAACATAAACAGGTATCCAACAATCTGAGGTTGTATTTTAAATGACACAAGTTGAAGCATACTGTGGGAGAATCTATAAACAGGTATTCAACAATCAAAGGTTATAATTAGATGGGAATTCAACGCATAACTACATCGATGGAGGCTGCTTCTGTCATCGGTTTTAACAAGAAATATTACAGAATGAAAACGCTATGCTAATGGTGGAGACCAGAAAAATACATTTGCATTTTTCTTAGCAGGATCTGCGCTTAGATAACCTACCAGTCTACCACATCCAAAACAACCCCCTTATCAATTGAGTCAAAACTAAAGGCAACAAAGTCTTAAAGAGATTTGCAATATAAATAACAGTTAAACCCTTACCAGGTGAGAAATCTGCAGCCGGAGATGCAAATAAACAGAAAAACAAAAAGTGAGTAAAGTATAAAGAAAGCTACCTGATGAGAAACATGATATGGCATCGTCTAGGTTATTTGTTTGCTCAATTTGGTTTACTTTGTCAGTCTTCCTTGTAGAGCTTGATTGAGTAGCTTTTGAATCAGGTTTTAGAACTGATCCTCCAAAGGTACCTCTTCTATTAGCTGCACTTCCATTTGGTGTCCTAGGTGCTTTTCTTGCACTCTGGGCCTTTGAAGGGCTTTTTGACCCATACAGTACTTCCTGCTCTGCTATCATTTGTACCTGAAGTTTCTTTAGGTCCTGAAACAGAAGTAAAATATTTTAACAAGTCCGGACAAAAAAAACATACCTTTATTTACTGGAATCATAGATCAATTAAATGTTGCTCAGACTAAAATATTTTGAGGCAAAACTCGAGGTTTATTATTAACTATAGGGCAACCTGGTGCTATTAACTATCTGCCATGAAATTATCTGTGAATTTATTATACGAAGCCTTACACACGAACTCGTAAAGCCCTAGTCACATAGAAGCAACTTCAAGTATCACGCTAAGGGTCTCCTTTTCAAGGTTTTCTTATAACTAGATAATAACTTATTTTGGAGAAACATTTAAATGCAATGAGTGGTTCGTACCCGCTGTCTACGGCGTTCTTGCTCCTTCTCCTGCCGTAATAAGATGTAGTCTTCAAGCATAGAAATCAGACGGACCTAGAAAGCCACACACAACAAAAATTAGTTTGACACAGACTTGAGCAACCGATAGATGCGCAGGTGAGATTGCATGTATCTCTAAGAGGGTACTTACACCATCATATATGAACTCGGTGCCTTTATCCTTTTCCCATGCTACTGTTTTTGAAGTCAATTTGTCTGTCATTGCTATGGGAAAACAAAAGAAAATTAAAAAACATTCTGAACTAATACAGAAACATGCTATCTGCAAACATAAAACATAAAGAAAAAGACATTCTACACTAAACAAACACCCGGATAAAGAAAAACAAAGCTGTGTTAGTAATAACATCACTGAGCCATGCTGATATTAACCAAGACAACAAATACAACTTACGATTAAGGTCTAAAAGTACCTGGAATTTTGTTCACCAAGACACGGGCTTTCTCAGCTCGCTTAAGATTTAAATGAGTACCTCTACCAGCGTTGTATCGGTTTTCATCCTAGAAGAAACAAGTGTACAACAACATTAATAAACTGTGCGATGATAAATATGGAGTTGGGATCCATTTACATTGTTCAATAACATAAACATTGAATTTCACCACCAGTCCAACCGTCTAAATACACCATGCATTGTTAATGATAAGGGTCCAAAACTTGATGTAAGTTACTGAAACAAAGATATGAAGCAACATTAAGAAGAAATAAAAAACTAACTCTGCTGTACTCCTCCAGCCAAGACTCTTCGTCACATGCTGATAACCACTTCTCAACATTTTCAAGTATTTCTATTCTGCTAAAAGCTTGCTCTTTGACTTGGGAAATCTGAAGCTCAATTTGTTCAAGCACGCAAGCAGGGTCTACAGATCCTGCATGAGAAAGGAAGATGATTGCCAGACTCAATAGGAGTTTAAAGAAGAAAGAAAGAATGGCACTCATCCAGTGGTATATCTCTTGGACATTACCAGACTCAATAGCATTTTCGATCGCAGCATCAAGTTCTTGAACCAAATGAGTCTTTCTACAAATCTCCTCTAGCTCTGCTCTTTTTTTCCAAACAAGCTCTTTCATTTTGCTCGATTTTAAGTCCTCTAATCTAGATACTTCTGCTTCCACCTGCATGAAATTATTACTTTTCATGGAATTTTCAACAACATAAACAATGAGAATTTCTCCTTCTTTTCTACAGTAGCTTATAACTCACATGATTAATGAAGTCTTCAGACAAGGTTTTTGGTTCAGTTACTTCATGTTCTGAAGCTGCTATGTTACATGTAACATTCTGAAACACCTGTTGCTCTTCAATAGGTGTATCCATCAAATTCCAGAGTTCCAATAATGATGTTGCTAGATCTTGAAGCTGCCAGATCATAATCAATTTATAAGTTTCAACCAGAGAAAAATAAAATCATTAAATGAAATTATAAAACGAAGTTATGTTCCATACCTTTTGCATTCTCTGCAATTTCACTCCTCGCAGTTCTTGTATAGCTAAAGCCAATTGGCTTATGGTATCATTATTAACACTCCTGGATCCTTCCGAATTTCCTAAACTACGATGGACTTCGCTGACTGTCTGCTTAAAGTCTAAACCAAGTACTGAACAGAGAGAACTTAAAGTGTGCAGGTTGTCTTGGACCTTCTTGAGACGATCACTCTGCATTATTAAAAATAAAATACTATCACTCAGTAATAAAGAGCAACAAGTATGATATTTTGGGTTCATAAAACCATAAAGCTCATTGAACGATAATACACACACAGAAAAAGAAAAAGGAAGAGAGAGTGAGAAGGGCAAGGAATTAACCTTCTCCTTTTGAAGTGTATGAAGTTGTCTGTGCAATTCTTCAAGTTTCCTCAATGACAAATTGGTTTCATCTACAACGAATGGGACGTTTTCTCTTGGACCAGAAATCTCGTTTGATATACTTTGAATCTGCTCTTGAACTTCTTTGAATTGATTTCTACGCTCATACTTTCGTTTTTGCATTTCCTCCAGCTCCGGGAGAATCATTGCTAGCTCTTCCTTCAAGCTTCTAGCCTTTTGACCAGACTATAAAAATGAGAGACATGAATGAACAAATAATCTTTGGTACATAGTAATCACCGAAAACAGTTTAGACACAAATTTGTGTATAAACTTTTATTAATGCTAGGAATATTACATAATCATTCCAAATTACTGTCACACAAATATGACATTAAACACTGTTGTATTAAACTTAAACTATTTTCTCCATCAAGCAGTATAGATACATACATGCTGTAAAACAGTAATCAAGAAACTAGCAATACACAAAATATCCGACCTGCCTACTATGTACAGGTCGCTCTCCCATTTCTGAACAGATAGCTGTAAGTTCTGCCTCGGAATCAGCAATTTCTTGCCTAAGTTGAGCTCTAGAGCAATTAGCTTTATCTACCTTTCTTCTGTATACTTCTAGACACTCTTGTTCAAGCTCATACAACATCCTATCTTTTTCGGACTCAGACTCCCCAACTTCATGCCATATTATCTAGTTTCGAAAAATAAACGAAGACAAACAATAAGAATTTCTCCACAGTTTACCAGATATTCATTGAAATTGCAGAAAAAGTTGGTTTGTACCTGAAGTTCTTGAAGAAGTGATCCACATGTAGTTTCAGCTTGCGGAAGAGGATGATCATTATGAGGTTTATGCATTTTGGAGCACCTTTATCAACTAAAAAAGAAAATTCTCTTATTCCCCATAAAAACAATCAAAGAAAGTGAATAGAACTTGATGCATATCACATATATTAATAACTCAAACAAATCAAGTGTTAGTTATCAAAGGGGAATCAAATCTACTTCCATTATGGAATTAGTTATCAAAAAAAATCGTAGTAACTAAAAGCATGGATGCCATTTAAATATTATTGACTAAAAATCACATTAAATAACAGTACAATCATATTTTGGTCGGGTTTCGATGAAAATGGTTGCTGCCACAAGAAATCATAGTAAAAGGACCATTTATGTTGAAGTCAAAAGTCGATAGTCCTATCTCACCATCTGGTTAAGTCTCAAATGACGAATTGTTAGAATTAAAGCATTTACTAAACAAACAATCACTACTCACAAGCAAAACACCAACAAAAAAAGTTCATTCAAAATTCCACATAACTCCTGGTGATTGATCTCAATGTTTCTCTTTTTCACTAAAATTTTGATTTCTTTGTTTATTAATCAAAAGCTAAGGTGAGTTAGTCCTCATAGCGCATCAGGGTCAGGGAAAAGTCTCAAGACTCAAAGAACACTTACAAAAGAATTTATATATTACACACCAACAAGGCTCTCACAAGTCAAAACGGAATTGAGATTAAAACCCATATTCTTGTGAGATATTAACCAAACCTTTTCCAACAAGACCAACCTTTGTTTGTTGAAATTTGATTTTTAATACAGAACAGTTGTGTCATTTGGTCCATGTAATGATCTCTGAAGCACTGACATAGACACCGACACCTAACACGGGTAAAAATTTAAAAAAATTAATTCAATGAACGTGATCACATGTGTCATGTCGGTGTCTTGACAGGCCAGAAGTGTCGGTGCTACAGAGCCATTTTTCCTAATAATGGGTGCAAGACAATTTTTCTTAATCCAATGGAAAAAATTATAAAGATAACCAAACACAAAGAAAATTAAAATTAAACCCATAAATTCATTCATAACTAAGTATCCAAATGTAAAAAAAAAAAAAGTAACCAAATGCATGCAGAATATGAATATAAAAAACAAGAAACCTAAACAGAAATAAAAAATGAAGAACACAGAAACTGCATTATGAATATATATATATATATATATATATATATATATATATATATATGCGCGCTAAATTTACGACGATATTCTTTCTTTTTCTTCTTTGAAAGAAATATTTTGAAACTGAATTAGAAACTTTGGTGTTAGAGTTTTTGGTTGCATTGCTCATAAACGAAAAAAAGAAGGAAAGATGAGAAAGTTACCAAGTTTATTGAATGGCTTTTTTCTCAAGAAAATGAGAATAGGGTTTTCCAGGAAAATGCTGGTTTCTGAATTTTGTTGAGAGAGAGAGAGAGAGAGTTTCTTTGTTTGGACGGAAGAGAGAAAAGACGGAGACGTTTTAAGAAATGGAATGGAACCGTTGAAGAACTTGGGTTTTATTTATTTATTTCGATAATTTTTGGCAAAATTACATTCGTCATTTCACTTAATTTCAGATAATAATTTAATGTTTTTTCTCTTTTGATCATGTTATCTTTGTCTTTTTTATTCGCTTGCATTTGAATTTCCATGTATCAAATCAAAAATTTATATGAAAACATAAAATCTCGTATTGAAATAAAATTATAGATGTGAATCTTGAAAATTCATACGCAAATTGATCAAAAGAACGAAAACAATATGGAAAAAAAAAATCATTGCTTGAAATTATGTTAAGGGGCAAAAATGTAATTTTTCCATGATTTTATATTTTGGAAATTTTAATTTTGTTTTTTTTTATGGACAAAGGAAAATGTTTTTGATTTTTTTTGCTAATATGCTAACCCATTACATGTATTCAAAAAAAAAAAATATGCTAAGTCATTACATGTATCTAAAGTGTTTTTTGCCGGCTTGTTATAAAGTTTTCATGTTAAAATTAATAAATTCATTTTGAGCGAATATTATGATGGTCTCAAAGTAAAATTTACATAGATGATTTTTTCATTTTCAACTTGACCAATTAGAATCAAATTCAGTCTAATTTTTAAACTTTAGTCTCCTAAGTTTCAATTGATTGATTTTGATACTTCAAGTTTCACAGTTTGTTCGATTTTGTCCTTCCAAATTTATTAGCTCGATTTTAACCCTTCAAATTTATCCCTTTTTAATTTGTTAGTCCTCCATTAATATTTTGGGTGAAAAACACTGATATGACATTTTGTTTACAAGCATTTGATTCTAATTGGTCAAGTTGAAAATAAAAAAATTAATTTAAAAAATAAAATAAAAACAATAAATAGTGTAACAAAAAGAATACGACTAGAAGAAGACGGCGAGAAGAAATAAGAAGACAGATAAACCGTCATTTAAAAAACGACTATAATTTTCTCTATCAATTTATAATTAAAAAAATAAATTATATATTAAATTTGAAAAAGAAAAAAACTATACTACATTAAAAATAGTGAAGAAAATGAAATTCTGGCAGGTACTGAATCAGAACCGTAAAACAGAGTACTAAAAAACGCAAAACAGAGTACTTAAACACAGGTTCAGAAGCAGCAAAATAAATGACAGAAAATAAAGAAACACAGTTATTTGTTAACCCAGTTCGGTGCAAACTTCACCTACATCTGGATGATACCAATCTAGGAAGGAAATCCACTAAGTAGTATTAATTCAAAGACTCTAGACACAGCCCCCTGTTTTTCCAGCCTTATCACTTAATCACTACCCGTATAGACTTCTATCTAGGAACTCCTAGATATAAGAACCCACTTACTTCCCAATAAAGTAATCACAGCTCAGTGATTATCAGACACTTAAAACAAATCAAGTACGAAGACACTCTTCAAAACAACAAAGTCACTTGTGCTTAAAAGCTTTAAGTGAATTACAACTCAAAAACAACCAACTCTAAGTGGTGCACAGAAAAACAGAGCAACGGCTCACAGACTCAAAAACACTAAGACTCTTTTACTGACAACTTCTAGTTTTTGATATTAATTCTTCAATAGCAACGCCTTCTATTTATAATCTTCAGCAGCGCATAATTCTTGAACCAAATCTTCAAAGATATGTTTCCAGAATTCTTTTAGAAGCAAATAGAAAATCACATAATATTCACAAATATATTTTCCAAAGATTTCCTTGAAAATATATTCACAAATAATCGAATCAAATCTTCAGAACATATCTTGCGCAAAAAATACTTCCTTCAAGAAATGAAGTTTTGGATAAATCTTCAATTAAATCTTCAAAAGATATTGTGAGAGATTTAACAGAATTCAGACGCAGAAACCAGCTTCTGAAATGCAGCTTCTGAAGGTCAACAAAAGTCAACGTCTGAACAGCAGCTTCTGAAGGTCAACAAAAGTCAACGTCTGAACAGTGCGTCTGATGACCAGTTCACCATCTGATGAACAGTTCAGCGTCTGATGACCAGTTCACCATCTGATGAACAATTCAGCGTCTGATGAATAGTACCAGCGTCTGAAGACCTTCGCAGAGCAAAGTTATCAGCTTCTGAAGTACTATAGCTTCTGAAGATGCACAAAATGAGATATTCAGCTACTGAAGACGCATTGCTTGCACATTTTGATTTTACCAAACATGTAGCCAACCTTCAAATATCCAACAGAAAATTAAGAAACAAATAAATAGTTTAAAATTTAATAAAAAATAATATTTTAAAAAATAAAATATATAATATATAATAAAAAATGAATATATATACACACACTCCTTCTAAAAAATAACTAGGTGTATTCTAGCAAATGCTTGTAGGAGTTGCTAACTTACACCCACTTAATTTTTAGAAGGAGTGTTATAGCAACATGCACCTCAAGATGTATTTAACCACTTTTTAGTTATATCTTTGCTAAAATACTTCTTCTAAAAAACAAGTGGGTGTATTCAAGCAAATCTCATTTATACACACATAATTTTAAAAAATTATAATGATGTATTTTTTAGGGGAAACAAAACATGATTCTTTTGGTATATCTATGCCGGCACATAACAATTTTTTAATTGAAAAAAATACTAATGTGTTAGTAGCATGCATACATAATAAACAAAATAGTATAAATTAAATAATGTTTCGAAAAAGCAATTTATTGAAACCAATTATGTTAAAATTAATTTGGAAATTAATTAATACTAAAGTCACGTCTTCATTTTTTAGTAGAAATGTCAAGAGTGACTTGCAAATGCAAAAGGGGATAAACTTGGCTGCTAAAGTCGAGCAATTGAAATTTCAGAGGATAAAATCGAACAGTTACAAATTATGGGACCAAAAATACATTTAAATCTAATTTATATGGTTAACGTTGTTTAAAAACACGACCATTTCCACTAAATGACCAATGAATATATTTGTATTTTACAACTCATTTTTTTCGATAAATTTTACAACTCATTAATCATATCCACTGAACATAATTAACAACGATTTTAAAAGTTTATCAACTATGATTTTTAGGTAGTCAAATATAGATAAATTCACTATAATCATCGTAATTATTATTGGTAAAGGTTTACTTCTCATATTTTTTGTAACCTGGTTTCGCGCCCGTACGCGGGTTCGTTGGGTTGCGTCTGTGATTAGTGGATTTTTGTTATTGTAGATTATGATAGATCCATTAGGTCTGCTTTATATCGTTGTATCCTCATTTGGGTTGTACTTGAGTCAGGTTTAATGTCCCCTTAGTCTTTGTATCTCTCTCTTTTTATTTATTTTAATTTTCCTTTTGACTAAAAAAAAATCGTAATTATGTTCAAACATACATTTCTTTAACAAAATGTTCAAACATACATGATTTTGATATTTTTTATATATACATGAGTTCTATTAACCACAATAATTTTTTTTAGTTTTACGTAGATTCTCTCTATTAAAAGTAATCATATTCAAGACATTGTCAAACAATGAGTGAAGACAATTCAAATATACACCGAAATTTATGGATAACAACATTCAAAATCACATTATGTGAATATTTAATAAGTATCAATACCTTATATATATATATATATATATATATATATATATATATATATATATATTATAATACCTTCTTATAATACCTCCGTCCCTGATTATAAGAATCTTTTGAGAAATTTTTTTGTCCCTTTTTATAAGACCCCTATGGTATTTTTAATTAGTTTAATGATTTCATTACCAACATACCCTTATTTATTTTGCATCTTTTTCTTCAATCAACAATAAATACTATGTTGAAAACATAAACTAACTTTCTCTCTCTTAAGGATAAAATTGTAAAAACAATAGTAATTATATACAAATTTAATACTATCAGCTTTCTTAATTCCCGTGATTTTGGCAAAATGATCTTATATTTAGGGACGGATGTAGTATTTGTTAGTCATATTATTAACACAATTAAATATCCAATTTATTGAATCTTATTGCCCCTTTTTGTGTTAAAATAACACAAATAAAAAAAATGATCGGCAGTTCTAGAGGAAAAATAAGTGGGATACTTTAGCTCTTACCTCCTCTTCAATACAAAATGTCTTTTTCTATGTTGACTTAGATGTGTCTATTACAACATAGTTTTGCAAATATTCTCTTTTTTTAGTTTTGAATTAAATTTTATTCATTTTTTTTAGGAGCCAATTAGACAAAGTGACATGACCCCTCACAAAAAAGGGACAAACTAGTTCTTTTATTGCCAATTAAATTTTGCAACTTTTAATCCAACATGTGTAACGTTTTAAGCAACTACTTTAGTCCCTAGCAAACATTAAAAAAAAAAGACATTTTCGATCCTTCACAAGACTAGGAGACAATATTGTTAGTGATATGTTATGATTCTTGTGCATGTTGAAACTTTACAAAAACAACATTATCACACGTTTGTGATTCAAGCGTGATGAAAAGTTTGCCATCTAATTATTAGCTAAAAAAATAAAAAAAAAGTTTGCGATCTCAAATCATTTTTCTTCTAGACTAGATTGAAGGGACTAAGTAACTCAACCGGTTTGAGTAGAAGAGTCAAGATGGAGGGTTATATAACAATCAACATCAATATTAACACAGTAACATTTATCATTAAAAAAATCATAAATACTTTAATAAAGGCAGCAACAACAATTGTTTTAGGTCCTTTCCATTGAGAAGTCTATGCTTTCGGAAAAGAATAAACTATTTTTTTTTAAGAAACTAAAATGAAATATCAGAGCAAAACTGAATCATGAAGATATGAATGAAAGGAAGAGAAAAATGTATTCTGATTAATTAGTTAGAAAAGTACAAGAGGTAAGCTTATATAGCATACACATGTGCCAGCTCATTCTAACTAACTAAATCTAAATGAAATTACACTTAAATTGTAATGTGTGTGTCATGTGTCTCTTCTTCAGTCATTATTGCTGATACCCCCTCGCAAGCTGGAGGTTGGTAGATGTCTACCATCCCAAGCTTGGTGATACAGTCATGAAATTGTTTTGGTCCTGCAGCCTTAGTGAAAACATCAGCAGTTTGATGTTGAGAAGTAATGGGAAGTAAGTGCATCACTCCTGCCTGAAGCTTTTCACGAACTAAATGACAGTCAATGTCAAGGTGTTTGGTACGCTCATGGAACACAGGATTGGCAGAGATGTGTAAGGCACTTTGGTTGTCACAGTACAGCACAGGCAGCTTAGAAGGAGCTTGCTTTAAATCATGAAGTAGAAAGCACATCCACTGCAGTTCTCTTGTAGCTGAGGCCAGGGCTCTATATTCTGCTTCTGCAGAAGAACATGAGATTGTTTGTTGTTTCTTGGACTTCCAAGACACCATTGAGTTTCCTATAAAGAAACAATAGCCAAATATGGATCTACGAGTGTCCACACATCCTCCCCAATCTGCGTCACTAAAGCCAAGTAACTGCAAATCAGAAGAATGAGGAAAGAACAGACCACGACCAGGTGAACGTTTGAGGTATCTAAGGACGCGTAGTGCTGCTCTATGATGTAATTCAGTTGGTGCAGCCATGAATTGGCTCAATTGCTGAGTTGCAAAAGCTATGTCAGGGCGTGTAGTTGTTAAGTATAACAAACGACCGCCTTCTATATCCAGTGATTTTAGAATAAGGTGTACTATTATCCTGGTAAAGACGAATGGATGGATCAAGAGGCGTGTTAACTGGTTTACATCCAGTGAGACCTGAGTCTTCAAGCAATTCAAGACAATACTTGCGTTGACAGAGTGAAATTCCTTTGGAGGACCGTGCCACTTCAAGCCCCAAAAAGAATTTGAGCTTTCCTAAGTTCTTAATGCGAAAAGTATTGTCCAAGTCTCTCTTAAGTTCATCAAATACCTCTAAAGATGTTCCAGCTAGGATAATATCATCCACATACACTAGCAGCACAGTAAAAGAAGTAGAAGTAGACTTAGTGAACAAAGTGTGATCAGAGGCAGCTTGGGTGAATCCATGAGCATATAAAAACTGAGTTAATTTATCAAACCACTGACGGCTTGCTTGCTTCAGACCATATAAGGATTTGAGCAATTTGCAAACCTGGCCAGGCTTAGGAGAGAGAACTCCCTGTGGAACTCTCATATACACAGCTTCGTGCAAATCTCCATGGAAAAATGCATTATTAACATCCAGTTGGTGAAGGTGCCATCCATGAATAGAAGCCAAGGCCAATAATACTCTGACTGTGGATAATTTTGCCACAAGTGAGAAAGTTTCAAAATAGTCCAGTCCCTCTATTTGATTAAATCCTTGTGCAACAAGTCTGGCCTTGAATCTCTCTACACTCCCATCTGCATGTCTTTTGATTTTGTAAACCCACTTGCTACCAATTGTTGTTGCATCAGGAGGTAGATCAACAAATTCCCATGTATGATTAGCATTTAAGGCTTCAATCTCTGTGTTCATAGCAGCAACCCATCTAGGATCCTTGTTAGCAATATGAAAACCTGTTGGCTCAGTCTCATGGAGGATAGATAAAGCATAAGCTTGATGAGAAGGAGATAAGCTTGAATAATTGAGACACTTATTCATGGGGTAACTGCAATGTGTTGTGTTGCAGACATAGTCCTCTAAATGTTTTGGTGACTTGATATGCCTGCTGGATCTCCTAGGCTCTTCATTTAGAGGAGGTGCAGACAATATGTTTCCTACAGCTTGATCTTCAGCAGCTGAATCAGGGACAGATTCAGAACCTGCTGTATCTTCATCAACATCAGTGACAGGAGCAGAAGCTTGTTTTTCAGAAGGTGTTACAAAGCTTTGCCTATTATCTAGATAAATGTGGGTATTTGGGACAGAACTGACTGTAGAAGAATGAAATGGAAATTCTAAATCAAAGAATTTCACATTTCTAGAAATAGTAATCTCAGATGTATGAACATCTAGCAAGGTAAAACCTTTAAAACCTGTCTTGTAGCCTAAAAAGGCACATTTCCTTGCTCTAGCATCAAACTTGTGCCTGTTGTTAGGTAAGGTAGAAGCATAACACAAACAGCCAAACACTTTCAGCTGACTCAAATCAGGTACTGTACCATATAAAGTTTCATAAGAGGATTTATTATGTAAGACTTTTGTAGGTATTCTATTGATCAAATACACTGCATGTTGTACAGCATAAGACCAATATCTCTTTGGTAACTTTGATTGAAACATAAGGGCTCTACTTATGTTAAGTATGTGTTGATGCGTTCTCTCCACTCTACCATTTTGCTGTGGAGTATACACACAACTTCTTTGATGTAATATACCTTTTGCTTCATAAAATTCCTTCAACATAAATTCTGGCCCATTATCACTTCTAATGGTTTTCACTTTCTTTTCAAACTGGGTTTCTACCATAGCAATAAAACTCTTAACCTTCTGTGCTACTTCTGACTTATTTTTCACCATAACTATCCATATATGCCTTGTACAATCATCTAGAATAGTTAAGAAATATCTAAATCCATGCACAGAAGCAGTACTAAATGGACCCCAAATATCAAAATGCACCAAATCAAACACAGCTTTGGCATTTTTATTGCTTATAGGAAAAGGTAAAACTTTTTGTCTACACATTTGACAAACATCACAAGCAGTATGAGGACTAACAGTCACATAACTGTACATTTTACTTATGCACTGCATTCTATCATGAGAAAGGTGTCCAAGTCTGAGATGCCACAACACTCCAGAAGGCACAGCATTCTCAGCTTGTTCATGTAATCCTGCAATACTAGATACTAGACCATCTTTATTCTTTTCTTCTCTCTTCAAGTAATAGAGTCCATCCTTCTCTTTAGCTAAACCAATCCTCCTCAAATGCTTCTTTTCCTGTATTATGCACATATCAGCTTCAAAACTCAAACAACAGTTTTGTTCCTTGCATAATTTTGATACAGAGATTAAATTTACAGCAAATTCTGGAAGATACAGAACATTATCTATGCACAAATCATCAGATAATCTGACTTGTCATGTATATTTGGCCTCTACTGTGCTTCCATTAGGCAAATTTATATTGATAGGTTCAATTTTATTGTGACTAATGAACCAATTCACATTATGACAGGTGTGATGGGTTGCTCCTGTATCTACAATCCATCATGTATCACTATGCTTACTATTCAGATGAGCAACATTACCTCCATGATATGTGGAAGAAGAGCTACCTTTCACAACATTGGCTGAATACTTTGCATCTGTATTACTCTTCTCAAGCAGTGCCATTAAACTCTGATATTGGTCCTTTGTCAGGTTCATTATTGCATTGTCATCATTCTTAACAGAAGAGTTTTCAAGGACCTATTCTCAGAATCCTCTCCATCAATCATATTGGCATAAGAGTTTCCACCTCTTCCAAAATTTGGTGGATAACCATGCTTTTTATAGCAAGTTTCAATTGTATGTCCCATTTTTCCACAAAATGTACACTGCCTTCCATTACCTCTTCCCCTTCCCTGAACAAAATTACCTCCTCTTCCTCTTCCATAAGGACCATTACCAAACTGCTTCTGTCCATCAACAGCATTAACTAGTCCTGCATTTTCTTCAATAGGAGTAGTAGGTACATTGATCACACCATACTGCAGCTTTCTTTCTTGTTGCATAACCATAGAAAACACTCTATTTATGGGAGGCATAGGATCCATCAGCAAAACTTGAGAAGCAACACTCTGATATTCTTCATTCAATCCAATCAGAAACCGTATAATCCTGTCTTCAGACCTAAACTCTTTAGCATTTCTCATAGCAAGGCATGTGCAAGGAATAGGACAATTACACTGTGGCATGGGTCTGTATTGATCTAACTCTTCCCACAAGCCTCTCAGTTCAGTAAAATAATCTGTAATTTTGTGATCACCTTGCTTCAAATTTGCAATTTCCTGATACAGTTGTGCTACTCTGATACGATCTCCCCTCATAAACCGATCCTTAAGATCATTCCACATATCTACTGCATTTTCTATGAATACTACACTTTGAGCAATTGAAGGCGAAATTGAGTTGATAATCCAAGTATGAACAAGATTATTGCACCTTTCCCATGCTACACGATTCAAATCATCTTCATCCGGAATTGGAATTGAACCATCAACAAACTTGAATTTGTTTTTCATTGCCAAAGCTCTGCGCATCTTCATCGACCAAGCATGATAATTGTCACCAGATAACTGCGGTGTTACACTCACAGTAGATGAATTCTCTGAGGGATGAACAAAATACGGATCAAGACTTTGATCTTGAATCTGAGAATTATTGTTTCGCACCATGATTACACTATTCTTGAACAAGATTAACCAGGAAAGAGGAAACGAACGCTGAATCAAATCAAAAACCTCGAAAATCAAGAACGAACGAAATCGAACAAGAAACAAACGAAATTGAACAAGAAACGAACGAAATCGAACAAGAATGAAACGATTACAAGTTGAGACGATAACGAATCAAACTCAATCAACAACCAGAAAAGAAAATCACATTCAATCTCTTGCGTAGCGGAAGCAGAGCAGGTTCGAACCTGCTCTGATACCATCAGAGCAAAACTGAATCATGAAGATATGAATGAAAGGAAGAGAAAAATGTATTCTGATTAATTAGTTAGAAAAGTACAAGAGGTAAGCTTATATAGCATACACATGTGCCAGCTCATTCTAACTAACTAAATCTAAATGAAATTACACTTAAATTGTAATGTGTGTGTCATGTGTCTCTTCTTCAGTCATTATTGCTGATAAAATATATTAACCAAAACTTAGTCTCTCAAGCACAAGGAGTATCAAAGAAGAACTAAGGTAGAAGAAATATTTGTTACATCATGTTAACAATGAAAAAAAAAGTGATATAGTGCAGGCACGCTTAAAATAAAGAAACTAAAATAAATTAAGTGATAACTCTCAAACATAAAAGGGGATTAAGCCACCACATGTGATAATTAAAAGCAAAATTAGAATGATTTGCCTACAACCACGTGAAGGACTGAAGCTTAATTTTATCTATACGTTGAATGATTGAATTCCCCTTTTGTTGAAAAACTCTAGCATTCCTGTCACGCCAGATAATTTAAACGCAAGAAAGCCAAATTAAATAAAAAGCAGAATAAATATTTTTTGAGAAGCCACCTAACAATCGGAAAAGAAGCAAGTAATCCTTTACTCGAGCTGGTTTAGCTGAAACCACTCCGAGCCAATTATAAATTTCATACCAAATTTGTCCAAAGAATAAACTATCTTAATATATAAATTTAAATCAATTATTGCAACTAAAGTGTTCCTTTGTAATATAACTTTAAGAATTTGGTCTATGACTTTAGATTCGAATTTCGGAGGTCTCAGGTTCATGCCACCTAGTGTTCTTGAATAAGGTAATGTAAATATATTTGTAACTATTTTTTGAGCCCTAAATTTTTTCTTGCCTTAAAATGAGGCATCATCTCCTCATCCTAAATTTTTCTCATAAAAAACAAAATTGTTTCTTTGTAATTGTTGGCATGGATCACGTAACACACCCCGACTTTATTTTAATAAATAAAAAGGAATTATTAATCACATAAGTGCTACATTTACTCAACAGTTCACCAGTTTAGAAACACTTAGAAATTTTTTTTGAAAAAACCAACACGATTCAACTCCATATTGTGTTTTTTTTCACCTTCAAACATTTCCTCCAAACTCCGTTTTCGACCCCAAACTCACCAAATTCATCCCTAAACATCTCCCTAAGTTACCCTATCATTCAAACACTAATTTTCACTCATTCATTCTAATTACATCGTTCCTCACATGATTAAATTATCTATTCAATTACTTAACCGATTATCTCATAATTTTAAACTCCTCTTCTCAATCTGAGCCACGTCAAATATTTCTCACTAGAATATTTCATCACCATTACACTCCATAATTTCTATAATAACAACCAAAGATGAAATGATTGATTTTTGCACATCACGACAAACTCGACGGCGGCACTGAAACCTAACGATTTGATATGTTAGAGTCTCCTCCAATGAAATATAGGAACTATGCAACCACCAAATATAAATGATTGAAATTGAAGAATGATATCAGTAGAATCCAGGGAGTTTTGGCTGCATATATGTATGGCTCAGAACGAATGAAATAATAGATGGCAGATTTTGTAAAAGAAAAATGATATTTGAACAATTATTTTTTGACAACTTTTGTTACAACTTTCTCCTTTATATTCATATTTTGTTTTTACTTTCTATCTCAATATATTTAGGTTGTCTCACTAGTTGTAAACAAAAATAGTTATTTAAATACTATGAAAGAATTCCAAAAAAAATATATTCATACAACTTTTTAAAGTACTACTCGTACACACTTGCGACACTTAACTAGTATGATAAAATTATTTTTATATTTTAACTATATAGTACTATTAGTTATTAAAAATGAATAAATTTTATCTAGAGTATATTTGGCATAAAACAACGAATAAAACTCTAAAACGTATTTCTTTAAGATCATAATAATTAAGACAATATATATAAATATAAAAATCACCTCAAAGGAAATATATTACTATATGAAAATTATGGGGCGTTACATAACATATCACATTATCCCTTAATTTGGGAACATGGCATGTGTGTCTAGCGTGCCAATGGACTAGACTGACATGTTTACGTAAAAGGGAAAGTTTAATTATGAAGTTTATTTTTCTTGACGACTAAACATTGTCGGGGACCAAACTAAAACATGAATTTATTCTTTGAAAATGGTATTGGTTTTTTTAGTGTTAATCCTCTTATTTTCAATGGAGTAAGGTTTTAATAATACAGAGTTCAGAGTTCGACTGTAAGATAAGTATAACCTGACAAAAAATTGTTTTACTCAGAAATCGAACTCGAGTTCTCCTGAACGGTTCATTCATTGGTGGAGCTCATTAAACACATGAGCTCAATTACTTGGTTAATTTTCCTTCTCTTCTTTAGTCCATAAATGAATGTCTATATGTTCAAAACTAAGTCTTGAGAAAACTAATCAAACGTTTTTAAAATGAAGGTTTAAACGTTACACATCTACATATGTCATAATTTCCAATTGCATGACAAATCATAAGCTTATATACTTTATGAACTTCAAATTCAACAATCTGAGTGGTTAATTTTGAATTCTATAAAAAGCTTTTAATTTATGTAAATGGTAGTAAAGTTTAAAATCTGATATCATTTTATCATGTCCATGTAGGTGTTGATGGCTGTGAGATCCAATTAAAGAGTAACTCTTGTTATATAATATAGTTTCTCCATTCAACCAGTTTCAATCATATCAAATTTCACCAAACCAACCATCAAATTAAAAGATTTTATTCTCAAGCAACAAAGAAACAGAAGTACAAGAAAGAAACAATCCTCATTAAATTCAGTTTATGCAAATTCTATAGAATTCAAATGTATATATAGAGTTGAAATTTTGTATTCTAGACTATGAAAAACATCATCATAATGCTCCTGTTACTATAATAGTTTAGCTAGACTATATCAGGAGGAGTTTAGAATACACAATTCTTACATGTATATGCGATATATTCACGTACTACATAATCCGGTAATTATGATTTACGATCTCTTCGGCACAATTTTTTCTAAGAAAACACACACCACGGTTTTGGAGATTCTGCATTCCCATTGATTAGAATGTTGGCATTCCAATTTCAAAACACAGGCTTCAAAATCTCAATGCATTTTACATATGAGTGTAGAGATGCTTGCATATCAACAATCCATTAAACTTTTCATCTTCATTACTGCAAGATCTGTTTGAACCAAATTTAACACCAAAAATATCAGCTACAAGAAATATCTATGCTTATAATCAGAGGAGAAAATTTAACACCAAAAATAACAATACCAAGTTTCTATTAAAGTGTGTTTATCATCATAAAATGTTTATGGTTATTTACTTACAATTTCGAATAAATGTTTATGGGACTTAAAATCCAAACTTAAGCCTAATCGGATTAAATTCCAGCTTTTGGGAGTTTCTCAATAAATGTTTATGCTTATTTACTTACAATTTCGAATAAGTCCTTTTAAGGTTAGATATGTTTTTCGAGAAATTAAATGAGAAAGTTACTGAAAAATTCAGATGCAGAAGTTAATTTCAACTTATATGATAAGCTATTGTTCAAAAAGTCATGGTTATTTTAATATTCTTTCAATAGTAATCAATGCAAGGCCATATTTAAAAATTGATGAGTTTATATTCGACAAAGAAATCTTCAGAATCGTTGAACAGATTTCACCTGATTAGGGATACCGAAGATCTTGAAAATTGAGGAATGTGCTAACCATAGTTCTAAATTGTGATCTACAACTGTAACTGTGGCCGCAGTATAAATTATTTTTTAGAGGTCTCTGTAACGGCATCACAACCAAAATTGCAGCCGCAAATTTCAGTAGTATCAAGGTTTGAAGCCGCGACCACAATTTAGAACCATGGAACTGACAACTTATCATACTAATCTTTTAAAAATAATTAAATGCTCGATAATATGCTTCTACCATAAGGGGAAATTCACTAGTCTTACCCTTCCTCAGACAGGCGAGTTGCTGCATAAGTCACCCTCTTGAGCTTAGAAGATGAATGCAGCTTGGCTGTCGAGGAAAAAAAATCTCATGATGTGTTATCGCCTTCGTATTCTCTCTTAATGATTTCAAACACAATCTCATTCCAAGTATCTACAGGTCCTGGCATGCACCAGTGCAAGCAATCCTGTGGTGGTGGCCTTCCATCTCGGCCTCGTTTCGTAATTTTGTTAGGATCAGTGCTCCTATATGGACCAGGATGCCCATCATGCCGGTATTGAAACGCTTCAGTAATATCCATCAATACCATCTTCGATCTATTTGTCTCCTTTTTTGCCGCACGGTTAAAACCTGTAACCTGTTGCTCATACATCGCAGCGAGATATTTATTTTCCACCAATTCACCGGGTGCAAGAGGTTTAACTTTCCCAGTGCATGATCCACCGGTGTTCCATCCTCCACCCTCATAATGATCAGGCGAATAGGAACGCAAAATTGTAAGTCCGGTATAATTCGGATGCGTAACAAGAGCAGTAAGAATTGTTTCAACAGATATACCAAATGCTTCAACGCTGTTGATCTTCGTATGCCGAGACTTGTCCGGCCACCACAATTGTCCTCCAACTATCTCATTGTTTAAGATGTATACAGATTGTTTAGTAAACCAATGACCAGATGAAAGAACAACCACATCAAATGTTGGGAGAAATTCCATGAACATCTCATCAGGGGATTCGAGATAGAGTTTCTCCACACCAGCTGGAGCAAAGTCAAATGGTTCTGAATTGTGTTTGACAAGCCATGACGACCAGATCCGAACAATTGTTACAGATGTTGACTCAAAATAATACCGCTGCATGTTGCGAGTTCCCTGATTTTTCGGTTCCTCTACCTGAAATATCATTTGCAATTAAGCATTTAATTTCTACGAGGCACTGACATGAACACCAGATACTAGACACGACACCGACACCGACACATATGGAACCCTTCTGTTAGTTATGCAAATAAAATTAGTATGGAATGAAAATGACCTGCCAAAGAATACACATCATGGACTCCATCTGGTTTCGAGCAACGGAATCTCCAATAAAAGCCAATGTCTTGCCTCTCATTACCTCCAAAAACTTCTTCGGATCAAATCGCGGGATGTCACACTGAAAAGGCTTCCATCGCCAGTTCTCATAATCCTTATCGGGCCTTCCATTACCCTGACAATTCTGCGTCTGTGTCAATACAGGGCACGACTTGTTTGTGTATAACGGTCCCAATGGACCATATATCCAATTTCCATGGTACAGATCACAACCTACTTGACAATGAAAACAACTATTCAAAAACTGATAAGATATAAAAACTTGCAGAGTAATTTGAAGAAAATCAATGGAGAGAAAAGTGGCAACAGCTATTGTCTATGTGAAATTCTAACCTAACAAGATACAAACACTAAGGATTTATATTTGTTGAGCATATTAAGAAATGCATAACAATGTAAAAGTGATAAAATGAAACTACTGCTAACATCATGGCTGTATTGCATTTTCAAAAGAGAACAAAGTTATAATGATTATACTATAAAATAAGAATGGCAATTAAATGATAATTGAAAACAAGTTTGTGCAAAATGCTATATAAATTACCAGAAACATCACAGGATTCATTATTGACTTATAATCATTGAAGCTACAAAAGTGGTTCCTAAAATAATATTACCCTTCATAATGGAGGAATTGGTAGCTGCAACTGGAATAGGTGCTTTTGAAGCCAAATCAGAAGTTTCTAAGCCATTCACCTCCTTAACCACCTTAGTTACTGGAACAATTTTTGGTGAAGCAGATTCATGGAAGGGTACTTGTGAATTTGAATTATTATCAATTTGTTCTAACTTGCTACTATTATCAGTTGACATACCACTTGAAACTACGGAAGTTTGCAGATCAATGAGTGGTTTATTATCTACTGAACCTAAACTTGAATTCTTGTGAAGATCAACAGAAGTTGTATTGATTTTCTGAGAGACTGATAAACCAGAAGTTTCTGAAAACTCTACACCATTGAAATAACCATGAACAGTTGAACCAATAGGGTATGATAGAAAAAACCATGAAGCAAAAGTTATGAATACTGCTACTACTCCAATTGAAACTATAATCCAAGAAAGTGGTTTCGGATTTGAAGAACCTTTGGGAGATGCAACCCTCCAATTTATGCCTTTCATTTAACCCTTTTAGCTTCAAATTTCACACTAAACTAAACCCTGAAGCACATGAAAACTTTCTAAAATATAGAAACAATCCACTCTCACAGCTTTGTAAAATATAAGCTGGAAACCTACGTAGCATTGACACTTCAAATCAAAGGCGTGTCTGACTCTATGTCAGTGTCAGACACAAACGGGATACTATCACCTGTAGTATCTCTACTAAATACTTACAATCACTTTTATTTTCTCAAATTATTGCCAGCGTCCCTATCGTATCTGATGTCTATGTGTTTGATAAGCTTGAAACAATGAATAGTTCAGTTGTACCAATATCAAATACAAACCTGCAATACCCACCAAAATAGATAAAACATTTAATCAAAGGGTGAATGAATATGATGGATAAACTATATGAACAATAAAGCAAAA
Source organism: Medicago ruthenica (assembly GCA_018208015.1). Lineage (NCBI taxonomy): Eukaryota > Viridiplantae > Streptophyta > Magnoliopsida > Fabales > Fabaceae > Medicago > Medicago ruthenica. Next base: position 17,713,985 of record CM031376.1, read on the forward strand.
AGGCTCATACTTGAACTTTGAAACAAAATTAAAAACTCATAAAGAAACAAAATTAAAAAATCATAAAAAAAAAACAAAAACAAAATTTAGCTTCAAGGTTAAAACCCCACAAGGAAAAAACTCATTTTTCAAATAAAATTGAATTACCCAGAAAGAAAAAGTAATATTAACTTGTGTAACACCGACACTTCAGATCGAAGGCGTGTTAACGTATGTCTGTGTCCGACACCAATGCAATACTACCACTTTTGATTATATACAATCACTTCTATTTTCTAAAATTGTTACCGATATCTACGTGTCAGTGTCTTTGTCGCATCCCTGTTATATCAGTGATCCATAACTTGAAACAACGAGTGATTGAGTCGTACCATATCATATCACCATCAATCGCCAAATACAATTCTGCTATATCCACCAAAACAGATAAAACAAATAATCAAAAAGTGAAACAGATAAAACTATATGATATAAACATCTCAAATATATCAGAGAAATTCACAAATCATACAGTTACAAAATTTCGCTTCAAGATTCACACCCCACAAGGAAAAAACACTTTTTTCAAACAAATCTTACAAAACCCATAAAGGGAAAGTAATAAAAACCAATTTGGGTCATTCAATGAATTCCTCAATCAACATAATATTAAAAAAATAATAAACCTGGATGTTGACAAGCTCTGACTAGAAATGTCTTCTTTTTTTGTGTCAAATGAGTATCCTCTGCGTACAAATGTAAATACTCATATTCGAGTCAGATAAGACTGTAATAACAGATCTTCCTTTTTCTGGAACTTAACAAAACACAACTGTAAATACTAATCTCTCGAGTCAGATATCATCAAAATGATGACAAAGCTCTCCTTTAAGACTGTGTACTATGCTTTCAAGAAAGTGAATGTGTATACAGACTTTAAGAAGTGAATAATGTGGAATTTGAATGACATTTATGATGCATCATGTGGCAGGGAGCAAGATTTGTGATACAGTAACTCTCACTGTAGAAAGTGTGCACGTGAGAGAGTGTGTGGGTGAAGTTCTTGGGATTCATTCCACTTCATTAATGATGAAGAAATTCAAATTTTAAATGAATTGAAAAAGATGAATGAATAAATATTTTTTTAGGAAAATATTTTGTGTAGACCTACTTATAAGAAGTAGAATTCTATTTATTTAGTGAATTTTTTTATTTGAACATATTTATGCTATATATTACCTCCGTCCTTAAATATAAAAGGTTAAAGTGTACTTTTAGCCCCCTAAGTTTCAAAATGTTGCGATTTTGGATCCCTATTAAAAAAAAAATTTGGCCCCCCAAGAATTTGCCCATTTACAATAGTAGTCATTTTGACCAATTTTGACCTAATCAAGCCCATGTGGCAACATGTGTAATTACTTAATTAAAAAAATTAGAAAAGTCACTTAATCATTTTCTTAATTAAATAAATGGAAAAATAAATTAAAAAACTCATTATTTGGTTATTAGAATTCGGCACCATCCATATATTTGCCGGAATCTGAGTATGACTTGCTGGAATTGAACCTGCACTTGATTGCATCAGATAACTCCCCATTTGATGTTGTAATGATGATAAATCTTACTCATTGCCACCACTGCTAGTTCTTCTTTTTCTTCCTCCCATGGATTCTTCTCCACTTGTTTCTGATAAATCCAATGTGGTTGATGAAGAAGGAGCGTTTGCGTTTTCGTTTGCGTTTGAGTTTGTATTTCCATCTCGAACCTCTTGTTTAGCCTGCAACATATTTGTTAGGTTATTTGATTGGAAATTCAAAAGCATTGAAGTGTTGTTGCTGTTGTTATCTGAAGGAGATAAACCAATTCCTGGGAAAAGAGTTCTGCGTTGTTGAAGTGAGAAATTCGGGTTGAAGTAAGAAGATCTTAGCTGAGATGGAACAGACATGGATGAGCATGAGCTACGGAGTGAGATATTGAGAGATGTGAAGTTAACAGGTATAGTTCCAGTACCGGTGGCGGCTATAACAGCTGGTTCTGCTTGTTGGAGGAGCCACTCAATGGTTTCACCATCAGATTTATGGCCAAGTTCGCGTGTAAGTTGGAAAACTCTAGCAGTGCAAAGTGCCGGCGTTCGGATGCGGCGGCCGCGGCCTTCTACTTTGGTATGACGGTCTTTGGTGGAGGTTCTGTTTGGACACCACTTGTGTGACATTAATGTCACGTGACATTGTGACATTGACCAATCCAATTATGACACATAATCAAATTCAACTATTCTCTCTCTCATATTTTTATGTTTAAAAAAATTGTATTACCACGTGTCACAATTGAATTGGGTTCTATTTGGAGGAGGTTTTTTGTTGGCAGGGTCAGAGGTTGTTGGTGCTGATGCTGGGACTAGTTGGTTGGATCAGTTTGAATTTGATGTGCTTGGTTCTGTTGGTGAGAGTGCAGTGTGTGGGATGGAGATTGGTGCAGAAAGACAGTTTTTCCTTTTCAGTTTTTTAATTTATTTTTCAATTTATTTAATTAAGAAAATGTTTACGTGGCTTTTCTAATTTTTTTAATTAAGTAATTACACATGTGGCATGCCACATGGGCGTTGACTAGGTCAAAATTTGTCAAAAACACTACTATTGCAAAGGGGCAAATTCTTGGGGGGCCAAATTTTTCATTTTTTTTAATAGGGGGCCAAAATCGCAACATTTTAAAACTTAGGGGACCAAAATTACACTTTAGCCAAATATAAAATCATTTTGTCAAAATCACGAAATTAAGAAAGTTGGTAGTAGTCTTTCTCTAATTATGAAAGTTAATGACCACTAAAAACAAGATTTTGTCCATCTTAATATTTTGACACTTCAACATATATTTACCTTTTTGTCCCCGTTTGAATTGAGCTTATGAAAAAAAAGTTTATGCAAATAAATAAGTTTTTATATTAATGCATAAGTTTTCACTAAAGAAAATTTTATCTTCATAAGTTATTTTTTCATAAACTACCTTAACAAGCTTATGAATAATAAATAAAAACTTATTTATTTGCATAAGTTGTTTTGCATAAGCTCAATCCAAACAGGCCCTATGTGTCTTTTGTAACAAAAGATCATATTTAACTGAGAGAGAAAATAACTTTCAAAAGATTGATGTGTGTTTGTAACAAAAAAATTCCTTTTATATTGATGTATGTAAACAAACTAAATTATTTTTAAAAAAATGATTTTATTACGATAAACAAACACAAAATAGATTATGATTTTTGTATAAAATTTTTAAAAAATCACTAAGTTATTGAATTTCAATATTATTTTTATTTTAACTAGTGAAAAGACGGACACTCACGTGTCCGTCTTTCTGCTCTTTTAATTGCGCAAACGCGTGTAGATTATCAATGATATTTATAGAAATTTATGTGTAAATTACAAACGATATTATATATACTAGCGAAAAGACGGACACGTGAGTGCCCGTCTTTCCGCTCTTTTTATTGTGCTAACGTTTGAAAATTATGAACTGTGTTTTTTTATGAAATTTTGATTTTGATTAAAAGTAAAAATATAAATGTTTTTTGCTTTCAAGTTATAACGAATCAAACTAACCATGATTATTTATTTTAATGACATCAGCAATAAAACAAAAAAATATAATCCTAAATTCTTTTTTTTAATGATACCAACAACAATTTTTATTATAGAAAAAGTTGTTTAAGGGTATAATTGAGATAATTAAAAAAATAATATACTCATCTAGTTTGTTACACTTTTTAAATGATAAATGAAAAAATTGGGCATATATATACTCAAATCATGTTTGTTACAATTTTATTTTAATATTTGAATTTGCTCTTATCTATTTGTTATATGTGCTATTTGTATTAAAAGTTGAGGGTAATTTGGAAAAGAGAAAAAGATAGCCCAGAAGAGTCAAAATGTAACACCCTAAACTCCGCATACTATTTTTAAATAATAACGCAACAAATATAAATAACATTTCAAGGTGTTATTCTTCATCATTCAAAACAAAATCCAAATCTCCATCATAAAATATAAAGTTGCAGCGGAAAAATCTCAACAACATAAGTTATACATCATATCTCAAAGTGATAACATCCTTAAAAGAACTCAAGGTTCATCAAACACAATCTGATAAATATAAATAAACCCCAACAGTCCTAATCAAAGCATTACTATGTTAGACTCCAGAGAAATGCGGTAAAGAACGAGTCGGCTCCAAAGTCATCATCGGAAAACTCACATCAACTACTCTTCCTTGATCCGCAAGCCTACACCACCAGTGGCATAGGTGGAAACCCACAAAAGGGTGAGAAATATTCAACACAAGGAAAAATACGAACGCATGTATAGTTAAAGAATAAACAAACATGTCAACTATACATTCAACAGATATTCATCATGAATAAGCAGCAAAGCATACTCAGCATATACATATATACATAATCATGTCTTAAGTCAACTATATTTAGGAAACATCCAAGACAATTAAAAACATCAAGACATACACCCTTTGCACATTAGTATAGCAAGTTCATCATTCAACATCGCATATTCAATTAAACACATTTCCACACAACACATAATCACGTTTCACATCTTCAAATAACACATCATCACATAATCACACGTAGTCAAATAAAACGTCATCCACATAGACTCATAGTGATGTATACAATGCGCCTAACTCGACTCTATATGCATGTGGTACCAAGTTTTTGGATATCAGAGGTATGTTTCTGAGTGATCCCACGACATCTTTGGATATCAGAGGTATGTCACTGATTAATCTCACAACATCAAGTACATAATAGTACGATAAGACTGACTATGAATGCATGGATACAAAGTATAGACTAGACAATGCACAACATCATATAGATCATCGTTATATAATCACTTCATCATATAACATATCAACACATCAACCCACCAACGCATCGTTGAATCAATACATCGACACATCTTCTAATCACCACATCTAACATTTAATCACATCAATAATTCAACATTGTCATAATAATCCTCATATAATCAACTCATCTCATTAATCATATCAACATGTAATCACACAATTACATAATCACATCACTTCATCGCATACTCATAACACATCATTTTACATCATCAAGCATACTTCATTAATCACATCATCTTCATTAATCACCTAATAAATTCATAAACCAAATCATAATTCAATTCATATCAAATTACAAGTCCATTAATAATCATTTCAAACACCAAGTTAATTACCACCATTAGCTTAATTAATCACTCCTACAATGCCAAATAATACTCCTACTAATCAAGTTTAGGGGTTTAGTAACTAATCATGCATCTTGGGTACACTTAAAAGGCACAAAAATTGAAGTTTTACACTATAGGAAATGCGCACGGTCGTGTGTCTCAAGTCCGAGAAGTACGCACGGTCCATGCCTCCCAGCCGCACGGTCATGCGTACCACACAGGTAGGGAAAAATGCAATTTTCTGCGTTTTTGCTCGGGGAAAACTCTTTCGACACCATTTTTCGATCCCAAACACACACAAACTCGACCCAAATCATCATACTAATGTTATCCAATCAATCATACATTAATTCCATCATAACCAACTTAATTCTACTCATTTTAGCATGATTAATATAATTCTCATTGTCTCATAAAATTTCACTACAACACAACCTAACATGTTAATTCTAAACTCAACATGGTAATTCTAAACTCAATATGGTAATAACAACATCATCATCAAATTCAATCACAACAACAACATTTCACCAAATCAAATTGTAACAACATCACAACATCAATCTAGCAACAACTTCCATGAACTTCATCAATTTCACATAAAACTTAAGAACACAACAACAACACAATCAATTTATGGATTTAACATCTTAACATCATGGATTTCTCAAATAATCATATACCCATAATCACAACAACATACTAAATCATAATTTCATCATCAATTTATCATTAGAACATGAATTTGTGATTTTCAAATGTAACAAACTCAACAAACCATTTTTATATTTTTCAATGACAACAATAATATAACAAATATAATAAAAATTCTTATCTTTTTTAATAACACGAACAATATAATATTATTATAAAAAAAATTGTTTAAGGGTATAATTGGAATAACAAAAAAGTCAACCCAAAATCTTCCCAAAAGGGGCTATTTTCCTTATATATAATATAGATTCGTAACAAACAAGCCATACGGGGTTTGCTATAACTTTAAAGAACATTGTACTTGTGTGTTATAATTTTTTTAAAAACCAAGTTCAACAAATAAAATCCAAAAACGACTTTAAATAAAAAGAGATTATAGTAACTTTTCAAAAAATATAAGAGAGTGAGAAAATAAGTAAAAAATGAAGATAATTTTGTAACAAAAAAATCTATTTTATACAGTCGTATCCACATGTATGTAGAGTCGTAATAGGCACATTACATTCTCATGAGCCGTGTTTAGTAATGTTTTGGTGTGAGCTTGTGCATTTATGCGGTAAATGTTAATTTTCGATGTGTGGAATAATTATGACTCGAAGTTACAATTTAATTACAATGCGGTATAATTAAGTTGATAACGAAATAATGATGAGGGTATGCTATGATTTATGAATTATGTATGAGTAATAACTAGGCTTTTTGGATTGATGATACTTGATGACTCTTGAGTGTTTCATATATGATTGAAGATTGAGATTAAGATTATGATTGAATATGATTGTGATATGTATGTTGAGTTATGTAATCAGGCTCGTTTGTTTAGATGCATATGTGATGATTGTTTATGTTGCTTGCTTGACATACATGTGTTTATTATTCTCTTATGTTGAGCATATATCTTACCCTCTAGTGGCTTTATTGTCGCCTCATCCGTGGGTTCAACCATTGTAGATGTAGATGTGCATGCTGAGGAGTAGCTTACTTGTAAGTATGTTGAGGATGGTGTTTATCTACTCGAGTTTATCCGCTTTGGAGTCTAGCTTAGGAGCTCTGATTAGGATTTGGGTTTTGCTTATGTTATGCCATGTGATCTTATAATCGAACTTTGTTGAGATAGTATATTGATTTGTATGTTATGACCGAGACATGACATTTGTATAATGTTGATTGTGTTTTTATTCCGCTGCGACATGATTAAGTCGATGAAATTTTTATAGAGTATTTGATATGAGGTGTATGTTGAAGTAGTAAGGCTCTAATGTATGATAAATGCGTGATTTATCTTTATAATTATGATCTCGAGAATTGGGGATTTACATTGAACATGTTTAGGGTCGCATATATAGGTGACGTGCATGATGAAATTTTTACTGTGAAAGTCAAGGAGGAGGTCATTGATTTAAGTTCTGATGATGAAGTAGAAGTTCATGAGGTCTTAGGGCATGACAATGATGATTCTATGGATAACAGTGAGGATGAAATGGATTCAGCAATTGATCACTACCACTTTGAGAAGAAAGTCCCGAAGGCAATGGCGAGAGTAACTCAGTCCCAAGTCATGGTACGTCTTCTATTTTTATAACTTTTACTTGATAACATATTAAAATAGTTAAAATTATACTTTAATAGCCCCCCTTTTTTCCCTGTATTTTTTAGCACTTTCCGAACAGAGTCTCAAGGCATGTCTTACAAGGAGTCACGAAAGATGTCCCCAATGAAGAGACAGTTGAAATTAGACTCAAGGATGTGGGCACCCGCAGATCCTATAAGTGTCGCCTTATTACTTCAAATAGAGTCGAATATGAGAAATACTTAGGACAAGATTGGTACAAATTTGTCAAAGACCGTAAGCTCAAAGAGGGAGATAGACTGATATTTGATTTCAATGATCCTCCCTATGATTTGTATGTTCAGGTTGTTCCCCGAGCTGGTCGTCGTTAAGTCTTGGCTGAAGTGAATGATGTGTGTTTAGAGGGTTGTTTTGGTATTTAACGATGTTCGTAGGCTTGACTGATGGTTTATTAGGATGTCAAACTATTTTGGGACTTCATCTTAGGATCGTTGTCGTATTTGGTACAATATGTTGTTTATGACAATGTTAGTTATTTGCTATTTGTATAATATTCACGAAGGCTACTAATGTAATGACAATTATAACTTCTATCAATATTTATAATGCATATTTTAGGTTGACTGAAATTTTTTCTTTTAGAATCAATTAAAATGTCTATAGTTTAAAAACATAGGTATGCCTCACCTTTTTTTATAAAAAAGTAATGTAATGTAACAGAAAGGGAACTATTTTATTGATTTATATTGGGATCAGGTTTTAGGCTTTGTATACTCACCTACTGTCATACACAAGAAAGCATATACATGCCCTACCTTTTTTAAAAAGTCTTACACCTTGGTATACAATTTTTGTCTTTATATCACACATTACTCTTGGTCCCCACGTTAGCTTTATTTTGGAAGCTTTTTTGCACTTTAATTTACACATCTTAATAATACACTTTACATATTTTACCACTTTGGTGTATGAATGGGAAAGGTTACTAAAAGGAATAAGACACAACATAATTTGTATTTCCCAACATTGTGTCATTTTGTTTGTATCCTCACATGGACTAGAAACACACTCCATCAGTGAGCTTAAGAAAAAACATAGTAAAAGGAACTCACCTTAATGTGAAACTCAAGTATATTCATCACTTCACACATTAAGTCAACCAACAATGGAACTAGACGATGCAAAAATGGCAAGGACGAAGAGAAAACAAGCATTATTGAATAGAGGATGTAAACAAAAACGATTAGACAAAGGTAAGTTATATTTGAAAGTATGTTTTATGAATAGATAAATGGTTGTATTTCTTAATGAGATGCTAAAATCTAAGTTGCAACTATTTTAACATATTCTCAAATAAGAACTCTGTTTGTTAAATAATGTTGCAGAGAATGAAGATTGTGATTATGCTTTAAGATATCAAAGGAAAAAGGTTACAAAGAAGGCAGTGAGGACTCCTCTTTCACCATTAATCAATGGTAATATCCTAAACATGTCATTTAATTTCAACATGTAGAATATAGACTGAAAAACCATAAAATACAATTTGTTAGATACTTTGGTACCATTATGATAATGTACATTGTTTTTAATAATAGGTTTGAATCAACATTGCTCAAGCACAATCGATAACATTGGTTCAAAATCAATTAATGTCATATTGTTGCAAACACCATACATTCCTTCTCAAAGCCCTCTTCAATCATGTGAGAATCTATATACTATCTTAGTCATGTTTATTAAATTAACTATTCTATCAATCATAGTTTGAGTAAGTGAATACTGACAGTTTGTTTGTAATTATGGACAATGGTATCAACTTTAACTAATTCATCTGTTGACAAGAGTTCAACACAAGGATCTTTTCAACCAAGATCCCAACATAGAACTCCATTGTCAATGGTTTCTAATGACGAAGTCGGGCACTCTGAAAGTATGACAGTTCTCTATTTTCAAGTAGATACCTTAGCCGCTATAATTTCAAAAATAGTCAAAATTCATGTTACTAATTAGAGTTTTCATTTGGTTGTTTTCATAAATTATGCACATGCAATATCGCAAGTTATAAACACAGATAAGAGGTCCCAAAAAACCCGAATTGAAAGGAAAAGGAAGTACAAACAACATCTTGTTGATCGATTGGATTTTGATTTATGCTCAAGTGATGTCGGTCAAAGTTCGCAATCATCAACCAAAGGTGATGTTTGTGTATTTCATTTTGGATAAAAAAATTTAATTATGAAGTAGACAAATTTAATTAAATGACCTGTTTAACAGAGGGCACACAAAACATTCAGAATTTGGATTCATTCAAGGCTGATATATATATATATATATATATATATATTGTTGCTGAGACTACAGGTTTGCAATTTTATCCTATACATAGTAGTAGATTTTTCATGCAATTAGTATTTAATGTTGCATACATATGTCAATTATAATATTCATCGATTTACGATATATAATTTTGTCCGACACTTTTGATAGGATGCTTTAATTTGGGCTATCCAGAAATCATGTGTAAATGGTGCAAGGCTCAAGTTTGGATAGAAGAAAGGGCAGAAAAGTCTAAACATGTTGTCAAAAATGATATGTTGATATTCCTCTTATAACTAAGACCCCAAAACTACTGGTATCACTACTTAATGGGACTGAACCAAGAAGTAAGCATTACCAAGAGAACATGAGGGCATATAACAGTATGTTTGCATTTACATCGCTCGATGACAAAGTTTTTTCAAGGATCAACAATGGAAATGGTCCGCCGCAAATTATCTTGAGTGGACAAAACTATCATAGAATCGGTAGTCTCTTGCATGATCCTGGAAATACTCCAAAGTTTGCATAGTTATACATTTATGACACTCAAAATGAAATCCAAAACAGAACAAAAGTTTTTGAGTATGTACCACTCTATTATTTTCATCTCATAAATGTGTTTTCAATTTTAGATTTAGCATTTTTGTTAAATTTTTTGCATTGTCCTCATAATAAATTTGTTATACTTGCGGAAATGATGATGGGAAGGGGGGCTTTGATCTTTCATTGGTGGAGGATCTTAAGAACATGTTGGATTATTACAACCCTCTATGCAAATCCTTTAGAAAGATTCATGATATGTCTGACAAAGGTTCACCATCAAAGATGGCATTAAGACTGTTCCGTAAGAGAGAAAAAGATTCAAGGATGCATATATATCTATTGCTGATGAAGTTGCTGGGTTGATAGTTGGTGATTATGATCAATCTGAACAAGGAAGAGATATTATAGTTGACGATGTCAGCAGGGGTTTAAGAAGGTTACATGAAACACATCCTTTATACTTGCCACTTCAGTATCCTTTAGTCTTTCCCCCCGGTGAAAATGGTTATGAGGAGAACATACCTTATAGAGAGTGGGAAGATGAAGAAAAGAATATAGGTTCAAGGGAGAGAGTTGTTATTCGAGAATTTATTGCCTTTAGGATTCAAGAGAGGGAATGTGAATTTGGAAACATTGCCTGTGGAAGAAGACTCTTTCAACAGTTTATCGTTGACAGTTACACCATGATTGAAGCTCAAAGGCTTTCTTTAATAAGAAACAATCAAGGAACTATTCGTTCAGATATGTTGAATGGACTTCAAGAAGCTGTTGAAAATGGAGATAATGACCCCCGCAGTGCTGGACAACGTGTAATATTACCAGATTCGTTTACAGGTTCACCAAGTTATATGTTCAACAATTGCCAAGATGCAATGGCAATTTCCAAGAGATTTGGTTGTCCGGATCTTTTCATTACATTTACTTGCAACTCAAGGTGGAACGAAATCAAAAGCTTTGTTGTGGATAAAGGTCTCACTGCATCCGACAGACCGGACATAATTTCACGAGTTTTCAAAATGAAACTTGATCAAATGATGTCGGATTTAAAAAAAAATGTTTGGAAAAGTTACAGCAGATACCTATTATTCTTCCATTAAACAACATATGTGTATTAAAATTTTTTGCAACCATTAACACTGTTTGCTTTCATTGATTTTGTTATACATAATACACAAAATCTAATATTTTATTCTTATAAATCTTTGTTTAGGGATGTACACCGTTGAGTTTCAAAAGAGGGGGCTACCACATGCACACATATTGTTGTGGCTAGAAGGTATAAACAAATTGAGCACAACTAAAGATATTGACATGGTCATATCAGCTGAGATTCCGCACCCACATTTATATCCAAAGTTGCACATGACGGTTGCGACTTTCATGATGCATGGACCATGTGGAAAGGCAAATACAAATTCGCCTTGCATGAAAGGAAAAAGATGTTCCAAATACTTCCCGAAGAAATTTTTAACATCGACTTCCATAGACGAGGATGGCTTTCCCGTGTACAAAAGATCCGATAGTGGTTTGTATGTGATGAAGAATGGAATTCCTTTGAATAATAGATATGTTGTTCCTTATAATCAACCATTGCTGATGAGATATCAAGGACATGTTAATACTAAATATTGAAACAAATCCAATGCAATCAAGTGTTTGTTCAAATATGTTAACAAAGGTCCTGATAGAGCAAATCTCCATATCAAAAATCAATAAGGAAACAATGAAGAACCGACACAAATTGATGAGATCAAGTGTTATTATGATTGTCGGTATGTCTCATCATGTGAAGCTGCTTGAAGAATTTACATGTTTGATATTCATCAGAAATGGTCTCCTGTGTTGAGATTATCATTGCATTTGGAAGGTCAGCAAAATGTAAGATTCAAGGAAAACAAAAAACTGAAACAAGTTGTTGATTACCACCAATCAGTCCCAACAATGTTTATGGCTTGTTTTGTCGCTAATCAATTATATATCCATGGGAAGGATTTGACATATGCCGAATATCCTTCAAAATTTACCTATTTTCCAAAAAAAAAAAGTTATGGCAACCTAGGAAAAATGGGTATCAAATTGGAAGGCTTTCATATATTTGGGTCGGTTCGGGTGAATTGTATTATATGTGCATCCTATTGACCATTCAAAAGGGTTGTATGGGGTATAATTGTCTAAAAATTATGGATGGCAAGATCTATGACACGTTCCAAGATGCATGTTATGCTCTTGGTTTGTTGTCAGACGACAAAGAATTCATTGATGAAGTTTTCGAAGCTTATAGATCAAAGAGTGGTAATATGCTTCAGATTTTGTTTGTCCGACTTTTAATCATGAGCACAATGCACATGCCTGACAAGGTATGGAATGCTACTTGGATGATGTTAGCTGATGAAATTCTATATGCAAGACGACGAAGGATGCTAAATATACCAGGTTTAACCCTATACTTACACTATTATACCATACTGTTATCATTATTAATTATACACTAAGATAGATCATGCTAAATATAACTACTGTGTTTTTAATTATTAGTATTCTAAGTGTACATGCTAAAAGAAAACCATAAACTACATGATTATTTGCATGATATAATTAATATATGTTATTTACCAGTCCATGAACATTGTAAAAATTCAAAAAAGTTGTCAAACCTAATATGAAAACTGATTTATTTCATGGTTACAAAATTAATATGGTGAAATGTATTAGTTGTTACAAATTATATGTAAGTTATAAAGCAATGACATATGGATATTCCCTAATAACTACTGCAGATCTACACATCCCTGAGTCAGTTTTGAAAAATCTTTGCCTAATCGAGATAGAGAAGTTGTTGATGTGTAATGGAAGGTCACTGAAAGATCATAAATCTTTACTTTATCCAATATTTGAAGAGATCTTTGCATTGGAAAACAGATTCATTGCAGATGAAGTGAACTATGATAAAGTTAAACTCGGTTAGTTACATGAATCACTTCTTGAAAAATTGACCGAAAAGCAACGTAGTGTTTATTCAACTATAATGAAATCTGTTATGGACTTTGATGGTCAATTATATTTTTTGTTTGGTTATGGTGGAACTGGAAAGACCTTCATGTGGAAGACTCTATCTGCAGCTATTAGATCACAGGGAAAAATTGTCGTAAATGTAGCATCTAGTGGCATTGCATCCTTATTGTTTCCTGGGGGTAAAACTGCTCACTCTACCTTTTGTATTTCACTGCAAATAAATGTGAAATCATCATGCAATATAAAACAACAAGATTTGAGATCCAAGTTGCTGAGGGAGGCGAGTTTATTTATTTGGGATGAGGCTTCAATGATGCATAGATATTGTTTTGAAGTTTTTGACCGTACTATGCGCGATTTGATGAAAGTTGAATCCGAGGAAAATTTGGAAAAACCATTTGGAGGTAAAGTTGTCATTTTGGGTGGAGATTTTAGGCAGATTCTACCTGTGATTAGAAAAGGCACTAGACTAACATAATGAAGTCAACCATCAATTCTTCTCTTCTTTGGCAAAGCTGCAAGGTCTTAAAGCTCACAAAAAACATGAGATTAGGTGATGATGGTACAAGCCAGAATGCTGTTGAAATTAGAGATTTTGCAAATTGGAGATGGTGATATGGAATCGGATGAAGATGGAGACGGGCACATAGATATATCATAAGAGTTGTATATTCCTCCATGTGAAAATTCTTGACAAGAATTGATAGACTTTGTTTATCCTAATATTCTCAACAACCTTCACAATCAAAGGATTTTTGAAGAATAAGCGATTCTAGCTCCTACGCTTGATTGTGTTGAACAGGTTAACGACTATGTTTTGTCATTGATTGTGGGTGAAGAAAAGCAATATTTGAGTTCTGATACACCTTGCAAGTCGGATGAAGATTATGATATTCAAGGAGATTGGGGTACTACTGAGTTTCTTAATGATATTAGATGTTTTGGGATACCAAACCATCGACTGACGTTAAAGGTTGGAGTTCCCGTCATGCTTTTAAGGAACATTGATCAAACAAATGGTTAATGCAATGGAACACGCTTGCAAGTTAACCACCTTGGGAAAAATATCATTACTGCAACTGTCATTACTGGCAAGAATATAGGTCAAAAGGTCTTAATCCCAAGGATGGATTTGGTTCCCTCAAATTCAGGATTTCAATTCAAATTCAATAGAAGGTAGTTCTCTATTTTGTTCTGCTTTGCAATGGCAATAAACAAAAGCCAAGGCCAATCATTGTCTAAGGTTGGGTTGTATTTGCCTCGACCGGTATTTACACACGGACAGTTGTATGTTGCCGTGTCAAGAGTAACTACTAAGAAAGGGTTGAAAATGTTAATTTTGGATGAAGATGGCAACCCGTGCACCTAAACTCTCAACGTGGTTTATCCGGAAGTGTTTGAAAACTTGTAGATCGCATGCATACAAGGTACGAACTTATAGTTATTAAATTGAAGAAGCTATAAGTTTCAAACAATATTATTTAAACTATATAACTTAAATTGACATATCTTTCATGTATTTTGCAGTTGATTCGGGAGCTTTAAAGGGGTAGAGAATGATTTGTCATCAAGGACATTTTTTTGTTGCTTTTTTTTTTGCTATTTATGTACTTTGTAGTTGTTTGGCAATATGTCGCCCATTGGATGACTTAAAGACATTAATGTGAAAAATAACTAAATCAGTATGATGACAGTTAGGGGTGGGAATAGGCTAGGCCGAGCTAGGCTTTGCAAGGCCTAAGCCTGGCCTGCCAAATTTTTTAAGGCCTAAGCCTGGCCTGCGACCTGTCATAGGCTTACTTTTGAGGCCTGAGCCTGGCCTTCTGAAAGTCTGATAAGGCCTGCTAGCCTGTTTTAAAAGCCTATATCATATGAACTTCTTTAAGTAAGCAATGTGATTTAAGTTTAAATAGACCTAGCAAACTAATAGATCAATTAGATTAAATTTTCTTTTAGTAATCAACATGAGTTTTTAGGGAATTTAACTATATATTGCATCATATTTCAATTCTAGTTTATAATAATACATTTGTATATGTGAAAATTAATGTATATTAATAAACTTAAATTACTAACAAATTTATATTTTAATTCAAAGTACAAAATATATTATAATAATAAATAATATTAATCATATTTACTTAAATAGGCCGGCCTAATAGGCTTAAGAGGCTTTTTGAATGGCCTGTGGCCTGACCTTTTAAGCTAAATAGGCTTCTAAAAAGCCTAGGTCTTCTCTATTTAAGAAAAAAGCCTGGCCTGGCCTAGACTGTCGTAGGCTAGGTCGTAGGCCCCTGTAGGCCGGCCTGGCCTATTCCCATCCCTAATGACAGTTTGCCAATAATTTGCAGATAAGATTATCTTTGTTAGTTGTAACAAGGTAATCTTATATATATATATATATATATATATATATATATATATATATATATATATATATATATATATATATGGGGTTTGCTACAATAGACCCACTCATTTTCATGAAGGTCTATTTTAGCAACCAGCACCTTTTCACTTGGACACAAAGACCCTTGTTTTTTATTTTTGGGAAAATTAAAACTGAAGGGCACAAAGGTAATTAGCTGTTCTTTTTTTTATTTTCTAATTTTTCTTCATTGAGAACTCAAAGGTTGCACCTTACTCTCTTCTCTTTCTTCCTTCTTTTCTCTGTTACGTTTTACTGTTTTTCTTCATTGAGAACTCAAACATCACCTTCCTTCCATGTTGTGCTTGCTTCCATTAACTTAAAATCAAATGCAACAATTCTTTTACTGAAGAAAAGGTATACTCCCTTATAATGTGTCTTAATTCAACAATTCGATTTTTCTTTTTCTTTGTTTAACATGTTACGGGTAGTTTACACAGAAACAAAGTTTGTCGTGGAATTGTTTGCATTCTTAGACAATGTTAGATTTTCTTATTCCTCCCCCTACCTTTTTTGTCTTTTTTAGCTGGGATTTTCGAAGGTTGCTAGCTGCTAAGGGTATTTGGTGATTCAATTCGAGCATATGAAGCCTTTGGAGATGTGGTTGTTTTTGATACCACTTATCGAATAAATCGTTATGACATGCCGCTTGGAATATGGGTTGGGGTCGATAATCATGGCAATTCCATTTTCTTTGGATGTGTTCTATTGCGAGATGAGAAGATTTCTTCCTTTACATGGGCTATAAAGGTACATTTCTATTTATTTGAGGTTATCATTTCTAAATTTCTAAATTTGAGTTTTTAGTAAGTTATCTTACATTTTTTTTTATTTTCAGACTTTTCTTAGTTTTGCCAAAGGAAAATATCCACAAACAATTCTTACAGATCAGGATCTTGCAATGAAAGAAGCTATTGCAATGGAATTACCAAACACAAAACATGCATTTTGCATATGGCATATCCTAGCGAAGTTATCGACATGGTTTTCTTTTTCATTAGGTTCGAGATATAATGATTTTAAAGATGAATTTTATCGATTATACCATTTAGAATGTGGAGATGATTTTGAGAGGGAATGGGAATTGATGGTTGAACAATTTTGTCTTAGCATGGATAACCATATTGACTTGCTCTATTCGCTTCGTCAATTTTGGGCACTGGCTTATTTGAAGGACTTCTTTTTTGCTGGAATGACTACAACTGGACGTTCAGAATCTATAAATTCATATATAAAAAGATTCTTGGGAGCCAAAACAAGTCTGACTGATTTCATAAATCAAGTAAGAAATTAATTGAGTTAATTGATTTTTCTCTGGTAAGATACTTGGATCTATTAGTTTTAATTTACTCATAATTAATATACTGTTGTGTAGGTTGGGGTTGCTGTTAACATTAGAAATCAAGCTGGAGAAGAAGCAAGAATGCGCCAAAAGTACCACAATCCTCGTATTAGAACGTGTTTTCCTATTGAGGAACATGCCGCATCTATTCTTACACCTTATGCCTTTAAGTTGATTCAACATGAGATTGAGTTGTCTACAAAATATGCGGCAACTGAAACTAATAACGGTGTATTTATTGTGCGACATCATACCAAAATTGACGGAGGCCGCTTTGTAAGTTGGATACCAGAAAATGAATCAATCCATTGTTCTTGCAAGGAATTTGAATTTTCTGGGATATTGTGTAGACATGCTTTTCGAGTGCTTGTGATGAAAAATTATTTTACCCTCCCTTCCAAGTATCTTCCTCTTCGTTGGAGACAAGAAAGTTCATTGGTTCCAAAATCTAATCACATGATTAACAAAAATGGTGGCTCCCTTGTTAAGTTGAGGTTCTTAATTCAATGTCTTGAGATTGAATCCAAAAAAACAAAAGATAGAGAACAAGCTGCAGCTAGAGAATTAGAGAAAGTTATTCAAGTGATTAAAGACATGCCTGAAATCCAAGAAAAGTTGGTGGGTGTTGATTCTACGGTTCCAAATAATGATGAATTGAATGTTGAAAATCCTTTACCTTCAAAAACAAAAGGTCGACCAAAAGGATCAAGACTAAAAGGAGGAGTTGAAATTGCAAAGAAGCCTCGTCATTGTCATGTTCCAAATTGTGGTGGAACTGATCATGACTCACGAAATTGTCCAAATAAAAAGAAAAATATTGAAGCATTACCTTCTCAATCTCCTAATAAGTAAGTTTGTTTTTAAGGTATTTATGTTGTTAATGCACAAGCTTATTTAATGTTTATACTGACAAATTTTTGCTTGCTTTTTTTTCTTGTTATTTGTTAGGATGATGAAGGGTTGGAGAAATCATCTTAATAATGATGTTTGGCTGCTATGTTTTGCTGCAACTTGTGTTTTCTGGTTTTGGTTTCAGCTTGCCGAGAAGGTTCTGTTTGTAGCAACGACTTATGTAGCAGCATTTTATGTTTTGAGCAGCAACTTGTTCTTGTTTTCATGTTTGGTTTCTGTTTCAGCTTGTGTTTCTGTTTCAGCAACTTGTTCTTTGTGATCATGAAGGAGGGACATGGAAGTTTAAGTATGCAAAAGGGTTTGCTGAACTGAGACCTCTTATTCCACCTGGACAGATTGCTACTGATGGTGCTGAGACCTTGCTGAGGATTACTGTCCATTCCAAGTAGAAACAGAAACACTAGTATTTCTTTGTGGAAATAAATATTTGTTTGGCTGAGTGGATTGAAATGCAAGTCTTGGTATTATATAATAGGGAATGAAGATGTGTGGGAGTGGTTGTGAGGCATGGATCATACTGAAGTTGTTGAATTAACAGGAAAAACATATTGTTTGCTGTGTCACTGTTACCAGTTTTTTCTTTTATAAATCCTTTTGTTATGACAAGTCAGACTCATGAGAGGTGGTTGCAAGTACAACAACTAAACCAAAATATCAAGTCAATAGCTAGTTGACCCTCAAAGAGGAGAAGAAACTGAATGAAATATGTAGTATTTTCAAATATCATTTACTGTTTATTGTTATCTTTTGTTAAGCCAGTTGAAGGTTTTCGATTCAAGTTTATTTGGTAAGGCAAATTGTACAAGAAATCTTTGAGCTTTATTTAATTAAAAAAGTTCATTCTTATTATTTGTGGTAGTAGGATTTCTTTTTGATGAAAAGCTAGCAAAATGTATCCCCCTTCGTTTATCCACGTTTTGTAAAATCATAATTATAATATGGGAAATGTTAACCAAAAACATATTAATTTCCCAAAGGTTACATTGAATCACCCAAATAATTTGCCTAAAGGAACTTTTTTTTCTTGACAGAAAGGGAACTTTTTTTTGTTAATAAGGAAATTGTTTATTATTATTATTACATGTGAGAAATTAATATACTATGAAATTAGTGTGCATGAAGGAACAAGAAAATATGCATATAACCTCTGCACTAGTTTTTTCAAATATGTATTTAGAGACTTATGCATCAGAACTAGTCACCTTAGTCCCTGTTATTTTTGCTGACTTATCCCAAAGTTGTGTAATGCAAACATGTATTGTCTCACAGAATGATTCTCTTTTCTGTTTATATTGGATTGGATGGTATAAGTTGCTATTTGTTATTAGAGGACAAGGAGATTCAAATAAAGATCAAAGATACTAGCACTGAAAAGGGGGGAAGTCAAAACATTCTATCATCCAAAGAATTTTATTTTTATTTTTTCCAAAGAATATCAAACATTTAACAGGAATAACACACAAAGGGGTATGTGAGTTCATATACTCTGTTACCATTTCTAACAATTAATTACTAACATGTGTCGTCGCAAAAACTCGGAATCATTTAATAAGCAAGAAATTCAATCAATTGTTAATGACCAAAGCGAAATTTTCATATTGAAAACTGAACAACTCAATACATGGTAATTTTCATAAGATTACAAATACATTCTGCAATCAAACTAACAACATAAAATGACGAATCTGATGATAATCATCATAAGTAAACATTTTCCCATATCCTTTCACACACCACAATACAACAACACTACTCATCAGTACTTCAATGGACAGTAATCCTCAGCACCATCAGTAGCAATCTGTCCAGGTGGAATAAGAGGTCTCAAGTTCAGCAAACCCTTTTGCATACTTAAACTTCCCTGTCCCTCCTTCATGATCACAAGAACAAGTTGCTGAAAACAGAAACACAAGCTGGATTCAACAAAGAAAAAAGAAACAGAACAACAATCAAACCATTCCAAGTAACTGTATCAGTCTGAAAAGTTCCTAATGCTGAGTTAAAATCCCCATTTTTCACATAACCATTAAGCATGACATTCCACAAAATGCAGTCTCTCACAGTGGAAACACTGGTTTCAGCCCGTGCCGGTGGTTCAACTGATCGGAAAATCGCCTGCGAGACACAAGCCGACGATCTCAAAACGGATCCTCCACCGGAATCCTTTCATCATCCCGATTCTCCACCGGAATCATTCTGGCTATCTAGAGATGAAGAAAACGAGTGGTTGGATCGCAATTTCATCTACGAACGCAAAGAATCAACCAAAGGAAATTCAAGTTCAACAAACTTAAACCCTAATTCCAACTCCAATTCGAATTCGACTACCAACTCTCAGCGATTCGCAAATCTCAAATCGAAGACGTCGATGATTGGTTTGCCTAAACCTCAGAAACCCTCCTTCGACGCTAAGAATCTTCGTAATCACAAGCCGAGTAACATTAAGCTGTTTCCAAAGTCGAAGCGCCGGAAACGAAACGCAGGGAAGGTGGTGAGAGAAGAGCTAAGGGAACAGAGAAGGAAGAAAGAAAGAGAATGAGAGGGACATGAAGAGTTTGTCGTGAAGACAAAAAAAATCTAAAAGTTAAACAAAACTACATTTGTGCCCTTTCAGTTTTAATTTTCCCAAAAATAAAAAACAAGGGTCTTTGTGTCCAAGTGAAAAGGTGATGGTTGCTAAAATAGACCTTCATGAAAATGAGTGGGTCTATTGTAGCAAACCCCTATATATATATATATATATATACATATATTTATGAATGACAACGCACTGGTCGCATACTAGTATTCAACATTCACCAACATCATCATTAACACCCATCATCAAAGAACCCACTATTTTTTTCTCTCTCAAACCATTAATCTCAACTCCAATTCCAACTCTCAAACCTTCTCATTCTTATCTTTGCTCCTAATATGAATTAAATTCAAAATCCATAAAAAAAAAAAAAAACAATACACCATCTAATCACGTAACACAAAAAAAAATTAAAGTTACTCCAACTCTCAAACTTTTCTCTCTGTAACCTATTTCGATCATGATAGTAGAAAGAGTATTGCATGAGAATAGAAAAGTTTGAAGTCCCGGAAGTTATAATCAGTTTTAATTTTGTTTATCATGACATAGTTTTTTTTTTCTTCCAAGATGCCACAAATCGTGAATGAGTTCTCAGGTTAAATTCTTATTTTTTCTGCATTTATGGGTTTTGTGGGTTATGAATTTCAGATTACACTACTAAAAAACAAAAATCAGTGAGGAAAATTTAATGAGGGAAAATATGAAATCTCTCTCTAATTTCGTTACTAAATTTTTGTGACCAAGAAATTGTGAGGGATTTTATTTTTTCAGTCACTAATTTCCCCCACTAATTTTGTTTTTCCTAGTAGTGTTACGAATTGAAAGAAGAGGGAAAAAATGGAAAAGAATATTTTATGGGTTGGTTGATTGTTGTAAACGATGGTTTGGTGATGAACATGAAAAGAGAAATGTAAGATTTCCTAGTTACTGGTGCTTCCCAATCTGGACTCGTACCAACGCTTCCCAATCTGGACTTGTAATTGATGTTGGTGACGAGGATGAATATTAGAATTTGGGAAGTTATGGATGGTGGTGGTGATGATGAATCTGGGAAGAAGATTGGGGAAAAATGTTATTTAATATGGAAAAATGGTGGTGTTGGTGATGATGAATGGTGATGATGAATTTGGGGAAAATGTTATTTGGGAAGATTATCGTGGTGGTGGTGATTAATCAAAATCTAACTAATATCATACAAAACAATGTTCATAATTTACACGTGTTAGCGTAATAAAAAGAGCGGACATACATGTACGAAGTGTCCATCTGAATCTGAAAGCTAGAAATAATAATTAGAGTAAGATTTCCCTCTATCATTAAAAAAACATGAAATCTATATGGTCTATAAAAAATTAAATGTACTCAATTTTGTTTTCAAAAGTTAAGTTTGTTAATTAAATTCTTTTACTAGATAAACTTTTCCTTATTTAAGGGTGAAATTAAACTAACAAGACCGAACTAGGCTGTACAAAACTTAAGTCTGATTTGTCATAAAATTTAAAATATAAGTTTGACATATAGGTTATGTTTGGCTCCAATGTTTTTGAAGTTTAAAGCTACTTTATAATAAAAGTAATATATAATAACTTTAAAAATAAAATTAAAGTTGTTTGATAATTTTAAAATTTTTTAAATTAAAAGCTATCTTTAAACTAATGATTGTTTGCTGGGTTTTTTATTTTTTTTATTTTCAGAAAGTCTTGATGATAAAAATATATAATAAATAATTAAAATATTTTACAAATTGAAGAAAAATTATTTAAAAACTATTTAAAATACAATATGAAGATATTTTAAATTGAATAATTTCTTTATAGACTTATTTTATAAGTTATTTTGATGCTTTAGAGATTAACTTATAGAGAATTTAAGCAAATTAGAAGGTTTTTTGTGTTGTTTACCAACATGATGATAATCACTTTTTCTCCACTCCTTCACCTAGTAGAAGATGAAAGTGTTGTGCACACTTGAAATTCATCCAAACCTCTCTCTCTCTCTCTCTCTCTCTCTCTCTCTTCAATGGCTTCTTCCCACTCTCTCCACACTCTCTCCTCCCCAAACCCAACACCACCACACTCTTTCCCCATTCAACCTCACCATCCCTCACTCTCTCTCTAACCTCTCTCTTTGGAACCAAACACACTCTCCAACGACCCATTTCCATCACTAACTTCCGCGCCACTTCAGAAACGGTGCCGTTTAATCTCCCCACTCACCCGTAAGTTGTTTGGTTTCTTCAAATTTTCTTCTGGGTCGGTTTTAATTTGCTTAAAGTTTCTGTCTTTTTTTGGTTTTTTCAGGAATCCTCAATCTGGTGAACCCATGAAAACTCAAGATCCTTCAAAGTGAGTTTTTTTTTGTTCATGTTGTTTATAGTTCAATATTTCATGTAAGTGGGTCCGGGACCTCTGAGTGTGTTGCTCTCAAGGTCTCAGCTCTCGGGTTTGATTTCTTTAGTGTCAACAATTCATGTGTTGGGTTAGTCTATACTGGGCTTTTCTCCGGTTTCAATTGAGCCCCGCTATGTTCACCGAATTAGTTGGTACTTGAGTCGAATACGATAAAATTGAATAATTCATTTAATTGGGTTGTTGTGTTTTGTGGTTAGAATGTTGTGCTGTTATGTTTGTGGTTTGAAGGTTGTCAAATACTCCATAGTCCTTTATTATAAGAACCTCTAACAAAAATCACATGTTGGAATAATAAATTTATCTGAAATGTGTAGACTAATAATAATTTATCCTTTATGTATAAATACATTTAGTGTTTGCTTTTTATATTCTAAGATAAATTGATGGTATTATAAGAAATATATTTGGGGAAAAAGAGTAATAAGTGCATATAGAAATCTGTAGAGGTCTTATATTTAGGGAAAATTAAATTTTTGTAATGGGTGTCATAATTAGGGATGGAGGGAGTACTCCCTTTGTCCTAAGACCATTTTTAAAAAATTGTTTGTCCCTAAATATAAGTGCCTCTACAAATTTCTAGATGCATTTATTTAAATGTATCCCTGATTAGTATTACCAATTTGCCTGAGAATATGAAAAACCAACATTGAATGCATTTATTCATAGAGGGTAATTTACTAATAGACACTCACATTTCAGACAAATTTGTTAATACCATATTTTTGTTAGACGTTCCTATAATAATGGATGGAGGGAGTAACTGTTATAGCCGAGCTATACTGCTATAGATTTGTGTGGAATTCGAACAAATCGTTATTGTTATATGACACAATATTTAGTACATAGTGTTGTCAAATGGTGGCTATGCGGTGCTTTACCATTGAACGGTACTGAAATTTGAAATGGCGGCTATTTTCTGCAATTGACAACACTGTTAGATAAACGACATGTTCTCTTCAATTTGTTCACGTTGCTTATGATTCAATCATGTGTGAAACTTCAATTTGGTCCATACTATTTGTATTTGGTCTCTGAAGTATAAAAAAAATAAGAAATAGTTCCTAAACTTTTAGTCCTCATTTATGTTTAAAAAATAGAGATAGAGATAGAGATAGAGATAGATAGAGATAGAGAGAGAGGGAGAGAGTTCGTGGATTGACATGATTGATTGAAGATCGTTTATAGTCTATTCATTACATTTCTATAGTTTAGGGATTAAATAGGATAGATAATGGTTCACCAAAAAAAAAGGATAGATAATGAAAGTTTAGGAGAAAAATTTAGGTTTACTCTTCAATAATTCATGTAATTGGTTTTTTTTTTTTGTGGTTAGATAGATGAGATTTTATCAATTTGTTTTGTTTTTGTTTGGTATAAGGTGGTCGGCGAGGGCATTAAAGGCATATAAAATGGCAGAGTTGGAAGCGTGGAAGCTTAAGTATCCTAAAGTAGGAACCGAAGCTCTTCTCATGGGAATTTTAAATGAAGGTTTGTTGCAATGCTCAATTAGTTTTATTTTATTTTATTTTATTTTTCAGTAGTAATAGCAAAATGCATTTCTATTTTGGCATGGAATAGATGCTTTAGTTATTGAACTTTTCCAAGATAGTGCTTGGCAAAAGAGTTAGAGCTTATTTGATATACGATGACATTGTAAAAATGTTTTACACTGTCATCCAATCATATCGTACCTTGCAGATGTTTGTTGCGATATTATAGAAAATAATTTAATAATTTGTGCAACGATAAAATGTGATTGGGTACTGTGTAAAGAGATTTTATACTGGCAGAACATTATTCATTTTCCCAAACCATTATGCAAGTGGTTATCAGTATCACACAGAAGAGTTTATTTTATAAATGCATAAATTTAATAAGTATATGCATTTGGGTACATATGGCACATGCTAGAAAGCTTTTTGCATTCTTAATATTTGTTTTTATTGAAAAATAGAACTTGAGTTGGATGAAATTGTACAGAAGTTGTTTCCATTAGTTATTTGAATAGCTTATTATATAACTCTGGAATAGATTATGGGCATATTTACATATATAAACTTATTCGATAATCTCTTTCCAATACTTACACAAGCGCTTTTGTTATAAATCATAACATTAACTTAAAGAAACTCTTCCATATTCCCTAAATGCGATTAAGGACCTTTTGGTTGTGTTATTTTGATATGTTCCATCCATTGGCATCATTTGTTATAAGTTCGTTTCCAATGTGGTCGTAACAAGCCAAAATTATTTTAATGCTTTGTGCTTGTATGTAAGAACCAAGAACGGATGTAGAAAGATTAACCCTGTGATTCTTTCTAGAAACTGTTTAGTTTTCCCTACATGATTTACTTTGCAATATTGACATTGTCCATTTGCTCTAAAATTATTGGTGGTCTATTTTTTTCTTCATACCTTCCATATGGGCTTAAGACGTTCTCGAGTTTTGACAAAATTGTACTGGGTCAGTTGTGTTTCTTACAACTAGATTCGACAATTGCACATTATTAAGTCTTAAAATTGGATGCATAGACTGGAAAGTGTCAACACTGCTGTCTCTAAGAAATGGTTTCTTCATGCTTGGCTTACCGAGTGGAATGATTATTTGGAGTTTTTGATGGTGCCTAAAAAAAGGGGGAGCCTTGGCGCAATGGTAAAGTTGTTGTCATGTGATTGAAAGGTCACAAGTTCAAGTCTTGGAAACAGCCTCTTGTGTAAAAAAACAGGGTAAGGCTGCGTACAATACACCAAATGGTGGGATCCCTTCCCGGACATTGCGTATGCGGGAGCTTTAGTGCACTGGGCTGCCCTTTTTTATGGTGCCTAAAAAATCCAAGACACTGTCATATTTCATTGGATATAACTTTTTCAATCATACCACACGGGATAATACTAAATGGTTTTTCTTTCCAACTATGATTTTAATATTTAAACAGATATTAAAATGTAGACAGATTGCACATTCTTCTTGTTTTATTTATATTAAGCTATAGATATCTTTATGAATTCATGAGAGCTCTTTGGAAGATAAATGTCTATCGGGGATTTAGGTTCACCATTTGGCTGTCATGTGATGTGGTGTATGGAATTTGAGTGACCGACCAATCTGAAAAGACATGCATTTGCTCCAAAACGCGATTAGTATCCCGTTGTCCTTGAACTAATGGAAAAGGGAAAATATTACCTTCTGTTTCATCCTTTGAGATGAGTTATGGGTTTAAAAATTATATATATAGTGAGCTAGGCATACCCAAGTTTAAATTCACTTAAGATTATCATTTGATTCTAGGTTTTGTTTCTACTAAGTTTGCAATTATATACATGCTCCAATCTTATTGAAAGAAAGAAAATGGGTGCTCTGTAGTCTGTATATGTTCATGGTTGGTTCCTTTGCAACTGTAAAATTTAACTGTATATGGATTTGAGTTTATAGTAGTTATACTACAAAAAGTGCATTCTGAGTGAAGAAAATTGCGCTGCTCCATGAGGAACTGTAATTGGATAATAGTAAAAACAGTACTGAACTACATCTAAGTTTTGTCTTAATTAGTTTGAGTCAGGAATTTAATTTTAAAGCGCATGTTTTGTTTTTTTTTTTAGTAAAATTTTATTGCTAGTATCAAGCGATATTAGTTTGGATTTGAAATATGTACACTTATTTATACATGGGATAAAAAAGAGAGAGAGAGAACTTAGAATTTCAATAAAAGAAAAAGAGAACTAGAGTTAGAAAAAAAAGATTATGCCAAAGTTTTTTAAAATCATGCCAAGATCCCTCCATTTATTTGGAAGGAAGTTGCGTTGTTTTCAGGTTGGGTACCTTCTATATGTTGTTTAGCATTTGATTAATTTTTGTTGTCCTTTTCAGGAACAAGTAAAGCTGCAAAATTCTTAAGAGCTAATGGAATTACTTACTTGAAAGTACGCGAACAAACATTAGAGATACTTGGGAAATCTGACTATAAC